>CM031237.1:124415347-125094865 GCA_018340775.1 Taxus wallichiana var. yunnanensis
CCCCCCACATCATAGGTGTAGTTGGTGGGTGAGTTTAGAAGGCATGGGATAAATCTAACTTGTCCCACAAGCCTCGAAACATGGCTTTAAAGCCAAAATTCGAGTTTGGAAAAGTAAGGTTGAGTACTCAACACCAAAATCAATAAAATATAACTCAAATCAATAAAATCATGAGGACTATCTACCATATTAATTTCCCATTTGTCACATCTCACTTATCTCAATCACATGCTTAATAAACTAAAACAAGCACATTACTTAAGTAATAATAAAGTGAACAAATATTACAATAAATGAACCACATGCACAACTAAACAAATGAAAATAAATGAATTAAAACCAACATTAAAACCCCTTGGTCACACATGAGGCTACCCCCCTTGTGGACCTCCAAAAAGTACAACAAGACACATACACAAAGTTTCCAAGGTTACCTTATTGGAAATATCCAATTTTCCTCCATTGTTAGTCTCCTAACCCACATCTTGTTGTCGTGATGTACTAAATTCCTATAATAATCAAACAATACCCCTTTGGCCTCAAGGCCACATTCAATACATCAAATAATAAAACATACATACACATCATTTCGATAACATGATATACTTAACTATATCATCATTAGAGTTACGTGATTTTGTTAATTATTTATAGTTTGTAAATATTTCAATTTTACCATTTCATCAACAACAATGAGATCACAAGACTAGCTCATATCATCTAAAAAAATCAATATGTCAAGAATCCAAAGTGTCAGTATATATAAAGTAACAACACTATATTATCATCAGTACTGGAATATCTATCCATGCCTCTAGAAGTCCATATAATCCACAATATGAGTCATCACATATCAATAATCAAAATATTCATATTTTCTATCAACATGCTAATCAAAATATAATAACAATGTCCATCTATCAATGTCTACTGATCAAATATGATAACAATGTCCATGTCTCTAGTCCATAGTAAGAAAAATCATAGTAAGATAAATGTCGAAGAGGAGTGGGCACTACATCCCCTCCCCTTAGACATGATTTAATCCTAGAAGTCATTAGAACAAGTGTGGGAACTGGGCTTGTCAATGTGTGGCATCCTTCGAAGTATTTTTGTCTCATCATACCGATCCTTTGAATGCGCACCCGATCAATCTCATGTTCTCGAAGGCCCAGGGTCCTGCATTCTAAAATGTGCATGGGACCCACCATCACTTGTCCTTTCTCTATACCTGCAATGCAATTCAATGAAATATATGATAAGAATTAGGTATGTATCTCCTAAGAACAAAAACATGGAGCACATCATGGATGCGAGACAAGATGGGTGACAAGGCTATGTAACTACGGTATACTCTCTCTCGATATATATAATTATTTTTCCTATCATGTGCCTCTTATAATCTCTATCTAATCAAGGTGACATACTACTTCATATCCTATAACATGAATTGCATAATATTCACCCTATCATCTAGCCTATCCCAACACAATGGACTCTTACACTCTTTGCCATAAAAAGATTTTAATTGTTCCATGCCGATAGAAATCTGGAAGTTGTTGTTGTATGCAAACGCTAAGAGATATAGATACGATACCAATGTGATGATGATTCATGATGTACATCTAAATCATGTCTTCTAAAATATGGTTCACTCACTCCATCTGACCATATCTCTCGATGTGATAGGATGTACTAAAATTGATGTTTTTCAAGAAAAAATGCACTGATGGTCCAAAATGTGATGTGTATAAGGGATCATGGTCATGAGATAACATTTTACGAAATGCCATGGAACCTCACTATCTCATCCAAATACACTTGAGCCATTGCACTAGTTGTATAGGTTATCTTCATTGGAGAAAAATGAGACACCTTTCTCAATTTATCCAACGTGACCATGATGGTGTCATGGTGATATCTCAACATATGTATCTCTACTATGATGTCCATAGAAATAGTGTCTCATTTCCACTTTGGTATAACATGAGGATATAAAAGGCTAGTTAGATGTTGATGCTCAACCTCCACATTCTGAAACTCCAAACAATGAGATACAAATAGAGCTATACCTCTCGTAATCCCTCTCCAATAAAATAGTTGACTCGATTGTGGCACGCATCTTCTTCACCCCCTGGATGGGTTAAATAAGGTGCACGATGTGCCTCTGCTAGAATGACCTACCTCAGATCTCAATCCACAAGAACATAGATCTATCCTCTATTTCTAATAAGTCCATCGGCTCCAAAGTGTCAATCCCTCAAACTTTCCCTTAAGGGGTATTTGAGACTTAATCTCTACTCTAGTTAAAAGGTATAAGTTACCATTTGGAATGCTTTGAAAATCCTGCTTCATAATTCTATATCCACCGAAGTAGTCATAGCCAAATTCCTCTAAGAATCTATAACCACATTCTCCTTCCCCTTGAAATGTTCAATTTCCATGTCATACTTGCATAAAATATCCATCCAATGTCTTTACCATTTGTCGAGATTATGTTGTGTGATGAGATGTTGTAGGCTCAAGTGATCTGTCCTTAGAATGAACCTCCTTCCTATTAGAAAACGACACCACCAAAAAAATTACAAACCAATTCCGTAAGCTCAAGGTCATGAGTCAGATAATTGAGCTCAGAATCCTTGAGTTTTCAATACTCAAAGGAAACAACATGGCCATCCTGCATAAAAAATCCTCCTATCCCTACCAACGAAGCATATGTCAAAAAAAAGAAGTCCATCTATGGATCCGACACTACTAAAATAGGATTTGTACTGAGGAACTCCTTTAGTGTCCTAAAGGATTGCTCACATTTTTCTGACCAAATAATCTTATTCCCTTTTCCCTGAATGGAAGTGATCGGATGAGAAATGCGTGAGAAGTCCTGAACAATTTTTTTGTAGTACCTTGCCAATCCCATAAAGCTACGTACCTCATTCAAAATAGTTAGCAGTGGTCAATGAATAATATCTCTAATCTTGGAAGGATCTATTGTGATACCTTCCCCATATATCATGTGACCTAGATACTAAACCTCTTTTAGAAAGAATGTAAACTTCTCGAGGTTCCTCTAAAGTTGCTCCTCTTGAAGACACTACAGAACCTATTGAAGGTGGTCCTCGTGCTCCTCATGTGTGCATGAGTATATCAGTATGTCATCTATAAATATGAGCATGAAGTGGTCCAATAATGTCCTGAATAATGCATTCATAAAACTCATGAATAATGATGAGGCCATGAATTGGCCATAAATAACCATTATTTTGTCCTTCCAAGTTATCTTTTAAAGTAGATTTAAATGTAATCTAGGATTTTATAGTTTTCTTAAGATAGAATATAGGATATATATCTTGTTCATTATTTAGAAATATTTTTTTAATCTATTTTGTTGACTAATACTATTGATTATTTGGGAAAAGATGCAAAGTCTTGTGTATGCAGGCCATAAAGGAAAGATAATGCTAGTATTGGGAAAAATGGAACTGATCATGAATAGTACATATAAACTCAAATATGATTTCATATTCATATTCCTCTTGGAAAATTATGCAAGTTCAAAATAATAATCATCTCAATCCGAGATTACATGCAAAATTTATAGTTGTTTTAGTTAGCTCGGAACCATTGGAGTTAGCTCAGGAACCTACAAAGTTAGCTCGGAACCTGCAACGTTAGCTCCAGAACCATTGGAATTAGCTTCAGAACCTATAATGTTAGCTCTGAAACCATTGGATTTAGCTCCAGAACTTGCATCAACAAAGTAACGTTAGCTCCGGAACCATTGGAGTTAGCTCCGAACCTACATCAATAGAGTAACGTTAGCTCGAAACCTACATCAACGAAATGATAGTTTTTGAGGAATTGTGAAAAATCAAAGAATCCAATAGGAAATATGAGAGAGGTTTTTTTCATATCAATGTTTTTAACAAAAACCTCATTCATATTTTCTATAGGTTTTACCATTGAAGAGAAATCTAACTTTCAGTGAGATGTAGTCTAAGGAAAAGTGTATCGATGCGCACTAAAAGTTCCATAAAAGAAACAAAAAAATTAAAATGGAAAATAGAGAGGTTTTTGTTCATAGATTTTTTTAAGAAAAACCTCATTCATATTTTCTATAGGGTTTACAATGAATATAAATATAACTTATAGTGAGTCGTAGTCGAGGAAAAGTGTATCATACAAGCACTAAAAGCCAATAAAGTGAAACAGAAAAGTCAAATAGAAAATATGAGAGAGGTTTTGTTCATATAAATGTGTTTAACAAAAATAATTTAGATTTGATATAGATTTTACCAATGAATGTAAATCTAACTTTTAGTGAACTACAGTCCGAGGAAAAAGCATATCAGACAAGCATCAAAAGTTCCACAATAAAAAAACAAAGTCAAATGGAAAATCTGGGGAAAGGTATTGGTCAAAAATCATCTTTTGAGGAAAAAATCCTTCCAATAATGTAGGAGAATAAAATCATTGTGATTCTTGTTACCAAAAAGCAATGAGAATATTTGGGAGCAAATCTTCCTAAAATAAGTAAGATAAGATTTGACTCCAATAATATATCTCTCTCCATATTTTGTGGAGATGGAGATCTTAGTTGTTAGGATTGGAATAAAAATAAGATCATATTGTATTTCCTAAAATAAGAATTTGGTTGTATTCATGAATTATAAATGCAACCTTCTACACTGAGATATGTAATTTTTTTCCCAGAAATAAAGATCTGTTCTTTCTTTCCAATCTTTTGAAGTAAAGTTATTCTGCAAGTTTTGAATTAAAAGTATGAATTAAGTCCTCTTCTAAGGAATGATCTAGCCAATCATTCCAAGGAATATGGATCAATTTGTTAATGTTTATTTCTTTATTTCTCAGTTTTTGTTTTGTTGTACATTTTTGTTTCTTTATGTTATGTAATTTCTTTTGTGAACCTACACGTATCTTTTCCTCTTTCCTTTATTTTCAATTAAGAAATTTTTTTTATGCAAGTGTGTTTACTTTTTTTTCAAGTGTGATTTCCTTTATGCAAGTGTATTTACATTTCTGTAAGTGTCCCTTTAAATTTATGCATGTGTGATTTATTTTATGCAAGTTTGGATTATAATTAAAGGAGATGATTTCCAAGATATTCTTCTCTTAATACACACAACCTTGAGACACCAACCTGGATTGAGACTATTAATGAAGAGGATTAACGACCCTCATCAAATATTGTGGGGGAACTCGTCAAACCGAATGATATAACTTTAAATTCGTAGTGGAAATATCTTGTATGGAAGGATTTCTTATGAATATTCCCGCCTTACAATCCTCAACTCATGAAAAAGGAATTAAGATCTATCTTGGAAAATGCAGTATTCCCCTTCATTTGATCAAACAAACCATTAATGTGTGGAAGGGGGTAATGATTCTTGATCATTACTTTGTTTAGTTGTATGTAGTCAATACAGTCTCAAGGATATGACCTTCTTCTTCACAAAAATCATCGATGCACCCCAAGGGGATACAATAGGATAGATTGGGATGTTCTCAAGAATGCCCCCTCTGGCTACAACTTGAGGTCGAAAGCTCTGTGTAGTCATCTATTTGACACACATTCGATACGCTTTTCTCTCTAGGAACCAAATCAATGTATAAATCTATCTCATGTGGGGGAGGGAGGATAGGTATCTTTCTGGGAAAAACATCGACAACTCCTATAAAATGGGGTGATCATTAAGTAAAGGCCCACTAGATTCATCCTCTAAGTTTTTGGCTTGACTATAATAGCATATAACCGAGGTCCCTAATCCACACACCACTTAAGCTACATAAGAGATATGGTGTGAATAGAAATATGCCTCCTAACCTCAAGTATCACCGACTCAACCCCCAAATAGTATGCACAATATATCACTTTTTTATAACAATCCACTCTAGCTCTGTGTGCAAATAACCAATCCATACCTAGAATGACTCCACAAGAACCCAATAGAAGGATGTGCAGATCAAAGGTCTTGGTGAAGGGTCCCAGGTCAATTGCACACTCTTTAACTAAGGATTCCACTAGGAGCTTGGCTCAAAATCCAACTCAATGTCCCAACAATGACCCTTCCTAACTACCACCAAACTTCATCACTCTACTAATGATGGAGAAATAAAGGATTCATACGAGCCTGAATCAAACAAGATAGAGTTAGAAATAGCACTGATGCTTTCTGAAGTCTCAATCATTATACCCTAGTGCTCTTCCTAGAATACCACTACATATATCCTATGTCTTTAAGCCATTTCACTAACTATTGGCTCTGAAATGGTGCTCTTACCCTTGTTATTAGGGTTATGCAGACACTCTCTCCAATGATGTCCCTATACTCCGCATTCGTAACAAATACCTGGATCCCTCCAATGATAAGCATCTCCCCATGATGATTTAGTGGACTTTGTTGTTCACCTTGATGATCCCACCATGGAATGTTGTGGCTTTTGTGGATGAGCTGGATGATTAATCTCTATGTGGTGCATGTTTCATGACAGCCCTAGACAGGAGGAGGCCCCATACTCCATCCTGTCCTATCATGCATCAAATCTCTGTGGATGTCTAAATGGTGAATTGGTCTATTACTACTGAAACATCACTTCTGCTTATGTTGATGGTGTGCTGGCGGCCTAAAGGAAAACTATGCGGATTCATGTCTACAAGGAGGAGGAGGGGTCACCCCTTCGAACGATTTTCTCAGAATCTTGAATACTACTCCTCACCCTATCTTTTTCTGTTGTGTCTTACCCTATTCTCTTCAGTCATATAGGCCTTCTCCTTGGCCTTAGCTAAATTCTATAGACAATGCATGTGCACTGCCACTCCCAAATCTAAGTTTAGGCCTTTGATGAACCTATGAATCCTAACCTGCTCATCCTGCATGTAGTATACATCCGTGAAGTAAGTCCAAAAATTGGATCTCATGCTTATCCACTTTGTCATAGATGCTTGTCATAGGTCATGAAACTCATCAATCCTCTATTGAATAAATCATCTAGATAAGTATTAGCTCTCGAATCACTCCTCAAAGATCTCCCATGTCATAGTCTCTAAATCCACATGGATCTTCTCCTCCTCTATCATCTACCAAATATTGGCCCCGTCTCTCATAAAATGAATAGCAACATGAGCCTTCAAGTTGCTAGAGCACATACATAGCTTCAAGCATCCGCTCAAGCTAGCTAACCATGCCTCCTCCCGAAACCCTCCTATATATTTAACAAAATGAGATGAACAAAGCTTCAAAACATCTCGGATATGATCGTCCATTAACATTTTCCTTCCTATATATATCTCCTTGCGAAATATCTTTGTTTAATTGTACTAGATCTCTCTTTATGTCTCTGTGAGCCCTATCTCCAAATCCTCCTGTTGTGAATTTATTCTAATCGACTCCATATAGGAGTTCTCTGCCCTATACTCCTCACTATGTCTTAAAGGGGAATGAGCCTCCACTGATGGCTCCATATCATGCCGGATAGGTTTTCCCCATAATGATCCTCTGCGTATAAGAAAATTGACCTCCTGTAAGGTATGTAAAATCTGCGGTAGTAAGCGTTGATCACCTACTCTGGGGGTGGTATATCTAAATCCAGGTGCAAGAACCCATAGTTTGATTTGCATATCGTGCATAGAACAAGGAGAGAGTTAGTTCATCATCATCTAGGTTTTTTTTTGGTTTACTATAATTTCTATGATTTAAAATATCAAGAAATGTTGTGTGTTCTAGGTGTAGGTTTTGTTAGGTTTACTTGTTGTGTTTCATGTTGGCCCAGGATCTAAGTGTTGAACCCACGAATATGATACCAAGTTCAACGCCCACAAAATTTGACGCTAAAAATAAATACAACACTCATTAATTACTTAGGAAAATTACGGTAATTTCTTTTGTTTAAAACAAGGTCTCAAGGGTGATAAATATTAATTGTGATCAAATAATTGTACGTTTATTAACTTCTACACATTCATAAGTTAATCGGAATTAAATTAATAATTAAATATTATTAATTTAATTCTAGATGTATTTTGGAATGTAATCCTCTTATAAGGTTTTCCCTTATTTGTTTTTTAATTTAAATCATGGCTATTTTAATCACATTGTTTTACCCATTCAAATTCTTCTAGAGTTCATAATTTAATCATTTCCTAAGTTGGTCTAAATCTATTTCACA
Source organism: Taxus wallichiana var. yunnanensis (assembly GCA_018340775.1). Classification (NCBI taxonomy): domain Eukaryota; kingdom Viridiplantae; phylum Streptophyta; class Pinopsida; order Cupressales; family Taxaceae; genus Taxus; species Taxus wallichiana. Next base: position 124,423,532 of record CM031237.1, read on the forward strand.
TATTAACTTTAGCACCCATGCCCATTATTTACTATATTTACTATAAATTTTATTTTTAATTAATTTAATTTCCTTTTAGATCATTGTCTAAATATCCATGCACAATAATATTGCCTTATTACACCCAACATAATAATGGTTCACAACTTGTTCTAACCCTCTTAGTGGCCCCATTAACCAATTACCCATACATTTTATTTAAATCTCATTCCCATGAAAATGCCACCAACTTAAAATTGTAGGGACAATCCTCCACCCTTAGATTAGATTAAAATGGACCCTTTGATCTTAGGTTTTCAAAAATTCCCTTAAAATCCTTATGATTTATTTCTTATTCCCTTTTTTCCCTAATTTTCTTTCATTTGTATATTGGTGTTTTGCAGGTTGAGGAAAAGAGGCCATGGAGCTTTACAAGGAGCTATGGAGGTTTATTTGTTTTCATTAACATATTGGATGGATACACATATATTTTGATGATTCCATTGCATCCCTCTCCTAGGGTTTTCCATGTATTTCATTTGCTATTTGTATTTTGTGGAGAGTTTATGGGCATTATTTGCTCCATTTTATTTTTGGTTAAAAATGAGGTATATTCATGGATGTAGGGTTTTGTGTGTTTGTACACACACACACATTTTTTTGCATTTGTTTAGAGTTCATTTTTTTAAATGCCAAATTAATATATCTAGCCTGGTATAAATGTGTGTGTGTGTGTGTGTGTGTGTGTGTGTGTGTGTGTGTGTGTGTGTGTGTGTGTTATTAAGGGTTCAACCAATTATATAAAAACACAACGCAAATCATAAACAGTGGTTGTGGCTATTTTTGTTGGGGTTATGTGTATATGGGTAGGGCGCCATCTCACCCTACCCATTGTGTTATTCCTTAAGGGGCCGTGGAGGGCCATACGGGGCGAAACACTTATAAACAAACTCTTATCTTTTTTTTAAATTAAATAAACTTTGATTTATTAGAATCCTTCCACCGATTATAATACATAGTCTTTCTATATATATATATATATATATATATATATATATAAATATAATTAAGTATATACATAATTATAATTTATATGAGTATATAAATCTATATAATTATAATTGTTTATTATTTTTGTGTTTTATTTTATTTTAATAATCTATCAATTCGGATTGATATTTACAACATAAATACAAGGGCATAAGTAGTTGCTTTATATATATAGATATATTTGTGATATAGTTGGATTACTATCCCTTTTATTCAAACTAATTGCAAGTAAATGAAATGAACATATTTCTTGGGTTTGATAAAGATCATTTAAATGCCTATATTTTCTAGTTTACAATAATGAGAGAGATATAGCAACCATAGTAACATACTATTACTTCAAGTAGCACTAAAAGAGGAAGAACAAGAATATGAAAGTCAACCATGGAAACCTTATTATTTTTTTAGCATGTAAATGGAACATTACTAGATTATTTTAAAGAAAACACCAAAACATACACTCGTTTATAAATCCATTTCAAATAAAGATAGTTTCCATTGATAAATAAAATGCACTCTTGATATAATTTACAAGTTTGAAGGATATATAATACCACACAAGTTGCAACTTGACATGTCTCTTTTCCAGCATATACATTTCAAAGAACTCTATTTTAAAATGAAAGTTACAAAATCCCTCCACTTAAGTGGAGACATCATGGAAAATTTTATAAAAACAAACTTCTCCTTATTTGTCTTCTACAAATGCAACTATATCCAAGGCTTTAACTTGATCTCCACCATTTTCTTCAAATTCAAAACACAACTACAAGGAAAGGGGAGTAGGCAACACTCTCCTCCTAACCCATATTCTAATGAGAAGGGTAAGACTCCCTTATAATTACCCCCTAAGCCCAAACAATGAAGCAATAAGGGATATCAAGCAACCATGACAACTTTTACAAATGGATTTAACAAATATCTTTTCACAATAAGACTTACAACACAACAAGAACAATACAATAATGACAACAACGTATAATTTTCCCAAGAAAAATGATTAAAATTTAAGCCAAGGGATAATAAAAATATGGGTAATCACTTATGCCTCCCAATGGGTTAAGTTTCCACCTTAAAAGGCTTGAAAAATTATCCACACAAACAAAATGAAACTCTTATTCCTCCCTCAAACTCTTATCTTTCCCTTATTCTCTTATCTCCCTTAATGAAATATATCAAAATAAGAAAGAAATATTTATTATTATCACATTGTGGGACACCCAACGCAAAATCCATCCAAATTCATATACAAATCTCTTATCCCTCCTTTAAAAGATCCCGTTTTTCTTCTCTCACAGCGTTGTTAAGGTCATACTACCCGAATCCAAAACAACACAAGTTTCATTCATTTTACAAACAAACATAATACAAATAAAAATCAAATGCAGGGTGTAGATCCTACATTGCCATAATAGCTTCGAAAATCTTCAAGCATAACTTCAATCATCTCCAAATCTAAGCAAATCCTAAAACGCAACTCAAAAATCACTCCCCACAAGAAATCAAAGAAAGTTCTAAAAATTATGCAAGTGTAAAATCAAAACAAGTAACCCAAATATTTTTAAAATCATTCTCATAAATAGAAAAAGAGGAGAGGAGGGTGAGGTGGTTCCATGTATGTTTCCACAACACTCTCATCAACTCCACCACACATGGTCAAACACCAAGCCTAGTGCTCATAAATTGGTGGGTGAAAATATAAAATGTTTTCCTTACACACAAAAACCACTACTCCATACTTCTAAGGACTAAATTAAATGAGTGGTAAGAAAGTGAAATTACTTTCCCTTTTTCTCCCTTAAAATACATGATAAGGACTAAAATAGGCCACCCCACATCATAGATGTAGTTTGTGGGTGAGTTTAAGAGCCATGGGACGAGTTTAACTTGTCCCGCAAGCCTCCAAAAGTGGCTCTAAAGCAAAAATACGAGTTTTGAAAAGTAAGGTTGAGTACTCAACACCAAAATAAATAAAATCTAACTCAAATCAATAATATCACAAGGACTATCTAACATAGTAATTGCCCCATTTGTCACATCTCACTTATCTTAATAACATGCTTAATAAACTAAAAAAACACATTACTTAAGTACTACTAAAGTGAACATATATTGCAATAAATAAATCACATCCACAACTAAAAAAATAAAAATAAAGGAATTAAAACCAACATTCAAACCCCTTGGTCACAGATGAGGTTAAACCGCCCATGGGGACCTCTAAAAATTACAACAAGACACATACACAAAGTTTCCAAGGTGACCTTATTAGCAATATCCAATATTCCTGCATTGTTAGTCTCCTAACCCCCATCTTATTGTCATGATGTAAAATCATGAAATCATAAAACAATACCCCTTGGCCTCAAGTGCATAAAATATGTCAAGGATTAAAACATACACACACATCATTCGACAACATTAGAGTTAAGCAATTTTTCTAATTGTTTACAATTTCTTAATATTTCAATTATACCATTTCATCAACATTAATGATATCAAACTAATATCTCTATCATCTAAAAAATTCAATATGTCAAGAATCTAAAGTGTTAGCATATATAAAGTAATAAAACTATATTATCACTAGTACTAAAACATCTATCGATACCTTGAGAAATCCATTTAATCCACAATATGAGTCATCACATATCAATTATAAAAATATTTGTATTTTTTATAAACATGCTAATTAAAATATAATAAGAATCTCCATCTATCAATGTTTACTAATCAAATAAAATAAAAATGTCCATGTCTCTAGTCCATAGTTAGCAAAATCATAGTAAGATAAATGTCAAAGAGGAGTGGAAACTACATATGGGGGTATGCCCCAAGAAGTTATAGATAACTAGCGGGTTGTTGAATATCAAATTTTTATGTCACTTGGGTTAGGGGTGTCTTGAGTCTATGTGCCTAGGGCCATAGGGTGACCAACCTCTTTTATGGAGCTAAAAGGAAAATTTATCTTTCTTTTATTGCTTGGGAGGTATATGAAGTTGTTTTCTAATGCTTTGCGAGGTATATGAAGTAATTTTGTGATGATTTGGGAGGTATATGGAGTTATTTTGTGAAGTTTGGGAGATATATGAGTGTTTTTGCGATGCTTTGGGAGGTATACGGTTTGTTTTTTTTGATTTGTTTTGTGATTCTTGGGAGATATATGCAGTTGTTTTTTGATGTTTTGTGATGCTTGAGAGGTATATGTGGTAATTTTGTGATGCTTTGGGAGGTATATTGATTATTTTGTGATGCTTTGAGAGGTATATGGAGTTGTTTGATGATGTAATGGGAGGTGTGTGGAGTTGGTGTTATGATTTATGTGTACTTATGTGAGTTTGATTATGTTTTTTTATGTTGAGGAGTGATGCTCTTCATTAATGGTAAGATGTTGATCCGATCTTAACCCTATTTAGCTATAATTATTGTTTTGAGTTGCGTGAAACCTTAATATATGTACCCGTTAAGAATTCCATGTTGTTTTAGTCTACTTATGTTAGAAATACTTTTGTGTTAAAGGAATGTGTGACAATTATTGTGTCGATAGGGCTATGTATGTTCTTTACATGGTTCGGGTGAGTTCTTGTGACATGATATAGTTACAAAGGTACATATCATGATTTCATGTAAACCATTCATGTTGTGTTTATCCTTGGTATGGTATTGTGATGTTAGATTTTGTTGGGAACCCACAAAATAAGTAACTATTAAAAAATTAAATTTTAAGAGCTTGAAATTCATAAATATTGTTAATAATAAAGATTAATTAGGTAATAATGACAACTAAAAAATATCAATCTTCAAAGAACATTAAGAAATTATCAAACTCTTCCATCTTCCGTAAGGTCATACTTTTGCAACAAGTACCTATTTTCATTGGTGGCATGAACATGTTGATCATTTTCCTCCTTGCTTATGAGCACCCTCTTCTAACCTTGGCATTGTGTCACATTGAGGATGATGCTCTTATAAGGGGAGGGATATGTAATGCCCCAATTTTCCTGGGACTTTTTCAACAAGGCATGTATACAAAAAAATATTATATAAAGAAATAAAGAAATAAGTAGAATCTTGAAATAAATGTGTGAGGTTTGACATCGGTGGTGATCTTGAGTGGGTCATATTAAAATTTGAACCTAATAACAATAATTACGTAGGAAATATATATAATAGTAAAATAAATTAAAGAATTGAATGTTTATATTATAAATAAATAAAAATAAATAATAATAAAGTAAAGTTTGAATGCTCGGGAAGGGAGTGGTTGGAAAGGATGGCATGTGCAAACTACTGGTATGAGGGTTGTTAAAATGTATTGGCGACGTTTTACCAAATGAGTGTAATGGCGTGAAGGAATTTGCTTCCGGACGAGCGTATAGGATCTTATACAACCTTAACACCTATCATTTCTTCGCATAAGAATACAAGAACTTTATTTAAGACCCAACAACATAACCATGGTAGAAACCCAAGTTAACATTGTAAATTAATTAGTAACTAAACGTACGTGGAACTGTGCTAAATCAAGATTTAGTTATATGTCCCTAATTAGTTCCATTTTGGGTCAAAACACCCTTACGTATGTAGATAACCATATAATACTAATATCTCCTCACTTTTTTGTATACACATTGAATGTATCTCGGACGGATTGTACACCGAAGAAAGTTGAATTATCTCGAGAGGACACAACTTTCTATTGCTGTTATGTTTGTTGTTTGGGGTATAAGAATAAAGGTTGGAGATTGAAGGATAAGAGGAAAGATGAGATTTTTATGGAATCGGTTTTGAAGTTTTGATGAATCTTGTGGGAAATATTGAATAGAAACTTAAGGATCTCGGGAAGAAGTTTGCAGGGAGCCCTACTAGGCATGATAGGCTCTAACTCATTATAATAACTTTCTCTATTTTATTATTTCAGCAAAAAGAACTATGTTCTTCATGTGGAATCATATTTTGAGTTATGGATTATGCGGTTTAGTATTATTTAATGTTTTCGGGTTTTCTTTTTGCATATGATTTAAATCTGGTTTTAAGTTGAATGAAATGACTCTAGTTACATCCATGGATTTTAGGAGATTTGTGTGAAGAAACAAGTGATTTATTTTTTGTTAGCTTCATATTTGTTGAATTCATTCATTTTCATGTAGGGTATACTTGTTGGATTTATAGAATCGATACCTGATAATGTAAGACTCGAATTATTTTACAAACCTAGAAGTTCATAATGGAAACCCATCTTTGTTGGGTTAGTATAAATATTTAAATAAAAGGTATAATATCTGGTTTCTTACTAGTATGAGTATATACATTTTATGGATTTATACGTTTTTAGTTTTTGACTATCTACTTGGCACAGGTTATTGAATTGACCTCTAAAGAGCTGTATATAGTGTTTTTAGTATGATTTTTACGTAAGACTAAAATAATGAGTCGATACCTTATTTGGTTATTTGTGCTTTGAATCTTGATAAAATTTTGGTTAGGTTTAGCAATTGTAATGAAGGTTGTATTTTGAGTCATTTGTATCTTAAAGCTGGGTTAATGAGTAGATGATACATATCTATTTAGGATCTTGAGCAATAATAGTCTTAACGAAGCTTATAACTTCATCCTCTTGTGTTAGCAATTATGTATCATAAAATTTAGGCCATCTTCATTAGATGTACGTTGATTTTGAAATCTATAAACATTAGACTATGCTTGTCTTTGTATCCTATTCATTCCACTTCATGGATGTAATTTTGTGTTGAAATTTTTAAGTGGTTATCAACCACTGAGAGTTTTAATCATCTGTTTAGACGGTAGCAGAATATGATAAATGAATTCAAGAGGGTCAACTCCATAGTATCAGATGGTTAGACTAGTTTCTATACCCTTAAGAGAGGTTCGATTGCATAAACCCATGCCTCGAACCAAATTCAATATTTATTGTGACTTCCTTAAACTTGTTCGATTGTTTAAGTTATACTATGGAAATTTGATCAATACCATCAAGCTGATAATTATCTTTCCTTGGGTTTGTTGTGAATTTTAAATGAATTCCGAGTTGACAAGGAAGATTGGAATCAATGTTTCATAAGTTAGCTTCTTGAAAACTATTAATGTATATGTGTATAAGAATTTTGTTATTTCTATCAAATCACTTCATGTTGAGTGGTAATGGAATTCAATTTGTTACTAAGGAACTCTTTAAATTATTCGAGATAAAATTTGATATAATTCAATTAATTCTAAACCAACACTAGTTGGTAGTTGTAGATTTATATCAGATTATGTACTTATAACTTAGTAGATAGAACATGAAACGAGAAATAAATTGACTATTATACCAAGTTATATTGTTGTTTAAATGTACAATATTGTTCAAATAAAATAGAAGGATCTTTAATTAAATTTTTGTAAACTTGATTAATGATATTTGAAGTTTTAGTAATATAATTATGGGATTATATGAATGTAAATTTATAGATCTTATTCTTCTTATATTGAATAAGATATTAAAATTGTTGAACAAGGTAAATGATTTCAGGCATATAAGAATGGGATTATATGACTGAAATCATGTTACACTTGTACTTCGTTTTATGATTGAATTGGATCAAATGTACTTGTCTTGTACCTTAAGTGACTGAAATTTATTATTGATAGAAAAATTGTGATGAAGTGTATGACTTAAATTGGCTTCTTTTATGGTTTCATTTATCATGATTGTTCATAGCATGTTTAAGAAAGAGTTTTTATTTTATTTTAACCTTGGTATGATTTCTTTAAAAATCAAAACTAGTTTATGAAATTGTTAAGTTAGAGCATGTTGTTATGAATATTTAGTACCTATCATGCTCAATTTGTATGAACTGAAAGATATTAAAAATCTAGCACATGAAATTTGTGAATTATGAAAGATGGAATACGTATTAAATTTCCATTTATTCTTTTGATTGAAGAAAGTTGAATGGAATAATTGATTATTGTATTCATAATTGAATTACTTCTGTATAGAAATGAGAAAGGCCCTGGCCATTTATTGTAATTGTTTTGAAAGGAAAGATTATGATCAATTTTATGAACATAATTTAATACCTATTTCTAGAAAGTAATAAAGTTAGTATACTTGTTATATCATATTGATTGGAAAGGATTGTTTTGGAAATTGATGAATTAATTACTTTGCATTCTTGAAAAAAGGGTTGAATATATATGATAAATGAAATTGAATTTAACATCTTATAGTACTTTATTATTCATTGTGCAATTTGATGATTTAATAATTGGTGTTGTGTTACTTACCTTGAAAATGTAATAAAGAAATCTAAACAAAACAGGAAACCCTAGTATAAAATTCATGCATAACTATGCTTCTTGTGTGATTCCTTTTAGTATAGAAAACTAAAATATTATGATGAACTCAAATATTTACACTCGATGTCACCATTTAGCTTAAAAAATAAATGCCTAAGTTTTAGTGAGTCAACATAGCTTGCATGCTTAGTGACATTGTCGTGAGCTTGCGACGGTTAGGAATGACATGGTAAAACTTTGTCTTAAGTTGTAGTTCCCTCCTAGGATCGGTATTTGTGTGTGTAGTAAGGAGAATGTGTTCTCTTAAGGTAGTACTCCATTGGAAACCAAAATTAAAAATGATGAATAACCATCTTCGATTGACACACATGTTTAGTGAAGGGTGTTGGGTGGAAAAGAACACCAACTACATTTTAAAGTCTCCTTTAAGAGTTGGGATCATAAATGAACTCAATAACCAATTTCATCTATCATTTGTGTTTTATGGTGCAATACTATGAGTAAATGGTGAAACTTAGCAACATTTTAATTTATGATTAGTTGGTGAAAATATAACCAAAGATGATGCACTTAGAAAAATGTGAAATTTAGGTGATTCTCTTATCGTGTTTAAACCATCTTGTGGTGAGAAACAACACCAATGTTGTGTACACTCTATTAGGTAATGGATGACTGATGTGAAATTAGGTGATCAAGTTCTTAGATACAAATCCCCTAAGATACGGACTATTAGTCTCATGCGAATACACATGCCCCTATTAAGAAATAGGTTACACAAATCATTACGAAAGGAATATGAGCCTAGTTGGAGAAGAACCTTCTTAAGTTGGGCATAAAATGATGCTCAAGAAGCCTAATCTAGAAATAAAATGAGTAAGTTTGTTGCATTTTTAAGTGTCTTAGAATCCTTAAGTAATTATTGGATCATAACTATAATAAAACTATAATTGACGCTTGGCCTTGGGAAGTGTAATCGAGAGATTCTATTTGAAAAGAAATGTGAAACATGATATTCCTTGTAATGTGATTAAACCCTCTTGTTGTGGATAAAGAGCTTATTTCGTATATATTCTTTAGTGTACTAAATAAACTATTAATTTATAAATTAGTAAAAGAAACTTAACCATAAATCCCTAAACAAAAATTTTTAACTTCTCATCCTTTGGACTTAACCTTTTTCCGTTGTGTAACAAAGGTATGATATAAGATAAGGATGCATTCTTTAGAGTGAAACCTAGGATAAGGCCTAGTAGACTTGTGTGTATGTAAATAGCCTTGTGTGTAACGAATACCCTAGTAATAAACGAATGAATCAAAAAATTAATATAAATAATATATATGATCCTTAATTAATGAGATACACCATAAGTTAAATGTTAAAAATATAAAGGAAATATCACAAAAGGAAAATGAATTTATGGTTCACTTATTTTGAGCCTTTTACAACCTAACTTAAGGATTGAAACATTATTGTAGTAAATGTGTAATCCTAAAAATATCGTGTCATGGGAAGATCCTTCCTATAAGTTTATAGTAGGGTTGAATCATTATGCCGTACCTTGTTATTTATGAACAAGAATTTCCTTGATGTGCATCACATGTTTCCATATTATCTATATGGGTTAATGTTTTTACCAACATATCATGTGCCATAAAATATCCTAGGTGATCTCCTATAGTGTTATGCAGTACTACTGATGTAAGTAAAAAAAATATTATTCTAGTATTTTTAGTGTTGTATTTGTGTGTGTAAGAAGTGGTTGTTACATTTGGTAGTAGAGCGGAGGTTCATGGTCTTGAACCTGCGGGATAGATGGAGTTTGAGTTTTTACGCATGGTGGTGGTGAAGATGGGAAGAGTAATGTGATATATGTTGTAATGTGACCAACGTTGTAATTGTGATATTATGAATGCACATGTTGTGCATGTCACTTAGTGCATATTTTTTTATCTTGTTGATGTGCTTGTGATGAGATTATTTTCTCTCATTTTCGTGGATTCAATTAGGAGTTCACGTGGTATATGCCACATTTTTGTGTGTGAAAAAGAATGATATTGTGGATTATGGAGTGTTGGAGCATTCTCGCGTTATGTGATATGTAGATGTGCTGATTTTTTTAATGACAAGATTGGTGTATAGTGAATTAGATTCCATCGTGATGTCGTTACCATATTGCGATGAATCGTGTGTGTCCTTTTCTTATATTTTGATTGACTATATTTTATAATGTTACTCATTGTGTTCATTTTACATATAACTCATGTATTATGTGATGGTTCATGTGTTGTGAATTAGGGGCATATGGTGATCATATGACCACTATTTTGAGAGTATTATATAGATACATGATGTATTGTAACCCATGAAAGTAATGATTGTACTATGCCTTGCATATATAGCATGTGTAAGAACCTATGGTTAAAATGGATGAATCACCATTGTGTTAATGATGTAGTTATGTGTTATGTTGGGAACCTTACCGAACCGACCCAAAGGGGAGAAATCATTAAGATTGTATGTGTGGAGAGAGGATGCGTGGACCAAGTTTTCATATTCTTGATCCGAGTACAAGTTAGGAAGTAGAGTCTTATATATAATGAAAACCCATTTCTATCTATTTAGTATACTTCAATCTTGCTCATTATATTTTGGATGCGCACCACCTTAGGCTCAATTTATGCAAACTAGCATCCCATGTTTTCCCTATTGGGTTTTCCATCAAACAATCCTATGTGATTTTGACTATAATGAGTGTTGTGGGAGTATGGAGGGATGAACCGGGAAGAGATTATGATAATTGTATTATTTGATATGTTTTTTTACAAGATGAGGCTCAATGTCTAAGTGCCAAATATTCGATGAGCACACATTTGGTCACACATAGGGCCACATAGTGATTGTGATGTGTTATTTCTCTATACGTATTTTATTCGTAAATTTGAATTTTCTTTTCTCTCCCTTATGGAACCAGATTTTTTTTTCCTATTTAACTTTTAGTTAAATTGTTGCAATTTGAGCATTTTATCTAGTTGTTATAGTAACATGTGGGTTTTATACTATCTACGGCTAATTAGCCATTTTTTTACTTGATTGAAGTTAAATTTAAGTTAAAATGCTTCCTTGAGTTTCAATTTATTTTATTTCTTGGGCCGAAGCGGTTGGATTTAATACCACTTGATAATTCTGCTTATTATTTTGGCATGTTGGTTATAATGTCGTAATGTGTTAGAATAGGATCATGGGATTCACTATGGAGTCGTTGAACATATGGACCCACTTCATTGTATAGGAGTATGCCCCAAGGATTTAGAGATAGCTAGTGTTTTTGAACCATGAGTTATTATATCACTTGGGTTAAGGGTTTCTTGAGTCTACATGCCTAGGGCCATAGGGTGGTGACCTCTTTTGTTGAGCTAAAAGGAAAATTTATCTTTATTCTATCACTTGAGAGGTATATGTAGTTGTTTTTGATGCTTTAGGAGGTATATGGAGTTGTTTTGTGATGCTTTGGGAGGTATATGGAGTTATTTTGTGATGCCTAGGAGATATATGTGGTTATTTTGTGATTCTTTAGGAAGTGTATGAATTTGTTTTGTGGTTCTTATGGAGGAATACAAAGTTGTATTTTGATGTGTGGGAGGTATGTGTGGTTTTTTTGTGATGCTTTTGGAGGTATATCGAGTATTTTGTGATGCATTGGGAGATATATGGAGTTTTTTTATGTTATGGGAGGTGTGCGGAGTTGGTGTTATGATTTATATGTACTCATGTGAGTTTGATTGTTTTTTTTATGTTGAGGATTGATTCTCTTCATTGATGGTAAGACGTTGATCCCATCTTGACCCTATTTAGCTAAAATTATTTTTTTGAGTTGCGTGAAACATTAATCTATGTAAAGTTAGGAATTCCATGTTGTTGTAGTCTACTTTTGTTCTAAATACTTTTGTGTTAATCGAATATGTGACAAGTAATGTGTCGGTAGAGCTGTGTATGTTCTTTCCATTGTTCAATTCAGTTCTTGTGATGTGATATAGTCACGAATGTACATATCATGATGTCATGTAAATGATAATTGTTGTGTTTGGCCTTGGTATGGTATTGTGAAGTCGGTTTCATTGGGCACCGAGAAAAATAAGTAACTAAAAAATGAAATGTTAAGAGCTTGAAAATGATGAATACTATTTAAAAAAATTATTAATTAGATAATAATGACAACTGAAAAACTATCAATCTTCATAGAAGGTTAAGAAATTATAAAATGGTTCCATCTTCCATAAGGTTGCACTTTTGCAATAAGTACCTATTTTAATTCGCTGCATGAACACTTGATCATTTTCCTCCTTGCTTATGATCACCGTCTTCTAGCCTTTGAATTGTGTCACTTTGAGGATGATGCTCTTATAAGGAGGGTTATGTAATGCCCCAATTTTCCCAGACATTTTCAACAAGGAATGTATACAAAAATAATTATATAAAGAAAGAAATAAATAAGTAGAAGCTCGAAATGAATTTGGGAGGTTTGACATCGATGGCGATCTTGAGCGGGTCGTATTAATTTTTTTAATAATAATAATAATAATAGTAATTATTATTATTATTATTATATAGAAACATATAGAATAGTAAAATAATAATTGCTTATTATTTTGGCATGTTAGTTATAATGTCATAATGTGTTGGAAAAGGGTCATGGAATTGTTTATGGACTTGTTGAACCTATGGACCCACTTCATTGTATGGGGTAAACCCCAAGGAGTTAGAGGTAACTAGCGGGTTGTTGAACCACGATTTATTATATAACTTGGGTTAGGGGTGTATGAACTCTACGTGCCTAGGACAATAGCGTGGACGACCTCTTTTACGGAGCTAAAAGGAGAAACTATCTTTATTATATCACTTGGGAGGTATATGTAATTGTTTTTTGATGCTTTGGGATGTATATGGAGTTGTTTTGTGATGCTTTGGGAGGTATATGGAGTTATTTTGTTATTCTTGGGAGATATATGTGGTTGTTTTGTGATTCTTTGAGAGGTATAAAAAGTTGTTTTTGGTGCTTTGGGAGGTATACGAAGTGATTTTGTGATGTGTGGGAGGTATATGTGGTTGTTTTGTGATGCTTTGGGGAGTATATGGAGTATTTTTGATGCTTTGAGAGATATATGGAATTTCTTTGTGATGTTATGTTAGGTGTGTAGAGTTGGTGTTATGATTTATGTGTATTGATGTGAGTCTAAATGTGTTTTGTTATGTTGAGGATTGATGCTCTTCATTGATGGTAAGATGTTGGTCCCATCTTGATTTGTAGGTAGCTACAATTATTATTTTGAGTTGCGCAAAACCTTTATATGTGTACCTCTTAAGAATTCCATGTTGTTGAAGTCATTTATGTTAAGAATACTTTTGTGTCAAGGGCATGTGTGACAAGTACTATTTTGTAGGGACATGTATGTTCTTTCCATGGTTCGGTTATGTTCTTGTGATGTGATATAGTTGTGAACGTACATATCATGATGACTTGCAAACCATTAGTGTTGTGTTTGGCCTTGGTGTGGTATTGTGTTGTAAGTTTGTATTGGGCACCCACAAAAATAAGTAACTCAAATAAATAAATAAAAAATGAAATATTAAGAGCTTGAAATTGATAAATACTATTAAAATAAAGAGTAATTGGGTAATAATGTCAATTGAAAAATCTACCAATCTTCACGAACATTAAGAAATTATCAAACTCTTCCTTTTCCATAAGGTTCCACTTTTGTGAAAAGTACCTCTTTCGTTGGTCGCATGAACCATTAATCGTTTTCCTCCTTGTTTATGCTCATCCTCTTCTAACCTTGGCATTATGTCTCATCGAGGAAGATGCTCTTATAAGGGAAGGGAGATGTAATGCCCCAATTTTCTGGGATGATTTCAATAAGGGATGTATACAAAAATATATTTATAAAGAAAGAAATAAATAAGCGAGAACATTGAAATGAATGTTGGAGGTTTTACGTTGGTGGGGATCTTGAGAGGTCATATTAAAATCTGATCCAAATAATAATAATAATATTAGTAATAATAATAATGTAGGGAATATATAATAGTATAATAAATCGAAGAATTGAATGTATATATTACATATAAATAGAAATAAATAATAATAAAGTAAAGTTTGAATGCTCTGGCGAGGGGTTGGAGAGGATGGCTTGTGCATACTGCTAACAAGAAGGTTGTTAAAATGTCTTGGATAAGTTTAACCAAATGAGTGTGACGGCATAAAGGAATGGCCTTTCTTGATGAGTGTATAGGCTCTTATACGACCTACAAACCTACCATTTCCTTTCATAATAATACAAACACTTTATTTGAGACCCACCAACATAGCCATAATAAAAACCAAACTTAACATTGCAAATTTAGTACTAGCTGGATGTTCATAGCGAGTGCGAAGTTAGAGCTCTCCTCTGTACTCTCATAATTAGAGAAATTGAACGTTCATGGAATTATGATAAATGAAGCTTTTGTTGTAGCTTTCCTTAATTAGTCCCATTTTGGGTCAAACTATCCTTGCATATGGAGATAACCATGTAACCCTAATATCTCCTCACATTTTTGTAGAGACATTGATTTGATACGGATCTGGATCTACATTGAAGCAAGTTCAATTGTCTCTGACAGGAAACCAGATTCTTGTTGCTCTTATGTTTGTTGTTTGGATAAAAGGAAGAAAGCTTATGAATTGAAGGTGAATGGAAAAGATGAGCTTTTGTGGAATCAAATTCAAAGTTTTATATGGAATTTTTGGAAATCATGGATAGAAACTTTGGTATCTTGGAAAACATTTTTAGGATCTCTACTAGGAATAATAGGCTCTAACTCATTATAATAACTTTCTCTATTTAATTATTTATGGAAAAAGAACTATGTTCTTCTTGTGGAATCATATTTTGAATTTAAGGTTACTGTGGTTTTAGTATTATTTAGTGTTTTCGAGTTTTATTTTTGCATATGATTTCAATCTAGTTTTAAGTTGAATGAAATACGAATTCTACAAACATGGCTTTGAGATATTTGTGTGAATAAATAGTGATTTTCTTTGTTTTTGGGTTGTGTTTTGTTCGAAGCTTGTTCATTTTCATGTAGGGTATACTTGATGGATTTATAGAATTGAAACAAACAATAATGGAAGAATTAGTGTTTTTCAAAGCATTGTATGTTCATAAAGGAAACCCACCTTTGTTGTGTTGGTGTAAATCTTGAACTATAATGTTTAATATCTAGTTGCTTACCATTCTAAGTATATACATTTTATGGCTTTGTTCGGTTTTACTTTTCAGCTATCTATTCGGTTCAGGGTTATCGAATTGACTGTAAATACTTGTATATGGTGTTTTTAGTTTGATTTTTTTGGTAAGACTCAAATCTTTGGGTTAATACCTTATTTGGGTATTTGTGCTTTGAATCTTGATAAAACGGTTGGGTTCAACACCTGTAATGAAGGTTTTATTTGAGTCCTTTAATGTATCTTAAATTGGGTTGATGAGTAGATGATACATATCCTAAGTTAGGATCTTGGATAGTAGTAGTCATAATGAAGTTTGTAACTTTGTCCTCTTGCGTTAGCACTTAGTATCATAAAATTTTGTTCATTCTTATCTATTGTAGGTTAATTTTTTTATCTATAAACATTGGACTATGTTTAGCTTTGTATCTGTTCATTTCACTTTGTGGATGTAATTTTGTGTTGAAAAGTTGAAGTGGTTATCAATCTACGAGATTTTGAATCATCCATTTTCGACAGAAGTAGGATAGGATGAATGAAGTCAAGATGGGTCGAATCCATAGTCTCGGATGGTTATAATAGTGTCTTCACCCTTAAGATAGGTTTAGTATTACATAGACCCACGCCTTGAACCCAATTCAATACTCAATGTGACTACCTTAAACTTTTTCAATTGTTTAAGTAAGATTATGGAAAGTTGATGTGAGGTTTATTTTGAAGTTTAAAGGCATTCCTTGTCATCTGACATATTGAATTAGTGTTTCGTAAGTTAGCTTGTTGATCATTGTTAATGTAGCATGTGTATAAGAATTTAGTTGTTTCTATCAAATGGCTTCATCTTTGAGTGGTAATGGAAGTCGATTTGTGACTATAAAACTCTAAAAAATATTGATATGAAATGTGTAATAATTCGGTTCATCCTAAAACAACCTTGTAGATTTATATAAAATTATGTACTTGGAATTTAGTAAGGCCCAAAGAACAAGAGAAGGAAATAACTTGATTTGTTATACTAAGTTATATTAGTTGCTTAAATGTATAATGTTGCTCGAATAGAATAGAAGGATTCTTTAAGTAAATTTGTATAAACTTGATTGATGATATTGAAATTTTTGGTAATATAATTATAATATTATATGATTGCAACATTATGGATCTTATTCTTCTTATATTGAATTAGAAACTATTTGATTACTATTGTGGATTGTAATATAGTACTTAGATAAGTAAGGTATAAAAATTGTTAAACAAGGTAAATGATTTCGGGAATATAAGAATGGGATTATATGATTTGAGAGAATGTTACAACTACATACGGTTTATGATTAAATTGGATACTTTGTGAATCATAAAAGAAGGAAGACATATAAAAGTTGCATGTACTCTTTTGATTGAAGAAAGTTGAATGGAATAAAATATTATTGTATTCATAATTGAATTATTTCTCTATTGAAATGAAAATTTCCCTTGCCATTTATTGTAATTGTTTTGAAAGGAAAGATTAAGATCAATTTTTTTTTAATAATGGCAAATAGTTTTTTGAAAGGGACTATACCCTTGAATACAAAATAAGGCCTTTAAGCTGGAATAAGAGTGAGAAACATAGCAGGACTAACCAAGTCCAGGTAATACAATGAAATTCCACGTAGCCTTAAAAATGACTACACAAGCGAGACTTAACAAAGAAACATCAAGAAAAAAAAAAACAAGAACTGACAAAACCAAGAAAAACAAGTAAGAATAACAAAAGAGTGCAGTAGAAGCATGCAGGACTACTTCTTGGCTGCTTGATCAACACTGATCTTGACTTTTTTCCAAGCATGAAACATACCCAAAGCGGTCATGTGGGCAGCATCCGTCTTATCGAGCTCCTCGATGGTTCTTTTGCTCTCTTTTTCATTGCCCCAAAGTGCAGCCGGGACACCGCTGAGGTTGGAAACACTTTTGGCATGCCCCACGATGAATTCCTCAATGGCCCTAAAGGCGGCAATGTTGTAATCATGCCTAGTCTTAGCCTTCCCAAGGCGGGAGTCCAAGGAGGTCAGCTTTTTGTATATGTCTTCAATCTGACTATTGTCAATGCTCCCTTCCCCCTCCATGCTTTTCTTACCTTTTTGCTTAGCTAGGTTTTTGACCTCATCCTTCAGCATTTTTATCTCAGCCTCTAAGGCCTCCAGTCTCTTGGAAGGGTTATCCATCTGTGCTTCCCGGGGACTGGCACTACTTATGTTTAGCAGGTCACGTGCAATGTCAAGATCAAGAGGCTCTTTCCCTGCTGCAAGAGTCTCAAGGTTGAGTCTCCTAGAAGCCCTGGTGAGTGGACGTTTAGAGGTAGAGGCGAGGTGGGTGGCAGGAGGAGCAGTAGGAGGAATAGAAGGAGAGACATGTGCAGCCGGCATGGGGGTAGCAGCACCGGTGGCAGGGGCAGCAGCAAGGGCAGCAAAGGCAGCAGGAGAAGCAGGACTGGCAGCAGCGGAGCCCATCGGAGCCGGGCTAGGAGAGGAAGGAAGACCGGGGTACTTGAGAAGGCAGTATTTGTGAATTAGCAAAATAAGCCCTTGATGCAAGGGAACCACCCGGGTATGCTTCTGGAACTCCAAAATGGAGCACTCAAGAGAGTTTAAAAGATAATGAGGGAAGCAAACCAATCTATTCCTACGGAAGTGGTTTAAAAAGATGAGATGCTTAGCTGGGACAGTAACAAACCTACCTTCCAAGGAGATGAAACGAATCATCATGCGAGTGACTTCATCAAACGGTGATGGAATTGAGCTTACAAGCAGACCCGCTGTGCTAAAAATAAGCTTCTCATCTTCCTCCACAAATCTTCTTTCTTCAGTTTCTTTGATAACCCTTTTGTTGAAGAAGCGGTACCCATCCAGGCTGAGACCGGTCGCTTCAGCAATGAGCTCTTCATTGACAAGAATTTTCTGTCCCCCATAGTCGACAGTCCTCTCTTTCCACTCCTTAGCAAAGCGTACTGAAATACTTTGATCATGTCCTTGCACCCTTTCAACAAAGCTGGTGAAGCCGCCTATGCTGAGAATGTTCCAAAGCTCGGTGTTTTCCTTCCAATCAGGGTCCGCGCACGGCTCAATTTGACAGGGAGGTCCTCCCATCTTCTCAGTGGTGTGCAGGTTACAACAAATTCCAGAATGCCGCTGAGCATGAAGAACAGTTCGTTTCTTACTGTTGAAGATCGCATAAGACTGGGAACTGTAGCCGTTGGTCTTCTCACGAACGGCTGCGTAATTGCTGAACTGAGCCTGCGGGAAGTCGCGTGTGAAAACCCTTTCCCTGTCAACAATCACTTTGTAATTATTATCGGTTTTCGTGGAGTTTGGCATCCGGATATCAACGGCTGTTGTACCTCCCGCGTGCGTGATTTTCAAATCAGGATGACTCCACTTGAAGTTTCTTAAATAGATCTTGCTATTATTTGAAAAAGATATTATTTGCCTCGCCATATAGAATAAAGCAGCACTTGTGAAAGAATTGATGATTTTGATTTTCCTCCAAAGATTAAGGCTTATCTCTAGAGATTGCTTGCTTGTGAAGATCCGCATGGATGCTGTTGTGAAGCTGATTAGGGATACTATCATTATCCCTGCATAAAAAATTTATATTAATGCCATAATTGGCGGTGCATCCACTTATCCGATTGTTGCCTTCCCGTAAGTATGTATGATTTCGATACTATCAAGGTGTGGCAAATGCTTATGGATTCAGAGATAAAGTCTTTAATATTCCAACCGGGAGATGAGGACCGATTAAGAAGCTTAATGATATTAAGGGAGTCCCCTTCAACAATAAGGTTCTGAATATTTTGAGCCCGTGCAACTCTCAAGCCCCAGAGAGTAGATAGTGCTTCGGAAAAATGATTGGTTTGAATTCCCATTTTTCCAAAGATAAGAAAGCAATCAAATTACCTTTGTGGTCTCGTATTTCTCCTCCTCCATTGCTTTGTCCCAGTGGTTTCCCTTAGAGGCGCCATCAAAGTTCAGCTTGTACCAATTAGAGTCAGGAGGATGCCATTTAATCAATGATCTATCTACACTATTCCTAGGGTTGCTCCAATTTCCAATGTGCCAATTAGATAAAATGTGCTCTTCATTCTCAGGATAACACTTGTTCTTGGGAGGTTTAAATCTGGCCATGTCCTCTTTGATACCTTGAGAAATTTTGCCAATACTGATTTTATAATTCTGCTTCTTATTTCTAAAAATGATATTATTTCTGTCCTTCCAAATCCTCCAGATTAAGTGTGGGATTGCTAATTTCCAGATTCTTTTGATAGCACAATGTCTGAATGGTGGGTTCCATTGATTCCATAGCTGATTAAGGTTCTTCGGCAACACCCAAAGAGCATCAAATTTAGAAAGAACAAAGCTCCAAATTCTATTGGCATAAGCACAATGTATGAACAGATGACTAATGTCTTCATAGTCATTCCTACAAAGGTGGCACCAATTAGGAATTATAAATCCTCTTCTCATCAAATTGTCAGTGGTGAGAATTCTACCTCTGATGGCCAGCCAAAGAAAAAATTTTATTTTGGGGTTAACTCTGCATCTAGATCTTGTTCCAGTTAAAGTCAGATTGGTTACTGTGAGAAAGATTGGTATAACCAGATTTGACTGAGTATTTCCCATCTTGTGAATTGCTCCAAACCAGCTCATCCTTGGAATTCAGCTGACTTAAAGGGAAGAGGTCTAAAAGATCCTGAAGGGAGGAAGTAATTTGTTTCAGCTCAATTCGTTCCATAGAAAGTCTTTTCCAAGTCTTGTTGGTGCCATTTCCTTCAATATAGTCCTTGACTTTAGTTCCATACTTGCTTATAAGGCTGTCCTTAGCTGTCCCAAATCTCTCCAAGAGGTTGTCACTGAACCAGTTATCCTCCCAGAAGTTTATCTCACTGCCATCCCCCACTTTCCATTTGCTGCCCTGCTTGATGAAGTTTCTACTCTTGACCAGATTATTCCAAAAAATGGAACCATTGGGTAGTTGTTCTTCATGCAGATAGGAGTAGACAACTTGTTGATTCAAGTATTTTGCTTTAATAACATCAATCCAGGGCTGTTTCTCGATAGCAATCGGCCCATCTTAGCGATGAGTGCCTCATTCATTTTCTCAATATTTTTTATGCCCAGCCCTCCCATGGATTTTGGGGTGCAGACCTTATCCCAGGCCACTAGGTGAAATTTGAACTTCTCTTCCATGCCTTGCCATAAATTTTTTTTCTGAATCCTTTCAATTTTCTCTCTGAAGGAAGAAGGAATTTTGAAAAGTGACATGATATAGATGGGCAGACTTTGGAGTGTACTTTTAATGAGAAGGCACTTACCAGCACTAGAGAGAGTGGCCCCTTTCCAACCTGCCATCTTTTTCTGAAATCTCATCAACAAATCATCCCACACCATGTGAGAGACTTTCTTAGTGCCAAGAGGGAGGCCTAAGTACGTTGCTGGAAGAGCACCTATTCTACAGCCCAGAATTTTAGCAATCTTGAGTTGTCTTTCCTCAGGGGTGTTAAAGAAAAAAATGGTGCTTTTGTCATAATTAATCTCTTGCCCAGAAGCAGATTCATAGAGTTGTAATAAAGCCTTAATAGCTTTAGCTTCCACAACTGAGGCCAGAAGAAGAAGGATTGTGTCGTCCGCAAACTGTTGATGAGAGACAGCTTGGCTGAATGAAGCGGGTTTAGATCCATTTAAAAGGCCGTTCTCAACCGCTCTGCCAATTGTTCTACTAAGGCTGTCAGCTAAGAGAATGAAGAGTAAGGGGGAGATGGGGTCTCCTTGTCTTAGACCTCTGCTGCTGGTGAAAAAACCCACAGGCTCCCCATTAACAACCACAGAGAACCTGGCTGTAGATATACAAGACTTGACAATTTTTCTAAATTTTTCCGTGAACCCAAATTTAGATAAAATCCTGTCAAGGAAGACCCAAGAAACCTTGTCAAAAGCTTTATTCATATCAAGCTTGAGGATCATATTAGCCTTTTTATTGTTTTCCATGGAATGTAAAGTTTCGTGCACCATAATCACTCCATCTTGTATTATCCTGCCTTTAATAAAGCCACTCTGCTGCCTTGAGATGAGGTCATTCATTATGAGCTGCAGTCTAGTAGTGATGATTTTGGTGAAGATTCTAAAGATAGCATTAACAAGACTGATAGGTCTGAAGTCCTTGAAGTCTTTTGCATCCATTTTTTTAGGTGCCAGCACAATGTGCGTGTTATTAAGCTCTTTTAGAAGATTTCCTGTTCTATAGAATTCATTTACCGCTTTGAGAAGATCCTCCGAGAATATTTCCCGTAACAAGAAAAATTAATAGAGAACCCATCCGGTCCAGAGCCTTATCCCCCAAGAGAAAAAAATAGCCTTTTGCGGTTCTTCAAGTGTGACAGCTTTAGTGATGTCTCTGAATTTCTGGTCCTCAATGATATTCTGAGGGATGGCCTCCAGCATGAAGGAAATAGCTTCAGGGTTGCTGACGTTGTTCTCTTTAAGAAGATTCTTGTAAAATTCAAGCGCTTGTTTCTTGATGCTGTTTGGATCTTTAGTGTTGTTCCCATTGTTTTTAGAAACCTCAAGGATTCTGTTACTGGCTCTATGTTTTAGAGTAGTCATGTGAAAGAACTTTGTGTTCCTGTCTCCCTCTTTAAGCCAGATAGCTCTAGATTTAAGGCGCCAAAAAGACTCTTCCCTACTGCAGATCGTATGCAACTCAGAAAGAATATTCTTTTCATTTACTTCATCTTCAACCGATCTTCCCAAAGTATCCATTTTTAACTCCAGATCCTGAAGCTTCTGTTTTAACTCTTTCTTTTTTTCGAAAATATTTCCAAAAACCCTTTTGTTCAAGATTTTGACTTGCTTTTGACATTTTGAGTTTTGAACCAATCAACCGAGAAAGTGCCTTCCCAATCCATACCCACCATTCTTTTATCCTATCATAGATATCATCATGCTCCATCCACATTTTTCAAATTTGAATGTGCTTTTTCTTTGGTTTAGTCCAATTGAGAAGGCTTAAAGCAATCGGATTATGATCCGATCCAATTCTTGGAAGGGAAGATAGGTAAAAGTCTTGGCTTAGAATCCAGTTTGCTGAGATTAATGCCCTATCCAGTCTCACCTGAATGAACTCCTTTCCCCTTTCTATTATTCCAAGTATACTTATTACCATGCAGATCCACATCAATGAGGTTTTGTTCAGCAATAAAGTCAGCAAAGTCCTCCATACCATTAGAGAAGGTGGGGGTTCCACCAAACTTCTCGCCTGGGTTTAGAGGGGAATTGAAATCTCCCATAATGAGCCAGTTGGCAGAGCTATGTTGATTTCTAAAGATTTTAAGATCAGCCCATAGTTTTCTTCTACCACTAGCAGAGTTAGGGGCATAAATATTAGACAAGATCCATTCACACTTTTTCTCAATAGTGACGAATTTAATTGCTAGATGATTAATATTAGCACTAAGAATCATACCAGTACAGTGTCTTCTATCCCAAAGAGTAGCCAATCCTCCGGAAGCTCCCTGAGAATCGACAGCCGCCATTTCAGAACTATCCCAAAAAAAAAATTTAATATTAACCATGGTCATTGCTTTCATTTTAGTTTCTTGAAGAATCAAAATGCTGGGGTTACTGGAATCCGTAACTCCTTGATGGTTCTTTGCTTAGAGTTTCCATTTAGGCCTCTGATATTCCAGGATATAATCTTCATTTGGAATGGTTGGTAGTTGGAATTGCTTGCTGGTTCAGTTGTCGCTGAACCCCATCTGCAATATCCCTCTCTGTTTTCTTAGCTCTGAGAGTCTTTTTAGAGGGTCTTCCTCTTTTTGAGCTTCCTCCAAAATCAGCTACTCGTCTAGCAGAAGACCTGGTTGTTCTAGAAGAAGAGGTGTCCCAATTGTCAATTTCCTTTTTTTTCACTATACAATGAATCTGGGATCCTTTCAAAACCTCTCATTCTTTTTTTCTTTTTTGAGATGACCAATGTGAATCCAGAGTCTGGATCTTCCATTTCCTTGGCAGGCGTGATTTCTCCTTCTTCATGTCCTTTATGCAAAGCCGTCGTGCAAGTGATCGGGAAGCTGTTCTAAGCGCTGCGGTGATCTCGCCGGAGAAACCCCTTTGTTGAGATGCTGGGATCTGTCATATCTTCCTTGTTATCAGCTTCCTCCAATGGCTGAATTTCTTTCTCTTGTTCTAAATACATCGGGCAAGTGATCGAAGGCATTGCAGTGCTGCAGTAGACCGGCGAAGCCACTGTTGTAATGCTGGGACAAGGCAGCGGATCCGCAATACCATTCTCTCCAGAAGAGAGAATCTCCAAAGGCTCAATCTCTGTCATATCTTCCTTGTTACAAGCTTCATTCCTAATTAATGACTGAATTTCTTTCTCTTCTGATCCAGAAGGGACTAAAATGTCCATCACTGAACCATCATGCTCGTTTACTTCCATGGATACCTTAACAAAGTCTTCTTTCACAGATGTTTCAAAAGGTAAATCCGAAGAAGCCTTCACCGACTTGTCCAGTACTTCTTTGTTGGGAGCTTCAGGCAAAGCTAAAGTTGCAGCTTTGGGGCGCCAGACAAGATGCTTCTTTATATGAGTTCTAAAACCCTCTTTTTTTTTCCCCCTCTGTTTAGATGCAAATCCTTCTGGCTGGGACCTTTGTCATCAATCTTCCTATCCTTGCTTGGGTCCATGCTAACTTTGTTTAGATATGAGTCTATCCCAGGCTGTTCAAAGTCCAAAGGGAGGGTCATCTTCTTGGAGCAGTTTTTGTCAGAGTGACCAATGATAAGGCATGGCATAGATTAAGATCAATTTTAAGAACATACTTTAATACCTATTTCTGGAAATTAATAAAGTTAGTATACTTGTTGTGTCTTATTGATTAGAAAGGATTGTTTTGAAATTGATGAATTAATTACTTTGCATTATTTAAAAAAGTTAGATATATCACGTTAAATGAAATTGAGTTAATATTTTATAGTTCATATCCATTGCACAATTTGATGTTAAAATAATTGGTGTTGTGTTCCTTACCTTGAAAATGTAATAAAAAATATAAACAAAGCAGAAACCCTACTATAAAATATATGCATAACTACCATTCATGTGTCATTCCTTTTAGCATAGAAAACTAAACCCTTAGCATGACCTTAAATCTTTACACTCGATGGAACCGTTTAGCTTAAGAAAATAAGAGCCCAAATTTTAATGAATTATCATAGCTTGTATGCTTAGTGACATCGTCATGAACCTGACGGTTAGGAACGACATGGCCAAACTTTGGCTTGAGTTCTAGTTCCCTCCTAAGATTGGTAGTGGTGTGTGTAGTAAGGATCTTTGTGTTCTCTTAAGGTAGTACTCCATTGGAAACCAATATTAAACATGATATAAAACCCTCTTGGGTGACACACATGGTGAGTGACGCAGTGTTGGGTGAAAAAGAACACCAAATAACCTATAAAGTCACCTTTAAGAGTTGGGATCCTAAATGATCTCAATACCCAATCTCATCTATCATTTGGATTTTATGGTGCAATACTATGAGTTAATGGTGAAACTAAGCAACATTTTAAATTATGATTTTTGGGGAAAATGTAACCAAGGATGATGTACTTAGAAAAAGGTGAAATTTAGGTCGTTATCTTATCGTGTTTAGAACATCATGTGGTGAGAAATGGGACTCATATTCCGTAAACTCTAATGTGAACATTAACCCTTAAAATGATGAAGCTGCTCCATTTTCTCTCCCACTAGTCCTTTTAGGTAGTGGATGACCGATGTGAAATTAGGTGACCATGTTCTTAGAGACAAATCATGTAAGATAGGGACTAATAGTCTCATGAGAATAAAAATGTCGGTATTAACAATTAGTTTACACAAATCATTATGAAAGGAATATGAACCTAGTTAGGAAGGAACCCTCTTAAGTTGGTCGTAAAACAATACTCAAGATACCTAATCTAGAAAAAAATGAGGATGTTTCTTTGTTAAGTTCCTTGAATCCTTAAATAATTTTGGAGCATAACTATAATTAACTCTTGTCCTTGGGAAATGTAATCGTCTATGATATTCCATAGGAAAGTGGAACACGATCTTCCTTGTAATGTGATTAAATAATCTTGTTGTGGATAAAGAACCAATTTCGTATATAAACCTTAGTGGGTACTAAATCAACTATCAATTTATAAATGAGTGAAAGAAACATGACCCTAAATCCTTCAACAAAAATGAGAACTTCTCATCCTTTAGACTTACAATTGTTCTGTTGTGTAATAGAGGTATGATATAAGATCAATTAGTTGCATTCCTTAGGAGTGAAACCTAGGGATAAGACCTAGTTTCCTTGTTTGTATGTAAAAAGCTTTGTGTGTAACTAAATACCCTAGTAATGTACATATTAATTAAACAAGTAATTGAAATAATATAGATGATCCTTATTCAATGAGATAAACCAAAAGTTAAATGTTAAACAATATAAAGGAAATATCGCAAAAGGAAAAAAATCTATGGTTCACTTATTATGAGCCTTTTTAGAAGGTAAGTTAAGGATTGAAACATGATCGTAGTAAAATTTGTAATCCTAAAAATATTGTGTCATGGGAAGACCTTACCTATAAGTTTATCTTTGTAGTTGAATTTTTATGTTGTGCCTTGTTATTTGTGAACAAAAAGTGCCTTGATGTGTACCACATGTTTTCATGTTATCTATACGCAGTTAATGTTTGTGCCAACATATCATGTGTCATACAATATCCTAAGTGATCTCTTGTAGTGCCATGTGTACTACAATGTAAGTCAAAAAATGTATATTATGATATTTTTAGTGTTGTATTTGTGTGTGTAAGAAGTGGGCATTACAAATCATTTGATATATCTTGCTTATACAAATGTAAATTATCTTTAAAAATAAAATAATCTATCATATTCTAGCTCTAAATATAGTCAATTGGCTTATATCCTCAATAGTCAAATGCATGATATAATATATACTACTAACATGTTATAATTGAAGTAAATCTAAAATTTGATGGAGCATTACGTCACAATCTTTACAAAAATTGTAATCTTATGGATTATACATAGCAAAAAATAGTTTTTAATATGGTAACTATATTCACAATATCATTTTATGTAAATGTCTTAGTTCGTGGTAGCTTAATAACATATTTAGCACACCTCCCACTTTCACTAAAACAAGCTATATAATCTATCATATACATAACATTAAAAGCTAAGCTATAATTACATTAACGAAAAACTTCTAATATCTCAATCTTAAAACCAAATAGCTCCTAACATAGTGACTTATCGTATTCCCTCCAAAGTATGCTATAATATTACAATTGTATTAACAAATGACTTTATTTATACTAAGCTTAATTAGCCCCATCTAGCTCCTAATATTATGACCCATCATATACCCTACGATACATTCAATAATATATATTAGTTATATTGTATCTTATTATATTCTCTTACAACATTTTGACTAAAGTTTCATAAAAATATATTTGTATAATGAGCTTAGTCGAACCCGCTAGTTAGGAATGTTATCATAACTCGGGTTAGATCTGCAACAAGATATACAATCTATGGCATGAAAAATAGTAAAGTTTCTATGGAAACATACCAAGAAACTATAATTTGGTAAAACCATTAAGTTAGGATTACATCCCACTTCCTTAGAAACTTACAATTCCATTAATACATACCAATTGTATGAAATATTAAATTTTCTTTGCAAGCATAGCGATATTAGAGATTACTAGATATGTATAAGGTCAACGACATTATTCCCTCCAATGTATGATATAATTTTTTTGGTATATATTTAGCATACCTCCCACTAGCTCTACAACAAGTAATATAAGTTTTCCTATGTAAAATAGTAAAAGCTAAGTTGTGGTTAGCTCTCCTTCACTAATAAAATTATAGCTGCATTCACAAATATCTTCCAATATATTGATCTTAGCTCCCACTACTTCGTGAAATATATACCCATTGTATGCCCTAAAATTTATTATATAATATGTAATAATAATATTTTGTACGATATTGTATTTTCTCGCCTCTATTTTAATTGCATTCAAAAATAGCTTGTATACCCACTGGCTCGAAAACTTTGAATGACACATGTTATCTCTCAAACAAGTTGTATGATCTACTGCATTTTAAATAGCACATTATCTGTTGTATTTTTAAAGAAATGATATATTCAATATAGAACGGTGAGTTGAAACTACTGTACAGGATTCCTTAGAAACTTATAATTACACTTAAATATATCAAGATTATTAAATAACAAATTCTCTTTTCTAGTATCTTCATCTCAGTGATCTCTAGCTACAAACATGTAACTTATATTATGCCCTCCAATGTATATTAGATTATATATATGATTTCTGGGTTATCACTGAATTTAATCTTATGCAACAAATTATACTCGTATGGCTTATGCTCAGCTCACAATAGTCTGTTATATTGTAAGTATATTTGTAGTAGCTTCGTATTTACAAATCTTAGAAACAGCTATCTCTATTATATTTAGCATACCTCTATTTTATCTCTATACAATATATCATATACAAAATAGTAAACGATGTGTCGAGGTTAGTTAGAATCACCTCAAATACTTATAATTACATTCAGAAATAGATTTCAGCGTACCGAGTTTAGCTCCCACTCGTTCCTGACTTAATTGCCCATTGTATTCACACTAATATATAATATAATATATAATAGTAATATTGTATGATGTAGTACGCGGCCCATATATTGTAATTGCGTTCATAAAAGGCTTTCCATATACTGAGCTTAGCGCTCGCTATCTCTAAATATTTAACATACCACACATTATCTCTGCAACAAGTTATATAACCTATCGAATATGAAAGAGTAAATTATCTGGCTATCTAACCAAGTAATTTTAAATTGTAAAAAGGGTGAGTTGATAAATTACAACCTGCTACCTTAGAAACTTATACTTGCTCTCAGTTACACCAATCTTACAAAATTATAATTGATAAAAGGAGAGTTTTACAAGAAGGTATGTTGATCTTACGACTCATTTCATGTGAAACTTACAATTTCATTCACAAAAATATTCTAAGATATTTATCTTAGCACCCGCTAGCTCTAACAAGGGATCCATCGTATGAGCCTAGATGTACGATAAATTATATATTAGTGATATTGTATCATATCAAATGCCCCCATAATATTGTACATGCATTCAAAAAGATCTTCCTATATTGAGGTTAGAAACCACTAGCTTTGAATATTTAGCATATTCAGTGAGTCTTATAGATAATTCGCTCTTAGAGACCCATCATTTTCCCTTTATACTGTGCCTAGTTTTCACTTATTGAAATCTAAATGTAACACAATAAACAGATAATTTCCTAACTTCCTTTTTATCATAAATGGATATCAATATCCTCACTATATTATAAATGAATTAAAATTTGTCGATACTCTCAAAATATGACTAAATCCTAGTGATCACTAGTGCCTTAGAAAGTGACTTTCTATAATATATGAAATAAAAGGATTTTTATATAACATTAATACACATTTATTTTCATAGAAAACTAATTATAGTGATCATAGATATTATTTTTAATAGTAAGACTAGCAATCATACGATAAGTGTACAATATAAACACCGAAGGGGATATAGTGAAGAATGAAAAAATAAAGAAGTGGAATAGAGGGAAAGGATGAGGGGTGATCAAGAAGGGGTTCGATGGAAGGGGAGGACATTGAGTTCCAGTGTATCATCTATATCTTATAGGTATTATTCACGGTGGTGCAATATGTGTATGAAGAGGACAAAACTAAAAATGGGGAAATTTGAAAAAGTTCCATGTTTGAGACTCAACTGAAATGCATGCATCGTACATGTTTCACGGGTCAATGTTTTTGTAGTGAATTTTTTGAAGTGAAAGTTTAATATTGAGACTCCATACACTTGCATACGTTGTTGATTACCAACTACTGTTTAATTTAGTCGGAGGGTATTTTGAAAATTACCACTTTGTTATATTTGACTACAATGCACTGGGGTGTTTGGGCATACAAAAAGAACCATTAATAGTCACCTAAATCAAATGTATTTGCATCCAAAATAGCAAACGACTATTCAATTCACAAAACTACAACATTGCATAAAAATCCACTGTCCATTACTTTGTATTGGATTTCCATAACTTGTTCCTAAGCTGCCACTTTGGCACATGATGGAGAATGATTGCAAAGGCTGCTAAGTTTGGCTTTGCATGTGGATTGTATTTGTTTAGGATTTTTAAAGCTTTATCAAGAAGCCCAATTTGTGTTTTTTGGCCTCTGTTCAAAACATTTTACCTAGAGAAAATAACCCAATTTCCACATTCCAAATATCCCCTTATTCTAAAAGAATCCAATCAAAATCTTGCTCGAAACTATTATGCCGAATTCCTTCACAATTATATTATGGTTGGTATGATTTTGACCATCATACGAAAGGAAAAGTGCAGTGAAGATCATTACAAGAAGTAGGCAGTTATATATTATGATGAAGAGTCGTGATCTTTCTCGAGATATAAACAAATCAACATTGGTAAGCATCGCACTAGACCTCTACTTCTTCAAGTAAATATCATGTGCTCCTAGATATTGGACAAAATTAAGAATGTAGAAGAAACTTCAGAGATTCCAAACACTTCTAATATCACTCTTTAATCACCATAATTTTCTTATTGAACATACCAATTCCTTTCAAGTTTTTTATTTTGTTGAAAAGAAACAGGTTTCTCTTCTATAAATTTTGATATTGCAGCTTGCACCTACGTAAGCACCAAAGCATTATGTGATCTTAAAGGATCCAAGAATAATGTTATAATCTGCGAGAAAGGTGATGCATTCTATAAGAGCGATCAACCAGATTAATTCGTTTATTCTTATTACATGACGTAAAAATATGTGAAATGCAAATGTTTATGGTTAACTTATAACATAATTTGTAAATCATAAAGAGTTTCATTTCTTGGAACTCAAATAGTCAACAAACTCCCGCCTATGTACTTAGAAACTTGTGTCGGCTTCTTAATAATATAAAGTTGCTATGAATGAAAGATAGTTAGAATTCAATAAGGGCTAGTGTGTGAAAAGAATGCATGTAAAGGAAAAACTTAATAAATAAAAGTAGTGATGTTTACCTTTGACAGTTCGAAATAGAAATGAGTTAATTGAATTATTATGCAATGTTGTTGTGCCCCAACATCTATAATTGTAAAAGATCTCTTATGTAATAACACTGCAGCAAATATATTAGTAAATAATAGGCTTGCAATTTTTTTTTTTTTACATGTCTTATATCTTTGTGCTGACCTTGGTCTTTGTTGGTTTCCTTATTCACCTACTGAATCTCTTTCTTTCAGATTTCATAGGGGCAGTAAGGAATATGACCAACCTTTCCTCTTAATACAGGTCATCTGGTGATATGGTTTCCCCAAGTAGGCTGGCAACTCAGATGAGTTTTATGAAGCAAGGTAGTTCTACTGCAGGGCTTTCATCTAAGTTATGTGATATGAGAATGTTATAAGTTGTTGACAAAGTTAGTATGCCTGGGATATTTGGATGAGAGCTTGGGTGGGATTAGCTTGGATGATGGTAATTTAGGCAATGGGAGTGGAGTCCAGCCTTATATTCCGGGTTTTTAAGCTTAGTCCTAGGATGAAGAAACAATTGTTTCTGAGAGATTTGCAGACATGCCAAATAGGACATCTTTTTCCACAAGAATTTTATGCATTATATGAATTTGTAATCTCTGAAGTAGAAAATAAATGTGTTTTCTAGTACTTGTTGGAAGTGATGATTGCATGTTGAAAAAAACAGGCATAGACAATCGAGATAAGTTTGTTCCTCGTTCTACATAGAACTTTGTTTGTAATCGTGGATTGAATACGAGAAAGAGAGTATGAAGAATATGAAAATAGATGATTAACATTCATATTGATCGATATAATAATAGTGAAAACCTAATATAAACTTCAGCCTTTGGATAATGGTCTTTCCAATTCGGAACCCATGGATTATTGTGAAACCCACTTTAGGCTTGAGACCCACTGCATCCTCTCCTAATTCCACATTCTTCTCAATGTTTTCCATGCACACCTCGGATTAATCGATGTCCTTTATGACCTAAAAAATGTTAACCGGGTTCAAAGCAAAATGCTAATATGCGAACAAGCCAAACATGTTTTGCCAGATTTAAAACGCCTGATAGAAAAGGGTCTTTGGATTCCCACTATTGAGAACATGATTCCTCCTATCCAAATTCTCAAAAAATGACTCCTCCATCTTCGGATGAACAATATGAAGATACTTAGTGTGACAGAACTTGCCAAAGAGAAAATAGGATCGGGGATATTAACCTAGTCACATAAAATTGTTCACTCTTGAACCCACCAAAGATTCTTTGACACACATAGGATACAAAGGAATATTTCTTGTGAGCTCTATTTGAATAATGTGCCCTTACTTTATAGAATTGGCAGTTGCATCCAAATCCCACTCTGCAGTCTTCATCATGCTTATCATCAGTTTCGTGAAATCATGGGACACCTTTCCTGCTGCTTGCACCATGGAGATAAAAATCTAAGGGGTCGGAAGGTAAGATGAATCATAGGTATCTTCATCGAGAAGACCCTAAATAGTCCTTGAAGCTTTTGTGCCTCTATTTATTTTCAAGCTTAGTCTTTATTCTCAACAACTTTTAATTTGGTGGCATAGCATTTCAATCTCAGAATTTGTGCATGCACGTAACAAAAGATAATATAAATAGTGACAATTACCATTTCCCATGGCCTTAGACTAGATATTCCCATTTTTTCAACCAAAACCTTCATATATCACAACAGATGGAATTATATAAACAAACACGTTACAGGAAACTATACTAAATGGAGTTGTCGCTAATACCCATCCTAAAATCAGCATCATTATTGGTTAACTCGGACCAAAAAATGGAGATAAATCTGTAACCCTAATATTTCCTGCTGTCATTTTTTTTGTTGCATGCAGAAGAAGAAGAAGATTGAGAATTACGAGGCATTTCATTCGAGCGTGCCACGTAAATTTTATTGATTTTATTTATACGCTTTCGAGAACCTCCGCATGCATTGAACCACCATATGTGCCACATGCCATGTTGGAGTGAGAAGTGTTTATAGCCACGAGATTTCAATGCACATCTTCAAATTTCACTCTATGTCATCCTCCTTTTGCATGTTTCAAAGGCAGCAGTCTCGATTCAATTGTAAACGCCTTCGGTGTAAACATTATAATTACTTTTTATAATGTCGGCATAATTATTTTCTTTCATTTCTATAGTTACATTATTTAAATAAAATATCGTATTGTTCTCATCATAGTATTTTTGAAAAGAGTATTAGAATACATAATTAGAAAAATTAATCTTACCTACATTCCAATGTAAAAAATAATAATATATATAAACAAAACATTTATAAAAAGTTACAATTTTTACTATAAAATACAAAATATTAATATTGATGAATATTTTAAATACATTAAAGACAAAACATTATTACATACAAACATTTTAAAATTAGAAAACACGGAACATTAATGAAAAGCAACATTTCAAAAATAAAAATAAAAACATATTAGTAAAAATGAGCATTTTAATATAGAGAACAAAAAATAGTAATGAAAGAGAACGTTTTCAATACACAAAACAAAAACATATAATAAAATTGAAAGTTTTAAAAATGAAAATTACAAGACAATACTAAAAGGACGTTCAAGTTGATATCGACAATACTTCATCTAGGCAAGACGATACATCCAATATTCAATATGAGGAAAATGGTGAAGAAAATCCCTCAGACTGTTAAGCATATGGCGTACATTAAAGTGAAGGAGAAGGTAGCTAGATACCTCAACCTTCAAATCCTTGATGATCCATAGTCCAAAAAAAAGGAGAAATAAGTAGTTCTTTTACCAGTCCTATGAGATGAGAATGTTGATTCAAATATGTAAGAATGATGGACAAGAGTGAACGAAAAAAAGAAATTCAAATCCTTTAATGAACCTCAAGTCTTAAAAGGGGGAGAACCATGAAGTAAGGAAATTTATTAGTGGGAGGTCAAGTAGCTTTGACATTCCCGCTTTGGGCCTTTTTGGTTTTTGTGTGTTTTCCTATTGCTGTTGTATTTGGGTTGTTTGTTGATTTCTTGATTAGCTGTGGTGGTTGCTCCACTTTGTACCACTC
The DNA here is from genome assembly GCA_018340775.1 of Taxus wallichiana var. yunnanensis. NCBI lineage: Eukaryota > Viridiplantae > Streptophyta > Pinopsida > Cupressales > Taxaceae > Taxus > Taxus wallichiana. The sequence continues at coordinate 124,457,429 of CM031237.1, forward strand.
TTGAGCCTCGGACGCTTATCTTTTAGTTTGTAAAAGCGTTTTTGATCCCTTAAAATCAAATGTTTTTACCATTAAAAAAAAGAAGTAATATTTTAAATAAGAAAATTACAATATATTATTGAAAAAAATATATTATAATAATGAAAATTACATGACATTACCAATTTAAAAGACATTTTAAAATATAAAAAACATAACATTAGTTTATAGTTACATTTAGAAAACTTTACTTCATCATCATTGGATTCCATTTTGTATGAAAAATTAAAGAAGCACCGGTAATATGCACAATATAGGAAGGGCAATAGAAGATATAGCGGACATTGGAGAGTAATTGAAACCATTTGCAGCAAAAGATAAGAAATATAGATGTAGCCGGTGTGCGAGGACGATGAAAACAACTAGCAGAAAATAGACAAAAGCAAACAATGATGAAAGAATAGAAGAACAAGTGAAACTGAATAATATATAAAACAACATTAGAGGAAGAGTGTTATTTCAATACAAAACTAATACATATATTACAAATATATACATCGGAACTTATACAGATTTATTACATAAAAATACCTTTGTAATTGTGAGATAATATGTGTTCTTTGCTTGTTGTTTTTATGGCTTTCCTGTTTGTCTTTATGTATATGAAAATATCTTCAAACACTTTAAAATTATCTATGAATTTCATAGCGATTATTTCTACAAACATTCATTTCTAAAATTATTGGTGATAAATGTCACCAATTTTATCTGTTCCATTTTAAATATTGCAACTTTACAAATATTCACCAAACCCTATAATTCTCTTAATTTAGTCACATCAATTTAATAAACTTCTTGTGGTGCTCTTTAAAATATCTGTCCATATTCAAATAGTGTTCGCCAACCTCCTGTTTACAATTCCCATTGTTATTGTGAATCCTATTTTCTTCGGAAATGGTTTATTTATTTTATATGTCCTCCTCATTCATTTTCCTAAAACAAAGGATATCAAAATAATAAACTTGTTTGTACAAATTTTTTTTTTTAAGGGAAGATAATTCTGGTTGAGTGAAAATTAATTTTTTAAAATTTTCCTCCCGCCAAACAGTTTCTTAGAATGATTAAATAATGGGATTACACCAACCACCAAATAACTATTTAAAATGATCACATTTTTATTGGCACTCCCCAACCAAATTGTCCCACAAAGAAAGGGAGCTGGCTATGTTGGCGACAAAATCATTGGGCCCCACCGAATGCCCCCATATATGCTCCTTCCCAACCATGTGCAATCTGGACCCATTGTGGCATACACAAAACCAACTAGTTATATATTTTTTGGTTTTGTGGTATACACACATTGTGTATACAACAAAAAAATTGTGATTTGAACGTGTGACCTTTTACATACAAACACATAGGACTACCAATCCATCTAGCACCTGCCAAATGCTACCACTTGATTTCATTTATATTTATTTTGATGTTTTATGAAATATGTGTATACCACACCGATGGGACCCACCTATGCATTTATGGGATGTGGCATATATAGGGTCATGCAGTGGGGCATAGAGATTTTATCACCTGGATAGCCACAAACCAAAGGAAGCAACACCAATGTAACTATTTTTCATACTTAAGTGAGACTAAAATACTTGACATTCCCCGAAAACAAATGACATATGACCTAAGAATAAATGACATATGTCAGACAAAAAAATGTCATTAAGATGTTACTACTCATTTTCAAACTATTCCTCAAACTACAACGAACATGGAATATTAATCATAGGGCTAGTAGTTATTAGTTTTGAAAAATAATTTGTAGATAACATTTTTGGTTGTTTGAACTAACTATATGGATCCAATTAAATTACGGATATGAAAATTGGAATAATTAATGCTACAATCCCAAATATTTACTATTAGAGAACACCATTTAGAACTAATGGTTTCTATTTTTAACATAGGTTTTTAAAATATATAATATACAATTATTAACATATGTTTTCCTAATTAGAAATAAGATAAGCAGATTTTTTTTTGCAATTCTAAAATAAATTACTAACCAATCATTAACATTATTAAAAGCTATTAGATGTTATATCTAATATAGATTAATCTCTATGTTTTAACTTTAAAAAAAAATCAATTTAGTACTTTATTAATATTGAAATTTATTTTCATATATTTTCATAATTAAATTTATTTATTGACAATATAATTTCATACATAGACACACAAAGAATTTTATAGTTCTAACATAATTCAAATCATAACAATGAAAAAAGAAGTGGACTCTTATCTCTTAATACACCAATATCTAGGTAATGTTAGGATTAAACTATGCAAATATCATCAAAGTATAGTTTTTAGATGAAGGGCACTAGTTACAATGATATGTTTCATAATGAGATAATGTATAAAAAAATTTAATGTTAAATGTGTCTCGAATCTAAATATTAAGTTCAAAGTAGAAAAGATATGAGATATTTTTCATATTTTATGTTATAGGTGGCATATCGTGTGTTAAAAGAGATCCATTTATAGAAAAAAAAATGTATTAATGGATTTTTTTTTTTTTTGAAAAAAGTGAGATTAAGAATGTTTTTTGGTGCTCTATTTGTAGTGATACTTCCACTAACATATTTGGCTATTATTGTTAATAGATGTGAGGTACAAGAAATGTGTTTCATGTTCATGTAAAGGTATTTGGTTGTAACACCTTTGACAAATTGTTATCTCTCCTCTTTTTTACATCAAGCGTTGACATGTGATTTTATTGATAAGATGTGTTTCCTTGATTGTTAGGAATCATGCTTGCCATGGATAAGTCATTTTGCTCTTGATTTCATTAGGCTGAAATGTAGTAGCTTGCAAAGAATCCGTTTTCACTTATGATAGATGAGTTGTAATCTAGTAATGATGTTGCAAACTTATCTCTATTTAATTAACACATCCTTGGATCAATTCCATCGATCCAAGGTATTTTTTAAATCTTCTTCCCTGATCTGAATGGTAAACTGGCATTCAGAGGTTGAAGGGCATTATGGGTGAACTTTTGTATGTTTACAAATTCTTTTATTTTTCTTGTAAGATCGTGTCTGCATTCCATTGTATGTTATGTGCTCAGATATTCTTGATTGATCTCTTCGGGATGCTAATGTCGTCAAGTGGTATGAGACCTACTTTAGGACTATGGAGGAAAAATAAAAACTAAGTCCTAGGCCTGTGAGATCTATCCTAACGGGATTCTAAAATAAGGTAAATGTACCTATCTTTTATCTATGCCTATTCGAGATAACATCCTAACCTAGGTTGCATGTTCTAAATTGGGGTATGGGAGAAATAACCTAAGGTGATGTTAGGCTTATTTCTAACCTATACCTAATACTAAATAGCTATGAGCTATGACCTAACCTAAGGTGGCAATTTACCTATTGAAATGTTTTTAAACCTAAGGTAAATACTTCTAAACTATCCTATGGTCATATCCTAAACTAATGAAATGTGGAAAGGGGACCTAAGGGTCATATGGCATGTGGTAATCTAGCAACGAATCCTAATCTATTTATGTGTTTTGAATTTTGTAATAAATAACATGAACCTATGTCGGTTTAGGAAAAAGCATGAAATTTGGTGGAATCACATGGAGTCATCACTAAGGTTTAGTGATGCATGCGGAAGTTGAATTGGGTCTCACCAATTTTGGATGGTGGTGGCGAAGAGAGATAGGCGGGAATTTGAGAATTAATGGCATTAATGAGTCTCATTTTTTGGCGAGAAAACCACCTAGAAACTATGTAGGTGGATTTGTTGGAGGTTGTTTTGTCATTCATGCTCTCTGATTTTTTCTCTACATGGAGCTATCTGGTTCTTCGAACCAGTAGTTCTATTTTCAGTTTATGGTTATTTTTGATTTCCTTGGTCTATTTTCGATTCAAGGAAAGTATATGAGACATTGGGGAAAGAGATTTTTGGTTGTTGATCTTGCTTGGAGAAGAATAAGAGTTGGAAGCTCAGTTGGAAGTCTTCTTGAATCGGTAGAAGAACTATTAGGCATGATAGGATCTATCCATTAAGATTTCTTGCTTTTCTCTAAATGTTTCATTAAAACAACTCTGCTCTCATGAGATAAATGTTTTCTATTTTTGGTTCTAGTTATTTGCTTTCTTGTTGAAATAATCTCTACATTTTTGGTTTTGGAACCCTTGCATGATAATGCTGTTTTTGGGTGTTTTCTGAGTGAGTTAAAATGGTGAAATGCATTTACAACTATCAAGACTTTAGTGTTTTGATTGGATTATATACTCTAGATTGTCTTCTCGAAAAAGAGTTTGAGTAGCTAGTTTTTGTCTTAAGCTTCGAGAAGTCTCTTTTGAAAGTAGTATGTAAATGGGTACTTTTCTCTGATGCATCTCTGAGTTTTAAAGTTGTATTACTCCTTCTACGATCTATATGGATATATGTTTATCTCATTGTATGAACACAAACTTGCGTGAAAGCGAGGAATGGACATCTTGTTTGTATTTATACTATTAAAACTTGCATGCTTATACTTGAATGCCTTTGCTTGTTTTGAAAGGTAGAAGAATACCCTTTTTAATTGTATCCTATCTGTTAAGTTTTATCCGCTTGTTGGACTGTATTTGTATACTTTTCTCTTGATCGAACTCAAACTCGCTTAAAAACAAAGGGTAATGGGTGTTTGAGGTTTATGGAATTTTTGGTGCTTTGTACTTCAACTTGTGTAAGATCTTAGAAGAAATATCATGTTCTTATTTTATTCTATCTAAATCTCCTCTTCTTCGAATCGTAATTCGATGGGAGTTGGGTAAGTTTTGTTATTTGGAATTACTATTTAGTTGAACTTGTAGGGAGATAAGAATGAGATTTGTCTTACTTGGGTTGTTTGTTACTGGAATTCTCTTCTCCAAAACTCTATAAGGTGATTACTGGTTTATTGAAATCTAGAAGATGAGATGGTTGTCTTGGTTGAAGTTCCTTTTGATATTGTGATACTCTAGTAGTCGGCCTTCTCCAAGCCGTTATGGTGATTATCTCTTAGGTTTGTTCGACATTCTTAAGTTCATTTTTCTATCCTTTTTGGGCTTGGGTGAGATGATGAAAACTTATTCGCTAGAGTTGGTAACTTCCTTGTAGTTTGTTAACTCACATGTTATGAACGATTGTGGTATGTTCATGGGAATCATTGAATGTATAATCAACTTCTGGATTGTTACTTTTGTTTATTGAACCAACCAAACTATTCTGGTCTATAAGCTTTAATGATCTCTTTTTATTTGTATCGAATCGAATGTCTTTTCAATTCACGGCAATTTACAACTAAGCCTGTCTTGTAGAAAGGAAAACTTAACCATTTATTCAATGATTTCTTTTCAACGGTTGAGTCATGCATCATTATGAAACTATTTTCAGATGGACTCTTCTTTATGCACACAATGGATGATTTCTTCCTTCTTTGTTTGGTCTTGATTAAGGTGTGAAATTTTTATAGTATTACTTTATTTTGATGGAATAAATGGTTTCGAATCAATGGCCGACATATTCAAAGATATAGAAAGATTCATCAAGGTTGCAAGTAAGTTAATAATTGTTTGTTGGGTAGACGCGTTTGACTCTTCTTTTTCAAGATGAATATGAGAAGTCGGTTTAATCGAGTGATAAGGAAATTCTAACTATTTACTCTTCAGCTCGTTCTCCTTTCTTTATACAAAACCTATCATAGGTATAATTGAATCAATTGTATTACTTTTTTAAGTAATTTATTAGTAATTGTTACTAATTACTTCTCTACTTAAATTATATTTAAGGAAATAATAATTGTTTCAATTAATTGAAATGAAACATTATTTCTGGGAAGTACTTTTCCATTGTTAATATGAGGCCTAATTTGAGAACCTAGGTTATAGTTATTTGACCAAGAAATAGGCTGTCACATCTGAAATTGTGAATCTCTTATTTATTTAAGTTGATGGTTGACTCATCTTAAAAACGTAATGATGCTGAAATGAACTTGTCTTCACATGTTTTTTGGAAACTTGGTAAAGATGACAAGAAGGTCTTGATTCTGAAAGTAACTCTTTTGTTTATCTATTGAAGTTAAAATTTATATTTCAAATTCAGAAAGAATTATGAAATAATTTAATGTTAGGAGTTGTTATTTGATATAAATGAGTAATTGTTTAGGACAATACTTATTTGTTATAAGGCAGTAGTTTGCTGATTATATTATGATCTTTTCTTTAAGTAAATTCAGATTGTTATTTGTGCTTCTTTTATGGTTGTTATTACTTATGATTTATTTGGATGATTACATTAATTGTTTCATTAAATCGAGTTGTTTTAATGGAACAATTAGTGGAATGCACTTTGTTTTAATGCTTAGTGCTTATCATGCTTAGTTCAATGAACTGACCTGTGCTAGCAATTTTATAGATGGACTTCGTAAGTGATAAAAGAAGGCAATAACTTTTATGATGTATTGGCTGATTTAAAGTCTGGCTCTTTTAAAGAGAACTCCGATTCATTCTTGAGATGTATTGAAAAGGAAAAGTTGTATTCTTTAATGATCTTAATATTGATTGACATGCAGTTTGTTGGAGATGCATAGTCTTGTAAATTGTGTATTTTATCATGATGACTTGAAAATGTTGGAGGTTCTCTTAAAATTGTTGTGTAATTACTCTTGTACATTTTATGAAGGTAGTTGGAATACTATCTTGTTGATATTTGACATATATGTTTGTATTCTTATTTCTGTTGTCATTTTATAAGTTGGATGAAGAGAAATAGTTCAATCTCTCTCTTAATTGAAAGCAACTTGTTAAGTTGCATAAGATTACGTTCTTTATCTAAATAATATATAATGATAATGGGATGTGTATTGAATATACAATTAAACTATAGAAAGTGTGAAAGATATAAAGGGTATGATAAACCCTAACACATAACCATGTAGAGAGGAAGACTCTACCTCTCTCAAAAGAATGGTTTTATGATTGTTAATCACTCCGAATTCATTCTCTATGAAGTTGCTCTAGTTGAACTGTGTGGTTGTTGCACCTTATTTGCATAGTTGAGTTACATTAATTTAACCTTGCGATGTATGTTGTTCTATTTTTGGATAACTACTCGGCATGTCATAGTTACCAAACATAAAAGAAATCATGAGTTAATGAAGTTCTTAAATATTAATTAAATCAAATATGGATGAAGAACTTAAGGGGTGTTGGATTTAGGGTTTGGCAAGCAGTTTCCGTAATTCAAATCCCAAAAAAATTAATTAAGTGTTAATGACCTCGTAGGGGTATGTACATCATGATGATGTAGTTCTGTTGGATGTTGGCACACACCAACTGTAGAACTGTACCTACATGAAGACTAAGGTCTTCACAAGGATACAACGTTACGGTCGACTCACTACAACAACCTTACGCATTACTTCATATAGATCTACATACAACTAGACTTGAACTTAGTTTCTCTCTAGGCCAAGCTAGCAGTATGAATTGGAATAGAAAGTAGCTTTCTATGACTTAGGGTACCTGGCACATTCGGTCGACTTAGGTCAAATGAGTATACCCATATAACCTAAGTCATCATGAGCATCTCCTATAATAAATTATGTCACTAACTTGGGTTAGGGTCAAACCTTAGGCAAGTGGAACGACAGAGTCGGTGAAGACCATTCTAGAATGAAGAGTGAGGTGAAGGATGCATTCCAATTTGATCAAGTTATGTCATCTAGGAATAGTAACATGGATGTATGTTAGAAATATTTGGCGAAAGTATCACAAACAGTTGTTTTGCATTGTCCAATGTCACCTAATTTAAGGAACGTGATTTCAGATGAATATTGGTAAGAAATATTCAGATAGGTTCTTTGAACAGGTCACTCAGTACCCAAATTAGGGTAAGAAAACCAAGTATACGTAAAAGTATTCAATACTTAGAGACAAACATGAGAGATCGGTTAGAGACCGAGTCATGTAATGAGAGATCAATAATTCACCGAGTCATTTATAACTGCATATGGTTATCTGTTATGAGATTGATTGGCATGGAATGTATTTTCTAAATTATGTTTTATTTAGAATAGAGAACATTTTGTAAAAACAAATTTTCCCTTGTTTATAAAGTCTTAAAATGGGAATGTTACATTTTGGTATCAGAGCTAAAGGTTGGAGCTCTTCGACCTATTTTGTCCATCATCTGATAAAACTTAAATTTTCATGTTAATAGAAAATGGTTAGAACAAGAGGAAATGTTGCAAATAATCCTCCCCCGAGGAAGGAGTAGAAACTTCCAAAACTTGATGAGATCCCTTCTTGCATTGTTGGACATAAGAGATCATTTGGCTATACTTGAATAGAAAGTAATGGGAAATAAGGAGGAAGAATATGCTAGTAATAATAATCAGCCACCTCTTGAGGACAACGCCAATTTGGGTGCTAATAATAACAATCGAACATGCTTAATCAGCCCGGAAAACCAAAAGGATAGGTGGTAGCTGAACTCACTAATGATATTAAAAGTATAAGTTCATCTACATTTTATGCCACCACATTAGGAGATGGAGCTAAGAATTGGCTCAGTGAAATGGAGAAGTACTTTGCAATAAGGAACTTCTTGAAAGATACAAAGACAATTTGGGTATCATATAAGCTTTCCCATGAAGCATCTTCATGGTGGGACAACAGTAAGGCGACGGTAATATTAATGAAACTAATATCACTTGGGATGAATTTAAAGGTAACTTTAGGAAACGTTGGCTGCCACAACTTTATTATGATCAAAAAATGATTGAATTTCAGAACTTAGTGCAAGGAAAGGTAACTATAACTGAGTATTGGGAGTGGTTTACTAAACTCCTTAAGTATGTACCTTAGTATCAAACTGAAAATAAGTTCGGGATACAGAAATTCATCATGGGGTTGAACCCCATTGTAGGAGGAGAGGTGGATGTTCATAGCACAACCGCTGCTATGGAAGGGGTTGTTGAAAAATCCATATGGCAGAACATAAATTAAAGGCAATTTCGCTTATAAGGAGAAAGTGAGGAAGAAAGTTCCCAACTCCTCTTCATCATCTCTTGCACCTAAGAAAGTACCATGGAAGAAGTTTGGTATGAAAATTAATTTTTTCAGCTGATACTAATAAGAAAATAGTAACTAATAAGTTTTTTGAAATCCCACGAAACAACTTTATCAAGAATAATATCTACAGGACATAAGTCCTATGGAGGTCGAATGATAAATTTAAGGCTAGAAATAAACCGAGCCTAAAAAGGGACCTATAGGGCTATTGTAAGCGTGGAAAGGATCATTATGCAAACTAATTTCCTTTGAAAAGGATGATCACAATCAACAACACAAGATACATGTTGTAGTAGTTGTCAAACAGCTGAAAAAAGTCATGCCCATAGAAGTTCGGGTAAGTTATTTAGCATACTCAGTAATTATTCTTTTTTGATATAGGAGCTACAAAATGTGTTATTTCTAGTAAATTAGATTGAAACTAAAAAAATCTAGAAAAATGGATAAAACATGGACTCGTACATTATGGAAACAATGTTGTTCACACAGTTAGTATGTGTATTTTGGGGGTAGTCCTTGACTTACCTAGTTTTTCGACTCCAAGTTGATCTTTATGTTGCTCCTTTGGGGTCTTATGATGTAATCATAGGTGTTAATTAGTTAGCTGAGCATAAAGAAAAAGTGGACTGCTTTGAAAAAAATTAGTTGTTTAGATGATCTACAAAAAAGCAAAGATTTAGGGTGTGAAACGTGAGATTTCAGTTAGGAAAGTGTCATCTATGCAACTTTAAAAGGCCAAAAATAAAGGTTGTACCTTATATGCAGGAAATTGTTTTGAATCCATTTGATAAAAACAATGATTTCTTAGAATGATATCCATTATTATGAAAATATAGTGATGTGTTTCGAGAATATTTAAGGTGTCTTCCATTAAAAAGAGAATTTGATTTCACAATTGAAATCAAGCCTCGAACCGAGCCTATTTATAAGGCACCTTACCGAATGACTACTATTGAATTAGTAGAGCTTAAGACACGATTTGCTAAAGAACTTTTATGTAAGGGTTTGATTAGACCTGAGTGTTTCACCTTGGGGAGCACTAGTAATCTTTGTGAAAAAGAAGGATGGAGCAGGTTAGAGAGTGCATTGAATACAAAATGTTAAACAAAGCAACAATCAAGAACATTTATCCACTCCCTAGAATTGATGATATATTTTATCGAGATGCATGGAGCATCGGTATATTCTAAGATAGATCTTCGATCGAATATCATCAATTATGGATTAAGGATGAGGACATTCATAAAATAGCTTTTAGAACAAGGTATGAACATTATGAGTTCACAATTTTACCCTTTGGATTAACAAGTGCACTGTAACTTTATGTATTTGATGAACAATATTTTCAAGAATACTTGGAAAAATTTGTGCTTGTATTCTTGGATGACATTCTCGTATATTCTAAAAGTATTGAGGAACACCATGAACATTTGAAGATAGTTTTGGAAATTTTGAGAAAGCGATGGTTATATGGTAAGTTATCTAAATGTTCTTTATATGACACATAAGTGCACTATTTTGGCCATGTTATAAGTAAGAATTGAATTGTTATAGATCCTTCTAAAATTGTAGCTATAATGAGTGGCTGCACCAAATAATATACATGAAGTTAGAAGCTTCATGGGTCTTGCTAGTTACTTATAGAAATTTGTAAAATATTTTTCCAAAGTTGCTGCACTAATAACTTCATTGTAAAAAAAAAGGATAAGAAGTTTGTTTGGAATGAGAAACGTGAATCTGCATTCAAAAATTTGAAGGATCGATTAACTTCAACACCTATTTTAGCTATACCGAGATGCTAATGGAGCGTTGCTGTTATATGATGCATCCGAGGAAGGTCTTGGAGGTATTTTTACAAAATGATCATGTCATAGCTCACGAAAGTAGAAAACTAAAGTTACATGGGTTGAATTATGCTCCACATGATTTAGAGCTTGTAGCCATTGTTCATGTAGTTCAAGTTTGGAGGCATTATCTCTTGGTAAACCTATTGAAGTAAAAATGATCATCTTGGGATGTAGTATAATTTCACTTAGCCAAATCTAAATGCAAAACAACGAAGATGGTTAGAATTTTTGTCTCAATATGATTTTGACATAAATTACATTAAAGGAAAGAAAAATAGAGTAGCCAATGCTCTAAGTTGTCAGGAAGCACATTTCGCTCTTGTAACATTAAGAACTCAGTTTAAGGATGAAGTAAAAATTGTTATGGAATCTGATTCTTATTTTCAGCAAGTAAAAATAGTGCTTGTTGCATATCCAAATGATATGAGATATAAAGGTTTTCACTTTAACAATGAAGGAATATTACGATTTGAAAACAAAGTATACATACCTTCGCTAAATGATTTAAGAAAGAAATTGTTAGTAGAATTTCAAAATTCACCTTTCTCTGGACACCCTGGTATTATAAAGATGCTTGCTGATATAAAACATCAATATTTCTGGAAAGGGATGAAAAAGGATGTTATTGATTTTGTGACACACTGTTTAGAATGTCAACATGTTAAATTTGAACATATGCATCCAGCCGTTTATTGTATCCTCACAGCATACCACAATACAAATGGCAAGTAATAAGCATGGATTTTGTACAAGGGTTGCCTATGTCAAAAAATAAACATGATGTTATTTTGGTTGTTGTGGATAAACTAACAAAAGTAGCTCATTTTATTGTTGGTAATCTTAAGGATGATTCTCCTGTTTTGGCAAAAAGGTTTGTACATGAGATTTTTAGATTACATGGAGTACCTGAATTAATCATATCTAATAGATATCCTAGAATGACTTCAAGATTTTGGAAAACCCTTAATGAAGCTCTAGGAACTAAGTTGAATTTAAGTTCTGCGTATCATCCGAAAATGGATGGATGAAGAGGTGAAAGAGTTAATCAAGTTTTAAAGGATATGTTACGGATGTATTGTATGGATCAACAAGTATAAGTGGGAAGAGTACCTTCCATTAGTTGAATTTGGATACAACAATACACATCATTCTTCTCTTAAGATGGCACCTTTTCAAGCATTATATAGAAGAAAATGAAAACACACTGTTAGTTAGGACAACATTAAGGATAGAGGTAATTGGACCTGAAATCCTTACGAAATGGAACAACAAGTTAAAATGATTCGTGAACGCTTGAAAGAAGCTGTAGATAGGTAAAAGAGTTATGATGAATTGAAGCAAGTTGATAGGAAATTTGAACTTGGTGAGAAGGTCTTTTCTTGGGTTAAACCGAAAAAGAGTTTTATAACTTTTGGTAGGGCTGCCAAGTTATCACCTTGTTTTCTAGGACCTTTTGAAATAGTTGAAGTAATCAACCTTGTAGTTTATCATTTAGCATTACCTCTCCGCTTTGTCACGAATGCATGATATTTTCCATATTTCGTTTATTAAGAAATACATTTCAAATTTATCACATGTGTTAAATTAGAATTCATTGCAGGTCCAAGACCCAGGAATAATCATGGTTAGACCCTTGCAAGTGCTAGAAACTTGCTAGTTGCATTTAAGAAATCGTGAAATAAGTGAATGTAAGGTCTATTGGGACCAGTTTAATGAAGAAAGTGCAACCTGGAAAAATATGGAAGATATGAAAACTACTTTTCCATATTTATTTGAAGAAAATTGATTCTGTTGACTGATATAAATTGTTATTAAATTCTTTTATGACAATAAATTTGATAGTTTTGGGAAGATATTTATTTATTTTAAATAAACAGCTATGTAAATGCTGATTTTGGAACTTTAAAATTCTGATATGTTATGAACACATGAAAAGAAAGTGGATAAACTGATTGTCCTTGATGCAAATTGTTAAAATAAGATAATCATCGGGACGATGATTCTTTTTAGGAGGGAAGTATGTAACACCTTTGACAAATTGTTATCTTTCCTCTTTTGCATTACAAGTGTTGACATGTGATTTTCTTGATAAGATGTGTTCCCTTGATTTTCAGAAATCATGCTTGCCATGGATAAGTCATTTCTGCTCTTGATTTCATTAGGCTGAAATGTAGTAGCTTGCAAAGAATCCCTTTTCACTTCTGATAGATGAGTTGTAATCTGGTAATGATGTTGCAAACTTATCTCTATTTAATTAACACATCCTTGGATCAATTCCATTGATCCAAGGTATGTTTTAAATCTTCTTACCTAATCTGAATGGTAAACTGACATTCAGAGGTTGAAGGACATAATGGACTGAACTTTTGTATGTTTACAAATTCTTTTATTTTTCTTGTAAGATCATGCCTACATTCCGTTGTATGTTAAGTGCTCAGATCTTTTTGATTGATCTCTTTGGGATGCTAACGTTGTCAAGTGCTATGAGACCTGCTTCAAGACTATGGAGGAAAAAAGAAAAAGAAAAACTAAGTCCTAGGCCTGTGAGATCAATTCTAATGGGATTCTAAACTAAGGTAAATGTACCTATCTTTTATCTATGCCTATTTGGGATAGCATCCTAACCTAGGTTACATGTTCTAAATTAGGGTATGGGGAAATAACCTAAGGTGATGCTAGGATTATTTCTAACCTATACCTAATACTAAATAGCTATGAGCTATGACCTAACCTAAGGTGGCAATTTACCTATTGAAATGTTTTTAAACCTAAGGTAAATACTTCTAAACTATCCTATGGTCATATCCTAAACTAATGGAATCTACCCTAAACTAATGAAATGTGGAAAGGGGACCTAAGGGTCATATGGCAAGTGGTAATTTGTGACGGTTCCTAAGCTATTTATGTGATTTGATTTTTGTATTAAATGACAACGAACTGCCAGTTTAGGCGAAGCATGAAATTTGGTGGAATCCATGTGGATTCATCACTAAGGTTTAGTGATGCATGTGGAAGTTGAATTGGGTCTCGCCAATTTTGGATGGCGGTGGCGAAGAGAGATAGGTGGGAATTTGAGAATTAATGGCATTAATGAGTCTCATTTTTGGCGAGAAAGCCAGCTAGGAAACTATGCGGGTGGATTTGTTGGAGGTTGTTTGGTCATTCATGCTCTCTAATTTTTGCTCTACATGGAGCTATCTGGTTCTTCAAACCAGCAATTCTATTTTCAGTTTATGGCTATTTTTGATTTCCTTGGTCTATTTTCGATTCAAGGAAAGTATATGAGACATTGGGGAAAGATATTTTTAGTTTTTGATCTTGCTTGGAGAAGAAGAAGAGTTGGAATCTCAAATGGAAGTCTTCTTCAAATCGGTAGAAGCACTATCAGGCATGATAGGATCTATCCATTAATATTTCTTTCTTTTCTCTAAATGTTTCATTAAAACAACTACTGCTCTCATGAGATAAATGTTTTCTATTTTTGGTTCTAGTTATTTTCTTTCTTGTTGAAAGGATCTTTGCGTTTTTGGTTTTGGAACCCTTACATGATAATGTGGTTTTGGGTGTTTTCTTTGAGTGAGTTAAAATGGTGAAATGCATTTACAACTGTCGAGACTTTAGTGTTTTGATTGGATTATTTACTCTAGACTATATACTCAAAAAAGAGTTTGACTAGCTAGTTTTTGTCTTAAGATTCGAGCTGGAAGTTTCTTTTGAAATTAGTTTGTAAATGGGTACTTTTCTCTTATGCCTCTCTTAGTTTTAAATTTGTATTACTTATTTTGTGATCTGTATGGATATATGTTTATCTCATTGTATGAACACAAATGTGCATGAAAGTGAGGAATGGACATCTTGTTTGTATTTATACTATTAAAACTTGCATGCTTATACTGAATGCCTTTGCTTGTTTTGAAAGGTAGAAGAATAACCTTTTAAATTGTATCTTGTTCTGTTAAGTTTTATACTCCTTGTTCGGGACTGTATTTGTATACTTTTTTCTTCAGTATGAACTTGAACTTGCTTAAAAACAAAGGTTAATGGGTGTTTGAGGTTTATGGAATTGTTGGTGTTCTGTACTTCAACTTGTATAAGATCTTAGAAGAAATATCATGTTCTTATTTTATTTTGTCTAAATATCCTCTTCTTCAAATCGTAATTTGATGGGAGTTGGGTAAGTTTTGTTATTTGGAATTACTGTTCAGTTGAACTCGTAGGGAGATAAGAATGAGAGTTGTCTTACTTGGGTTGTTTGTTACTAGAATTCTCTTCTCTGAAACTTTGTAAGGTGATTACTGGTTTATTGAAATCTAGAAGATGAGATGGTTTTCTTTGTTGAAGTTCCTTTTGATATTGTGATACTCTAGTAGTTGGCCTTCTCGAAGTCGTTATGGTGATTATCTCTTAGGTCTGTTTGACATTCTTAAGTTCATTTTTCTGTCCTTTTGGGCTTGGGTGAGATGATGAAAAATTATTCGCTAGATTTGGTAACTTCCTTGTAGTTTGTTAACTCACATGTTATGAGCTAATTGTGGTACGTTCATGCTAATCGTTGAATGTATAATCAACTTTTGGACTATTAATTTTTTTATTGATCCAACCAAAATGTTCTGGTCTATAAGTTTTAATGATCTTTGTTTATTTGTGTGGAATTGAATTTCTTTTCTATTCACGGAAGTGTACATAAGAGCTCATCTGTAGAAAGGAAAACTTAACCATTTCTTGACTAACTATTTTTCAATGGCTGAGTCATGCATTGTTATGAAATTGTTTTCAGATGGACTCTTCTTTGTGCACACAATGGATGATTTCTTCCTTGTCTTTTTGGTCTTGATTAAGGTGTGAACTTTTTATAGTCTTACTTTATTTTGATGGAATAAATGGTTTCGAATCAATGAATGAAATATTCAAAGATATAGAAAGATTCATCAAGGTTGCAAGTAAGTTAATAACTATTTTGTTGGGTAGGATGTTGACTCTTCTTTTCTGAAGATGAATATGAGAACTCGGTTTAACCGAATGATAAGGAAATTGTAATTGTTTACTCTTCAGCTCATTCTCCTTTCTTTATATAAAACCTATCATAGGTATAATTGAATCAAATGTATTACTTTATTAAGTAATTGATTAGTAGTTGCTACTAATTACTTCTCTACTTAAATTATATTTAAGGAAATAATAATTGTTTCAGTTAATTGAAATGAAACATTGTTGTTGGGAAGTACTTTTCCATTGTTAATATGAGGCCTAATCTGAGAACCTAGGTTATAGTTATTTGACCAAGAAATAGGATGTCACATCTGAAATTGTGAATCTCTTATTTATTTAAGTTGATGGTTGACTCATCTTAAAAACGTAACGATGTTGAAATGAACTTGTCTTCACATGTTTATTGGAAACTTGGTAAAGATGAAAAGAAGTTCTTGATACTAAAAGCTACTCTTTTGTTTATCTATTGAAGTTAAAATTTATATTTCAAATTAAGAAAAATTATGAAATAAGTTAATGTTAGGAGATTTTATTTGATATAAATGAGTAATTGTTTAGGACAATACTTATCTCTGTTATAAGGCGATAGTTTGCTTGATTATATTATGGTCATTTCTTTAAGTAAATTAAGATTGTTATTTGTGCTTCTTTTATTGTTGTTGGTGCCATTTCTGAGCCTGCATAGTGTGCACCAATTTTTCACGTCCATTTTTTCTCAAAAATGTTTTACTTCTCGAATTGGTGATCTGTAATTTGTCCCCTATAGTTGAATGCTTCAAAATTGCCCATAAACTTGTTCTTTTGCCCTGGTTTAAAATAAAAATCCATGTGTGCTCTTATTTCATGCCCTAGGTTTTTCCAATTTGTGCGCTATTTCATTTTCCCTTTACGAGATCGTGCAAAAATCGAATTTGAACAATTCATAATTGCTTGTATTTGAAAATCTGGTCCCTAGGCTGAAAATAATGACAAATCATGCTTCAGTTGATTTAAAATCAAGAAATTTGAAATCCTTATTGAAAAATTTGATTTCTAGGGAATATTTTATTTTTTTCACATTTTCACAAATTCATACGGGTATCATTTTCTAGTCAAATTCATCATAAGAAGATAATGGCAATTTGGCGGTTTCCTATTGGCTAGGAATTGGTCGGTGGTGGACTTTCTTTAAGAAATTTTGATTTCATTTTGTAAAATTTTCAAAATCAACATTTGGCCCGATGCCCCATGACCTAATGGGGTGAGGACACATGTCCTAAATATCAAAACGGGAGAAAGGGGGTGATGGAGGACTTAGAGTTTTTTAGCTCTTTTTTTCTCAAATTGAAACAATCACTTTTATCCATGCTCCAATCAGAGGAAGACAGTGATGATATTTTGGTCAAAGGGCATGCAGATAGGGAACTTGGAGAATTTTAATGTTTTATGGCTTAAAGTGATAAAGTGAAATTTTGGCATGAAACCCCACACCATTTGCAAGAGGACACGTGTCCTAAAAGTTTCAAAATGGAAGTTCGGGCCACTGTGGGGACTTAGAATTTTTGGTGTAAATTTATAAAGTTTCAAAATTAGTTTTCTCCCCTCTCCAATCGAGAGGAGGACACGTGGCATCGATTTTAGGTGGGTTGGCATCCTAGGGCATGAAGATTTGAAATTTTCCTTAGCAAAAAGGGGAGCTAAATTTATTTTTGGGCCGAATCTCCACAACTAATCAACGAAGGATGCGCATGTCCAAAAGGAAAAAGGTGGAGGAAGGGGCCGAAGGAAACTTTTATAACTTTTTTCCTTTGTCTAAAAAGTAAAAAATGAAAAGTGGCCCTGCGTAAATCACGGGTGGACATGTGTCCAACAAGAGCAAGGCGGGTTAGCAGGTCGATGAAGGAGAAGAGGATTTTTTCCCTTTTTCACAAAGGGGTTCAAAATCAAAATTTTATGTGATGGCCTCTTAGTGAATCATAAGGAGACATGTGGCAAGGGAAAATCGGAGGTGTAGGCCCACGGGGAAAAAGGTGAAAATTTTCCAAAATTCCAAAAAGGCTCAAAATGCGTAGAATTGAAGCGCGATCCCGATGGGGCCCACCATATGCCATGTGTCAGCTCCAAAATTCAAAGGTGGAGGGGCGGAGGAAAAGGTCAATTTTTTCCATTTTTTCAAAAATGTCAAAAAGTCAAATATGTGTTTGAAATTATTTCCAATCATGTTTAGGAACATGTCCCACCTTATCGAAAGGTTAAAAAGGTAATATTGAGCTTATTTTTGCATCTCATCTTCCATGTGGAGGGATGATATTAAAAGTTGATGTAAGATCGATGGTTACTATGCATCCATTTTTTTGGCTGCCATAGGAGCTCCAAGAAGCTTGGAAATCACATTTTTGCATCAAATTTCATCGAATCTTATATGATTTTGTGTCATCTTGTCCTTCTGGGATCATTGGTATCATTTTCATGGCTTGATTCATTGATTTAGAGTGTTTTCGATATAATCTTTTCTCAGGCCCATGAAAAAAAGTAAAAGTCAGATCTGGAAATTACGAATGAATTTGGAAAGGTAAAGGTAAGATGATCATGAAAAGGTGTCTCGCATGCCTCAATGATAAAAAACGTGCTCCGGGATAATGATCGAATATATTTGTAATGATTCAATCCTTTTGGGCACTCCAGTAACATATGAGTGTTTTTCTATTTGATGTCATTTTCATTAAATCATGAAGACTTGTTGTAATAGAATTGATCCCATGGAATATTATTTGCTTGCGAAATAAGGCTCCAAGGTGGCATAGGGTATTTAGTGAATTTCAAAGAAAATGTAAAGAGGTAGGAGTAGAAAATCATGACAAAAATTCCGAGAGAAAGCTCATTTTTCCGAGAAATCCACCAAAGAACCAAGTTAATGTCTAATATGTTGGAAATTCATGTATGTGAGTTGGTTACAAGTGTATAGCCATCACACAAATATGAGATTGTTCATGTAACTTTCCCCTGTTGTTGAATCTAACAAGATTTGAATCAAATCTATGTTTCTCTTTGGGCAATATGATGTCTCTGTTATCAATTTTAAATGCCTACAAATAAATTTTGTTGTTCTGTTGTAATCTTCTTGCATTAAAAGTATTTAGAAATCACACAAAATCTCCATTTCTTATTGATAGTTTAGTGGAATTTATAATATCATGTTCAAAAGAGCCTTCATCTAATAAGGAGATAAAAAAATTTAAAATCACTTTACCTTCCTCGATTTGTAGAGATTACCTGTAAGCCTTTGGGGGCACCTTAGGCATGGTTTGATCAAGGATTTTTTTGTTTAATTGAGTTATTTACTTCAATCCTTTGTGGTGAGTTCTCAAAGATTGTGTGAGGAGTACAACCTTGGCTTCCATTTGTGCCTCTTCTGGTTGAAGGAACATTCGATTATCTCGAGTTATTTCTTCTTATATGTGTTAAAGTATTGTAGAGATTGTCAAAGATCTAATCTATCCCAATTTGTCTTCTCAATCCCCCACCAAAAATCATATAAAAAGTAAAGATCCTATCATGTACTATCCCTAATTTGCATTTGTATACCCACAAAATATCAAAGTCCATTTGCAAAAGTATGCATAATAGATCAGATTTCCAATGTCTCTAGTAACCTTTGCCTTGTTTTGAGAACATACCCATGTTTTAAGAAGTGACAACTCGTGAGAGTTCAGATGTGGGGTGTTGATCATGTTTTCATCAAGGTCTCCATAATATAATTTCAACCAAAGAGGACATCTTCATCTCCTTCACCATCACAAGGTTACAAAATAGGTCCTCTTACCTTGGTTGTAAGGCACAACCTAAAACAACTAGGACAAGATCAAGTCCTATAATAGTGCTATCAATTTCTCCAACAACTTGAGCATCATCTAGACCATATCCCTAACTACCAATGACATACAACATGGTCTAATTTATCCTTAGGCTCCATGACATATCTATGGTGATGCGTAAACCGAAAAGGAGAACAACTTGGATACCAACACGAGTGGCACCACTTTGTCGGGGAACTTCTTGGAGATTCTTGGTGTTTTTGAAGTGTTTGAGGAGTTTGAGAATTTGTGTATTCAATTATTTGATCTACTACATTGTTAAAATATCATTCTATGCTTTAGATCTGTAAGTTTTTAAACAAGGGTTTCAAGTTTTGTCTACCCTTTTTCCATTTACTAGTAGTTCATACACTTTTCTTACATTGTGATTGATTGATTTAAGAGGAAGAAGGTCTGATTTATAAGGATTTGCAAAGGTTTTAGTACTAACAAGCATTTGACAGATTATTTTAGTGCATTCTTGCACAACTAAGGTGAAATTCCTTAGTGGCGACTCCATGCTGATTTGATCTTGAAAATACCAGTGTCTTAAGCTTTCTGTCATTTATTTTTGTGTTGTTGATCTCTACAAAACTGGAGGGAAGAAGATCTCTCTTCCTTAGAGAATCTGCTAAGAAATTGTTCTCAGATTCAAGAAACTCAGAGTTGGAAGGGAGAAGAGTTTGGAAAGTGGTTAAAGGTCAGACATCAGGAAAAGATATAGCCATTGGTGAGAGAGATCAGCCTTTGGTAGAGGATTATCACTCTTCTTCAAGTGATTTTGATTCAATCAATCCTCTCATAAACCTATTTCCTCAGCTAGTGAAGGCCCTTCTGCTGTACCTAGTAAGCTCCTTCTCTAATTTGCACCTCTATGTTTTAATTTGAGTAAAACTTTCCAAGAAAATCAGCACTTAGAGAATACCAGTCTTGTGAATCACATTCTTGAGTCCTAAAGACCTTGCACTCCTCATCAGCTTGTTTCACCTCCAAGATCACCTCCACCAAACAATATGGATCAGCCTAGACCTCCATTTGTTGTTAACACCTTTGGTCCTATAAATTTTAGAGGAATGGATGGTTACCGAATGCTTGTCCCACAAGATGTTAGAAATAGGTTGCCAAAATTCTAGGGTAACAATGCTATTGTGTGGTGATCAAAGCATCTCAAGCTTTTTGATAATATGATGGAATATTTTGAGATAGAGTTTGAAGATGTGTATATTAATTTGTTTATTCATAAACTAAAAGAGGATGCTAGGGATTGGTACAAGGCTTTACACGATAATTCTATTGATTCATGGACTGAAATGAAAAATGCATTTAGGTTGCGATTTGGTGATAGGACTAATCCTAGATTTCTTTTATTTGAGTTTGAGAATATCAATAAGAACCCTAATGAATTAGTCCATGACTTCAACAAAAGGTTTAACAAAACTTTGAGAAGGCCGCCGATTAATCGAGGCCTTGTGATGAATCTTGTTTAATCAAATATGTAGATGCATTTGATAAGAATGTGGCCTATTACTTGAGAGACAAGAACCCAACCAATCTAAGACAAGCTTTGTCCATGGCACTTTAAATTGAAAATAATATCAAAGAAATTTGGAAACCTCTCAAGAGAGATGGAGTAAAGTTGATAAACCCTGAAAAGCCTCAAGCTAGCAAAGGTGTTGATTTAGAAGAGGTTGTTAAAACTTTGGTAGGGGATGTCAAAGAAATCTCATACAAATTAGCCCAAGCTAAGAATGGAATTGGGCAGACTTCAAAAGGTCAGCCAAGGCAACAAGCACAAGATAGATTTGGAAATCATCCTAGGGGTGATCAAAGAGTAGATGATAGAGGTAAAGGACCTATGGGAGGGGGAAATAGACAACCCCAAGCACATGAAAGTAGATTGGTTCCTGACCCTCTAACTGTCAGGGTTGTTGTTGTTGATGAAGTTGTTGATATGGATTGGTGTGATAGATGTTTTGTCCCTCATCCTCCATGTGAAGTGGACCAACAAGTTGATGAAGTTGATAATAAGGATGGAACTGATGATGATATTTGCATGGTGGGCTGGTCTTCAAACTCATAGGGAGGAGCAACATCTACTGAAGTAATAAGTGCTAGGACTGCTACTACCTTTTGGGATTGCATCAAATGGGTACAAGTTTTTCTCCCCCCTCATGCTCTTGAAGTTGATGTAGTGCAAGCTTTTGAAATTCCTAACAATGACTTTGAATACTTAAGAGCTTTGATGATTAATAAGTATGATGGTGGTATCCCTTCGGAGGAAGATAGAAAATTGTTGACGAATGTTGTTGTAGCTCAAGAGAAGGACTATAACACTAGAAGTAAGGTTGTTAAGGGAATTTGGCCTCAAGCCAAATCTAAAACACCCTTGCTCACAAGCATTCAAAAAGAAGCTCCTAGGAAAGAAACACTAGCTAAAAGCTCGCTTTCCCAAGCAAAAATTACAGTCCTCCTCATGCCCAAGCTGCCAAGAATCCTTTCCATATGATGAATCTTCTTGTTTCCCTTCCAATGTTGTTTTGCCAAAAAGTGTCCCCTATGATATAGCCCAAGTATTGAGCCAAATTAAAGTGAGTGTTCCAATCATTGAGTTGCTTAGTATTCCTAAGCATAAGAAGAGAGCATTTTAGTACTTGGGATTGAAAGAAGAGAAGGTTACTCTAGGAAGAAATGTGAATGTTTTTGAAACTCCACCTCAAATCATTGTTGAATTTGAAACACCAATAGTAGTAGAAGATCTTGGAGAGACTCCTGAGGGATATTTGGGGACATCTTTGGTTGATTCCAAACTTAATTTTTATCCATTATTTACAACTTTTCTCATAAAAGATAGGCTAGTTCACAATTATATGTTTGATTCCAGTGCATCATGTAATGCCATGCCTCTAGAAGTCATGAATGAGTTGGATATCAAAGTGAAGATTCCTATGGGAATTTTACTACCATGGATTCAAGGGAAGTGTCGGTGGTTGGTTGTGTGAAGGGTTTGGTAGTGTAACTTGTAGCCTATCTGGGTAAGAATTTGAAACTTGATGTTGTAATTGTTGACTACCCTGCCAAATGGGGTATGCTTTTGTCAAGAAAATGGGCTGCAAGTGTTGGTGGTAGCGTTCAGATGGATATGTATTTTCCACCATTCCCATTGAGGGCAGCCTTGTCAAACTTTATGGTGAAAAGAAGATGTTGCACTTAATTGAAGATCCCAATAATGCTTCATATGAAGTGTTGTTTGCTGATGTAGATGCTAAGAATTTCATTGGTTTTGCTGATGGAAAAGAACACAAGATGGAAAAATCAAAGTGCCTTGATATGGTAGGTTCTCCTTGGACCTTGCTATTTGATGGAGCTTGCTCCAAATTTGGAAATGGTGCTGGTATAGTTCTACTTTCTCCTAGTTTGGAAGAGTTTTCTTTTTCCTTCAAACTTAATTTTGAATGCACTAAAAAATTGCTGAGTATGAGGAATTGTTGTTGGGGTTAAGGATTGCATGGAAGTATGGAGTGAAATATATTGTTGTAAAAGGAGACTCGGTGAGTGGTTGTCAAACAAAGAAGAAAGTTGTATGCTACAAAAAAATAGCGTATGAAATAGTATACGCATGTAGTTTGGGATCTAATTGAAATGTTTGATTCCTTTAACATTGTGTATCATGACATAGGTCTCAATGCTACTACTAAAAAGTTGGCAGTGTTGGGTTCTAGATTTGAAGTTTGCACCATTTTACCTTATTGTGAGTAAAATGTTGAAGTGTTGACTAGGCAGTGTCACGACAACATCAAGCATTGGTAGGTGTTTGATGATGACTCTCAAGTGCTAAGGTTCTTACAAAATCAAGGTGATTTTGAAAATATAAATATTGATTAGGAGCGAATGGTATGCATGACTGAAGGAAGAGAAACTTTGTTTGGAAAATATATCATCCAATTGAAAACAAACACCATTCCTAGAGGTCTTGTTGCACTTGAGTCAAACTTTAACAATGTTGATTACATCATAAATAGAAGCATGTATGCCTCAAGGGATGTGAAGGAGCATGACTTGGGAACAAAGGATAAACCAAGGAAGGTCTGGTTGGGCAGAAATTTAAGTAAAGAAGAAAAACATTCCTATGCCCAACTCTTGAAAAATATCAAGACTGCTTTGCTTGGTCCTATTCAAAGCTGAAAGCATATAGAGAAGATTTATTTCAGCATGAGATCCCTCTTAAAACAAATGTCAAACCATTCAAGTAGAGGCAAAGGCCAATTAATCCACTTCTCTCCATGAAAATGCAAGAGGAATTAAATAAGTTGAGAGACGAAGGTATTATTAAACCCACAAGGTATTCATCTTGGGTTGCAAACCTTGTGCTAGTTAGAAAGAAGAATGTAGATATCAGACTTTGTGTGGATTTTAGAAATCTAAACAAAGAATCCATGAAGGACAACTATCCCTTGCCAAATATGGAAAATATGTTGCAACTTGTGACAGTTTCAGAGTTGCTTTCTACATTGGATGGTTTCTCCGGATACAATCAAGTGGTTGTTAAAGAATCGAAAGACTTAAGACAACATTCACTACTACTTGGGAACATATATTTTTGTTAGGATGCCCTTTGGTTTGATGAATGTTGGTGCCACTTTTCAAAGAGCAATGGATGTTGCTTTTGCTGGTTACATCAATGAGTTCATTATAGTTTACCAAGGTGATGTGACTATATTTTCAAGATAGAGAGGTGATAATTTGCAACACTTGGAGAAGATGCTTTGATCGGATGTAGGAGTATGGCATTTCTCTTAATACAAAGAAGTGTCATTTTGGTGTGTAAAAGACAAGTTTATTGGTCATATTGTGTCAAAATATGGTGTTATGATAGACCCGAGAGAGTGGAAGTAATCAAAGAAGGTATCATCCCAAAAACCAAGAAAGGCATCCGCTTTTTTCTTTGGTCGATTAATTTTATTAGAAGGTTTGTTTCCAACTTTGTTGAACCTGACTCATCTAATCACAAGCATGCAAAAGAAGGACCAAGTTAGCAAGTGGGAGGAGGCTTCCATTCAATCTTTTAAAGGAATTAAGGATGCACTTAAACATGCACTGTTTTAGCAGCCCCAAACTACAAGAGGCCTTTCCAAATATTTTCCTTGCAAATCTGAATATACCATTGCTTCTATTTTGCTGCAAAAGGATGAGAATGAGGTTGAGAAACCTATTTCCTTCTTTAGCAAGGCCTTACAAGTAGCTGAGATAAAGTATACAATCATGGAAAAACAAGTATTTGCCTTGGTGAAAGCAACAAAAGTTTTTAGGCCTTATATATTGAGTTCAAAATTTTTTGCTTATGTTCCCCACACCATGGTGAAAGACATCTTATCAGAAATGGAGATCTCAAGTAAAATATGTAGATGGGTGAACAAACTGCAGGAGTATGATATGGATATCCAAACCACAAATTTGGTAAGAGGTTTGGGTCTTTCTAAGCTCATGGCTGAGAGAAAATTATAGAATGTGGAAGTGAATCAGCTAGAGGAAGAGAGGATAGATGTGCTTTTGCAAAGTTGGTAGATTCCGAGTGGTATAAGGATGTAATTTTACCTTAGACACCTTTGATATCCCGATCATTTAAATAAAAATCAGAAAGAGCCCTCAAGCTATCTTCTCAAAATATATCATCACGGACTTGGGAAGAACCCCGAAGGTGTCCTCTTGAAATTCACAACTGAAGATGAAGCCCCCAATATAGTTGATGAATTTCATGGGGGAGTTTGTGGAGGACACTTTGCTGGGAGAGTAACATAACATAAGATTTTGAGAGCTGGTTATTGGTGGCCTTCTCTCTTTAAATATACAACCCAACTAGTTAGAAAATGTGATAGTTGTCAGCATTTCTCTGGAATACTGAAAGCTTCAGGCTCCCTTCCTTTGCAGCTGATCAGGGGATCATTTTTGAAAACATTCCCTAAACATCCCTAAATGGTGTCAGTGCAGAAGATCATCTCGAGATCTTTCCAACGACTGTAAGAACGTGACAAACGGACATCGGGAGCTCTAGATATGTCTGGTCAAAGTTCGGTCAACGGGAAAGTCAACTCTAGTCAACTGGTCAATAATGGACCAATCGCACTGCGACACGTGGCGAAAAGGCAAAAGGGAGTTGTTTGTTGGTTTTCGACCACCGGTCTTCGACGAGCGTAAAAAAATAAAGGTGCTCGGGAACAAGAGGCTCAAAAAATAAAGGTGCTCGGGAACAAGAGGCTCAACTTTTATTACTATCGAGTGGAGTGGTATTTTATTGCCATGTGGACTAAGGTATTATCGCCGACGTAAGTCACTTTTCCACAAGCCACCACGTGGCTGGGCCACCACATCGTGGCTGCCACCAATCGTCGAATTCACTCGATTTGCCTATCGAGGGTCGACAAGTGGTATTTTATTGCCATATTTCATTTGGAATGTCATTATAATAATTGGGTCGAAATTATATGATCTTGATAAGTCCACTTTTCATATTCTACGCCTTATTTCCAAATGCCACGCATTGTATATAAACCATATCCATCTTCCACGCATTATGCTTGGGTTTGTTTTAGCACCCAAAATACAAACCATGCGCTGTACCAAGATATGCGCCTCAAACCAAGCATATAGATGGCTCCTTAGCCAATTTAAAACCCCCCTCCATGCATTTTTAAATGCATTCCATTTTTCACGCCCCCACAATGTGGGATAAACCTTTGGAAATCCGCCTAAGGAGAAGGAAGTGGAGATATGGGGGGGATTTGAACCGTGACCTCCATGCAAAAAGATAAGGGTTTTGACCGCCACGCCACTTGTTGAGAAACAATATAAAAGGAGCCATATTGTATTTGAATAGGAGGTACAGGTCTGTGTAAAAGAAGCCTAAGGACCAGATTACAGAGAACTCTATTTTTGAAGGCCGTGCACTTAGATTGGGCATTTGGAGTAAAAAGATGAAATGTAGAGAATTCTGAGACGATTCCAACGATGTAAGGTTTGATCTTTTTTGATGAATTTTAACCTATTTTTGGAAGCTTTGAATGCAGATTTTAACAGGGATCTTCAAGACAGCCAGTTGGAAAACACGAATTTCAATGCACTTCTAGTCCGAATTGTGACTTGGTGTAAACATGAAAATTGTTCAGAATTCAGATCTGATCTCAGAAATATGATTTTTTTCATAGAATGTTTTTAAATCTCCATTTGTAGGTGTTTTTCTAACACAGTTGCAGGGAGATCACATTGTGAAAACACTGTAGGAGCCATGGATCGTTCTTGGGACAGTTTCTGTTATTTTTCAGAGTTCTTGGGACATTGATCAGCTCATTTGCAGGTTTTGATTCATTATTGATTGTTTGTAAGAGTTATTGTACTTGCATTTCAATATTATTAATGGATCGGTTCAATCTGAACCCGGGGACGTAGGAATTCCGAACCCCGTAAACAATCTCTTTTGTCATCTGAATGTTTCAGTTTTTTCGATTATTTCTTTGCTACACAAGTTTTCCGCACTTCTATGGATGCAAAATAATCAGAATTTAATCAATTTGTGGATTAAGAATACTTAAAATTGGTTAAAAAAATCACGATCTTTGGAAACTATAAAAGTGATAAAAATTACAACATCACGTTTTCAGATCAAGTTTGGTATCAGAGGAGTTAGGTTGATTGCGGATTAGCTTCTAATTGTGTTTGGCTTCAGTTTCAGTATTGATTTCAGTTTTCAGTGTGCAGACATTTTGGGGCTTGTTAATCTTCTTTTGCAGTGTGCAGTTTTGGGAAGTACAGGTTGTGTTTGCAGGAACCGGGAATCATGGGCAAGTCATCCAAACAAGAGCAACTGGATGAGCTTGAAGCCATAAACCGCCAACTCCAAGAAGAAAACTCTTTCTTGAGAGCTAATTTTTATTCCTTAGAAGAGGAAATAGTATGGTTAAAATGAGCCACAATCCTCTATAACCAAGAAAGAGGAGTATGTCAACAAGATGCTTGAAGAGAGCAAGAAGTTGATGGGCTTTGTTAAAGAGTTGCAGGAAGAAATACGAACCAAGGATGCCCTCTTGGAAAAGCTGCAACAAGGTGAACACAAGAAGGAAATGCCTTCCAAATCAGATGCAGGTACTATGACAGAATGCACTGTAAGTTGTTCACATTTTAATTCTTCCTCTCATTCAGTTTCAGATGTTCCTTTGGGTCAGTTTGAAAAACACACTAAGGGAATTGGGTCTAAGCTAATGGTTAAGATGGGATTTAACGGAACAGGCCTTGGTAAAAATGGACAAGGTGATGCTAACCCAATACAGGTAGAGGATCAGCCTCGGTTTGCAGGTTTGGGTTACTCTAGTGGGAAAATGGAAATTGGAGAAAGTTCCAAAGCAGCTGAAGGAAGACAAGCTTCCAACAGCCAAGGATCTACACCACTAGAATTGCAGGATTCCACCATCAGGAGGAACAATGAAAGGTGTAAGAAAATAGGTAAAAGAGGTAATCAGATTCCACCTCCTTCCACTTACACTAAAAATAGCACTAAGGGAAAATCAAATCCTAAAACTTCTAATACACTCTTTCAGTTGGAACAATATAGTTTTGGTAGGCAGAAATATGCTTTCCCTTGCACATTTTGTGAAGGTACTAATCATTCACATTGCATATTGTTGGAAGAGGAAAAATTTGATTAAGAAGTTAATGCCTTTTGTGAATGATAAGGCAGGTGCTAAAGACCAATCTCACCAAGGAAAGGCGAGAAATGGCAAGAAGGTTACCTCTCCTAAACAGGGGAATCATTCTCGTAGACAGAGTTCTAAGAATGGTAAAATGGGTAAGATTCCTAAAAACAGGGAAGTTAAATTTTGTTCCCATTGTAATAGGAATGGTCATGATGTTAAGGTTTGTTGGTTTGTTCCTAAACAACAAAATTGGAAAGTTGTTAAAAAGAACAGTATTGTAAAACCAACAGTGCTAAACCTAACTAAAACTCATTGTGGTACTGAGGAGGTAAAACAACCAAAACGGAAAAACCCAAGTGATTGGTTGGGAAAAACACTCCTTAACTTTATATTTGCACTACAGTAAATTGTTGATAGTAGGCAAGCAAATTGTTTTTCAGAGCTATATTTTAGGGATTCCTGTTGATTGATAAGGATTCATTCCTAAGTTGATATTTAAGCTTTGAAAATGAATGGAAACAGCTGAAGAGAAGATTTGAGTGATAGGTTCATCATACTCATGTTTTGTTTTCTCAGATTGGTTGGTAGTTCCATTGTTGAAAACACTATGCGCAGGATAGGCATCAGTAGCATATCTAAATTTGAAACTTAAAGTAGTAATCAAAGCATAATCACAAAGTGTCGATTGAACACTAGCTTCGTTATAGATGGGTGTTATTATCTGACTTATTATTTGTGATGGCGATACAGTTGTTTTGGCATATTCATGTTGATTCAGTTATTGATATAGCTTTTTGGGCGTTAATAGTCTATTATATTCGATAGTGAATACTTGCGCAAGTGGTTACAGTTTCAGATGGGCAGTGGGCACTAGCCTAATTGTGGGCAATTTAGATGTCTTGTATACTTATCTGTGTTATGGAATTGTACTTTTGGTAATCGGCCGTATCACAAAGTGACAGTTGAACACTAGCTTAATTGGGTGTTATTATCTCAGTCGGGTTATTTGTGATGGCATTACGGTGGGGTATGGACAGTTCAACAGTGCGTAGAGTCGATGTGGTTGCAGCGTTTTTGATTGAACACTAGATTAATTGGGTGTTATTATCTGATCGGTTATGTGACTAGCTAATCAACTATTTGCGTTTATTTAACCTATAATGTTATTTTGGGTTCTTGTATGTGTTTGTGCAATGCAGGAAGAGATAGCATGTTTTTGTGGGTTGATACACAGCTTTTTGTGGACAAAAAGCCTTTCTCAGTGGGGAGGTGTGATCAGGGGATCATTTTTGAAAACATTCCCTAAACATCCCTAAATGGTGTCAGTATAGAAGATCATCTCGAGATATTTCCAACGACTGTAAGAACGTGACAAACGGACATCGGGAGCTCTAGATATGTCTCGGTCAAAGTTCGTCAACGAGAAAGTCAACTCTAGTCAACTGGTCAATAATGGACCAATCGCACTGCGACACGTGGCGAAAAGGCAAAAGGGAGTTGTTTGTTGGTTTTCGACCACCGGTCTTCGACGAGCGTAAAAAATAAAGGTGCTCGGGAACAAGAGGCTCAACTTTTATTACGGAGGGGAGCCCGGCCGCCGTGTGGACTAAGGTATTATCGCCGACGTGGTGGGTCCACAAGCCACCACGTGGCTTGCCACCAATCGTCGAATTCGCTCGATTTCCTATCGAGGGTCGACAAGTGGTATTTTATTGCCATATTTCATTTGGAATGTCATTATAATAATTGGGTCGAAATTATATGATCTTGATAAGTCCACTTTTCATATTCTACGCCTTATTTCCAAATGCCACGCATTGTATATAAACCATATCCATCTTCCACGCATTATGCTTGGGTTTGTTTTAGCGCCCAAAATACAAACCATGCATTGTACCAAGATATGCGCCTCAAACCAAGCATATAGATGGCTCTTAAGCCAAGTTAAAACTGCCCTCCATGCATTTTTAAATGCATTCCATTTTTCACGCCCCCACAATGTGGGATAAACCTTTGGAAATCCGCCTAAGGAGAAGGAAGTGGAGATATGGGGGGGATTTGAACCGTGACCTCCATGCAAAAAGATAAGGGTTTTGACCGCCACGCCACTTGTTGAGAAACAATATAAAAGGAGCCATATTGTATTTGAATAGGGAGGTACAGGTCTGTGTAAAAGAAGCCTAAGGACCAGATTGCAGAGAACTCCATTTTTGAAGGCCGTGCACTCAGATTGGGCATTTGGAGTAAAAATATGAAATGTAGAGAATTCTGAGACGATTCCAACGATGTAAGGTTTGATCTTTTTTGATGATTTTAACCTGTTTTTGGAAGCTTTGAATGCAGATTTTAACAGGGATCTTCAAGACAAATCGGTTGGAAAACATGAATTTCAATGCACTTCTAGTCCGAATTGTGACTTGGTGTAAACATGAAAATTGTTCAGAATTCAGATCTGATCTCAGAAATATGATTTTTTTCATAGATTGTTTTTAAATCTCCATTTGTAGGTGTTTTTCTAACACACAGTTGCAGTGGAGATCACATTGTGAAAACACTGTAGGAGCCATGGATCGTTCTTGGGACAGTTTCTGTTATTTTTCAGAGTTCTTGGGACATTGATCAGCTCATTTGCAGGTTTTGATTCATTATTGATTGTTTGTAAGAGTTATTGTACTTGCATTTCAATATTATTAATGGATCGGTTCAATCTGAACCCGGGGACGTAGGAATTCCGAACCCCGTAAACAATCTCTTTTGTCATCTGAATGTTTGTTTTTTTCGATTATTTCTTTGCTACACAAGTTTTCCGCACTTCTATGGATGCAAAATAATCATAATTTAATCAATTTGTGATTCAAGAATACTTAAAATTGGTTAAAAAAATCATGATCTTTGGAAACTATAAAAGTGATAAAAATTACAACATCACGTTTTGATCGATCCACTTGCATCAATTGAAGCTCCTTTCAAGAAATGGGGGATGGATTTCATTAGTGAGATTTTAGATCCTTCTAGTGCTGGTCATAGGTGGATCTTGTGGCCACTAATTATTTTACAAAGTGGGTAGAGGCAATCCCATCTAAAAAAGCAACACACCAAATAGTTATGGACTTCTTGTTCAATCAAATCATATGTAGATTTAGAGTCCGAGTCAATATTGTAGCTGATAATGCCACGTGCTTTAGATCTAAACCTTTAATGGCAATGTGCAATGAATATGGAATCAATTTTACTTATTCTTCAAAATATAACCCCCAAGGGAATGGACAAGTTGAGTCCAGTAATAAGAACTTACTGAAGATCATTAGAAGAACCTTGGAATTGAATAAGAAGAAGTAGGGAGAACAATTGAATTTTACAGTTTGGGCTGATAGAATAACTCGTAAAAGAGTTACTGGTAAAAGCCCATTTGAATTGGTGTATGGAACTCATGCTTTTCTGCCCTTACATCTGCAACTATCTTCATTTCATTTTTCCCAACAGTTGGAAGATCAAGAGCTTGGCCCTTATGAATCAAGGATCAATCAGATTATTGAGCTTGATGAGGAGAGAAGAGCATCCCATCAAAGGCATGTTAGATTTAGAGAAAAATTTTAGAGATTGTTTGACAAGAAGGTCACTCCTAGAGCCTTCAATGTTGGAGATCTAGTTTTGATGTGGGATAGTAGGCATGAAGACAAGGGCAAACATGGAAAATTTGATGCATTATGGATGGGACCTTATGCCATTGATATCATAATTGGTAAACATACCTTTTTCTCAAAGATTTAGATGGGGAATTACTTTGGAGCTTCTTGTTAAAGCGGACATTTGAAACATTTCTTGGATTAAACCCCAAATTTGAGGTATGCACAAAATTGTATGAGTTGTATAGACTTTGTTTTTGCTTTGTTTTTGTTGTTTGTAGTTTTCCTTTGTTCTTGGTAGCCTTTTTGGTTGTTTTCTCAGCTTGTTTTTGTTGGGTGGTTCTTGTTTTTGGGCCGCCTTGTGTTTTGACTCCTTTGCCCAAAGGTATTTTGGCACTTGGTCTGCGTTTTGTCCTTGTAGCACTCACTAGGAGTGCCCATCCCCAAGAAAGAGCCAATGTTGGTGCCATTTTTGAGCTTGCATAGTGTGCCCTAAGTTTTCATATCCATTTTTTCTCAAAAACATTTTACTTCTCGAATTGGTGATCTACAATTTGTCCACTCCAGTTGAATGCTTCAAAATTGCCCATAAACTTGTTTTTTTGCCTTGGTTTAAAAGAAAAATCCATGTATGCTCTTATTTTTGCCCTAGGTTTTTCTAATTTGAGGGTGTGTTGTTTTCCTTTACCAAATTGTGCAAAAATCGAATTTGTCAAATTCATATTTTCTTGTATTTGAAAATCTGGTCCCAAGGTCGAAAATAATGTCAAATCATGCTTCAGTTGATTTAAAATCAAGAAATTTGCAATCCTTGTTGAAAAATTTGATTTCTAGGGCATCCTTTAAATTTTCACGTTTTGACTATCATACGGGTGTCATTTTCCAATCTAATTCATCATACGAAGGTAATGGCAACATGGCGGTTTCCTATTGGCTTAGGGATTGGCAGGTGGTGAGACTTTCCTTAAGAAATTTTGATTTCATTTTGTAATATTTTCAAAATCAACATTTGGCCCAATACCCCACAGCCAATGGGGAGAGGAAACGTGTCCTAAAAATCAAAAGGGGAGAAAGGGGGCGATGAAGGAATTAGATTTTTTTAGCTCTATTTGGCTAAAATTGAAACAATCACTTTTATCCATGCTCCAATCAGAGGAAGACAGTGGCAATATTTTGGTCAAAGGGCATGCGGATGGTGGGGGAACTTGGAGAATTTCAATGTTTTATGGCTCAAAGTGATAAAGTGAAATTATGGCATGAAACCCCATGACCATTCGCAAGAGGACACGTGTCCTAGAAGTTTCAAAATGGAAGTTCGGGCCATGGGGGGACTTAGAATTTTTTGGTTGTAAATTTATAAAGTTTCAAAATCAGTTTTCTCCCCTCTCCAATCGAGGAGGACACGTGGCATAAGTTTTAGGTGGGTCGGTGGCACTGGCGCATGAAGATTTGAAATTTTTCCTTAGCAAAAAGGGGAGCTAAATTTATTTTTTGGGCTGAATCTCCGCAACTAATCGGGGAAAGAACGTGTGTCCAAAAGGGCAAAAGGTGAAGGAAGGTCTTTGAAGGAAACTTTTATAACTTTTTTATTTTGTCTAAAAAGTAAAAATGAAGAGTGGCCCCGTGCAAATCACGAGGTGGACACATGTCTAACAGAGAGAGGTGGGTCGGAAGGCCAGCGAAGGTCGAAGGGATTTTTGCCTTTCTCACAAAGGGGTTCAAAATCAAAATTTGATGTGTTGTCCCTCTAAAGAAATCATAAGGAGACACGTGGCAAGGGAAAATCGGAGGTGCGGGCCCACGGGGAAAAAATTATAATATTTTCCAAATTCCAAAAAGTTTCAAAACACACGGTAATTAAAGTGCGATCCCAATGGAGCCCACCATATGCCACATGTCAGCTCCAAAATTCAAAGGTGGAGGGGCGGAGGAAAAGGTCAATTTTTTCCATTTTTCAAAAATGTCAAAAA
Source organism: Taxus wallichiana var. yunnanensis (assembly GCA_018340775.1). Lineage (NCBI taxonomy): Eukaryota > Viridiplantae > Streptophyta > Pinopsida > Cupressales > Taxaceae > Taxus > Taxus wallichiana. The sequence goes on from CM031237.1 coordinate 124,491,476, forward strand.
AGTCAAATATGTGTCCGAATTGATTTCCAATCATTTTTGGCCATGTGTCCCACCTTATCCAAAGGTTAAAAAGGTAATATTGAGCTTATTTTTGGATCTCATCTTCCACGTGGAGGGCTGATATTAAAAGTTGATGTAAGATCGATGGTTACTATGCATCCATTTGTTTTTGGCCGCCATGGGAGCTCCAAGAAGCTTGGAAATCATGTTTTTGCATCAAATTTCATCAAATCTTATATGATTTTGTGTCATCTTGGCCTTCTCAGGATCATTGGCATCATTTTCATTGCTTGATTCCTTGATCTAGAGTGTTTTTGATATAATTTTTGCTCAGGCCCGTGAAAAAACGTAAAAGTCAGATCTGGAAATTACAAAAGCGAATTTGGAAAGTTAAAAGGTAAAATGATGAGTGAAAAGGTGTCTGCATTCCTCAATGATAAAAAACATGCCTCCAAGATGGATAATGATCTAGATATTTATAATGATTCAATCCTTTAGGGACACTTGGCAACATGTGAGTGTTTTTCTATTTGATGTCATTTTCATTAAATCATGAAGAGTTATTATAATAGAATTGATCCCATGGCATATTCTTTTCTTGGGAAAGAAGGCTCTAAGGTGGAATAGGGTATTTAGTGCATTTTGAGAAAATGTAAAGAGGTAGGGAGTTAAAAATTATGAGAAAAATTATGAGAGAAAGCTCATTTTCGAGAAATCCACCAAAGAACCAAGTTAATGTCTCATATGTTGGAAATTCATGTATATGAGTTGGTTACAAGTGTATAGCCATCACACACTCGAGATCGTTCATGTAAATTTCCCCCTACTATTGAATCTAACAAGTTTTGAATTAAGTCTGTGTTTCTCTTTGGGCAATATGATGTCATTATCAATTTTACATGCCTCGCAAATAAATATTGTTGTTCTTTGTAATCGATCGTGCATTGAAAGTCTTTAGAAATCACACATGTAATCTCCATTTCTTGTTGATAGTTTAGTGGAATTTGCAATCTCATGTTCGAGAAGATCCTTCATCTCGATAAGGAGATAAAAATTTAATATCACTTTACCTTCCTTGGCTGCAGAGATTTGCCTGTAAGCCTTTGGGGGAACCTTAGGCATGGTTTGATCAAGGATTTTTGTGTTTAATTGAGTTATTTACTTCAAGCCTTTGTGGTGAGTTCTCAAATATTGTGTGAAGAGTACAACTTGGGCTTCCATTTGTGCCTCTTCTAGTTAGAGGAACATTCTGATTATTTGAGGCATTTCTTCTAATAGTTGTTCAAGTATTGTAGAGATTGTCAAAGATCTAATCTATCCTAGTATGTCTTGTCAATCCCCACCAAAAATCATCTAAACAAAAAAGATCTTATCATGTATTATCCTTGATTTGCATTTGTATAACCACAAAATATCAAATTCCATTTGTAAAAGTATGCATAACAGATCAAGATTTCCAATGTCTCTAGTAACCTTTGCCTTGTTTTGAGAACATACCCATGTTTTGAGAAGTGACAACTCATGAGAGTTTAGATGCGGGGTGTTGATCATGTTTTTATCAATGTATCCATCATAGAATTTGAACCAAAGAGAAGGACATATTCATCTCCTTCACCATCACAAGGTTACAAAATAGGTCCTCTTACCTTGGTTGTAAGGCGGGTAAGTGCACCAAGTTGGGGGACAATTAAGTGGACATCAAATACTGAATTTTACATTAAAAACAACAAAACATCAAATTTAGTCTTCCGTTGACTTGAACCATGCCGAAAAGTAAAAACTATGTCATAAAAATGGTACCATTGTGTAGGGGATACTATTAGCTTTGTAGAAATACTGATTTTAAAGTGAATAGAAGAGGATAAATATCATTTTATAATTTTTACTAATAGTAGGTCTTTAAGACACTTTTTCTGTGAATGTTTATGTCTACGTTTAAGACCTAAAATTTGTTTCACTTATCGAGAATGTGATAAAACTTATACCATCCCAACCGTGGTGAAATTATATACATGTTAAAAAAAATTATTTGATTTCAATATTTTTTGATGAAGTTATGGCGGGAAAACGGAAAGTGCTCTGTTTTCTTTATGTTTTCATACAACTTTCACGGAAAAAATCATAAAAAATAAAATATTACTCAAAAAAATACAAAATAAAATCCATCCCAAGATAGATAGTGGCATATAACTTCTCACCAAAGGAAAAAATATATATCAATTTTTGGTCATCCAAATTGTGGGCAAACGGACTATAATCTTATCGGCGTTTTTAAAAAAAAATACCAAGTCATTGAATTTTGAGTGTTTAATATAGCTAATCTTGTCCATTTTTTACAAAAATTAGTATTTTAGAAACTAGATTCCAGATGCTATGATTCATATTAATATAATTTTGTCTAATTTTGAGTGTATGTATTGCTAATAATCCCTACAAGTTGATATTATGTTGTTATTTGCAATATGATGTCCACGGATGAGTATTTGTCCATCAACTTCCCCGCACTTACCCAGGCACAACCTAAAACATCTAGGACAAGATCAAGTCCCTCTTGAGTGCTATCCATTTGTCCACAAATATGAGTGCCAACCAGACCATATCCACGGCTACCAACAACATACAACATGGTCTTATCTCGTCCTTAGGCTCCATGACATATCTATGGTGTTGCATTTGAAAATCGAAAAGGAGAACAAATTTGGATACCAACTTGCTTTTATTACTTATGATTTATTTTGATGATTACATTAATTGTTTCATTAAAGAAGAGTCATTTTAATGGAACAATTAGTGGAATGCACTTTGTTTTAATGCTTAGTGTTTACCATGCTCAATTCAATGAACTGACTCGTGTTAGCATTTTTGCATATGGACTTCGTAAGTGATAAAAGAAGGAAATCAATTTTATGTTGTATTGGCTGATTTAATGCCCGACTGTTTTAAAGAGAACTCCGATTCATTCTTGAGATGTATTGAAAAGGAAAAGTTGTATTCTTTAATGATCTTAGTACTAATTGACATGCAGTTTGTTTGAGATGCATAGTCTTGTAAATTGTGTATTTTATCATGATGAATTGAAAAGGTTGGAGGTTCTCTTCAAATTGTTGTGTATTTACTCTTATACATTTTATGAAGGTAGTTGGAATACTATCTTGTTGATATTTGACATATCTATTTGTATTCTTATTTCTGTTGTCATTTGATAAGTTGGATGAAGAGATATAGTTCAATCTCTCTCTTAATTGAAAGAAACTTGTTAGTTGGAGAAGATTGTGTTCTTTATCTAAATAATATATAATGATAATGGGATGTGTATTGAATATAAAATTAAACTATAGAAATTGCGAAAGATAAAAGGGTATGATAAACCCTAACACATAACGGTTATCTCTCAAAAGTGCACCACAGTAGAGATGGATGTAGGTTTTCTAATCTTGCACAAATTATCTATCTCTTTTGTAGATACAATGGAAACACCTCAAGTCCGTGGGTATACCTATTTCAAGGTGATTCTCTAGTATCAAGGCCGATTCCTTATTGGTGTACCCTAAACTACTCGGGAGTTTGAGAGTAAAAGATGAGTGTAAAAATGATTAAAACTAAGGTGATACACAAAATTTGTATGAGGGCTTTAACCGAGTATATGCACGACTGATTTGTGAAGGATTCGATGCACGAGCTAGTAGTTTTTTTGTAGAATATCTAAGGAAAAACACTTGATTGACTGAGGAGGATCATAACAATACTAAATAAGTTAACATACACATTTAAAATTAAGCAAAAATATTGAATTTGTAGTAGGGTAAGGTGGTTGATAAGGGAATTTGCATTCACAAGATAAATATAACATACACAAGATTACAAAATAACTTGGAAAGGCATAAAACACTTCACGAGAGGGCAAAATTGGAAAAATTTGCTTTAGTACTCATATATCCGAAAGTCCTCCAGAATCTCTCTTGTGCTTTGCAAAGGCACAAAATATATAAAAAATAAATATCACCCCTTCCTAAAAATAGCCTAAGACTTGTACTTGCCCATGCATCCTAATTTTATCCTTTATTTAGGGATAAAATAATACAAACTAGTATAAGATGCATTAATAGCCTTTGATTACATCTCAATCAACTGAAGTTGATTGTTCTATTTTTAATAAAGTTGGGTGAATAATTTTTCCAAAAATAAAATTGCTAAATAAAATTGCTTGCTAGGCAAGTCTCTCTCCATGACATGCAACTTTGTCTCTTCTCTATTCTGTCTTCTTATGAAGCATGCAACAAAATTAATTCTATGCCTGTGAGTAAATAAATAAAAATATTTGCAATATTTACAAAACAAACACCTAATGTGGGGCCATCGCCATGTGCACATATTCTCGATGTCGACATCTCTTTTAGCTCCAAAATGTCACAACAAAGTGACATACCGCCAATTATATCCTTGAAGTGGGGACTACCTTCCTATTACCAAGTTTGGCTACCTTTGTGGACTTTGCGAAGTACGAGGTCAACTATTTTGTTTGACTATCTTGTGAACTTTATGCACGCCATGCTATAATCTACCACCTTGTGGACTTTGCATATTACCATGGTTCTTGATGTAAGATGAGGGGACCACTTTTGATAACACACATGGCAATTACATAGTCAGATTTGCATATTTATTTGGTATATAGTTTGATATCTTACCTTTTCAGTGATCATTGTGGCATAATTTGGTTGGAATTGTTTGTTTTAGATGGACTATAGTTTAGACTTTGAAAGTATTTCTCAATGATTCAAATTGTGGACATGTGGGCTGGCCCCTTCCCTATGGTGACTCACCCCTCATATGCTTTTTGATGGCATTTGTAACTTGAGTTGAGTTTGTTGGAAAATTGGTGATCATCCTAGGCCATTGATCTTTGTACCTTTTGTATTCGATGTCATTGATCCTTGACTGTGATTAGGGTTTTGAACCGGTAATTAATGTGGTTGGTGGCAATCTAATCATAGTGATTTGCTTCAAATTTTGAGGATCCCTTTTCACGATTGATCTTTGCATGGACTGATTTTGTCCAGTGAAACATTAACTCAAGTTGAATTAGGTTTCTAAGCTCAGGTGAATGAGTTAAAACAACTCGAACTCCACCATTTTGGTCATTTTACATTTACTCGCTGAGAGCGGTGAAGCCCTAGAAAATTTTTCACTTGACACCATTACTGAAGCCCTTCAAGCTCAGATCTCTTGCCAAAAAAATGGTTTTTGAATATGGTTCATTCGTATTTCATGCTTGTTTCTTTGGCGAGCTCGGCTCTTGTGCAAGATTTTCAGTGTTTTTTGCCTCTATTAAGCTTTCTGTGAGATCTTGAGGCTGCCATTTTTGATCATTTGGTTTTGTATCAAGCATGCTCCTTTTCCCGAGGATGTGTGGGCGTCAAATCTTGCACTCATCTGTGGTATTTTAGATGAAGTATCCACCATTATTTTGATCTCGAGCTTGGCTTTTTTATGGCTGGTACGGTTTAGATTTTGAGCTCTCAGATACTCCTTTTGAGCAAGATTTGGTTGATATTTTACCAGTTATCATCATTTTAGAGCTCTTGTTATTCTACAAAATGGTCTCTGTAAGTTTTTAAGCTCTACGAAGTCATGCATCCACTATTTCCAAGTTTTGTGAGTAAACCCTAGTTGATGTCGACTGCCACGAGTGTTCATTGGTGAGTTAATTCTGCTTTTTCTGCACATGTACATTTCCATTTCATCTTTCTTCCTTAGATATATTTCTGAAAATTTCAAGATGTTTGTGAATTCTATAATTTCTTGATACCCATCCATGGGTTTTCCGACTAGTGGCCTGGATCTGTACTCTGATATTGAAACTTGAATATTATTTCAATTCGAGAGATGATTTTCTTTGAAATACTCAAACATATTTTAACCTGGATATGCATGTGTTTCCTGATTCAAAGATCCTCCACTTGAGTTGTGCTCTGAATGTTATTTCAAACTCTGTTCATCTGGTAATTGTTTTATTTGCTCTCCTCCTTGCACCTCATGTGATCCCTAAGCTTACCCTCGGCCATTCGATTTTTGTTCTTGTGGTCAGGGTCTCCAAGTTTACATTGATATTTTTGGAAGTTCCCATATATTTGCATTTTCTAAATCCCTATGTGAGCTATTAGGAGGATTCTGATATCATGAATTTGAGATTTTAGTGGATGCTTGATGTAACCAAAAAAATTGCTTTAAATTTCTATGTAAAATTAGTTGTGAAAACTGTAGATCTAAAAAATCAATTATTCTCGAGTTGTTTAAATGTCACAAAAATGGAGAAATTATACTCTTGTAGACTTCTTTAATTGAACTCATCCCGCTGTAATAATGAGCTTGATCTTTATCATTTCCTGGTCCAACTCTTTCAAGTCTTAATGTGCATGTAACTTTGATTCAAGGTTTTCCTTTGTAAGCTTGTGATCTGAATGCTTATGGGGTACCTCTTTTGAACTAAAATGATTAGACCTAAAGGCTCATTGATGTGAGTGATTGGACTTCTTCATTCTTTTCCATTCTACAAATTTCATTCTCCTTATCACAGTCACTTGGTTTGATCTGTGAATAATTTCTGTTCTGAGATCTTGAGTATATAGTTGATCCACCATTGTATTGTAAATCTATTGTACTTTTGTAACTTGGTAGTAGTCTGAAAGAAATATTCTTCTGAGCATCTGTGTTTCACCTTGATATCCTTGGATCTGGACCTTTTCCCGAGTGTGGTTATCTTCCCTTTGCAATAATGAGCTAGAAGTAATAAGTTTTTCTTTAAAAATCTGTATCATGCTTCCTTGCATTCATGTTCTGTACCTTTTGATACAACATCATTTATGATCTTGATCATTTCTCTAATTTGAAACTTGTGAGTACTATTTCAGGCATAAGCCTTGTTTCCAATGCTTTATTTCCTTTCTGCAACTGTTTCTTACTTGGATGCTTGCTGGAAAATTTGAAATGTTGATTTTTATGGCGAAGCCCTATCAAAATTTTCCCAGAATCATTCTCTATAATGTCTTTTCAGAAATAGAAAGTAACATTTTTCTTCGAATCGATATAGCAATTGAGAAATGAAATCATGTTAGTTGTTTATTTTGATCATGTAATGCTTTTATGCTTCTTGTATCACTTATTTGATTTGCATAGTTTTTTTAAAGCATTTAGTAATTGAAAACAACATGATGAAATTTGTAAATGTCCATTTTACATGGTGAAGCCCTGACAAAATTTTTCCCAAAATATTCTCTCTCATCCTGTTTCAACTGTAATCCCTTCTTTCCATTTAGCTTCAGCTTCTTGAAATCCGATTCTTCCTCTTCTGCTGAAACTAAAACAAGTGTTTATATCTTCCACTCTCTCTTTTGTACTAAAATTTCTTCCATTTTAGAATAGCTATTGGAACTTTGAGTTACATTCATCCTTTTCTTGCATGCACTTATGACTTGTCTATTTTTCTTTTTGGATGTGACAATTTGTACCTGCACACTTAGGAAAATAGTTAGAAAATAATTAGGCTTTTTGGCCTCTCTTATGTCTATGTTATCATTTTTCTTTTCATTTTCTTCTTTCTGAGTGAATAAAGTATACATGCAGTTTGTCATTCAAGTAGAATACATCTCCTGCTTAGGGGAAGATTCATATGCACGAAGTAGGATAGTGTAGGAATATGATTTTATCCCTGAGCTCGTAACTAATGCTTAATTTTTCTTCTTTTCAGGTACAATGGCTTCTATAATGAAGATGAAAGAGAAATGAAAGATGGAGATGAAGATGCTTCAAACGAAAAAAAAAACCCCAAGACAATGATGGGTTCACTCATACTCCTTTGGTTTCTCTTTCATGCACGTGTATCTTTCTTTTCAAGAGTAGTTGTATTTTAATTTTTAGTTACATCCCACGGCTTGTGTGGGAAATATTTGACTCTCCTTGTGAATAAAAATTGAATTATGTAAATGAGTTGTATATCTATTTCTGCATTTTTGCTTTTTGTATGGATTGTATAATGAACTAAACAACTCAAGTAACATAATTGAATGTTTTAATCATGAAGGAAAGAACATTAAATAGAACTTGTAACATTTAGTAATGAACTTTGATTCTTTGTGATTTGCACTTATGTTTGTTGTTCCAAAACTTAACACTTCACCTACTCTATAATTGGATGTCCTCTTCAAGACAACACAACTGTCCTTCAGGGCTTGTGTTCTTTTTTTGAGGATGGTCATGAAATTACAGACTATATGATATGTTACATTTTGTAATAGTACACATAGTTGTAGATTTAATGTAATCTTTCAAATAAATCAGCAGTAATAACATAATCTGATGTGATCTCCCTTAGCTTAGGTATACTTCACCAATGCTCTCCATCATAACAAAATTTCAAGTTGCCCATTTTTGCACAAGTGCATAAATTTTCAACATTTCTAGTGATCCTGCAGGGAAAGCTACCTGCTAGCTTATATACCAGTGCCTTACTTTTTCCATTGGGCATGGAGTTTGAAGCATATAACAAAATCTTCCTTTTCCGAAAGGTCCAACCCTTCCAAAAAAACTAAAGCTAGGAAAGGATCTGGTAAAATAGATCACGTGCACGAATGCACTTATTGAATTGAAAAATGAATGAATGTGGAGAAACTACACTTATTGAAGGGAAATCCTACTCTAACAAGCACCGTAATATTTTCAATAACAATGTTTGAGAAACATACCATTCACAGGAATGGGAAGTTCCTCTGCATTCGGCTTCGAAAGCTAAAAAGCATTGTGTTCCTTGCAAGCTAAAATCATGTAAGGACCACTCCAAAGTGTATCAAACTTTGAGTTTCTTCCTGGCTTTGCATGATTAGCATCCCACTTTAACATAATATCTCCTTCATTGAAGACTCTGAATTTGGATTTCTTGTAAAAAGTCTTCTTGATTTGTTTCTGATTCTTTTCCATATTTAAATGAGCTTGATATCTTAGCTCTTGTAATTCCATTAACTCTACATAACGAACCTACAATGGTTCATTCTCAAGTAGCTCCATTTGATGCAGCAAATCTAATGCGGGTAACTCAACTGAAATAGGCATTCTTGCTTCTTTTCCATACACAAGTTTGTATGGTGAATTTCCAACTGATCTTTTAGGAGTCACTCTGTCAGCCCAAAGTGTGAAATTCAACATCAGATGCCAAGCTCTTTGATTATCCTTGATTTTTCTTCTAATGATTATTAATGATTCTTGTTAGTACTTTCAGCTAAGTCATTACTTGTGGGTAATAATTAGATGAAGAACTTAGATATATTCTATGGTTGACACCCAATCTATTATATTTGTACCAAGGAATGCTAAAACATTATATCGATATGATAGTTGTTAGAACACCAAGTTTGCAAACTATTCCTTCATAAAAGTATAGTATTGAAGCTTCATTAGCATCTTTCAAGGCTATTGCTTCAGTCCATCATGTAAAATAGTCTATAGCAGTTAAGATCCACTTATGTCCTTGTGATGAAGGTGGGATTATCATGCCAAGAAAATCAAGACCCCACTACATAAAAGGTGATCGAGCGGAAATAGGTTGTAAAGGTAACGAAGCAAGATGTTATTTTCCAACAAAGAAAGCACATTTCTTACACTTTCTAATCCATTCAAAACAGTCTTTGAATATGCTAGGCCAATAGTAACCTACTTTCATAATTTTTAAGGCTATAGTACATGCTGAGAAGTGACCTCCTGTAGGTCCTTCATGGAATTATGATAATATTTTTGAATTTTATCATAATCAACACATCGCAAAGCAAGATCTCATTTATATCCCTTTTTAACAACACACCATCAATGAAAAGATAAGGAATAGCTTGTAATATAAAATATCTTCATTTATTCTTATCCATTTATACGGATAGGTGTCATGCTTTGTAAGTAATTAACCAAATCAGTCATCCACCTTGATTCTTGGATCTCTCGAGCAAGTTTAGGTTGCTGATTTTCTATTTGGACCATGATATTTGATTGCTGATACGCAATTTCAGCATGTTGTTTTGAATCTTCAAGTTTTGTAGCTTGTTTTTTTCCATATCAGCAATTAGATGTTCACATAAACCTTTACCTTGAATCATCTTAGCAACCCGGATATCAACATCATATTCCATAACCTTTGTTATCCAGCCTGCTCTTTTCTCATTTAATTATTTATTTAAAAGGAAATCTTTCACACTTGGATGAGAAACAAGAACATGAATTTTATTATTTGAAAGCATGTAATTAAAATTCTTTAGTCCTCGACTACCTGAAATTACTTGTTTTTCAAGAAATGTGTACCTTGTTTCGTAATCATGCAAACTTTGTCCAAAGAAAGCAATTGGTGCTCAATATTTTCATCATTACCCGAGTTAAAATAGCTAAGATTGTTTAAGCTCCGAAAGTGCATACATTATAAAATCTTTATCAAAATTTGGATTTGCAAGAGGAGCCTAAAGAGATATCTGTTTTGATTCCTTCAAAATCTTCTCTCCTTCTTGGTCAAGAGAAATTTTTCTCTTTCTTTAACATAGTTGTTAATAGTTTAACCAATGCTACAAAATTTGGAACAAATCTTCTAACAAAGTTGATTTTTCCAAGAAAACATTGCAATGCCTTCTTATGATGAGGAAATGATAGCTGTGATATAGCTTCGATTCTGAAAGGATCAATTACTAAAACTTTCTTAGAAATAATATGGCTGAGTAATTTACCTTGATGTATTGAAAATATTGACTTCTTGGGATTCAAATATATTCCAACCTATCTGCAAAGTTGAAAAGTCTGCCTTAAATCATTAGATGTTCTTCAGAATCTTTTAAAAATACAGTCACATCATCTAAATAGAAAAGGATGCATTTATTTAATAAGCTGTGAAAATCCATGTCCATTGCATGTTGAAATGTTACACCAGCATTTGAAAGACCAAAAGGCATTCTTTTGTAAGCATAGGTATCCCACTTCATGCTAAAAGTTGTTTTATATCTATCTTCTTCTAGGACTAAAATATGATTATATCCGTTGTAACCATCTAGAAGAGATAGTCTATCTGAACCTGAGACTATTCTCAAAATTTGATCCATGTTTGGTAGTGGGTAATGACCTTTTAATGATGCTTTATTAAGATCTCTGAAATCCACACATAATCTGATTTCTCCATTTTCTTCCTTACAGAAAAGATTGGCTACCCAATTTGAATGCTTAACCGGAAAGATAATACCCGATTCAACCAACTTGGATAACTCTTTCCTCATAAGAGGTTCTATTATGGGATTTACAGGCCTTTGTTTCTACCTAACTTGTTTAGAATTTGGATGTAATTTGATAGTATGTTGTGCTAAACTAGGATCAAACCCTTTCAGGTCTTGGTATCTCCAAGCGAAAAAATATTTAAATTCTCTACAAAGATTAATAAATGAATTTTTTCAACTGAGGAACATACCTTTCCAAGAAGTAAAGTTTACCCTTCATCAATTGAAATCTCTTCATAGTTACCAACATGAGTTGATAGCTTAGTTTTATCTTTTCTTAACTGATCATCAGTACTAAAGATGTCTTCCAAAGTGACAAGTCTTCGAGGAAATTTATTTATCTTTAGTTGAACAATTTGATCACCGTATAAATGTTGTAACTTATCCTAATTTCTTTGGAGAAAATTCAGCTTCTCGCTAAAAACCTACAAATTTGATCATCACTTTCAAAAACCTACCAATTTAAATCATTATCAGGTATTGAGGGCCTGAAAATTAGCTTAATATGAGGCTAAATTTTGTTATTTTCCATTTGTTCTAGCACTTGAAACTATCACCAATTGCTGCAAATTTAATCTGCATACTTGTTCTTAGCTCTAGGAATAGATCGAATATTAATGGCATTGAAATCTTCCATTAATTTCGAAACTCTATGTCTGTAAGACTTCATTAGTGGATTCTTACAAACATTAAATTTTTTTACTTGATTGATAACCAACTCAAAATCACCAAAGATTTGTAATGTTTTGATACCTTTCTTTCTGGCCCAAAGTAAGCCATGAATTAATGCTTCATATTTAGCTACATTACAAGTGCATGTAAATTGGAGACTCAAATATGAGAAATACCTTTCATTTTTGGGGAAGTGAGCATCAAACCTGCTCCCTATCCTTTCTTGTTCTTAGCTCCATAAAAATGAAGCTTCCAAATCCATTCTGCTGAATTTTTGTTTTAGACAAGCAAGGAAGTGGTGTATTTTCTTTATGCATACAATACACACCAAAAAGATGTTATTCAACTTCCTTAAAAGGATCATGAGCATGTTCTTAAACTATCTTTTCATCCATAAATAGGTTAGAAACACCATCTAATGCTAAAACCTAAGCTACATCATCAAAATTAGATTGCTCTAAAGTTGAGTAATTAGCTACTGCATTTAGAGAATGAGGCTCAATATGGAATCTAGCCAATGGTTCTGAATTGATAGTAACCTTAGTTCCATAATGTGTAGTAAAAAATAAGGACCAATCGAAGAGAGATAACCTCCTATTTTCGTTGTGAAATCTCTAGATAAGCACAAGGCAAAGTATGGAGGTAGATCCACAACAAAGTAACATCTTGCAGAATAGAAACATTTGGGCAAGCATGTAACGTTACCTCTAAATTTTTGATTATACCAACCGTATTAGTTGCAGTTCCATCAAGCTATAAGACACTCCTTTTTGTAGGCTCATACTGTAAGCCTAATTTTTCTACAATCGCTTTTGGCATAACTATGCTACTTGCACCACTGTCCACCATGCAATTATGAACTAGATTTTCACCAATAATCAGTGATAAATAAAATGGTGGTGGTTTCTTGATGTCATGAGCATTCAGAACTTTCTAAACCATCCACTTAACTTCTTTAATATGGTCTTGCTCAAACGTTCCAAGAACCATGTTTGTCTTCTGAACTTCCTTTTCTACTATACTTGAAGAAATCTGCAGCTTAGCTAGTTCATGAGAAAGTAAATCTTGTTGTCTAGGAATACATAGAGTGTCCCACATTGAGATGTTAACATTATGATTTTTCATTACATCAAAAATGTTAAAAGAAGCAACTGTCTTAGAGACAGAATCAACTGTCTTAGAGTAGGCCTTAGCAAAAATGATTCTGCTTCAGTTGCCTTGGATATCTGAGGTATAAACAGTCTTCTTGGATCAGGTTGTAGCTATCTTTGATGACTTTTATCAACTAGGAAACTTGCTGATTTTTTAGGAACAACAAGGTTGTTAGTTGACTTTGGAGCTGTAGATGTTGTCTTGTCAGTGACAGTAGGCAGGATAGGCCTATTTTGTTGCTTTTGATTTTCAACAGCCCTCCCTTGAGCCCTAGTAGTGACTGCAATGAAATCCTCCTCATTAAAACTGACTAAATTCTATTTAGGTGTTTTCTGGACATGAGTCTCTTGCTTCCCACCCTCCATTTGAGGCATAAACAATGTTTTAGATTGAGGTTGTGCAACAAGATTCAAATTTAGAAAATCATTTGGGCAAGTTGTAGCTGAATGAGGTTGATTGCAAGGTTGACACCACTCTTCTATAACCATATTAACTAGAACTAAAGTGTTAGAGGAACTAGGAGCCTTTGGGTCAAACTATCTTTCTTTGGTAAGGCTGCCTATAATTTTGATTCTATTGATAGGGCTGCCTATTTTGTTGATTCTATTGGTAGGGCTGATAAGGATCCTGGTAGGGTCTGTTAGGTAATGAAATTTTGTTCTCAATTGAAGTCAATTTATTTCCCATAGTCTACAAAGATTTGAATACATCATCTGATGGAGCTACCATAGTGGGCTCTATGATTGTAATAGGCTAAGGAATAGGTGCTAAATCTACCAAAAAAGGCATTGATGGCCTTGGTGCTAATTTTCAGCTTGAATTAGGCTATTTTCAGCTTGGATAGCGATATCATAAACTTCTGGGAGTATCTCTCCACCCATTGACTGAATCATAGTTGAGATATCATTGTTTAATGCTCTAAGATAATAAAAGAAAGCATGATTAGCTTGAGGCTTGACACTTGCTATAATTCTCTCCCAAGTTCGGAAAAATGGATATTGAAAGTAGGCATAAATTCATTGGGAGCTCTTTTAATAGTAGATAAGCTGTTCAATGAGAGATAAATGATCGAATTGTCTGAGGCTGTTTTAGCAATTTTTCACCTAAATTATCCAAAGTTCTTATGCTTCCAATTTCTAGGTTTCTATACCATTGCAAGGCTTTCCCTTTAAAATATGAACCTAAAAGTCTTAGAGCCACATCTTCATGAGTGATATTATGGATTGTGCATAGGGCTACAACATCTTTGATATGTTCAGCTGGTGTAACCTGATTTTCAGCCGTGAATTATGGAAAACTTTTCATGGCGGCATTAGGAATGTCATGGTAAACTGGGATTACTAATGGGATGCCATTAGTAAAGGTCACAAAATTCCTAGGAGGTTGGATAGCCATTTGAAAACTGGGATGTTAATAGAGAAATTGATACGTGGTGAAGGAATATTAGGAGGGTTCCTAAAACCAGGTCTATAATAAGATAAAGTATTACCAACTCTTCTCCTTCTAGAAGAATTCAAAGATAAAGAAACAAATTCGGGAAGGAATTCCTCTTATCGATGATCTTGTAGTAAATTTAGGCATGGAACATGTTGCAATCTTTGTCTGAAATCTGTTTTATGTTGTTGCCAAAAGATCATAAAATATTTAGAAAAAATTAGCTGTAGTTTGCTCCCGAAAGTGACTTTTAATTTGTTGTAAATCTGCTGTAGATCTGAAACTTGCATGCTGATCGATTCGTCATTCCATCGGGCATGCCAAAAGCTGTTATCTCTTGAAATTGCCTGTAGAGAGATGGCTGCTGGAGGTTTTCTAAGCTTCCACAAATGATCTCTCTATTTCATAGATACAATGGAAACACCTCATGTCTGTGGGTATACCTATTTCAAGGTGAGTCTCCCATATCAAGGCCGGTTCCTTATTAGTGTATCCTAAACTTCTTTACGGGAGTTTGAGAATAAAAATATCTGTAAAAATGGTTAAAACTAAGGTGATACACCAAATTTGTATGAGGGCATTTACTAAGTATATGAATGACTGATTTGTGAAGGATTTTGATGCACGAACCAATAGTTTTTGTAGAATATCTAAGGGCAAAACACTTGATTGTATTGAGGGAGAATCACAACAGTACTAAATAAGTTAACATGCACATTTAAAATTAAGTAGAAAGACTGAATTTGTAGCAGGGTAAGGTGGTTGATTAGGGAATTTGCATTCACAAGATTAATATAACATACACAAGACTACAAAATAACTTGGAAAGGCATAAAACACTTCACACTCAGAGGAAAAACTAGCAAAATTTGCTTCAGTACTCATATATCCAAAAGTCCTCCGAAGCTCCCTTGTGCTTTGCAAAGGCACACAATATATAGCAAAATAAATTTC
This sequence comes from Taxus wallichiana var. yunnanensis, assembly GCA_018340775.1. Lineage (NCBI taxonomy): Eukaryota > Viridiplantae > Streptophyta > Pinopsida > Cupressales > Taxaceae > Taxus > Taxus wallichiana. The sequence goes on from CM031237.1 coordinate 124,506,976, forward strand.
ACCCCCTTCCTAAAAATAGCCTAAGGCTTGTACTCACCCATGCATCCTAATTTTATCCTTTATTTAATAATAAATAAAGGGATAAAATAATACAAACTAGTACAAGAGGCATTAATAGCCTTTGATTACATCTCAGTCAACTGAAGTTGACTGTTCTATTTTTAATAAAGTTGGGTGAATAATTTTGCCAAAAATAAAATTGCTTGCTAGGAAAGTCTCTCTCCATGACATGCAACTCTGTCTCTTCTCTGTTCTGTCTTCTTGTGAAGCATGCAACAAAATTAATTCTATGCCTGTGAGTAAATAAATCAAAATATTTGTAATATTTGCAAAACAAACACCCAATGTGGGGCCACCTGCCATGTGTACATATTCTGATGTTGACATCTCTTTTGGCTCCAAAAGGTCACAATAGTGACATACTGCCAATTATCTCCTTGAAGTGGGGACCACCTTCATATTACCAGGTTTGGCCACCTTTGTGGACTTTGCAAGTAAAAGGTCGACTATTTTGTTTAACCATCTTGTGAACTTTATGCACACCATGCTATAATATACCACCTTGTGGACTTTGCATATTACCATGGTTCTTGATGTAAGATGACAGGACCACCTTTGATAACACACATGGCAATTACATAGTCGGCTTTGCATGTTTATTTGGTATATAGTTTGATATCTCACCTTTTTAGGTGATCATTGTGGCATAATTTGGTCGGCTTTGTTTGTTTTGGATGGACTATAGTTTAGAATTTGAAAGTCTTTTGCAATGATTTAAATTGTGGACACGTGGGTTGGCCCCTTCCCCATGGTAACTCACCCGTCATACACTTTGTCGGTGGTAGTTGTAAATTGAGTTGAGTTTACTATAAAATTTGTGATCATCCTGGGCCATTGATCTCTATACCTTTTGTATTCGATGCCGTTGATCCTTGACTGTGATTAGGGTTTTGAACCAATAATTAATGTGGTCGGTGGCAATCTGATCATGGTGATTTACTTTGAATTTTGAGGATCCCTTTTGGCCCTTGATCTTTGCACAGCCTGATCTTGTCCATTGAAACATTAACTCAAGTTGAGTTAGGTTTTCTAAGCTCAGGTGGGTGAGTTAAAATAACTCTACCTCCACCATTTTGGTCATTTCACATTTGCTTCTTTGAGAGCGACAAAGCCCTAGAAATTTTTTTCTTGACACCATTAGTGAAGCCCTTCAAGCTCAAATCTCTTGAAAAAAATGGTTTCTAAATATGGTTCATTCATATTTCATGCTTGTTTCTTTGGTGAGCTTGGCTCTTGCGTAAGATTTTAGTGTTTTTTGCCTCTATTAAGCTTTCTGTGAGATCTTGAGGATGCCATTTCTTATCATTTGGTTTTCCATTTGAGAATGCACCTTTTCCTAAGGATGTGTGGGCATCGAATCTTGCACTCATTTGTGGTAATAAATATGAAGTATTCACCATTGTTATGATCTTGAGCTTGGATTTTTTTGATGGCGATACGGTTTAGATTTTGAGCTCTCGACTACTCCTTCTGAGAAAGATTTGGTTGATATTTTACCAGTTATCATCATTTTAGAGCTCTTTTATTCTACAAAATGGTCTCTGTAAGTTTTTGAAGCTCTGCAAAGTCATGCTGACCATTGTTTGAGTTTTGTGAGTAAACCCTAGTTGATGTTGACTACCACAAGTGTTCATTGGTGAGTTAATTCTGCTTCTGCACACGTACATTTCCATTTCATCTTTCTTCCTTAGATATATTTCTGAAAATTTCAAGATGTTTGTGAATTCTGTAATTTCTTGATACCCATCCATGGGTTTTCTGACTAGTGGCCTGGATTTGTACTCTGATATTGAAACTTGAATATTATTTCAATAGGAGAGATGATTTTCTTTGAAATACTCAAACATCTTTTAACTTGGATATGTATGTGTTTCCTGATTCAAAGATCCTCCACTTGAGTTGTGCTCTGAATGTTATTTCAAACTATGTTCATTTAGTAATTGTTTTATTTTCTCTCCTCCTTACACGTCATGTGATCCTTGGCCTTACCCTCAGCCATTCGATTTCTATTCTTGTGGATAGGATTGGTAGGTTTGTATTGAGATTTTTGGAAGTGGCCATATATTTGCATTTTCTAAATCCCTGTGTGAGCTATTAGGAGGATTCTGATATCATGAATTTGAGATTTCAGTGGATGCTTGATGTAACCAAAAAATTGCTTTAAAGTTCTATGTAAAATTAGTTGTGAAAACTGTAGATCTAAAAAATCAATTATTCGAGTTGTTTAAATGTTGCAAAAATGGAGAAATTATACTCTATAGAATTCTTTAATTAAACTCATCTTGCTATAATAATGAGCTTGATCTTTATCATTTCCTTGTCTAACTCTTTCAAGTCTTAATGTGCATGTAACTTTGATTCAAGGTTTTCCTTTGTAAGCTTGTGATCTGAATGCTTATGGGGTACCTCTTTTGAACTGAAATGATTAGACCTAAAGGCTCATTGATGTGAGTGATTGGAATTCTTCATTCTTTTCCATTCCTAAAAATTTCATTCTCCTTATCACAGTCACTTGGTTTGATATGTGAATAATTTCTATTCTGAGATCTTGAGTATACAGTTGATCCATTGTTGTCTTATAAATTTTTGTACTTTTGTAACTTGGTAGTAGTCTTGTTATCCTGTAAAATTGGCAATGGAAATTTTATAGATAACCCTACCAAATTTTGTTCCGGTCCCTCGTCAGGGACTCCTTGCGTTCAGAATGTTGCAAAATCCCTTCCTGGGAAATCTAGTTTTCCAAACTTAGCCGTTTTTGGTCTTTTTTGGTCGGGCGCACCTAATGCTTATGCAACATAAAGTGTTCATGGGCCCCCTTTAAATCCTTTGGCGCATGGTTTGAAGTGTTGACATGCATTTTGGTACGGCTCACTATGTTGCACCTTTTTGCATGCGCCAAGGCGCATGCGCCTTTGTGTCAACAATACTTTTGTTGCACCACGTTTTGGTGTGCCAAGGGTGCACATATTTTTGTGTTGACAACACCTTTGGTGCACCAAAGGCACACATAACTTCGTGTCAACAGGTGTTTTGATGCGCCAAAGGGTGCAAGCTTCTCGTTATCAACACGCATTTTGGTGCGCCACTTCAAAAAGTGGTTGGCGCATTTATTACAGCCTTGCCTATATATAGGCACATCCGCCCTGTCATTTTCATCAGACAAGAATCACGTGATTATTATTTTCCCTCTGCACCTGTCAGTGCGCTGTCATTCTCGTATCACGTCATGGACCCAGTTTCACCTCTGACATTATATATATTCTTGGTAAGTGGTCCTTTGCTCTTGTGTTTTTTGTGTTTTGGTTATTGGCTGCTTGTTTGTGGGGTTGGATTAAATAGAGTTGTGAAACCATGGACCCTCCCCTTTGCTTTTTTTTACTATCCTTCCCCATGCACTTCCCCCTCTTTCCAGATCTGCTGGTGAAGAGGACTCTGTCTTGGAAAAAATTGCTTAAATCTCTGAGTTTTAGCTTCTTCATCACCCAAAGAACCCTGCAAGAGAAGCTTCAACACATGTAAACCCCTCAGGGAAAAGAATCAAGGCTTAAAAGTAAGACTGTATTTATCCCTCTTTTGGCACATCTGCCACCCCTGCAACATGATATACAGTCATGCCAATGGCGCATCCACCATGCCTGTTGCATAAAAAATAGCTGCGCCCTCAAGGCGCACTTCCCTGCTTGTAACACCCACTTTCCCTGCGCCCTCTTGGCACACCAAACTCATGTGTAGCATTGTTAAAACTTGCACCATTGGCACACCTTGCATCCATGCAACACCAACTTTATTTGCGCCAAGTACAAAATCGTTAATGGCGCAGGCACATCTATTATTACAACAACATCATGTCATGCAGACCTTCCATGCGCGCCAAGTTCCCCTATGGTGCATGAAAAATGATGTTACACACATTAAACCTACGCCCTTTGGCGCATCCTATACCCGTGTAACATGAAAAACATCTGCGCCCTTTGGCGATTTATCCCTTGCGGCACCCCTTTTCTGTGCACCATACTATTTAACCCTACAATCTGCAGTATTCATGCGACCTGCGCCCTGAGGCCTTAAAATTGCTAACTCTTCCTTACATCGATGCTTTAATGGAAGATCAAGCAGCTAATATGACTTTCTTGCATTGGGTTTCTCTTCTTCTTCTTGCAGATCAACAACTAAGTTAGAATTACATATGTTAACATCAAGCAAGAGACCTACCAAATCTAAAGGTAAAGCCAAGCTCACAGAGGAAGAAATGAAGTACAAATATCAGAGGGTCAGGATGCCCGAATCCCAGGCAGAGTGTGACCTGGATATCAGAGACTCAGAACTTGGTCACATTGATATGGAGGATTTCTGGGCCAGAACCCGGAAGGTCACAGGAAGTCCGTGGATGGACAAACTGATGGGCAGTGGGCTGCATTTTACTGGTGGGATCCCGATTAGTACTATAAATAATGAGTTCATGATGGTAGTAGCCCGCTACTACAACAAAGATACAAGATGTGTTCATAATGAGAAGGGTGAGGTCATAATCAACCTCACTGCCTGACACTTCGAAATAATGCTTGGCATTCCTCATCACCGGCACTTTGTGGCCGTAAGCCGGGAAGATTGCATCAAGGCTTGGGACGATAATGAGGATCAGTGTATGCAGTTGATGAATGAGGTATACCTGAAGAATAAGAAGGTGGTGACCAGATGGCCACAAGTCATTCATTGAAGTGATTTTTCAGAGGAACTCAGTGATACAATCACATTCCTGAGCAGAGTATTTGGGCTTCCTGATGCCCACTACTTTCACAAATGGATGCTAAGATACTTGGAGACGATGAACAAAAATGTGCCAGATCAACGCTTTGAGTGGGCAGAGATCATAAGCAGCACCATATCTGAGCAGCTCCAACAACTTACCACAATGGGGAGGTTCTATATGAACTCCTACGTAGTTTATGCTACGGCCTCAGAAAGGGATTATCCAGCTTTAATGTGGTGTAGGGTTTGGCCCCAAGTTAAAATATATGAATATTATCCAGAACTGAAGCTGGAAAATAGTATCCCCCAGTTTACAAAGATTAACGATGCCTTCTTCTACGGCATCATCTATCTTTTGAGGCCGAACATGACTCATGGTGGTACGACCAAGAGCATTGTCGCAGCTACAGAGAAATGGGGGGCCTTGTTCACTTAATTCCCCACCTTCACTTATCTGAGGGTAGTCAACTTCTTGGGGGAACCAACCAAATTGCCGAGATATGCCGGCCCCAAGTTGATCCTGTTGGAACTATCAAGACAGCTTATAACCTACCACGAAAAGTGCCTCAAGAGAAAGAAGGGTGGAACTCCTTTCCCCTTCACCGGTGGGCGGAGTATACTTTTCTCTCTCACCACAAAGCAAAGGATATGTTTGCAGAACTGGAGCTGCTAAATCTAAAACATAACTTCCCAGGCAAGGCCCAATTTTGACCCAAGGAATTGTCTGCCCAGGGCCAAACTCGATCGATCCACATCCCACAGATCGAGGATATTTATATCGACCTATATCATGAGGTCGAGCTCAGAAGGAAAGACCATTCCTGCTTGGCTTTGGCTGAAATCATCCAGTACGGTGTGGCCATCGTCCCAAAAGGTTATCAAACTGCTGATCAAGAAGTTGATCAGGTATATCTTGACACAAATGGGGATGATTGGCCTTTCGCTGTAATTGATAGAACCAAAGCACCTCAGACAATAGAGGAAAGGGTCAAGGAACTCTGGAGAATGGAGCATTGGTGCAGAATGAATGGCCTCATTTACCTCGGAGTTGATTTCACTACATCTCCGTTGGGAAATGCACCTTCTGGGAAAAATAGCTGCCAAAGGGAAAAGGGAAAGGCAAAGAGGGTGAGTCAAGCTCCACCCAAGAGGAAGCTCCTGAAAGTCCTCCTTCCGCTTCACAAGAACGGGTTGTAATCCCGGAAAGCTTAGAAGAAGAAGCAGCGGAAGATGTTCCGATAGGCACATCCACTCAGGATGTTACCACTACTATAACTATTGAGGTCCCTTCTCCTTCTCCTCCTTCCCCTCCTCGAGTGACCCAAGCGACCATTCCTTTGGTCATGTCCTCTCCCCCATCTTCTACTGTTCCCCCTTCTTCATCATCCATCTTCTCTTCTCTCGCGGAGTTGTCCCCCACCATTTCTTCCCTCATCTCTCAGCTCCCTTCCATTCCTATGTCTACCTCCCCTGCAGTATCCCTTCCTCCCGTGAGCACTTTCTCGGCTTCCCTCTCAATGCCGCCTCCAAGTGTCTCCACGTTTTTTCCTTATACTCTGCATTTGCTCCCTTTTTTGATTCTGGTCCTTCCCCCATAAGTCCAGCATGGATCTCCCAACACCTGAGTCAATAAAAGAGGAAAGTTCCCATCACATCGATGGACTTCTCCGTCATCCCATCAAAAGGGGTCAAGAAGCAAAATCCTATAACCCGCTTCTCTCAAAGTGCGTCAGGGGAGAGAGTAATGGAGATTACATACCCCAATCCCTTAAAGGATAAAAAGGATCTATCTTCGAAAGATTACACAGTGACTCAAGTCACAATGGGGACATCTTTAGAAAGCCTTCAAGGAGAGGCCCTATCTGTAGTTGACGCCCTTTGCAAGAAGCTCCAGGAAGAAAAGGAAGAGAAAAGGTTGTTAAAGGAGAAAAATAAACATCTTCTCCACGCCTTGTAGAAAATGGGCAGTGCGCCTCCTACAACTGCCGCCGAAACTCCTGAGCCTCTGAGCCAGGATAAGATTAATGAGTATGCCAAAATTGGTGAGCAGGGCATGGTAGTTTCCACCTGGAGGAACCAAATCCTCAAGGAAAGCGAGGGAGTAATCTCTAAGTTCACCAGTTTATACCAGAATATCAATCGGGTGAATAGAGAACTCCCAAGCGATAGCAAGACCCATCTCGAAGAAATTTGGATCATGCCAGGATGCAGCATGAGGCCTTTTAGAAAATGCTCGACTATTGGTCAAAGATCTAGTCAAGTTCGGTGTCTTTGGACACCCCAGAGCCCTCAACAAAATCCTTTCTACTCTAGATTATCGGGTTGATCAGCTGGAGTTCGTCCTGGAGAAGATCGACAAAGTAAAGGAGGAAGCCCTAGATGCAATGCATCAAATGGAACAGATTGTCCTAAGAATGTCTCCAAGCTTGCTCACTTCTTATTTCACCTTAAGAAAGGTTGAGGAAACTATTCGGATCTTCAAGGAGATCATTTCACGAAAGAGGCAGGACCGGAGGTCATGTTCGACGCTGAATCCATCAACAACCTGTTGGCATGTCGTGACTTCATTGGGTACCTGATAGAGGCAGAAAATGATTATTCCAAACTCCCAGAAAAGCTCACAGATGAGCGGGAGACTTGCAAAGCTATTAGTGATCGACACAAGGATCCTTCCTAGGATCAAACTTCAACCCATGATTAACAAGTTCATGGAATACTGGTGCCCGAGTTCCACATCTAAATCGCTTTGAGTAGCGGCAAAAAAAGGACACTCCCCTTTCAGCGCGGGATGACGATGAATAGTTTCCTTCTTCCCGACTTTCTCCTTGTAAATTATCTAAAGTGTGTTGACACAAATGATGACATCATCCATGTTGCACCATGAGATGATGTCATCCACTAAAGTTGTCAAAAGTCAACAAATGACTTTGTAATCTATTGTAAGATATTTTTGTAATTAAGTGGTTGGTTTTCTTTTGTCTTCTTTTCTTCTCTCCTTCTATATATACTTGAATACTTGTTGTATTCAGGGTGGTGGATATTTTTAGATGAAAAATAGAAGTGAAAAGAAAAGGCTTTGTACTTTTTGTAACAGAAGAAAATAGTAATACAAATATTGAGACTTTGTGTTGAATATGTGTGTTATGGGCATCTGATCTTTCTTATGTCAGATCTATGTGTTTATTCTGTTGGATCTATCTCTACTTTTTTGTCATTTATTCATCAGTATTGCTTTATTCGTTTATGCAAGTAGGTTTGGCTCTGTTTACTACCAATCCCAAAACATAAACCCTCTGACCTTTCTGCTTTGGAATTCATTTCTTTTCTCCCTTCGGACCTGATCTTTCTTCATCCTCTCTTTCATTCCTTTCTTTTCGCAGTTGGAAACACCCCTACTGGGATGAGATCCCAAACCCTCGAAAGCTAGAATATTGTGAGACTTGCATAGATTCCTGCTGGTAGAATAGCAATAAACTAGTTTCACTTTCTTTGACTCAAAGATGGGCTATGCCTGCTGCTGTTAGCTCGTTTATCCATAGATCTACCCAAGTGATGGATTTTCAAACCAACGAGTTTTGGTGACTCTCTCTTTGGAGATTGAACAGATCTATCGGATCTATGATGGTGGTGTGTTTAAAAATTAGTGAAAATCAGAAAAATCACTACTGTTTACAAATTTTAACTTTTTTGAAAATGCAAAATTTTTGCAAAAGTGACCCAAATTGAAAATTTTCTTGAAGTCCATAGATCGGGCTAGTTAGAGATCTTTAGTTATTTGAGTTTTTACAAAAATCTGTATTTTCCGTAGATTTGAGTTTTTGACGGTTTACCAAAATTTCAAACTCTTTGAAAAGTCAACTCTAGATACGAAAATCAGCTTACTAAGTTTTACCATCATTTTATCCTTGTTAATCAAACAAGTAAACCAATCGGTTTTCAAAAAGAGGATAAAATTTAAATATTCGAGAAAAGTACATCTTTGCTGATTTTTGTCGGAAAAATCAGAAAATCAGCAAGTACTGCGACCAAATAGAGTTTTTAAATCTACTCCACAAAATTTTAGATATGGAAGGTACAGTTGGTAGAGTGAACCATTTACTCATAGCGGGAGAGCTCGTGGAGAATTCGATCTTACTTTCGACACTGCTTCAAAGGCAACTGATGTATAACACCGGCTCACTTCTCATCACTAAGTTCATGATCGGTCATCGAGGGAGTGTCTCACCTCCACGAAGGAAACATCTCTCATGAGAGCCTCCACATCCCTTTGTAGTGCCTTGCTGCTCGGTGGGGCTGTACTTCTAGCCGTGTTCTTTTTCCACCCGTCCAGGATGGCGGTACCATGGGAAATGCTATGGGTCCCCCAGGCCTTGCATGCATCTGTTCACGCGCTCCCACATGGAAACCGAAAGAATTTTCCCAAATTTGATGGGAGCGGAAACCAAAGCATGGATTCACACATATCTGCATTCATCATGTCATGCAGTATCCTAGATGTGACCCATGAAGATGTGTCGGTTCGCCTTTTTCTGGAAACTTTACTGAGGGCCGCGGCATAATGGTTTCCGCATTTGCCGTGGATCTATTACCAGTTGGGCCACCTTGCGGGATGCTTTTGAAGACAGGTATAAGCCTTCGGAAGATGCATTTGCATTGTTATCATAGATCACTCACCTAAAGAAGGAGGCCAATGAGACCATGCGTGATTTTATCACCAGGTTCAATGCATTAATCAACCGTGTGCCTGTTGCCATGCTTCCAACACCGGAAAATCAGAAGTGTTTCTTCGTGAATGCTATGAGCTCGAAAGTAAGTTTCTTACTCTTGCAAGAACAAGTAGCTACCTTGATTCTTTCACCCAGGCCGCTGCCATCCGAATCAAATATAACTTGCTAATATCGGTGAATTAAAAGGGAATTATCAAGCTTAAATCTTGGGCCCTTCTCCCTACTTCTTGCCGTCGATCCGGCATTTCAAAAGATGGCGAATGACTTACTTGCATTAAAAAGCGATTAGCCCAAGCTTCCCCGATTCCTCATCCGGGATATCCCATGAGGAATTTTTTTCCAACAATGTCCCACAAAGGTCACGCTTGCCTATAATTGCTCCACGGTTGGCGCTTGAGGCTCCTCCGGTCAACGCTTTAGTCGAAATCGAAGAAGAGGAACAAAATTACGAAGAACCTTCGTCTCAAGGCGAAGATGATCAAGATGTCAGTGAACCGACTGGCGACTCTACTATCGGGTATATGGAATTTGAAGATGAAGAATCTAATGAGAAGAAGAGGGTACACAAGGGTATGCAAGTGGACAATCATATGCTGTTTTTACCCGCTCACAAGGAAAAGAAGCAGAGGTCACTGCCAATGCGCTAGAAAGAGAAGGCCGTGTCAAACCCACCTCCAACCATTGCTAAAAGAGGTAATCCTCTTCCTACTCAACCCCCTGTTAAGTCTTTTACAAAGAAATATTTTCCCCCCATCTCTCCTCCAAATCAGTCTTCTTCTATTTCCATGAAGACCAGTAATCCTATTCTACCATCGCGAAGTGAAGGACTCATTCCTTCACCAGTGCAACCCTTGGCCGCGTTTGACATCATAGATCATGCTAAAAAGACTAAGATCCAAATGTCTGAAGCCGAGTATCTTCAGTCAAACCCCGAACAGCTTGTAAGGTTGACCAAGTATATTCAAAGTCAAGCTATCATATCTCCCTAGATCTCCCTAAAAGGAATCCTTTCCACTCCTCCTGCATCCCACATAAATGTTGTTTTAACACGCATCGGGCAAGATAGAACCTTTCTACCTCTCCCTCTAATAAATGGCCACAAACTAAGTAACTGCATAATTGATTCTACGGAGCTTACGGTAACGTCATGTCGGAAAAAATCACCCATTCTTTGGGCCTTACCCTTACCAAGCCTTTTTGGCGAGATGTTATTCCTTGGAAACCAAACAAGTTCGCTGATTGGTCGAGATCAAAGACGCTCGGTTCGCATTTCTAGAATTCCCAGAGAAAAGAGTAAAGATGACCGTCCTCATTGCCAACATTCAGTGACCTATGGAATTTTTAGGAAGAAGTTTTTGCGGTGAAGTTGGTGGGGAGATTCAAATGGGTGGTCTAAGGCTAGAATCCTGTTAAAGGTGTAATGCAAACATTGGAGCAGAATCACAAAAGAAGTACATGGTTACTAACTCAGAGGATCCCAAATCCCAAATTATTTTCAAATCATCGGGAATGGGAACTATTTCTTGTCTATCGAGTCTAACAAAATGGTTGTTCTCGTCAAGAAGAAGATCTTAACAAGATATGGACTTTGCGGTTTGATGGCAGCTCACGCAACTAGTGGATGTGGCGTCGAGCCGTGCTAATATCTCCGAGAGAGAGGTTATTCCTCTCTCTTTCAAGTTGCAGTTTTTCAATACAAATAATCTGCTTTGAGTATGAATCTCTGCTGCTACTTGGCATGCAACATAAAGGAAAGAGGGATCAAAAATCTGAAAGTAGAAGGTGATGCGAGCTAGTCATGAATCAAGTTAAAAGGATATATCAAGTGAAGAATGAGAGGCTAGGCATTACTGCATGACACGGTGTGGGACAACATCAAAGAATTTGACACTTTTTCAATAGAATCTATTCCAAGAGCTCAGAATGACATGGCTGATTCATTGGCCGTTTAGCATCCCTCATGCTCCCTCACCTAGGTTTGAAAATAGACAAATACACCATTGAAGTGGTCTTCCGCCCAAGCATGCCGGAAAATTCTCAACATTGGCAAGTATTCAACGATGACAATCAACTCATTGCCTTTCTAGAAAAGGTGAATTTTTTTAAGGAACTTCATTTTGAAGGATCCACTTCTCACGTGTCATGAATCGATTACTAGTAAAAGCGGAGAATCAGAAGGAGCGATGGCATATGTCGGCTCAAAGGGAATAAAATTCCGAAAGGCCTGGTTTCTTTAGAGTGGTTGTTCGAGCCGGGCATGATCATTTTGTAAAAAATAAAAGGAGATGATCTTGGCTCCTCCCGAAACCAGAACAGTTAATTTAGGTTGGTAGAACATCCATAGTTTGTAAACATCGGAAAATGTTGCACACTGAAGAGAAGCGGAAGTTTTCAAAGCTATTGAAGAAATACATGGATGTATTGGCATGGTCCTACGCTGATCTAAAGTCTTTTAAGCAAAGGGCGTCAGCATGACATCCAATTGAAAGAGGATGTCAAACCCTTTTGCTAAAAGTAGAGGCATTATAACCCTAAGATCTCAGGTACTATCCAAGCTGAAATTCAGAAAATGCTGGATGTGAGAATCATTTTTCCTATCCATCATAGTACTTGGGTAGCAAACATTGTGCCAGTGCACAAGAAAAATGGTGAAATACGCATATGCGTAGATTTTCAAAACTGAAGATCGAGACATCCTTAAAGGACAACTACCCACTTCCTATAATGGATCAAGTTCTACAAGCATTCTTTGGATCAGAAATGTTGTCCATGCTTGATGGTTTTTCAGGCTACAATCAGATTGAAGTCACACCTGAAGACCAATTTAAAATAGCATTCACTACCCCCTGGGGCACATTTGCCTACAGCAGGATGCCTTTTGGCCTGACCAATGTTGGCGCACCTTTCAGCGGGCCATGGACCTTGCATTCAAAGGTATGATGGGGAAGGTCATTGTGGTTTACCTAGATGACTTAAAGCTGTGTTCTCTAAGCGGAAAAATGTCCATTGTGATCATTTGGAGCAAGTATTGGCCATATGCTAAGAGCATGGGATTTCCCTGAACCCGAAAAAAGTCTATTTTTGGAGTCACAGTAGGAAAATTGCTAGGACATGTTGTTAGCAAAGAAGGAACAAAGATAGATACCAAAAGAGTTAAGGCTATTCAGGGCCTTACTTTGCCTACAAGCAAGACCGGCATCCACTCTTTCTTTGGAAAGGTGAATTTTCTTAGGCGCTTTGTTCTCGAATTTGCTGAAAAGACTCGTCATATATTAGACATGATGAAAGGGTCACCAACTTTCTGATGGAGTGAAGAAGGGAAGAGGTCGTTTGAAGAAATAAAAGCTTCTGTCACTCACGCACCAGTCCTGGTATGTCCCGATTTCTCCAAGGATTTTATCATGTATAGCTATGCATCTGAGCATATTGTATCTGCCATCTTGATGCAAAAGAATTCTAAGAATGTTGAGTCCCCAATTGCATTCATGAGCTCTCCCCTCAAGCCTCATGAATTAAAAATGTCTCAGTTGGAAAAGCATGCCTTCGCCGTTGTCAAAGCAGTCAAAAACTTCAGGTATTACATTTTAAACTCTCATACAGTGGTACTTTGGTCACGACACGATAGTCAAGTCAATTTTAACTCAACGGGAGTTAGGAAGCTTGCGAGGAAATTGGATTCGCAAAGGTCGAGTATGATCGGATATAAAACCAACCAAGTTGGTAAGAGGAAAGGCCTATGTCAACTTATGGCTGAAAACCAAGGGTCAGAAGTTTCCGGAGGAAAAGATGATTGCACCAATGAAGCACAAAGCCAGTTAGAGAAAGCTGATTCACTACCTATGGTCCTATTTGTCGCAACCAGCGATGAGTGGTATTCTGATATTGCTTTCTTCCTCACCTACGGTGAATTCCCATCTCATCTAGCTGCAAAGGAGAAGTGTGCTTATAAAGCTCAAGCAGCGACCAAATATGTCATCGGGATGACATTTTATACAAATGCGGGATAGATGGCATCTTCTTGCGATGTGTTGACAAGCCACAACAGGTGAAGTTACTTGAAAGTTTTCATAATTCGGCTGTGGGGTCATTTCTCCTCTTCCATGATGGTACACAAGATCATTCGGGCCAGGTACTATTGGCCGACGCTTTTCCAAGATACAGCTACCTGGGTAGCGAAGTGTGAACCTTGCCAGCAATTTGTCGGCAAGCCCAAGTTGGCTGCTTTTCCCTCAAGCTGTCATCATCGATGAGCCATTCAAGTAGTGGGGAATTGATTTTATTGGTGCACTCAATCCCCAATCGAGTGTCGGACATAGTTATGTCCTGATGGCAATAGATTACTTCACCAAGTGGGTGGAAGCCATACCTGTCAAACATGCCACTTCCGAGGTTGTTTGCAGTTTCATCAAAGAAAATATCATTGTCAGGTTTGGCATTCCAAACAAGATTGTTGCTGATAATGCTTCCAACTTCTCTTCACGGGAAGTTGTTGGTTTTTTCTATGAATACGGGATAACTTTGGCTCACGCCTCAGATTATTACCCTCAGGGAAATGGTCAGGCAGAATCCAGTAACAAAAACTTAGTAACCATCATACGAAAGCTAGTGGATGAGAATCAACGAATGTGGCACAAATCCTTATACGACGCTTTGTGGGCAGACCGCATTACTCCCAAGAGATCTCTCGGTATGTCGCCTTTTCAAGTGTTATATGGCACCGATGTCGAGCTTCCCATTTCCGCTAAACTCCCTGCTCTGCGCTTGGCATGGGCAATCGAAGATGAGACTTTCCAAAATTCCCTTGAAAAAAGGATCATGTATCTAGTAGAGCTAAAAAGAAAGAGAGTAAGGGTGGTTGAAAAGATCGCGAACAACGAGAATCGAGTCAAAAGATTGTTTGATAAAAAGGCTAAGCAAAGAAATTTTCGGGTGGGAGACCTCGTCCTTTTGTGGGACAAATGAAGAGAACCAAAGGGCATGCAGGAAGTTTGATTCCTATGGAGAGGGCCTTTCAAGATCAAGCAGACTCAACGAGAGAATAGTTTCTATCTCTCGTATCTAGACAGAACTGAGCTCCACTTCCCTATAGCGGGCAACATCCCCGAAAATCTTCGAGGAGTAGAGCTTGCTCTCTTCTTTGTACGGTTTTCTTTTGTTGTGTGTTTGTTTTTTCATGTGTTTGCTTTTGTTGGTTGTGTGTTTCCCTTTCCGGTCTCCCTTGTTTTTGACTCTGTTACCCAATGGATAGGCACGTGAGATCTGGGATTCTCTACCCCTGAGGTTCACTTAGAGATAGTCCCTAGAAAGAGCCAGTTGTTATCCCGTAAAATTGGCAAGGGCAATTTTACAGATAACCCTACCAAATTTTGTTCGGTCCTCATCGTCGAGGACTCCTTGCGCTTCAAGCGTTGCAAAATCCCTTCCCGGGAAATCTAGTTTTCCGAACTTAGCCGTTTTTGGTCTTTTTTGGTGGGCGCACCTAATGTTTATGCAACATAAAGTGTTCATGTGCCCCCTTTAAATCCTTTGGTGCATGGTTTGAAGTGTTGACACGCGTTTTGGTGCGCCTCACTATGTTGCGCCTTTCTTGCATGCGCCAAGGTGCATGCGCCTTTGTGTCAACAATAATTTTTCTTTGCATTTGCATTTTGGTGCGCGAGGCACACATATATTCTATGTTGACAACACCTTTGGTGTGCCAAAGGTGCACATAACTTGTGTCAGCAGGTGTTTTGATGCACCAAAGGGCGCAAGCTTCTCGTTGTCGACACACGTTTTGGTGCGCCACTTCAAAAAGTGGTTGGCGCATTTATTATAGCCTTGCCTATATATAGGCGCATCCGCCTATCATTTTCATCAGAGAATAATCACGTGATTATTATTTTCCCTTTACACCTATCAGTGCACCTATCATTCTCGTATCATGTCATGGACCCAGTTTCACCTCTGACATTATATATATTCTTGGTAAGTGGTCCTTTGCTCTTGTGTTTTTGTTTTGGTTATTGGCTGCTTGTTTGTGGGGTTGGATTAAATAGAGCTGTGAAACCATGGACCCTCCCCTTTGCTTTTTTTTTTTACTATCCTTCCCCATGCACTTCCCCCTCTTTCCAGATCTGCTGGTGAAGAGGACTCTGTCTTGGAAAAATTGCTTAAATCTCTGAGTTTTAGCTTCTTCATCACCCAAAGAACCCTGCAAGAGAAGCTTCAACACATGTAAACCCCTCAGGGAAAAGAATCAAGGCTTAAAAGTAAGACTGTATTTATCCCTCTTTTGGCGCATCCACCACCCCTGCAACATGATATACAGTCGCGCCAATGGCGCATCCACCATGCCTGTTGCATAAAAAATAGCTGCGCCCTCAAGGCACACTTCCCCTGCTTGCAACACCCGCTTTCCCTGCGCCCTCTTGGCGCACCAAACTCATGTGTAGCATTGTTAAAACTTGCGCCATTGGCGTGCACCTTGCATCCATGCAACACCAACTTTATTTGCGCCAAGTACAAAATCATTAACGGCGCAGGCACATCTATTATTACAACAACATCATGTCATGTAGACCTTCCATGCGCCGTGCCAAGTTCCCCTATGGCACATGAAAAAATGATGTTACACGCATTAAACCTGCGCCCTTTGCACGCATCCTGTACCTATGTAACATGAAAAACATCTACGCCCTTTGGCGCTGATTTATCCCTTGCGGCACCCCTTTTCTGTGCGCCATACTATTTAACCCTGCAATCTGCAGTATTCATGCGCCCTGTGCCCTGAGGCCTTAAAATTGCTAACTCTTCCTTCTGTCAACGCTTTAATGGAAGATCAAACAGCTAATATGACTTTCTTGCGTTGGGTTTCACTTCTTCTTCTTGCAGATCAGCAACTGAGTTCAGAATTACATATGTCAACATCAAGCAAGAGACCTACCAAATCTAAAGGCAAAGCCAAGCTCACAGAGGAAGAAATGAAGTACAAATATCAGAGGGTCAGGATGCCTGAATCCCAGGCAGAGTGTGACCTGGATATCAGAGACTCAGAACTTGGTCACATTGATATGGAGGATTTCTGGGCCAGAACCGGAAGGTCACAAGAAGTCCGTGGATGGACAAACTGATGGGCAGTGGGCTGCATTTTGCTGGTGGGATCCCAGTTAGTGCTGTAAACAATGAGTTCATGATGGTAGTAGCCCGCTGCTACAACAAAGATACAAGATGTGTTCATAATGAGAAGGGTGAGGTCATAATCAACCTCACTTACCTGACACTTTGAAATAATGCTCGGCATTCCTCATCACCGGCACTTTGTGGCCGTAAGCCAGAAGATTGCATCAAGGCTTGGGACGATAATGAGGATCAGTGTATGCAGTTGATGAATGAGGTATACCTGAAGAATAAGAAGGTGGTGACCAGATGGCCACAAGTCATTCATCGAAGTGATTTTTTAGAGGAACTCAGTGATACAATCATGTTCTGGCGAGTATTTGGGCTTCCTGATGCCCACTACTTTCACAAATGGATGCTGAGATACTTGGAGATGATGAAAAAAATGTGCCAGATCAACGCTTTGAGTGGGCGAGAGATCATAAGCAGCACCATATCTGAGCAGCTCCAACAACTTACCACAATGGGGAGGTTCTATATGAACTCCTACGTAGTTTATGCTGTGGCCTCAGAAAGGGATTATCCAGCTTTAATGCGGTGCGGGGTTTGGCCCCAAGTTAAAATATATGAATACTATCCAGAACTGAAGCTGGAAAATAGTATCCCCTAGTTTACAAAGATTAACGATGCCTTCTTCTACGGCATCATCTGCCTTTTGAGGCCGAACATGACTCACGGTCGTATGACCAAGAGTATTGTCGTAGCTACAGAGAAATGGGGGGCCTTGTTCACTCAATTCCCCACCTTCACTTATCTGAGGGTAGTCAACTTCTTGGGGGAACCAACCAAATTGCCGAGATATGCCGGCCCCAAGTTGATCCTGTTGGAGCTGTCAAGACAACTTATAACCTACCATGAAAAGTGCCTCAAGAGAAAGAAGGGTGGAACTCCTTTCCCCCTCACAGTGGGCAGGTATACTTGTCTCTCTCACCACAAAGCAAAGGATATGTTTAGAAACTGGAGCTACTAAATCTAAAACATAACTTCCCGAAGAAGGCCCAATTTTGACCCAAGGAATTGTCTACCCAGGGCCAAACTCGATCCGATCCACATCCCACAGATCGAGGATATTTATATCGACCTATATCATGAGGTCGAGCTCAGGAGGAAAGACCATTCCCGCTTGGCTTTGGCTGAAATCATCCAGTACGGTGTGGCCATCGTCCCAAAAGGTTATCAAACTGCTGATCAAGAAGTTGATCAAGTATATCTTGACACAAATGGGGATGATTGGCCTTTCTATAATTGACAGAACAAAGCACCTCAGACAATAGAGGAAAGGGTCAAGGAAACTCTGTGGAGAATGGAGCATTGGTGCAGAATGAATGGCCTCATTTACCTCGGAGTTGATTTCACTACATCTCCGTTGGGCAAATGCACCTTCTTAGGAAAAACAGCTACCAAAGGGCAAAGGGAAAGGAAAATAGGGTGAGTCAAGCTCCACCCAAGAGGAAGCTCCTGAAAGTCCTCCTTACGCTTCACAAGACCGGGTTGTAATCCGAAAGCTTAAAAGAAGAAGCAGCGTAAGATGTTCTGATAGGCACATCCACTCAGGATGTTACCACTACTGTAACTATTGAGGTCCCTTCTCCTTCTCCTCCTTCCCCTCCTCGAGTGATCCAAGTGACCATTCCTTTGGTCGTGTCCTCTCCCCCATCTTCTATTGTTCCCCCTTCTTCATCATCCATCTTCTCTTCTCTCACGGAGTTGTCCCCCACCATTTCTTCCCTCATCTCTCAGCTCCCTTCCATTCCTATGTCTACCTCCCCTACAGTATCCCTTCCTCCCGTGAGTACTTTCTCGGCTTCCCTCTCAATGCCACCTCCAAGTGTCTCCACATTTTTTCCTTCTACTACTGCAGCTGCTCCCTTTTCTATTTCTGGTCCTTCCCCCATAAGTCCAGCATGGATCTCCCAGCACCTGAGTCAACAAAAGAGGAAAGTTCCCATCGCACCGATGGAATTCTCCGTCATCCCATCAAAAGGGGTTCAAGAAAAAGCCTATAACCCGCTTCTCTCTCGAGTGTATTAGGAGAGAGTAATGGAGATTGCATACCCCAATCCTTTAAAGGATAAAAAGGATCTGTCTTCGACAGATTACACAGTGACTCAAGTCACAATGGGGACATCTTCAGAAAGCCTTCAAGGAGAGGCCCTATCTGCAGTTGACGCCCTTTGCAAGAAGCTCCAGGAAGCAAAGGAAGAGAAAAGGCTGTTAAAGGAGAAAAATAAACATCTTCTCCACGCCTTCCGAGAAAATGGGGGCAAGACGCCTCCTACAACTCGCTGCCGAAACTCCTAAGCCCTCGAGCCGAGGATAAGATTAATGAGTATGCCAAAATCGGTGAGCAAGGCATGGCATTTTCCACTGGAGGAACCAAATCCTCAAGGAAAGTGAGGGAGTAATCGCTAAGTTCACCGGTTTATACCAAAATATCAATCGGGCGAACAGAGAACTCCAGGCGATAGCAGGACCCATCTCGAAGAGCTAGATCATGCCAGGATGCAGCATGAGACCTTTCAAAAATGCTTGACTGTTCAGTCGAAGATCTGGTCAAGTTCGGCGTCTTTGGACACCCCAGAGCCCTCAACAAAATCCTTTCTACTCTGGATTATCGGGTTGATCAGCTGGAGTTCGTCCTGGAGAAGATCGACAAAGTAAAGGAGGAAGCCCTAGATGCAATGCATCAAATGGAGCAGATTGTCCTAAGAATGTCTCTAGGCTTGCTCACTTCTTCTTTCACCTTAAGAAAGGTTGAGGAAACTATTCAGATCTTCAAGGAGATCGTTTCACAGGGGCTAGGACCAGAGGTCATGTTTGACGCCGAATCCATCAACAACCTGTTGGCATGTCGTGACTTCATTGGGTACCTGATAGAGGTAGAAAATGATTATTCCAAACTCCCAGAAAAGCTCACAGACGAGTGGGAGACTTGCGAAGCTATCAGTGATCGACACAAGGATCCTTCCAGGATCAACTTCAACCCATGATTAACAAGTTCATGGAATACCGTGCCCAGTTCCACATCTCGTCGCCTAAGCAACAACAAAAACAGGACACTCCCTTTCAGCCGTGGGACGATGATGAATAGTTTCCTTCTTCCCGACTTTCTCCTTGTAAATTATCTAAAGTGTGTTGACACAAATGATGACATCATCCATGTTGCACCATGAGATGATGTCATCCACCAAAGTTGTCAAAAGTCAACAAATGACTTTGTAATCTATTGTAAGATATTTTTGTAATTAAGTGGTTGGTTTGCTTTTGTCTTCTTTTCTTCTCTCCTTCTATATATACTTGAATACTTGTTGTATTCAGGGGTGGTGGATATTTTTTAGATGAAAAATAGAAGTGAAAAGAAAAGGCTTTGTACTTTTGTAATGTGAAGAAAATAGTAATACAAATATTGAGACTTTGTGTTGAATATGTGTGTTATGGGCATCTGATCTTTCTTATGTCAGATCTATGCGTTTATTCTGTTGGATCTATCTCTACTTTTTTGTCATTTATTCATCAGTATTGCTTTATTCATTTATGCAAGTAGGTTTGGCTCTGTTTACTACCAATCCCAAAACATAAACCCTCTGACCTTTCTGCTTTGGAATTCATTTCTTTTCTCCCTTTGGACCTGATCTTTCTTCATCCTCTCTTTCATTCCTTTCTTTTCGCAATTGGAAACACCCCTACTGGGATGAGATCCCAAACCCCCGAAGGCAGAATATTGTGAGACTTGCATAGATTCCTGCTGGTAGAATAGCAATAAACTAGTTTCACTTTGCTGACTCAAAGAGGGGCTATGCCCTGCACACTGTTGGCTCGTTTATCCATAGATCTGCCCAAGTGATAGATTTTCAAACCAACAAGTCTGAAAGAAATATTCTTCAGAGCATCGTGTTTCACCTTGATATCCTTGGATCGGACCTTTACCCAAGTGTGGTTATCTTACCCTTATAATAATGAGCTTGAAGTAATAAGTTTTTCTTTTAAAATCTGTATCATGCTTGCTTGCATTCATGTATGTACCTTTTGATATAGCATCATTTATGATGTTGATCATAACTCTAATTTGAAACTCTTGATTACTATTTCAGGCATAAGCCTTGTTTCCAATGCTTTATTTCCTTTCTGCAACTGTTTCTTACTTGGATGCTTGCTAGAAAATTTGAAATGTTGATTTTTATGGAAAATCCTGTCAAAATTTTCCTAGAATCATTCTCTATAATGTCTTTTCCAGAAATAGTAGTTGTATTTTCTGATCCAGAAAATAGAAAGTAACACTTTTCTTGTTGAACTGATATAGCAATTGAGAACTAAAATCATGTTAGCTATTTATCTTGATCATGTAATGCTTTTCTACTTCCTGTATCACTTATTTGATTTGCATAGTTCTTTTAAAGCATGTAGTAATTGAAAACAACATGATGAAAAGTTGTAAATGTCCATTTTACATGGCGAAGCCCTGAAAAATTTTCCCAGAATCTTCTCTCTCATCCTGTTTCAGTTGTAATCCCTTCTTTCCATTTAGCTTCAGCTTCTTGAAATATGATTCTTCCTCTTCTACTACAACTAAAACAAGTGTTTATATCTTCCACTCTCTCTTTTGCACTGAAACTTCTTCCATTTCAAAATAGCTATTGGAACTTTGAGTTACATTCTTCCTTTTCTTGCATGCACTTATGACTTGTCTATTTTTCTTTTGGCTGCAACATGTACCTACACACTTAGGAAAATAGTTAGAAAATAATTAGGATTTTTGGCCTCTCTTATGTCCATGTTTTCTTCTTTCTTTTCACTTTCTTCTTTCTAAGTGAATAAAGCATGCATGTAGTTTGTCCTTCAAGTAGAATACATCTCCTACTTAGGGGAAGATTCATATGCATGAAGTAGGATAGTGTAGGAATATGATTTGATCCCTGAGCTCGTAATTGATGGTTAACTTTTCTTCTTTTCAGGTACAATGGCTTCTATAATGAAGATGAAAGAGAAATGAAAGATGGAGATTAAGATGCTTCAAACGATGAACAAAAAACCCAAGGAAATGATGCGTTCACTCGTACTCCTTTTCTTTCTCTTTCATACATGTGTATCTTTCTTTTCAAAAGTAGTTTTATTTTACTTTTCAGTTACATCCCACGGCTTGTGTGGGAAACATTTGACTCTCCTTATGAATAAAGCATTGAATTATGTAAATGAGTTGTATATCTCTTTCGCATTTCTTCTTTCTATATGGATTGTATAATGAACTAAACAACTCAGTAACATATTTGAATGTCTTAATCATGAAGGAAAGAACATTAAATAGAACTTGTAACATTTAGTAATGAACTCTGATTTTTTGTGATCTGCACTTATGTTTACTTTTGTTCCAAAACTTTACACTTCACCTACTCTACAATTGGATTTCCTCATCAAGACAACACAACTGTCCTTGGGGCTTGTGCTCTTTTCCGAGGATGGTCATGAAATTGCAAACTATGTGATCTGTTACATTTTGTAACAAGTACACATAGTTTTAGATTTGATGTAATCTTTCAAATAAATCAGTAGTAATGACATAATTTGATGGGATCTCCCCTAGCTTAGGTATACTTCACCAATGCTACCCATCGTAACAAAGTTTCGAGTTGCCCATTTTTACACAAGTGTAAAAATTGTCAAAAATAACCATATAGAGAGAAAGAATTTGCCTCTCTCAAAAGAATGTAAAGTAAAAGAATGGTGTTTATGATCGTTAATCACTCGACTTCATTTTCTATGAAGTCTTCTCTAGTTGAACCTATGTGGTTGTTGCACCTTATTTGAATAGTTGAGTTACATTAATTTAACCTTGCGATGTATGTTGTTCTGTTTTTGGATAATTTCTCAGCATGTCAAAGTTACCGAACATAAAAGTAATCATGAGTTAATGAAGTTCTTTAATATTAATTAAATCAAATATGGATGAAGAACTTAAGGGGTGTTGGATTTAGGGTTTGGCAAGGTTTCCGTAATTTGAATCTTAATCCAAAATTAATTAAGTGTTAATGACCTCCTAGGGGTATGTACATCGTGATGAAGTAGTTCTATCAGATGTTGGCACACGCCAACTATAGAACTATACCTGCATGAAGACTAAGGTCTTCACGAGGATACAAGTGTTGCAGTTGACATGTTACAACACCCTTCCGCATTAGTTCAACTAGATCTACATACTTCTCAACTTGAACTTAGTTTCTCTCTAGGGCAAGCTAGCAATATGAATTGGAATAGGAAGTAGCTTTCTATGAATCAAGGTACCTTGGCACATTTGGTCGACTTAGGTCGAATGATTACGCCCATATACCCTAAGTCATCATGAGCATTTGCACTATAAAAATTATGTCGCTAACTTGGGTTAGAGTCAAACCTTGGGCAAGTGGATGGGAGTGAGTGAAGACCATTCTAGATAACATAAGAGTGAGGTGAAGGATGTATTCTTATTTGAAAAGTATGTCATCCACGAATAGTAACATGAAATGTATGTTGTAAATATTTGGCCAAAGTATCCCAAACTACTAGTTACGTTGTCCGATGTCATCGTGAGCATCTACCTATAACAAATTATGTTGCTAACTTTTGGGTTAGAGTCAAACATTAGGAAAGTGGGTGACGGGAGTTAGTGAAGACCATTCTAGATAACATAAGAGTGAGGTGAAGGATGTATTTATATTTGATGAGTATGGCATCTACGAATACTAACATGAACCGTATGTTGTAAATATTTGGCCAAAGTATCACAAACTACTAGTTCCATTGTCCGATGTCATCTAGTTTAAGAAACATGATTTTAGATGAATATTGGTAACAAATATTTAGATAGGTTCTTTAAACTGGTCACTCAAGTACCCATATTAGGGTAATAAAACCAATTATATGTACTATACATAAAAGTATTCAATACTTAGAGACAAACATGAGATATTGGTTAGAGACCGAGTCATGTAATTAGAGATCGAGTAATTCACTTGAGTCATTTATAGCTACATATGGTTATCTATTACGAGATTGATTGGCATGGAATGTGTGTTCTAAATTATGTTTTATTTAGAAGTCGAGAACATTTTGTTAAAAAAATTTCCTTGTTTCTAAAGTCTTAAAATGGGAATGTTACATTGGTGATCAAACCTAGTGTTTACAAACAGAACACATTGAAATATTCTTGAATGTATGAATATAGACTATTCCAAAGTCATTGCATTAATGAATATCCTCCCCAAATTTATAAGAACTATTATTAACATTACGAGGAGGATCTTTCTCAATCTCGGGATCAAAAATAGGTTGAAATCAATCATGGTGTAAGAGAGATGATGTGATCTAAATAACAAATATGGTAAATTTTTTGTTTTGTAAGTACTTAGAACTTCATTAGCCTCATCACCATCTAAGTCAACAAGACCAATGTTAATGTCGGTGTTATAGTAGTATAATTCGTCATGAGGACACTATGATTTTTGGCATAGTATGATTATAAAATGTATTTTTACCATTAAGGATACAAATTTACCACATGTAGATATCTCCCTCATGCTTGTATTTTCAGTATCATGGATGATTTGAATACATTATATTGTAGATGGGGAAACCACTCTGTGAGATGTGTCAATGGATATACCCTAAGAGAATATTATAAGATAATGGATGATAAAGAACAATGGCCTATGTTCAAGATATTTAGTCCCCAATGATGGTGAGCTAAATAAAATTATGGAATTTTTTATGGGTTTTTTCACATACATGATACAAAAGTCATGCATGTTTGAGATTGTGCCTTATAAATTCTAGATGCTTTCAGATTATCAAAATTATGGTCATAACATTATTCAATTATTCTAAAGAGTGTTTCCACGTGTACCTTTTATGGATTATGGATTCTTCTATTTTTTCCTTAAGGATGATTCTGATGATCTTCAACAAGAGATTTAAAGTTCTCCTAAAACTATTAAATTATAATTTTGGGTGTAATTTTTAGAAAAAAAAATGTAGATTAACCAACATCATGATTTTTTTTTGTTATAATTCCCCATGTTAGCATGCCGATTATGCAATATGTTAGGGTTATAAGAAGTTGTAAGGGATTCATAATAATCAATGTGAATGATTTTGAAATTCCATAATTTTTAAATTCTTAATAACTCAACGGTGTCTCTAAGGGTGCATCAATTGTTTAATAATATAAAAAAAAATTATTGGTATTGGAGAAGTAATTCAATCCAATAAATTTTCCCTTCATAAGGCGCTTTTATTTTGGGATGGATCAACCACATTAGTGGTTTATTTAAGTCAATATATAAGTGTTATTTTAGGTGTTAGATTTTCTTTCACAAGGTAATATTTTCTATCAAATTGTTCAAATTTTCCATTTAATTTCTTAGGGAGAAATACTAAAAATTATATTAGAGATTAGGATTCAAATATCCTAAGGATGAGTTGAGATAGATGTTAGTGATAAATATTTTGATTAGATTTTATTCCCATTATTTTCTAACCCTTTATAAAATCATGTATTATCTCACTATGAGATTGTTTCATGTCAACAATCATATGAAAGAGATTTTCAGGAAGTTAAATATGGAAAAAAATCCTAAAAAGGATTATATAGTCCATTAAATTAAGTGGTTGAATGTTGAGGAAGTTACTTAAACCATTCAAAATTGTCGACCATTATATTTTTAATCAAATAAAATTAATTAAATGAAAGGGAAAATAGTAATGATAGTTAATCTAAGTAGGAGGACTAAAATTTCATAAAGATGTAATAAAACAGTATGGAATAATCTTAAATAATTACTCTAAGTGAAATAAAACCCTAATATGCAAGAGAAGAGAGAAGAAATGACTTAAATTGACTAGAGATAAATGTTGGGAGTGACGATGGATTAAAGAAGAAAGAACGATCACTAAGAGGTCTGTGCAGGTCATATCTGGAGAATACGAGTTGACTTGTAGTTCCCACTTCTCTTTGACACTTATTATTTTTTGATTTCAATCACTGTTGACTATAGACATGGATGTTATCATATCATTTTGGTTTAGCATGATGTTAGATGATAGAGATATTGTGATTATTGATGGATTATGATTCATAGTATGATTGTGTGGATTCTTAGATACATAGAGAGAGAGAGAGAGATTCTATATTGATGATGATTATGTGTTGTTAGAAAATATATAAATATATATTACTTGACATTCATAATTCTCATCGTGTTGACTATGATATATCCTTTCAAACTAATCTTGTAATCTTGTTGATATTGATCAAAGATAGAATTGAGATGTTGAAATTTTAGACAAATGATAACATTGTTTAGTTGAGATGATGATTTAGCTATATGAGGATGGTTATTGATTGATATGCGTATATTTTATCTTTGATGTTCTCATACGACCCCGAGGCCGAAGTATGTATTGTATGATTTTGCATGTAATTAAATCACAACAATCAAAAGTGGGATTGGAGATAAATCATTGCGGGGTGCTTAGATGGATACAATGAAGGTCACCATGTCAACTTCGTGTAATGTGTTATGTTTTTTTTTTTTAGGGGTTACCATGGGGGTGACCTCCAATTGTGACCATGGGCTTTGTGTGCAATTATTTCCCTTTTTCTTTTATTTATTTTAGAGTATGTGATTTATTTGGTGATGTAAATTATTTAATCATTGTTGATTAATGTGCCTTTATTAAGTAAATTAATCATGTTATTAAGTGATATGGGGATGTGAAAAATGGAGTCATTTATTAGAGTTTTTGGTCTTTTGGACTATGTGATTTTGATTGAGTGTAAGTGACTTTGAGTGTTGTACACTCTACCTTACCTTGGAATTTCGGATTTGGGCTTAAGGGCAATTTTTGTAGGCTTTTGGGACAAGCTAAGCTTGTCCCACACCTCTTAATTTCATATACCAACCCTACCTATATGTATTGGGGGGTCAAAACTAGACCCCATTATATGTTTTGTAAGAAAATAAAGTGGCATTTATTACACTTTTCTATCATGGTTAATTTTTTTCCTTGGGGGCTGTGGGTTTGAATTGTGTGTGTAAGAGGCTTGTCAGTTCTCTCAACCACCAATTTATTGTGCATTGGGGTGCAGGTTTGACTTTTGATGTGGATTTGAGGATGAGTTATGTGGCATCCTAAATGGAGCCACCTCACCCTCCTCTCTCCTTTTCAATATATGTAAGTGTAATTGTTTATTTGGGGGTTACTTCATTCATTTGTGCTCTTGTATTTTTGGAGTTGGATGATTTTGGAGTCCTTGTTGAAGTTTTGGAGCTTGTTGGAGTTGGATTAATCTTGTAGGATCTTGGAGGGTGATTCTTTGGTCAAGTTCTACCATGGAAAGGTAGGAACTACACCCTTGTTTTATTTGTTTTCTTTTATATGTGTATATTTGTATGTTAGTGAATGGTTTGTATGCTTGTTGGGTTCTTGGGTAGAATGCCTAAGTATGGTGTAGGAGAAGGCTATGGGGATCTTATATGTGGGGAGGCATAAGAGTTTATTTAATTTTTGGGAGGGAGTTGGGTTGGGTGCCCCACCTTGGATAAGAAAATTCTTGCATTTCTTACTTGGTTCTTTTGAGGGAGACATAAGAGATTGTAGGGAGGCATAAGAGAATGTGGGAGGTATAAGAAGATATTTTAGTGAGGCATAAGAGTTGTGTAGGAGTTTTGATGTGTATTGGAGGGATATAAGGTGGGAACCTAATCCCATTGGGAGGAATTAATGATCTCCCCATAGATCCTTGCTTCATTGGCTTTGCATTTCAAGCCTTGTGTATTTTGAAACTTGCATTCTTGTGTTGAATGTGTTTTATATGGTTGTGAAATATTTTAATGTGATGTTTAAGCATTTTGTAGTTTCCATGAGTTGGATCCATCTTTGATTGCATTTTGGCTGGGGCTTGGGGGCCAAGGAGGAGGATAGATTCTTGTCCTTATTGAAATATTGGTTGGGTGGAGAGTGTTGCCTCTTCCCCATTTTTGTTGTTGTGAGCAAGTGAAGAAATGATTGAGCTCTTATTGAAAACTTGGCACTTTGAAATTTTGTGAAGTTAATAAATCCTTCTTTTTGAGAAAACCTTTCTTATTATTCCTACTTAAGGTGGAAGACTTTTAGTAGTGTATTTGAAAGAAAGGTTGCATTGTATATTTTGTTCATTAAGTTGTAATACATTTTTGAAAAGGAAGTTATTTAAATTATAAGAAATGAGCTTTGCTCAAAGAAGAAAAAGATCATTATTATTTGTGGAAGTTGCATTTTTGTAAGAATGAAGGAAACTTAAAAGTTGTAAATCCTTAATAATGTATTCTTAGTAAATTCATAACTGTATAATAGTTGTTGTGTTTTCCTTGAATAAGTGGTTGGAGTTGAAAAAAAAGAAAGATACACTAAGTTAAAATAAGTTACCTTTTTTTTAGAGTGCACTTGAAGTAAAAGGGAAAAATAATGATACTTACAAATAGTTTAAGTTTCATTTCTTCTTCCTTTGAAAACAATGTTGTTAGAAAGATAATCTTGTAGTTGTGTTTCTTGTTACTATAGAAATCATGGAGTTTAGTCATTTTAGACATGGAATGAATAAATGGTCAAACCCTCCAACTGGAGACATTAGGCACATAAATTCATCTAAGGATAAATCAAAACACTCAGTAAATTTGGTTTTGGGAAAACTGCAGAAATAAAGGTTTTATTTTCGAAAACAAGACTGCCACCCTGTGAAGAGAGGTGGTCTCTAAACTGCCACTCATGAAATGTAGCGGTTTATTAATTGTCACCCAGGAAGGGCGGTGGTCCCAGGCCATTGCCTTGTTTTGGGTGGTTGTTTCATAAATGACAAGGTGGAAAACTAAAATCCACATCTAAGAAAATTTAAAATTTGTTTAATTAAAATTTTCACTGTAAATTTTAAAGAAGAAACCTCCAAAGAAGCAATAAAGGAATAGATTCAATGTTCTAAACTTGTAAATCTTCAAATGGGTATTAAAAGGCATTCAATCTCATGGATTTAAAATTTAAGTATGGTTTTTTCCCAAATAGAAGAAAAAAATGGAATTAACTAAATCACAATTCCATATTTGGAGTGGAAACCCTTTCAATCGTCAAATTAAATACATTGCAATAATAAATCCAAAACCTAAACTAAACTAAGCTTGATTTTGTTAATTTATTCATGGCTTCTTCCTTCCTTTCTCCCATGGGTTCCATTCCTCGAACCTATAAATATTACAAAAAAAAAAGAGATAAATGAGGAGGTTGGGGTAAAGAAAAAGGTTTAATAAGAATTCATAAGGATAGTTAGGGTTAGTATGGAACCCTAAGATCTAGTGGCCATAATTGATTTGATCAAGGGTTCAAATCAACCCTATAATTATTAGGTAAGAATAAATGTTATGGTTTTTTTAGATAATTTAAAGGTATGTGTAAATGGGTGAATGGGGCCATTTAATACCCTTGTATGTTCAATCATTTATTTAGTTCCTAGTGTGTTTTAATAATTATTTAAATTGACTTTAAGGAAAATAATTTAAGAGAACTAAGATAACTATGGATAAGATTTGATTAAATGTGAGATGAATGCTGATTCCTAAAGGGAAAAACTATTTAACCTAGTGAAAGGAATTATTGAGAACTTACCTAGTGATGTTAATTAAATTGAATTTAGAAATGGATTAAGAATATTTAATTCATAATCTAGACTGGATCTAGCCTATGAAATGTAACATTGCTTGTAGGAATTAATTAAATGTATATTAGGGTTTTACACCCTTACAAGTGTAACTTAAAACAAAAAAAATAAAAAAATTGTCTGCAACCTTCGGATAATTGTTTAAGGATTAATGTGGTTTTGAAATGTCAAAATTGTGGGCGTTACACTTGGTATTAGAGCCATGGGTTCAATGCTTGGACCTTAGGAACACTTGGAAATATAAGACATAACAATGAAAATTAGCGCAACTCTAAACCTAGATCACACAACTTGCATGATGTTTTACAACGTAGAAAATTGAAAACAAAATCTAGAGTAACAAACTAAATATCACCTTAGTTTGTGTAGGAGGCGCAGACAAGATGAGGGGTTCTTGCATGTGGACCTAGACTTGCCACCTCCACTTTAGGTAGTAGATACCATATTGCTTCAGATACTTCAAACATTACAGGATGTTATTACCGATATACGCGGAGGATCCTTTGAAGGGAGACACGGAAGACAGGAAAGAGAGACATCAATAGAGGCCCGTGTACCTTCTCAACATAGTGATGAGCATAGGGAAGAGAACTCCCACGTGGAGTCAGTCAAATGAGATTCACCATAAAGAGGTCATGGAGATATGGATATAGGACATAGGGATAGATCTAGAAGCCTTAGGCAGTATGATGATCGTGTCAAGAGACCTAGGGGAAAAAAATCTATAGAATTAGATCACATCAGAGAGATCCTAAAACTCCATCCATCTCATTTTGTTGGGGACATTGGAGGATTTTAGGAAGAGGCATGGTTGGTTAGCTTGAGTAGATGCTTCAAGCTATGTCCGTGTACCAAGCAACACGAAGGCTCGTGTTTATTCCACCTTTTGAGAGATGGAGCCAGGGTTTGGTGGAGGACCAAGGAGTAGAAGCTCCATGTGGATTTTGAGATAGTCACTTGGGAGCTCTTCGAGGAGTGATTTAGGAGCAGATATTTATCCAGGAGGTTTTTATTAGAGGATAGAATAGTTCCAAGACCTTCGCGGGCATCTATGATAGTGGCGGATTATGAGAGTCACTTTATATATTTTTTCCAGTATGTGGATTATATGCAATATGAGCAAATGAGGATCCACATGTTCATCAAGGGCACTGAACCTGAACATTGGAGGGAAAATGTGCATTCATTACCCACATGAGACTCTAGCAGAGGCCTTTGAGAAGGCCTACATTTTGAAGGAGACCAGGGGATAGAAACAACGGGCCAGTGATAGGATGTGGAGTCATATCTAGTAGATGCAGGATATCATATTGAGGGGATCATCTCCTCCTCCTCATGGTGGACATGGTTTTGCACAATCTTCTTTCAAACCAAACCACCATAGTAGCCAACTCATTGTAGAATTGCCATCCATTTAGGCATCCACAGAGATTTTATGCTCAGAGGAGATGCAATATGGGGCCTCCTCCTATGGGACTAGTCAAGACTCAGGTACCACCTAGAGCTCATCCAACAAGAGATTTTCAGCAGCGACCATAGTAGCCCATAGTAGGATCATCAGGATCCACAGTATAGACCATTAGAGTGCCTACAATATCTACTTCTCATTGGAGGGGACTTGGTAGTTTCTATGGGTGTGGAGTACTTAGGAATCATTGAGAGAGAGTTCCCTCAAAACACTAACAACAAGGGTAAGGCACCAGTTTTAGAGCCTATAGTTGGCAACATGGCTAGGAGCCACAGGATATATGCAGTTGTTGAGAACCACTAGGAAGAGCACCAGAGCACGGTGATTGAGATGACATGTAGCATTGATGGCATTTTTATTCCTATTTTTTTACTCAGCTCCTCAGATTATTTTGTTTCCACATTTTTAGTACGAGAGATGTAGGAATGTGGAATTGAAGTAGACCTATAGTTGGGATGTGGAGATGGCTTCTAAAGCCAAGCTCACAATGAAATTCTTAATCAAATAATGCATAGTTGACCTAGGACCCTTTTCCATGACCTTGGATCTTCGTATCCTTCCGTTGGGTTCCTATGGGATTATTTTGGGCATGGATTGGTTATCTACACATAGGGCTAGGTTTGATTGTTATAGTAAGGTAATATCATGTGCAGATGATTTGAGAGTGGAGTCGGTGATAGTTGGAGTTGGGATACCCACCTTTATTCACACCATATCAGTGATGCAGCTTAAGAGGTGTGCACAATAAGGTTATCGAGTTGTTTACTATCACAATTAGAGATAGGTAAGAGGATTAGTCTTGTGGGCCATCACTTGATGATTATCATATCTTGAGGGATTTTTCAGATGTTTTTCAGGGGAGCTTTCAGGGGTTACCTCCCGATGTGAGATAAATTTTCACATTGATCTAGTTCCAGGGAGTAGATCCTATGTCATGAGCACCTTATACAATGGCTACCCCCGACCTCTCTGTGAGCTCAATTTGTAGCTAGAGGGCCTTATAGAGAAAGGCCTATTCCATCCTAGTGTATCCTCTTGGGGTGAGTTTTGTAAAGAATAAGGAAATATCTATGTGATTTGTATTGATTGTCCTAAGTGAACAAAGTAACAATCAATAATCATTACCCCTTCCACGTATTGATGATTTGTTTGATCAGATGAAAGGGGCCACAATATTTTACAAGATAGATCTTAATTCTGGATACCATCAGCTAAGGATCAAAGACGCATATATTCATAAGATAGCCTTTCGTATGAGATATGGCCACTACGAGTTCACAGTAGTTCCTTTTCGTCTGATCGAATTCCCCTGTAGTATTCATGAGTTTCATGAATGGTGTATTCTAGACATTTTTGTATCACTTTGTGTTCATTTTTCTTGATAACATTTTGATTTACTCATGTACATGTGAGGAGCATGAGAAGCACCTTCGATAGGTTTTGTAGTGTCTTCTTAAGTACCAAATTTATGGGAACCTAGAGAAGTGTGCATTATTTCAGTCAAAGGTGTTGTACTTGGGTCACATAATTTCGGGAAGGTATCATAGTCGATCCTTCCAAGACTTGAGCTATTATGTATTGTCCCGTGCTAACTAGTGTGACCGAGGAGCACGGTTTTATGGGTTTTGTGGATTACTACTTGACATTTGTTCAAGACTTTTATCGGATTACACATCCCCATCACTTCCCTTTAGCGGAAAGGGAAGAACTTTTTTGGTTTGATTGATGTGATCAGGCCTTCAAGATACTTAAGGGATTCGTTATGTTAGCATCAATCCTTGCAGTGCCAGATCCACATAGAGAGTTTTTATTTTGTATAGATGCTTCTTTGGTAAGACTAGGTGGTGTTTTGATGCAGGAGGGCCATGTGGTTTCCTTTAAGTCTCGCAAACTCAAAGATCATGAGCTCAATTATCTGACTCATGACCTTGAGCTTGCAGTAGTTATGCATGATTTGGTTCAATGGAGACATTTCCTTCTTGGTAGGAGGTTTATTCTCAAGACAAACCATTTGAGATTACATCACCTCTTCACGCAACCCAATCTCAATGCTCATCACCGGCATTGGATGGAGTTTCTATGTGAGTATGACATGGAGATAAAACATGTGAAGGGGAAAGACAATGGTGTTTCGATGCTCGAGTAGATGGATACATTTACTTTTGGCTACTTTAGTGGGTACAGACTTGCGGAGTAGGATTTTACAAGTAGCTTCATCACGACAATTTCTACCTTGCGGCTAGAGTTGATATTGAGTCTCAGAGATCCCTTGAGAGAAAGTTTGATGGTTTTTCATTAGATTCAGATGGAATTATTAAACACAGAGGACTGATCTATATATCAAGGGATGGAGGTTTGAGACAAGATATCTTTAAAGAGTCTCATTGTGCACGTTATTCAGCCAATCCAGGAATGAAGAAGATACATGCCACCTTTAGACAACTATAGCTATACCATTGGAGAGGTCTTCATAGATATGTAGCTTAGTTTTTATCGCACTGTTTAGAGTTTTTTAGGGTGAAGGCCGAACATAAACATCCAACTATCCTTATTTACCCACATGTTATACTGGAGTGGAAATGGGATAATATTTCCATGGATTTCATAGTAGGGCTATTGACGTCGAGATACCACCATGATGCCATCATGGTCATGGTAGATAGATTGATGAAAGTTACTCATTTTTCTATGGTGAAGACCACCTATACAGTTAGTGCAATAGCAAGATTATCGTTGGATGAGATTGTTAGATTGCACGGGATTCTACGAAATATCATTTATGAGCGTGATCCTTTGTACACATCATACTTTTAGACTACCATGCAAAGCAGGCCCTTGGGATGAACATCAACTTCAGCACAACATATCATCCAGAAGAAGATGGTCATATGGAGCGGGTAAATAAGATTTTAGAGGACATGCTTCAGATGTACGTCATGGATCATCAATCAAGGTGGGAGGATTACTTTTATTTAGTGGAGTTTTCCTACAACAATAGTTTTCAGAGTTTGATTGGCATGACACCTTTACAAGCACTTTATGGTAGAGAGTGCATGGACACCGTTGAGTTGGGACATATTGGAGGATAGATTATCTCTTGTACCATATTTGTTACATGACATGGAGCAACAAGTTGTTTTGATTCGTCATAGGTTACAAGAGTTACGAGGACATGAGGAAGAACTATGCGAGATCGAGAAGAGAGTTGACCATAGTTATGAGGTAGGCACGAAGGTGTTTCTTTGTGTCGACCTCACAACAGTCCTATGCATTACAGAAAAGGCTCTAATTTTCATCCTAGATTCGTGGGTCCATTCAAGATCCTGGAGCAGATCGTTCCCTTAGCTTATCATCTATCCTTGCCACCTAGATTGTCTCACATGCATTATGTGTTTCACGTATATGTTCTTAGGAGATATATGTCAGATCCATCTCATGTATTGGATTGGACCGCATTGACAGTGTAGAAGAAGGAGCAGATGATGATGGATCTCGTGTGTATTTTAGAGCACATGACCCTAGGCCTTAAAGGCCAAGAGATTTATCAGGTGCAAGTCTAGTGGGATGGGTATGATGAGATTGTTGCTACATGGGAGGATGCTACATTGCTATGAGTCTAGTTTCCACACCTATTTTAGTGACTTCGAGGTGGAATTAAATTCTAAGGGGAGGGGGATGTAGTTCTAAGTTCTCTTCAACACTTATTATATTTTGATTTCGATCACTGATGAATATATACATGGATGTTATCATATCATTTTGGTTTAGCATGATTTTAGATGATAGAGATATTATGATTATTGATGGATTGTGATTCATAGTATGATTGTGTAGATTCTTAGATACATAGAGAGAGAGAGAGAGAGAGAGAGAGATTTTATATTGATGATGATTATGTGTTTTTTATATATATATATATATATATATATATTAATGATATTCAAAATTCTCATCATGTTGACTATGATATAGCTTTTTAAATAATCTTGTAATCTTGTTGATATTGATAAAAGATAGAACTGAGATGTTGTTGAAATTTTAGACAAAAGATATCATTATTTAGTTCGGATGATGATTTAGATATATGAGGATGTTTATGGATTGATATGTGTATATTTTATCTTTGATGTTCTCATGCGGCCATGAGGCCAAAGGAGGTATTGTATGATTTTTGTAGGTAATTAAATCACAACAATCAAAAGAGAGATTAGAGATAAACCACTACTGAGAATACTAGATGGATACAACGAAGGTCACCATGGAAACTTGTGTAATGTGTAATGTTTTTTTATTTTGTTAGGGGGATCTTGTGGGGGGATGACCTCAATTGTGACCATGGGCTTTGTGTGCAATTATTTCCCTTTTTTCTTTTATTCATTTTAGATTATGTGATTTATTTGGTGATGTAAATTATTTAATCATTGTTGATTAATGTGCCTATATAAAGTAAATTATTCATGTTATTAAGTGATATGGGGATGTGAAAAATGGAGTCATTTATTAGAGTTGTTGGTCTTTTGGACTATGTAATTTTGATTGAGTGTGACTTTGAGTGTTGTACACTCTACCCTACCTTGGAATTTATGTTGGTGTGTGGGATCCTATGTTTCATCCACTCACATATGGAGGGTCCTCTCACATGGGTTAGGTTTAGGGTTTTCTTATGTGTCATGTACTAGGGTTACTCAAAGCACCCTATATGTACCCTTTTATTCCTTATTTATGAGTATGCTAAGACACTCTGTTGTCTTTCTTCTATGTGCAATATTTATTTATGTTGAGAAATTTCTTCCATTGTTGATCGATCCTTGCGATTATGTTGGAGCTATCACGATTCCATTTGAGTGCAACTACTTCGTGGTGCATCATTTCTGATTTGATTCTTGCAAACTCATTCATTTGATTAGATCTCGAGATTGGGTAAATGTGAATTCATCATTTGAGTTGCGATTACTCTTGGTCTCTTTTTTACTCCTCATGTAATTTTTTCAATCTTTATATTCTAGAAATTTATTGCTAACATATTTAACAAGCTATTCTTGGAAAGTTGTTTTTTGTTGTGTTCTTCATGCATGTGCAGGTATTCTGAAGCTTTCAGGGGTTTTACAACTACATTTAGCTAACTACAGCTAAATCTAGTAGATTAGTTAAAATAGAGGTTATTTTCTAGTTTTTAATTTTTTATTAAACTGGAAATTTTTTTAGATCTCTATTTTCTAGTTTCTCTGTGTTTTTGTTGTCTTTTTACAGAATACGGGTTCAAATCTCAGGTTGAAGGTTTTGTGGTGTTCAACTCCACCGTGCTACATCTTCTTCAAACCGAGCTCACCTGGCAAGCCATTTTTTAGCTCTAACAAGTTGTGTTGTGGGTGTTTTCTAGCTCGTTCATGCTTTTTAGCTCGTGTGGGTGTGTTTGTTCACTTCCCGAGTCATGTTCTTCACCCACGGGTGTGAATTCTTTCCCGATCTCGTGTCTATCTCTCCCCACTTCACTTGGCGGTTGCTCTCCTCTACGTGGTGCCCTCCTACTTCACTCAACTTCTTTCCCTACCTCGCCGAGTCTTCCTCGCCTCTATGCATGAACCCTCATGTTGTTCCTCTCGAACTCATCTTTTCGAGCCCATCCTTCTCGGTCCCCACATTATCGCTGCCTCCAATGGCTCTCCCCTAGCTCGCCTCTTCCTCATGAGCCTCTACCTAAGGATTTTAGCTCCGCGTGCCGTTCTCGTGCCGAGTCTTCCTCCGCACTTGCCTCGAGCCCCGATCCCATCCTCCCTAAGCTCTGCTCCCAACGGTATCCACATAATGTGGGATCTTCCACCTAACTCGGGATCCACGCCCGAACGGTATCCATTCTCAACATGGGATCCTCCACACAACTCAAGATCCACCCGAACGGTATGTTTTTGGTAAGTCTTTTTAAAAATTCATTTTTTTGTCGGTATTTTTAAAAAATTCATTTTTGGTAAGTCTTTTAAAAAAATTCTTTTTGGTAAGTTTTTTTAAAATTTCTTTTTAGTGGAATTTTTTTTGGGGTGTTCAATTTTTTGGTGGGAATTTCTTTTTAAAAAAGGGAAATATATTTAAATATTTAATTAGGATTTAATTTTAATTAGATCTTAATTAGTGTTTCTTTATTATTCGTAATTAATTAGATTTAATTATATTAAATCTAGTTTTATTAATTACGAATCTAATTTGTTTATCTTTTACGATTAGTAATAATTTAAATCATCTTTTAAATTAACATTAATTGTCATTTTTAAAAACTCCAATAGCTCTAAAATTAGCCAAATTGGGTGTTTCAAAGTGATTTTTTTAGGTGATATTGTCATTTTTTTACTAATTGTGCGCTCAAGTGTGTAGTGACACTCTGAGCACCTATTTTCCTTCCGAGCACTTTTTCGGTGTTTTGAAGATCATCGGGACTCATCTTGAGTTCATCTAAAACTTGTATTTACCCTTATTATTGCTTGCAACTAGTGAGCGCATCCACCACAGTTTGCGAAGAAGGGGTATCCTTTGCAACGTGAGATGCTCTTTCTCACAACCAGGATTTGATTTCACCTCCTTCCTATTTTTTTGCAAGTTGTGCTTGTATACGGTGTCACTTTTTTGTGCTCCACAAAACATGATTGTGGTCTCCTCTCTTACACGTTATTATGTTGATTGCAAGGTGAGTTACCAACTGTTTCAAGATGCACGCTCGGATCCGATTGTATTCAACGCACTAAAGTATAAAGTGCCAAAAGTAGGGGGGTTATTATATTGTCTGGGTGGTTGTGATTATTTTCTGCATTCCTTCTCTCTCTTCACAATGGATGCTTATTCACTTCCTTTTCTTACACCGTTCAAATTTTTCGAGTGGAGATCGAAAATGATTATGAAACTAAGGGGTAAAGGGTTATTCCGCATCACCATGGGAACTG
Source organism: Taxus wallichiana var. yunnanensis (assembly GCA_018340775.1). NCBI lineage: Eukaryota > Viridiplantae > Streptophyta > Pinopsida > Cupressales > Taxaceae > Taxus > Taxus wallichiana. The sequence goes on from CM031237.1 coordinate 124,544,782, forward strand.
AGACTGAACCAGATGAAAACCTGAAAAATCTAAGTGGTTAAACCATAGTGATGAAGTTCTAGGTATTCTTTGCATTTCTGTTTCTTCTGACTTTCTCTTCCACATTGAATCATCCGAAACACCTAATTTTGCGTGGAAAACATTAGATAAAATGTTTGGACAACAATATGACATGAGAGCGCATGAGTTAGAAAATGAACTATTAGGGTTAAATCTAGTGATTTTGAAAACCTACAAGCATACTTCTCTAAGTTTGTCCACACTAGATTGTTGTTAAAGGAATGCCAACTAGAGAAGAAAAATTCTCAATTGATCTTGTCGATTCTCTCTAAGTTAGGTCCTGAATATTCTGTCTTTGTGTCAAATTTTTACGCTACAAAAGTTGCATTGGGAAAATATTGGAATATTCCCTCCTTTGATTGTTTCTCATCTGAACTCATTCGAGAATAGGACAAACTAATTCAAATGGGGTCTCTAAATTCCAAGTCACATGCCCTTGTAGAAAGTACTAGTAAGGAAAAGAAGAATGAAATTAAGAAATAAAGAAAGGATTAACCTAAGAAGGAAACCAAGACCAAAACTAAATTTAACACGAACGCTTTGAGCCTAGAGCACAAAAAGACAAGTTTTAGTGTTCTATTATAAGAAGCCTGGTCATAAAGAACATCTATGTATGAAAAAAAAAAATTGACCACGTTACTCATTTACTTGAGAAAAATCAAATAGGTGTTCCTGAGTCTATCAAACAAAATGCTCCAAAGGACAAGTCTTCTACTACAAAAGGGTCTAAATATGATAAGAAGAAAGGAAAGGACCTTGTAGCTAAATTTTCTCCTTCATCGACGTGGATTATAGATTCGATACCTCACACCACATGGATTCTTCGTATGTTGAGTTATCCAACATTTATCCTTGTGGTATGTCCCAAATCATGATTGGTAATGACATCATAGTGTCAATTTCTGGTAGTGGATTGGTAGAGATGGATGGGGGAACATTCAACCAAGTATTGAGTGTTCCTAATCTCTCTACCAATCTCTATCGGTTTACCAAATTACTCACCTTGGTGAAGTAATGCGAGTGGAATTTGGTCCTAACTCGGTGATTATTCATGATCTTAACAATAACACTATAGTGGTGGGGAAAAGCAGATTACCATTTATGATTGTATAACTTTTTCCACTTTACTTCTTATTCTATACCCACTTCCTTGCTCACTCATGTAAATGAGGTTAATAAGCTATGGCATGAGCATTTTGGACATCTAAATTATTTCTACCTTGAACAATTAATCCAAAACAAAAATTTCAATGGGTACCTTACATAAAGTTTTTAAGGGTCTTTGTGAGGGTTGTATCATTGGAAAGCATCCCGAAAAGAACTTTGACAAAGGAAAATCTTAGAGAGCTACTCATCCCTTGGATCTTGTTCACAATGATATTTCGGTCCATTTCTATCTCCTTTGTTTACTAGAGTTCTTTATGTGTTCACCTTCATTGATGAATAGTCATGATATACTCGGATATATTTTCTTAAGCTTAATTCTGAAGTCTTTGAACATTTTTAGGACTTTAAGGCTCTTTTTGAGAAATAGGCGAGAATAGTCTATCAAGGTTCTTGAACGAAAAAAAGGAGGCAAATATGTAAACAATAGGTTCATGGATTTCTTTACTTCTAAAGGGATATCTTTGCAGCATACGATTGCGTATAGCCCTTAATGGAATGGAGTAGAAGAAAGAAAGAAATGTACTCTTAAGGAGATGGCCACTTGTATGATTCACACGAAGTCTCTTGCTCTCGCAAAGATTGGGATGAAGTGCTGAATTGTGCTAACTACATTCAGAACTGTGTTCCACACAAGGAAGTAAAAGGGATGACACCCTTTGAAGCTTGGTTTGGATGCAAGCCTGATGTTGAGCACTTTCAAGTATTCAGATCCAAGGATATGGCTCGGATTCCCAAGAAGAAATACAAGGTATTGGAACCACAATCAAAACCTTGTATCTTTCAGAGGTCATAATGATGGCGTGAAGTTATATTGATTATTGAATCCTACTTCTGATGAGCTTTATATTGAGTGAAGTGTTAAGTTTTATGAGTCCTATTCAACTTCTACTTCTCTAACTATTGAGGTTCTTCAACTCGCTGATTCAGATTTTGACTCATTAGATGATGATGTTGTTGAGCGTGCTCCTCTTCTTGATCCTCCCAACCATCAGACCTTTGAGTCTTCTGATTCTGATAGTAGTGATGATGAGGACTATATCCCTTCTCACTCAAGTGAAGAATCTTCGAATTTGAGCCTGATCCTCCTAGTCCTCTTTGGGCTAGGAAAAATTTGCAAAGCGCTGGAGATTTATTTGGAGATACTTTGGATATGAGATGTACTCGCTCAAATTTTATTGGACCCCACTTTTTATTTACCTTTGCTTCGATTCACAATATTTTCGGGAGGCTTCGGTATTCTTGAATGGGATTCTCAATGGATGAAGATTATTCCTCTCTCATGATGAATGATACTTGGGATCTCACCCCTCTTCTGAATGGAAGAAAAATCGTTCAATGTAAGTGGGTGTTTTGAACAAAGTATGGAGTAGATGGAGACGTCAAAAATTTTAAAGTGTTATTAGTAGCTAAGGGTTTCTCCCGAGATAGTGGGGTTAATTATATTGAAACCTTTTCTCTAGTTGTGAAGATGACTTCTATTCAATCGACCCTTACCATTTCCATAGCAAACAGATGGAAATTCCATCAAATGGATGTTCGAGAGTGCCTTCCTTCATGGTGACCTAGAGGAAGATATCTATATGGAACAACCTCGTGGGTTATTTCTATGATCCCTCCTCGTTTTTTTTAGTTAAAGAATTGTATTTATGGCCTTAAACAAGCCCCTCGGGCTTAGTATGCCAAGATGGACTCCTTTTTACTTACATCGTGGTTTACTAGATATCACTCGAGATCTAAATGTTTATATTCTACCGATATATGACTCCATAATCATCTTTGTTATCTATGTTGATGACTTGTTGATCACAGAAACTCTTCCTCTATCATTGATTCGTGAAGATCACCTAGGCCAACATGTTTTCCATGACTGGCCTAGGTCTACTTCATTACTTTCTTGGGATCTAGATTTCACAATCTGACTTAGGAATTGTGATTTCGTAACCTAAGTATGCTCTTGAATTTATTTCTCATTTTCACATGTCCGATTACAAGTCTTCTCCTATTCCTTTTATTTCCAGGGTTAAGTTGGTTTCTGATTTCTCTACTCCCTTGGTTGATGGTACCCTTTATCGACAGAGTTTTGGGGAGCTTGTTTTTCTTGACTCAATGTTGACTGGATTTATCTTATTTTTTTGGGATCATGTCTAGATTCATGCAGGAGCCACATGAGATGCATTATAAAGAAGCTAAATGGATCCTTCATTATGTTTGTGGAACCTATATTGAAGGCATTCACTATTATGGAGGGGTGGATATTAACTTGATCGGTTTCACATATTCTGATTGGTCTGGTGACTTAGATCATTAGAAATCTACCTTTGGCTACAATTTCTCTCTTGGTTCAGTCCTGTTAGTTGGTCTAGCAAGAAGTAGAATGTAATTGTGATATCTTCTATAGAGGAAGAATACAGAGGAGCATGAGTTAACACTACCAACAAATTTGTTTGGCTACGGGGTATTCTAATAGAGAGTTTGGCATCAAATTTTGGCGACCTACCATTATCTATTGTGATAACACGAGCACTATCTCAATTTGCAGAAATCTAGTTCAGCATCAGCAAACGAAGCACATTGAGATCCATATGCACTTCATACGAGATATTATTCATGATGGTATCATCGACATTCAATACATTCAGATATTTGATTAGATTGTAGTTTTATTTACCAAGCCCTTCACTGAGGTGAAGTTTCTTTCTTGTTGTCTCTTCTTGGGGTGAAGTCTTATGTAGTTGCTCATCTTCTTGGGCCATATAGTCCTTCTCTTCTTCTTTTAGGAAGATTTTGTTTTTTTACACATCTTTCTTACTTGTCTAAGAGTGTCTTCTTGTTCTGTGTGACTCATCATACCCACTACCCCAGCTTCTATGAAGGGGGATGTTGGTGTGTGGGATCCTATGTGTCATCCACTCACATATGGAGGGTCATCTCACATGGGTTAGGTTCGGTGGTTTACTTTTATTTCATGCACTAGGGTTACTCATCACCCTATATGTACCCTTTTATTACTGATTTATGAGTATGCTAAGACACTCCACTTTTTTTCCTCTATGTGCAAGCTTTATTTCTATTGAGCAAGTTCTTTCATTGTTGATTGATCCTTTTGATTACGCTAGAGTTATCATGATTCCATTTGAGTGCAACTACTTAGTGGTGCATCATTTCCTTTAGGGACAAGTTAAGCTTGTCCCACACCTCTTAATTTCGTATACCTACCCTACCTATGGATTGGGGGTCAAAACAATACCCCATTATGTGTTTTGTAAGACAAAATGTGACATTTATTAAACTTTTCTTCGCATGGGTTTTAATTTTGTCTTTGGGGGTGTGTGTTTGAATTGTGTGTGTAAGAGGCTTTTCATTTCTCTCAATCACAAATTAATTATGCATTGGAGTTGAGGTTTGAATTGTGATGTAGAGTTGAAGATGAGCAATGTGGCATCTTACATGGAGCCACCTCACCCTCTCTCTCCTTTTTCTATATACGTAAGTTTAATTGTTTGTTTAGGGATTACTTTATTCATTTGTGCTCTTGTATTTTTGGAGTTAGATGACTTTGGAGTGCTTGTTGAATTTTTAGAGCTTTTTAGAGTTGGATTGAGCTTGTAGGAGCTTGAAGGGTGATTATTTGGTCAAATTGTACATTGGAAAGGTAACAACTACACCCTTGTTTTATTTGTTTTCTTTTATATGTGTATATTTGTATGTTAGTGAATGGTTTGTATGCTTGTTAGGTTCTTGGGTAGAATGCCTAAGTATTGTTTAGAGAAGGATATGTGGGGGGGAGTTTATTTCATGTTTTGGAGAGGGAGGCATAAGAGGATCTTGAGGGAGGCATAAGAATTGAGTAGATGTTTGAGATTTATATTGGAGGACTTTAAGGTGGGAACCTAATCCCATTAGGAGGCATAAGTGACCTACGTATAGATCCTTGCTCCATTGGCTTTGCATTTCAAGCCTTGTATATTTTGAAACTTGCATTCTTGTGATTTTTTTCTTGTGTTAAATGTTAGGAATAAACTTAGGTTAATTCATCATTTACTAAATTATACTTTTAAAGTAAGTAAATTTAATTAATTTAACTTAGTAAGTATTAGTTAGATATTATCTAGTTGTCACATCCCTAGATTAGTGGGGGCTATACTATTGTTAGTTTACTACTTTGGAATGTTCCTGGATGTTCTCGGATGTGATTAGTTAGGGGCAATATGTTATTTCTGCATATTTTCCATAGTTAGTATATTTGATCCACTTTTATGGATGTTGTTATAGTTGTTCAATGTCTATAAACATTACAGACTTCTTCATTTGATAATATGAAGGGTTTCCAGAATATTACATTGTCAAGATTTGGTATCAGAGTTGGTTGATCCTAGTCTCTATGAGGATCCCTCATCCTCTAAGGAGAGTGTGTTGCAGAAGGTTAAGGGTTCTCACGACACTAAAATTTTCTCCGTAATTTCTATTTCATTAATGTATGTATTAGGAATAGGATGTTGTTAAGTGTAATTAGTAGTAGTGTCGATAGAAGATAACGGCGCCGTCGACGGTGCCGCTTAATAATGTAGAGTATGGTAATAGTCAAATTACAATAGGAATGTTGTAAAAATAAATATTTGTCATAAGTGGTCCGGTAATGTTAAAATGTCAAAGTTGGGATAAGTAGAAGTAGGGTCTACATGATTAGGAATTAGAAATATTATATTGGTAATAAGGACAAGGAGTGAGGTCATAAATATTTTGTGTATTTTATTTGTAAAAAGTCTAAAAATGTGGAACCCATGTGAAATGATAAGGTTTATCTTATCTTAAAAGATAAGCTTACATGTACAGATAAGAGTTAAGGTATGGAATATGATTCGTCAGAGTGGATTTCTTATCCTATCTTAGAGATAAGATGGATAAGCTTGGAAGTTCTATAAATAAAGAGGCCACCCCCCTCATTTAGCATAGAAGGAAGTAGTGAGAAATATTGTATGAAGTGTGTAAAGGAAGCCATTAAAGGTGTGTAATTGTGTAATTGTAAAGTTTCTCCCATAGTATTGGTGGAAGGAAAGTGAAGTCAATAACACTTGAAGTACCTCATGGGTGAGATTGTAACAATTTCATGTTAATATTATAATTTACTTTGATATTTCAGATTTGTCATCATTCCGTCTTATCATAGTCGATGGTATTCTTGTGTTATGTTTGTTGTTTTGTTTCCAGATTACATCCACCAAACTAAAGGGCAGTGCATTAGTAAATAATCATAACACGAGGAATTCCCGGTGAAGAATTATCATAGTGCCGGATTGGTGGTGACATTTTGGTTCCATTCTTTGGGACCATTCCTCATTGGTGGATTTTCGGAGAGATATTCCCACTTAGTCAAAAATCAATTGGAGGGTAACCTTATTTTTATTGTGAATAGTAGTTACCATGGTAAAGTCATTTTTGTTGTGAATAGTATTTATCACAGTAAAGTCACTTTTTACCGTGAATAGTATTTACCGCAGTAACTTCACTTTTTACTGTGAATAGTGTTTACCACAGTAAAGTCAATTTTTACCGCAGTAAGTCAAGTTTTACCATAGTTACCGTGGTCATTTCTATTTTACTATAGAAAGGTGTAAAGTCACTTTCTATTACAGTGATTCCAATTATTTGTGCACATAAGTCTTGTTGATTGTACTTGTGGGTTGGTATTTTACGGTGGTTACTTTTGAAAATGGGGAAGATTCTTGTTTTTCAGCCCAATCTAATGAAGATGCTTCCTCTTTCATTCAAGAGTTTAAACGATCTTGTATTTGTAATGGCCTTATAAGAAGGGAACAATGGACTGAATTTTTCCTACCTTTTTGGATGGTTCAACACTTAGGTGGTTTGAAACACTAGGTGAAAATGTGAAAAATTCATGGGATTTATTAACTGAAAGTTTTCTTGAAGAATTTGGTGAACAACAGAGATATACAGATCTCATGATCGATATCACAAAGCTAACCCAAGGAGAGAAGGAGAAGATAAGGGATTATCATGCTCGTGTTATAGAGCTAAGGAGGAAGCTCGATGCCGGATCCGGAAGGAAGGATTAGCGGATGGGTTGATGAATGGAGAGGATAATCTCCTATGTAAGTACTTCATTCTTGGGATGAAGCCAGAGATCAAAAAATGAGTGAAGTATGACCACCCAGCTACCATTGAACAAGAAAAGGAGATGCGCAAGAAGGCAAGAAGAAAGCATGGAAGAGGAGCCCAAAGAAATTGTTGCTAAAGTAGAGCCTACACCATCACCTTTGCTTCCAGAATCCACAACCACTCTCGGTGAGCACAAATCTTTCTCCTAGTACATCTACTGAGTATGAAGATCTACTCAGAAATATGGGTTAGTTAACTATTAATCTTCTTCAAGGAAAAGAATTTAGTTCTCAGGGAGGAGATAGAGGTCCAAAAAGAAATATTTATAAATTTGTATGTTATGGTTGTTATAAAAAGGGTCATTATAAGTATAATTGTCTAGATAGAGCTTCTACATCTGGTAAAGGAGATAATGATAAAGGAAAAGCACCTGTGAATTCTTTTGATGTAGTAGATAAGAGTAGAAATAATGAAGTAGATGTGTTTTAACAAAAAGAAAGAAAAAAAAGATAATCAAGATGGAAATGATCCTAAGAAGATGAAAGGAGAAACTAGTAAGAAACATAGGAGAAGAAAGTTGGGTGTGCAGGATTTTTGATTTCACAAGGGCAAGGACCATACTCTATCTTGGAAGATCTGTCCAAAAGGCTGCAAACATTACATATGGTCAACTCTTGGCTATGTCTTCTGAGAAGAGGCGGGAGATGCGAAGTGGACTCAATGCTCGACGAAGGAAGGAGGTTGAGGTCCCTATTTTGGAGGTAGAGGTGGATCCCTATGCTCCACAAGCTGAGGTATTATGTAATGGTATTTCAATTCATGATGTCTTAGTTAATGGAGGTGTTGCAGTTAATGTAATGACTAAGTTTGTAATGAATATGTTGGGTTTAAAAATTGATCGCCCTTCAACACTTATGTTAAGGTCATTAAATAAGGAAAAACTAAACCAGAAGGTGTAGTTTCAAATGTGGCAATATCTATTATGGGTGTTGTATGTGTGGTAGACTTTCAGGTGATGAAAAATGGTATTGTTGCGTACCCAATGTTGCTGGGAAGACCATGGCTAAGGAGAGTTCATGCAAGAAACTACTGGAATGAAGGCTTCATGACACTTGGATGTGGTAGAGAGAGGGTGAAGATAAACGTGATCCCTCGACATCATAAGGCAGAACCTATGGATTCAAGTGATGAAACTGATGATTAGACATCCTCTGATTACTCTAGTACCAGTGAAGTGGACACTAAAGATGAAGAAAGTGAGGTTGATGTTTCAGTCATGGATATCCTTCCAGTCACACCGACTCATGACCCCATAAAATTATCTAAAGAAGAAGTTGATGATCGTCTCCAACAAATAAAGATTGGTGATGCTGTGATGGAGAGTGAGAAGGAATCCTACCTCCAGCTCTTTCGAAGGTACATACACATATTCACTTTTGATTACAAGGAACTCCGTCAAGTAAGTTGGGTAGAACATTCTATTGAGCTGGTAGATGGTGCTAAGCCTATAAAGCAAATGCCATATAGAATGAATCCTAATTTTTCCAAGACTGTAAAAGAAGAAATAGATAAGTTGTTTGATGCAGGATTCATATTTCTATGGAGAAGGAATTCTATGTGATCTCAATAAAAAGAATGGGAAGCTATGCATTTTGTTGATTACGGTGAAGCTCAATAAGGCAACAAAGAAGGATCATTACCCTCTTCCATTCTCAGATCAGATCTTGGACGAAGTAGCTGGCCAGGAGTGTTATAGTTTTGCTAATGGATATAGCGAATACAACCAAGTCCGTATAGAAAGAAAGATTAGTGAAGACCAAGTTCACCACTCCTTGGAGAACGTTTGCTTATAGAGTTATGCCTTTTGGGTTGTGTAATGCTCCAAAGCAACATTCCAGCGTTTGATGAATAGGGTGTTCGAACCCTACATTGGGACCTTCATCGAGTATTTCGGATGATTTTTGCATCTATGGGAGCAAGTTGGACCACCTGCACTAGATGGAGACAACATTTCAAAGGTTAGATGAAGCACAAGCCTCACTAAACCCTACAAAGTGTGTCTTTGGATGTTCTAAAGGTGTTTTGTTAGGGCATGTTGTATCCAGAGAGATGGTATTGGTAACCGATCCCGATAAATGTTTAAAAATCAAAGATTTACCATTTCCTATTAATAGAAGTAAGTTGAGATCATTTTTAGGCCATGTGGGTTACTATAGAAGGTTCATCAAGAATTTCTCAAAGATTGCACAGCCACTAACCCAGTTCTTGAAGAAGGATGTTACTTATGAACCAGAAATAAGGCACATGAAGCTTTTGGACAACTGAAGGAAGCCCTGGTGTCTTCACCTATTTTAAAGAATCCAGATTGGAGCAAGCCATTCATTGTGTACATTGATGCCTCAGATGCAGCACTAGGAAGTACTTTGAGCCAAAAGGATGAAAATGGGAATGAACATCCAATTTACTTTGGGAGTAGACAAATGAGTAGTCCTTGAGGTAAATTATATGTAACTGAAAAAGAGGCTCTAGCTATTATTTTTGCTGTAAAGAAGTTTAGAAATTACTTGTTAGGGCAGAAATTTATAGTTCTAACAGATCATCAGGCTCTAAAATATATTGTCAATAAGCCTAACCCATCAGGGAGGATAACAAGATGGATAATTTTGCTACAAGAATTTGAATTTGATATTATAGATAGGCTAGGAAAGAAGCATGTCAATGCAGATGCACTCTCTCGAGCCTATGATGGTTTAGGATCATCTTGTGATGATGATGATTTCCCGATGCAGCATTGTTATCCCTTGACACAATCCCTAGTGAATACATAGATATTTGGAATTATCTAAATGAATTCAAGTTTCCTGATGGTGCCAATGCAAAGACTAAGAGAAAGATTACTCAAGCCAGTTGTCCATATTCTATTTTGCATGGAGTATTATTTCGAATAGGCCCTGATGGATAGTATAAGAGGGCAGTTGGATGTGATCAAGGGAAGGAACTGCTAGAAGAATTCCACAATGGTACATGTGGAGGGCACTTCTCTGGACAACTTACAACAAGAAGGATCTTGGATGCAGGTTATCACTGGCCCACTCTTTTTAAAGATTGTTATAATTATTGTAAGACATGTGATATTTGTCAAACACATGGTAACCGTAAGACTTCATCAGCTCCATTATGCCCTATTCTTCCACTTGGTCCCTTTGAAAAGTGGGGAATAGACATTGTAGGTCCACTTCCAACTACCTCACGCCAAAATAAGTATATTTTAGTTGCCATAGATTATTTAACCAAGTGGGTTAAAGCTAGGCCATTGAAAACAGCTTCCATGGATGAGGTGGCAAGGTTCATATATGAATGCATTGTCACCAGATTTGGTTGTCCATTAGAAATTGTAACAGATCAAGGAAGCCACTTCATTAATGAGGTAGTAGAAGCCCTAGTCAATAAATTTTCTATTAAGCACAGGAAGGCAACAACATACAAGCCAAGCACAAATGGACAAGTGGAACGAACAAATTTTGTGTTGTGTCAAATTCTAGCAAAAGATGCAGCCTTGCGCAGTACATAAGTGGGATAAAAGGATTCATGCAGCATTGTGGGCATATAGGGCAACATTAAAGTCAGCAAAGGATACTCCCCATTTGGTTGGCCTATGGCATTGATCCATTCTTCCTATTGAGTTTGATATTCCCACTGTGAGAGTTATGAAAAATGAAAGGATGGATGAAAGTGATTCAGTAAAAGAAAGGTTGGTACATCTTCATTTGCTAGAGGAAATGAGGGAAATAGCAAAGGATACAATCCATAAGAAGAAAATGAAGCAGAAGGAATACTTTGATCAAAATATCCATTGGTCTCCATTTCATGTGAATGACTTGGTTCTAGTATATTATTCCAGATACAAAAAATGAAGATAGAGAAAATTTCTTCCAAAATGGATGGGGCCCTACAAAATAACAGTTGTGCATGAAAATGGTACGTACCGACTGGAGGAATTGGATGGCACTCCCATTACAAAATGGGTCAACCATGACAAGTTGAAGATTTTTCAAGCACCAGAATAGTCTACTCCGAGGATGGAGTAGAAGCTAGGAAGGGGGAAGATGTCGACACTAAAATTTTCCTCCGTAATTTCTATTTCATTAATGTATGTATTAGGAATAGGATGTTGTTAAATGTAATTAGTAGTAGCGTCTGATAGAAGATAACGGCACCATCAGTACGGTGCCGCCAATAATGTAGAGTACGGTAATAGTCAAAGTACAATAGGAATGTTGTAAAAAGTAAATATTTGTCATAAGTGGTCCGGTAATGTTAAAATGTCAAAGTTGGGATAAGTAGAGAAGTAGGGTCTACATGATTAGGAATTAGAAATATTATATTGGTAATAAGGACAAAGAGTGAGGTCATAAATATTTTTTGTATTTTATTTGTAAAAAGTCTAAAAATGTGGAACCCATGTGAAATGATAAGGTTTATCTTATCTTAAAAGATAAGCTTACATGTACAGATAAGAGTTAAGGTATGGAATATGATTCATCAGAGTGGATTTCTTATCCTATCTTAGAGATAAGATGGATAAGCCTTGAAGTTCTATAAATAAAGAGGCCACCCCTCATTTAGCATCGAAGGAAGTAGTGAGAAATATTGTATGAAGTGTGTAAAGGAAGCCATCAGTTTAAAGTTGTGTTGAAGAAGCCATTAAGAGGTGTAATTGTAAAGTTTCTCCCATAGTATTGGTGGAAAGCAAGTGAAGCCAATAACACTAAGTACCTCATGGGTGAGATTGTAACAATTTCATGTTAATATTATAATTTACTTTGATATTTCAGATTTGTCATCATTCCGTCTTATCATAGTCGATGGTATTCTTGTGTTATGTTTGTTGTTTTGTTTCCATATTACATCCACCAAACTAAAGGCTGTGCATTAGTAAATAATCATAACACGAGGAATTCCGGTGAAGAATTATCATAGTGCAGATTGGTGGTGACAGTTCATTTTGAAAGTTTGAGCTTGGAGGAACCATAGTTGTCCCCGAACTCTTGGAAGCACCTTGCTTGCTTCATCGTCCCTAGAGTTCTGCACATAGTGTTTCAAACTCTACAAATTCATTTGTAGCAACATAAAATCTGCAGTTTTTTTAAAAAACATTGGACAAAGTGCAACATATTAGACTGTTGAGGATTTTTCTTTACTCTACATTGATCTACAAGCATCGACTTGGGGCTGTAGAGATGCCTTCAAAGGCGAGTTGGGGTATCTGAGCACATAGGGCTCTACAATTGATCCATTGGAGTTGGAGTTATTCACTGTCGAAAAACTAGATCGGGTTTTTGCATTGAATATTTTGGTAGTAGAAGGAAAGCTAATTACATTTTGCATTATTTTATTGATGAGTTTCATAGGGAGCATTATCCACAAAAATATCCCTCCTCCATGCAGATCTACATATCTATGTGCGGCCAAATTTGTTGACTCCCTTGCTTTCTATTGTAGCGTATGGTGGCTAAGTCAACCTCCAACATAGACCCCATTCTAAGAGACCTTTTGAAGCCTCTAATTCACTTATCAAATGACTTATAGAAAACTATGGTGGGGAAAAAAATTAAAAAAATTACGGCCAAAGAAAAAGTGGCACAGGAGAATTAGAAATAGAGGTGTCTACTAGCAAAGAACAAGAATTGGATATGTAAAAGTGATAAAGAAACCAAGGCCATGTCATAATCCCTAATCGGGTTGATAATTTCATTTTTAAAAACCAAATTTCAAAAAAACTTTCCATTTTTGATTTTGTGAAAATTATGAGAAGCGAGAGAATAAAAATTTCCATTTTTGGAAAGGGGCCCGGAAAGATATTAAAATCAAAATTTAAACAAGTCATAACTTTCAACTAGTACCTTGGATTGAGGTGCCATTTTTTTGAAAGTGTATGATTTTTTGATATCTACATATTTGTCTAGATCTTAATAAGCTTTGTATTGAAAAAGTTTAAATAAACTTAAAATGCTGAAATAAGCTAAAAAAGGTATAAAATTTGTAAATTTGTACTCACAATGTATCCCAAAAGGGAATTTTTCCACAAAAGAAGAGACAAATTTGTAATCATACTATCATTATAAAGTGCCAAAAATGTTTTCATTCCCATGGAGCTAGTTGTCTTCTCTTTTCACTTAGAATTTAGGGTGGAAATATGAAAGACTTATTAATTCTTCATTGATCACTCAAAAGTGGTATTCCTTGCAGATTAGAGAAAAGTGAATGAAGGGTATTTTTTCATACTAGTTCTAATTTGAGCTACGAGAAAAATCAATGATTTTTATTGATCCAAGAGCCAACCCATGAGAGGTTTTCGAAATGTTCATAGGTATGCATTTGTTTTTCAAGCACATGTGGTAACCCAAAACAAGTTCAGACATCCGAGAGATAGTTCTTGATCCTATTGCATCTCTTACGACTTTGTTAAGAGGAAGTACCTTGATCCGGCTACTCCTATTCGAGATGAGATCTAGAGAGACCATACTGAATTAATGGGGGAATGATAAAGTCATTTGATTCACCTTAGAATAGGCTTCTTTTAGCATGTGTGTGCTAATACATGTTTACCTTGTGTAAACATATTTTCTTTTAGATTTTTTTCTCTCCTATTCACTTTAGACCATGATGAATTAAGGGGAGAATGATAGGAATAAACTTAGGTTAATTCATTATTTATTGATTTTGAATGTTGAAGTAATTAAATTTAATTTCTTTAACTTAGTTACTTGTTAGTTAGCTATTATCTAGTTGTCACATCCCTAGATTAGTGGGGGTTATACTATTGTTAGTTTACTACTTTGGAATGTTCCCAGATGTGATTAGTTAGGGGCAATATGCTATTTCTACATATTTTCTGTAGTTAGTATATTTGATCCACTTTCCATGGATGTTGTTATAGTTGTTCAATATCTATAAACATTACAGCTTCTTCATTTGATAATATGAAGGGTTTCTAGAATATTACATTACGTGTTATATGGTTGTGAATTATTGTAATGTGATGTCGAAGCATTGTGTAGTTCCCATGAGTTGGATCCATATTTTATTTCATTTTGGTTAGGGCTCGGCGACAATGAGGAGGATAACATCTTCTCCTAATTGGAATATTTGTTTGGTGGAGAGTGTTTCCTCTCTCCCATTTTGGTTGGTGTGAACAAGTAAAGAAACGGTGGAGCTCTTATTGAAGAATTGGCACTTGGAACTTTTGTGAACTCAATAAATTCTTCTTTGTGAGAAAACCTTTCTTTTTATTCCCAGTTAAGGTGGAAGACTTGTAGTATTGTATTTGAAAGAAAGGTTATATTATATATTTTGTTCATTAAGTTATACTACATTGTTGAAAAGGAAGTTATTTACATTATAAGAAATGAGATTTTCTCGAAGAAGGAAAAGATCATTATTATTTGGGGAAGTTGTATTTTTGTAATAATGAAGGGAACCTTAAAATTTGTAAATATTAACAATGTATTCTTAGTAAATTCTTAAATGTATAATAGTTGTGTTTTCCTTGAATAAGTGGTTGTAGTTGAAAAAAAAAGATGCACTAAGTTAAAATAAGTTACCTTGTTGTTAGATTGCACATGTTGTAAAAAGGGAAAAAAATGATACTTAGAAATAGGTTAAGTTTCATTTCTTCTTCCTTTGAAAACAATGTTGTTAGTAAGATAATTTGGTAGTTGTGTTTCTTGTTACTATAGAAATAGAAAATCATGGAATTTAGAAATTTTAGGGATGGAATGAATAAATGGTCAAACCCTCCAATTTGGAGACCTTAGGCACATAAATTCATCTAAGGATAAACTGTAAAATACTCCAAGTAAATTTGGTTTTGGGAAAATTGCAGAAATGAAGGTTCTATTTTTGAAGAATAGGATTGTTGCCTTGTGTAGAGAGGTTGTCTATGAATCACCACTCAGGTAAGGCGGTCATTTATGAATTACCGTGTAGGTAGGGTGGCGGTTTCATCACTAACAGAGAAAAAATATAAATCCACCACTGAGCAAATTTAAACCTTGTTTAATTAAAATTTAAGCCTGTAATTTTTAAAGAAGAAACCTCCAGCAAGTAATAAAGTAATAAATTCATTGTTCTAAACTTGTAGATCTTGAAATGGGTATTTAAAATCATTCAACCTCGTGGATTTAAAAATGATGTAGGGTTTTTTTTCCCAAATATAAGACAAAAAAATGAATTTAAATAAATCACAACTCCAAGTTTGGAGTGGAAACCCTTCAGATCTTCAAATGAAAGACATTGAAATAATAAATTCAAAACCTAAACTAAACTAAGCTTGATTAAGTGAATTTCTTCATGGCTTCTTCCTTCCTTGATCCCATGGATTTCATTCCTCCAACCTAAATATTACAAAAGGAAAGAGACAAATGAGGAACCTCGGGAAAAGGAAAATGTTTAATAAGAATTTATAAGAATAGTTAGGGTTAGTATGGAACCCTAAGATCTAGTGGCCATTATTGATTTGATCCAAGCGTTGAGAATCAACCCTACAATTGTTAGGTAAGAATGAATATTATGCTTTTTTTTAGATAATTTAAAGGTATGTGTAAATGGGTGAATGGGGCCATTTAATACCCTTGTATGTTAAGTCATTTATTTAGTTCCTAATATGTTTTAGTAATTATTTAAATGGAATTTAAAGAAAATTATTTAAGAGAACTAAGATAACTATGGATAAGAGTTGATTAGATGTGAGTGAATGTTAATTCTAAGGGAAAAACTATTTAACCTAGTGAAAGGAATTATTCAAGCACTTACCTAGTGATACTAATTGAATTGACTTTAGAACAAGATTAAGAATATTTAATTAATAATATAGAATTGCTGCAACCTTCGGATAAATTTTTAAGGATAAATGTGGTTTTGAACGTCAAAATTGTGGGCATTACATGACCGAGGTGTCTGGAAGGTATGGAGTGTCCTGAGGCACCTTGGTCTATAGATTAGGTACCCGGATATGTGTAAATGCTTAGAATATGAATTTTGTATGGTGGGAAGATGTTCTAACATACTCTCTATCTTTTACATTGTATCGTGAAGCTACAATGAATGTATTGAATAATGACATGATGACTGTAAGAGAAAAGGAAGTATCGAACCCTAGTAAAAAGAAAAGATGTAGAATGAAAGGGTCAGACTCACCTTAGCCACTAAACTTGTTGTCTTATAACTGATTGTTGCACTACATTTCAAATGTAGATGTAGTTTTGGTGTGTGTGTGTGTTCATGTCATGCCCTAGTTGATCTTATACAAGTCGCACTTTGTGAAGTAGCAACCAATAGTAACTATAGAAAATATACTAGAATGTGTACATGAAATAAATTAGAATACCTACCCCTATGTTGTGTGTGTTGATGTAGATCTCCTAGACTTGATGCATAACACTATGTGGATCCAAGTGATGTAATTTATAGGGTTGTAGTATGTGGTTGTAGAACCCTCATTATGGTCTCATAACTTTATATTTATAGGGTTCTATTGTTCTAATTTCATAATTAACCCCAACATGGTAAAAAATAAAAAAGATAATGATGAGAAATGGATAGAAAAATCCCAAAAGATGTGTGAAAGTGGGAAAATGGATCAAGGTGCCCAAGTATAGCCCCCTGCGTGCCCCGGATTTAGGATAAACTACTAAGAAAATGTTGAAATGGCTAGGCATGTATGTGGAAATGTGTGTGAAAAATGAAATAAAATATATAATAAAATAATGAAAAGGTGGGCTTGATTAGTAATTTATTCACTTAAAAACCCCTCTAAATAGTAATTTTAAAACCGGGCTAAATAATATGTTATGTGTAAGATGTTTTGACTACATTTTCCCCCACTTTATTTTGGTGAGCAAAAATCTCGATAACATAAAGTAAGTAAGAAATGTGTATTAGGATATCTACAAAGAGTGTAGAAGAGACATGTTGATGGACTAGACTCAAGGATGGAATGATAAAAAAGAAAAAGTGGAGGAGCATGGAATTTTAAAGATGAAAAATTTGCATGAAAAGTGATGAGAGTGAACCTAGGGAAAATCATGTGTGTAGTTGTTGCGATGTGTAGTGCACCTACATGGTTAGTAAAAGAAAGTGTCTATCACGGTGTGTTGTTATTGCACTATCGTTTTCATTTTTTTATTGTTGTTTCCCACAATTTAACTACTTGTTTCTTATATGACCGGACCTATAAGGAGAAAATGATCGAAAATTCAATATATATGTTAATGTAAAATACGAAAGTGTAAAATATGTGAAATGAAAATGTAAAGCGGAACATGTGCCCTTGATCCATGTCAAGAAAAAGGGTGTAGAAGGATATCCTATACTTCTGCAAGTGTTTCGGGTGATCTCACGCCACCCTAGCTGAAGAATTATATGAAGGAAATGTTATGTTTCTTCCAACCTTTGATTTCTTCTACTAAAATGCTATGAATAGATATCTATACCATCTGGTTTATTGGATGAACCAACACCAACTCGCTGAAGAAGTATAGGGATGAAATGCTTTGTTTCATCCAACCTTTAACTACTCCTTAGAAATGCTAAAGAAACCATGTCTGTAAAAGCCATTATGTATTGAGGTTGTAGATTGGTCTAAACTCACTCATTATATGTAAACACACAATGCCAAGGGTGGAAAGTGCATTATACTAAAATATTGTAAATATGATGTGTTAGTGTGAGAAAACCTCAATGATGCCTCCCCTCTTTAGGGGCACATATGAAAACTCTAAAGGAGAATGTGGCCCCAAAAGAGGACCTACTCCAAACTAACTGTAAAACTCTACCTTGCAGGGGGAAGGGAAAACACTTGGTAAGACCAAAGTGCACACAAAATGGGAGGGCTAGCCAAAATAAGTGATTGTAAAAACACATGCATGCAATAAGACAATAAGAAAATGTAGAAAATATAAATACTTCCAAGCATATTAGTGTAAACATGCAAGAAAACAAGTAGACCACACAAATTGGATTGAAAACATGTGACATAACTCACGATTCATAAGACACATAAGGTCATCATGGCCACAAATAACATCCAAGTGTACACAAAAGCAAAGGGAAAATCCAATGTACAATGAAAAACAAAGTAGACAAGTGTAAATATAATCAAACAAGTAGTCATGGGAACATGTAATCCTAAAAAAACAAGTGTTACACATGGAACACTGTTATAATCTTAGAGAAATAACTAACATGTCGAACATGTATGATTAACTAATATAAGATGCTAAGTACAAAATGAAACAATAGCACCTATATGAGACAAATGTGGATGCTCCCATCAACCAATATAGTAAGGGTATAAGGTGAGCATCCATTCCACATGTAAATTTCTTATATCTACGATCACACTAAACAAACGCATGAATGCACATGTGTGTAAAATAATGACTTATAAGAAATAAAACTAACATGTGTAATAAAATGATCATATTAACACTAGTAAACAAGAGTAAATGCCCCCAAGACAATACAATATGATGTGGATGGATGTAATGGAATGCAATATGGAATGATAGGAGCAACGTTCCCCCGATTGTATGGAAATGTATGTAAGGAGGTTCACTTTATTTTCCCCCTCAAGAGTCTAGAATGAACCGTAAATGAGAGTGAGTCATTGGGAAATGGTCAAATGGTGTATTTTGTGTATGTCTAACTCACTATGATGAGTGTGTATGTGTAGTGGTGATGAGATGCGACATGTAGAATAGATGCGCATGAATCCTATAGTTGAAGCGTATATCATGAATTATTGAATGGGTGAGTGATGAGTTAGCATAAAGAGTATATTACTAGATGATGAATAATAAAGGGTGGTGATTTAGCACTAAGCATATACCACTATAAACAGACTTTAAAAGGTGATGATTTATCCTATAACATATGTCACTACGAGATAAACAAAGGGTGTGTTTATTTAAACTAAGTTGTATACCACAACAAGATGATATCAAAAATGTGGTGATTTGACCTAAAGTGTATACCACTACGATTATGTAATGATGAGTGTGGGTGATGATTTATCCTATAACATATATCACTAGCCCTATGATGAAGTGTCGCATGGTGAGTGTAAGGTCTATTTGATTGTAAACCCTTGGTAGTCGAGTATAGACTGAGGAACTAAAGTGTGTTGTAGAGTGGTGAGCAGAGCATGTAGAACAATGTAGTATATGTGAGCAAATGCAATATATGGTGTGTGAATGCACGGTATGAATAATGTAATATGGAATATGTAAGATGTGATGATGGGTGTAGATAGAAATAGAATATGTGGTGATAAAATGTAAAGCTAGACCCATATGTAAATGTAACCTAGCGTAACATGTAAAATGTAGGTAATGGATAAATGTGTAGTGTATAAGGTGACTAAATGTGTAAATACACTAAATAGGTGGAATGTGTAGAACATAGTATAATGTAGAATGTAGAATAAGTGTAGAATGGATAATGGATGATGCGAGATGAGAAGATACACGATGTATAATACCTAGTGTGGTGTGTGTGGTTTATTGTAATGGTAATCACTCAATAGTCAAGTGTGAATTGAAGCACAAGAGTGCATCATCGGGTGATGACGGTGTTATGATGCATTATATTATATTCCCATAGAAAATGAAAATAAATGATAGATATGGAATGTGTGACATAAGACTATGTAATTATGCTAAAAGTGTGGGGGGATGTGTGATTACTATGCCCACCAAGCATGTATCAAACAATAAAATAACTGATGAGAGTAAAGGAAAAAGGTCCTTCAACTAATGGCTGTTAGGAGGAATGTGTAGGAACGTGACCTAAAAGTGGTGGTATATGAGATAAACATTATGTTGGTGAATGAGGTCTATATGTATGTGAGGGATGAACATAAGATGAATAGTGAGGTGTAGTAGAATGTGTTGGTGATGGGGATTGATGTGATGTGGCACGAGATGGAGATGAGGATCCACGTGGATTAAATTGAGGTGGTGATTAATGTCGAGATAATGTGGTTGTCTTAGGGATAGGCCTATGCCAATGTGTAGGACTAGAAAAATGATTTGGTCATGTATGTGGTATTTGAGTAGGTGGACTAGGAGTAGAGACTATGCTTTGAACAATAGAGAATGTGACAAGTTAGTAGATGTGGATGAAACAAAAGAAACTATATGATGAGAGGTCAATAGTGGGATAGAAGGAGGAATACCATTAATAGAGATGATGTGATTATTGTAAATAAACTTAAGGCATAAGTGAGTCATGGAAATAATAGATTGGGACAAGGAGAGTGAGAGAACCAACAATAACGTCACATCCCTCGATGGTACGACCAACGAGGAAAGGGACAAGGAGAGTGAGAGGACAACAATAACATTTAACTTGAATATTCCATAAGGTTTGTTAAGCGGTAGTGCATTTGTGATGCAGGAAAGCCGATAGCTTGTAGGAGAGAAAAATAACATGCACTAATGGGAGACAAGGATCAGCCTTGGTGTTGTTCATATAGGTTGATCCAAGAGATACTTGGATATGTAAATGGTCGAGATGTGAATGTAGCATGATTATTGACATGACAAAAAGGAATAAATGGTGGTAAAGTGTCGGTGTTAGAAGCGAATAAATCAAGAGTTCCTGATGGATAAGGTGTGGCATAATTGGTAGAGGAATTTGTCAATTTTGTATCATATTTGGGTAATGGGTTTTTAAAAGTATAAAGTTTATGATTTTCATTAGTAGGTGAGGATGTTATAGATTCAAGAAGTTCAATTTATTTGTTGTCAAGAAAGTCCTGAATGATGTTTCATAATCAAAAACATCAATAAGTGAAATGTCCTACACATTAGTGATAATCACAACAAGAGATTTCATCAAAGTTATGCCCTTTAGGCCGAGATGGATCAAGTTGTAGAGGTGATGGTAAGGTGATCGATTAAGTTTGATAAGTTCTTTTGTAGTAAAACACTTGTAGTTGTAATAATCTTAACAAGAGTGTGTTAGTATGGTTGAAGTTGAAGCTCCCGAGGAGTAGAAACAACGTTAGTAAAATATGGTTTTTCCACGGTTTTGGGGTAAACTCTTTGGATGGTTTTTATTTGGAGCACAAGTGAAGGATGAGGTGTGTTCTTGATACTTAATATTTTGATGGAAATAATATTATTCAGCTTGAGACCATGACCGGGTTGGTCGACGGAGGTGAATGTGTTAAAGAGAATGCTCTCTTCAAGTGGTCACAATAGACTATGAATAAATATATCTTGAAGATCGAAATACACAAGGAGATTAGTCATCTTAGCTAAGTTATGTTTATAGCGTAAGACATAATCAGATAAGTGTTCATTGGGTCCTTGTTTGAGTTGTGCTAGTTGGGAATAAGAAATATTTGAGCCAATATTAATAGAAAAATGTGTAAGAAAGGCATCATCTAGATGTGTGAAAGAGATTATTGAATGAACGGGTAGGTCATAAAACCAACACATTGCATAGTCTTGTAAATTGTGAGGAAAGATCTTAGCGAGAATGGTATGATCATTCGCATAATCGAGACATGCTACATGAAAAACATGGATATGCTCTTGTGGGTCACCATGGCATTTAAATATGGTTAATTTGGGAGAAACGAAGATGGGTGGAAATGCATATGCAGAAATAGTTGGTGCAAAAGGGGTATGTAATAATGAAGTGGAATATAGAGATGGTGATACTCAAGAGGTACCAAATTGGAGCTAAATTTTTGATTTTTGAATCACGATATAACAATGTTAAGTTAGGAGTGTGTGAAGAGAATCCAAGTTGTACATTAGAAGTACCATGGTTAGTTATGGGGGTGGTAGTTGTAGGGATAGGAGCGAAAACATAAATAGGTGAGGTGGAGATTATGGGAGCCCAAGAAGCTAAAATAGATGCGGAAGCCTCTCACACTTGTTGAGTGGAAATGAAAGCATGTAAGAAATGTAGAAGATGAGTGGGGTTTTCACACAAGGATTGACGGAAATCAGGAATGACATTAAGTTTCTCTTGGTCAACATTAGTGTCCTCATCGTAGGATATTTTACTATAAAAGGTTTTGATGTCATGGAGATGAACATAGTTAGAGTTAGATACAGGGTTTTTGAACATATAGGTAGTGGTATCAGCCTATAATCTAAAAGGATGACGAGAAACTAAAGGGAGTCCATAATATTGAAGAGATCTAAAATGACCGCTATAGGTGACGGGCATAAAGAAGAAAGCAAAGAAAGAGCAAATTAACAAGTCGGGTTCACCAAAATGATTAAATAAAATTAACTAAATGAAAGGGAAAAAATTAATGATAACAAATCTAATTAGGAGGACTAAAATGCTGTAAAGATGAAATAAAAAAGTATGGAATAATCTTAAATAATTATTCCAAGTGAAATAAAACCCTAATATGCAATAGAAGAGAGGAGAAATGACTTAGGTAATTAGAGAAGACTATTACAGAGTGTCGCGGGACGGCACTAGATTCCGTAGAAGAAGGAACGATAACTCGGAGAGGTCTTGTGAAGGTCAAATGTAAAGGATTTGAGTTAAGTGAGGTGCCCTAGAAGGTACTAGGGCACCCCAAGGTGCCTTGGTCTCGAAGATTAGGCACCTTGATCTCTGTAAATGCTCAAAATATGAATTTTTATGGTCACAAAATGATCTGAAATATTGTCTATCTATCACGTTAGATTTTCAAAGATATCTTGGATGTATTGAATAATTATGTGTTTACCTGCAAGAGAAAATGAAGTATCAAACCCTAGGAAAAATAAAATATGCAAAATGAATGGGTTAGACAGACTTGAGCCATAAAAATCGTGGTCTTATCACTGAGTGCTACACTACATTTCAGACCTAGATTTAGTTTTGTGTGTGTCTGCATGTCATGCACTAGGTGCTCTTGTGCTTGCACACTTTGCAAAATGTGCAAGTAACAAAAGCTATAGAAAATGTACTAGCATGTGTGCATGGAATATAATAGAATCTCTCCCCCTATGTTGTGTGTTTGTTAATATAGATCTCCTAGCCTTGATGCATGGCACTATGTGGATGCAAGTGATGCAATGGATGCAACTCTAGATGGAGTGATAGTAGTATGTGACGCTAGGACCCTCATTATGGTATCATAACTTTATATTTATAGGGTTCTCTTGTTCTAATTTCGTAATTAACCCCGACATGGCTGACCATGAAAAAGATAAAGATGAGAAACAGCTATAAAGATCCCAAAAGAGGTGGGAAAGTGGGAAAAATGGATCAGGGCACCTCGGGTGGACCGGACGCTTTTTTGACAGGGTGCCCAATGAGAGACCTAAGTGCCGGATTAAAGCTAAATTGTCATGAAAATGCCAAAATTGTTTTACATGTATATGGGAATTTTCATGAAAGATGAAATAAAATATAAAATAGGATGGCCAAAAGGTGGGATTAATTTGTACTTTATTTAGTTAAAAATCCCTAAATAGTAGTATGAAAAGCAAACTAAATAATGCCTAATGTGTAAGATTTTGTGACTATACTTTTACTAATTAGTTATTTATTTTCTGGGTATTAGTTTGGTTCATTACTTTTATATAAATGTTTTTAGAGGCCTTAAGACGTGGATTTAGTTGAAAAATATAAGATACAAATTTTAAATATCTCGAGTCCATAAAATTGATGTAAGTTATTATCGGTCAATTTTACGTAATTTATAATCACTTCATATTTGTAATGTTGGTATTGTGTTCTATAAGGCATAAAAAATTGATGGACATGTATTAGTTTGATTAGTACATCTTAAAATTTTATCGATGTTTTATATCTTATTTATAAATTATGGTTTAACATTTGGGTGGAGGTTTTGATAAGTTGGTTCTTATAACTGAGCTATTTTCTCAAACAATTGAGGCATCATAATATTTGTTTCAATTAGTGAAGTTAGGCTATAGGAAAGGAGAGATTTTGATAAGAACCTTGCATTTAATAAATCAATAAATTGCAGAAGATAATAAAACACAAGAGATATGGGGGCTAAGATGCCCTAATATCAATATATTTAGAATAATACCCTTAAGGTAGGGCAACACCATACAATGCTCCTTAAGGAAGGAGTAACTCCACAATCTCCCAAGATGGGAATCCACTTCGAGGAGGACACCTACAATATACCTCTACCAAGTAGAAGACTCAATTCATACATACATTCCCCCCTATAATGATACTCACATCCTTTAAATAGGTTGGGTAACACCTAACCCCAATGTAGGCCGACCCATTACCCAATATAATTAATTCCTATGTGAGCCCATATAACTAATTAAGGGGATGTGTGCCACATGTCAGCATCTCCATCAACCCATATACATTATATTATCATATCCCATGTGAACCCATACATATAACTAAGGGGATGTGTGCCACATGTCGGCATCTCCATCAACCCATATATATTATACTATCATATCCCAAGGTATATAGCATTTCCTCCGTCTTTGACATGTTTCATCCCCGAAACATAAGAAGAATCCATATAATGAGTGTGCTTTAAATTATTGCACACTTCTTTCCATGCTTAATCATCTAACCACCCATATGAAATCCTAGTGGGTGATGTTACTCCAAACATGATTCCATATTCCATTGTGCTCATCTGATTCCATCCTGGTCCATATGTGTTCCTCCTTGGCATCCATGCATATCCATAATTATTATTCATGTGATTCCATGACATATAATTATTGTTCCATTGATTCCATGTATAGCCAAAATTATTACTCCTCCAATTCCCTGTATATCCATATAGATTGCTGCCCTTGTGTGTCCTAGCATGTCTCCATGATTTTTTCCTCTCATGATGATGTGGGTGTCTATATGGTGCAACCTTAGTATGCTCAACCTTATCAATCTTTTCCTCCACTTTCTTTTCCTCTTCCAACTTGTTTGCTATTTCTTTTTTCTCTTGAGTAGATAAACTATTTTTCAATTTTTCATCATGTTCTTCATCCTTTCCTTCTGATTCATCCTTATTCCCTTCTTCACCATCTTCAAATTCATCTTCATGATCTAATTTTACATTACTTTTTTCCTTTCTAATTGTGATATCTTGCAACGTAATTTTCTTTCTCTTGTACCATAATTTCATGAATTTATTTTGTACATTAATATTAATTGTTCCCAATGTCTCTAACCAAGGATATCCGAGAACAATATCCATACCATCCATATCTAAAGCATAAAAATCTGAATGTAAAACATATTTATCCATAGAAAGCTTTAAATATTCAAAAACTTGAATATGCTTACCATCCATTTGAGATTCCTTGATATGATTTGTTTGCACATGTATATTTTGAGCTACATCCATATTGATGAAGTTATATTTGCTGCTAGGGTTTATGGAAACAATTACCTTTTTTCTTTGAATGCACCCTTCAAACTAAAATATTGAAGCTTCCTTCCTTGGAGATGCACTATCCTATGTAGCAGCTTCATCATCAACATTTTCTTCTTTTGCACCATCAACATTTTCTTCTTCTTCTTCTTCTTTAACAAAATTGTGTTTCTTTTTTGTTTCCCATCTAGCTAAGAAAATATCCTCCATTTCCTCCCAATCCCAATCCAATAGATCTATATCCAAATAAGAATACCAATGTCATGCTTTCCCACCAAGATGAAGATAAAAACTAACCCATACTAAAAATTCTTCAAAATACATTTGTTTAAATTGTATCCACAATTTTTTTGCATCAATTTCCCCATTATCATAGAAAATTGGTATATCCATGATGCATAAAAATTAGGGTTTCACAAACTTACTCCTTTGAACAATATTTTACCTGATGATTTCATCAATCATTAAACCTCAAATCTAAAACCACAAATAATTAACCCCTACTAAAATTTTGAGAGATTTATGAAAATGTAAGAAATTCAGGAAAATTCCTCAAATTGCAACCTATGGAGCTAAATAGTGAAAAAAATAAGATTGAAATAACTCTATCAAAATAGATTCACCAATTCTAAAATTTCAGTGGTGTCACCATTTAATATATTACCAAAACCCCAAAAAAAAATTCCTAATTCATCATTATTCAGAAGATATAGATGAAACCTTAGAATTAGGGTTTCAACCCTAAAACGGACACAACTTTTGCAAAACAGCTCCAAAAAAATCTAAAATTTGAGGAAGATTACTTGAACTATGTATCCACTCCCCAAAAAAAAATTTGAAAAATTCCAAGTCTATCTCAAGATATAGATGAATCACCAACATTAGGGTTTCATCCCACAAATTACTGGATCACTGCTCTGATACCACTTGATAAGAACCTTGCATATAATAAATCAATAAATTGCATAAGATAATAAAACACAAGAGATATGGGGGGCCAAGATGCCCTAATATCAATATATTCATAATAATACCCTTAAGGTAGGGCAACACCATACAATGCTCCTTAAGGAAGGAGTAACTCCACAATCTCCCAAGATGGGAATCCACTTCGAGGGGGACACCTCCAATATACCTCTACCAAGTAGAAGACTCAACTCATACATACATCCCCCCATCATAATGATACTCACATCCTTTAAATAGGATGGGTAACACCTAATCCCAATGTAGGCCAACCCATTACCCAATATAATTAATTCCTATGTGAGCCCATATAACTAACTAAGGGGATGTGTGCCACATGTCGACATCTCCATCAACCCATATACATTATATTATCATATCCCACGTGAACCCATACATATAACTAAGGGGATGTGTGCCACATGTCGGCATCTCCATCAACCCATATATATTATATTATCATATCCAGTGGTACATAGCAGATTTTTTTAGTATTATTAGATGAATTTTAAGGTGCATGTAAATTTTTAAATAATTAACATGATTAAATTGAATATATAGAGGATAATCTGAATAAATTTCAATTTTGAAAGAGTTATTTTCAAGGAGTTCACTAAAAATATTATCGGGATATTTGAGTAGAGGGTTTGAAGTTGTTTAATAAGATGTTGAATATTGAGATATAATTTTGAGGAGTTGATATGAAAAAAATATAATCGGTGGGAGTGAATTTATCCCCAACTTCCAAATTACTACAAAGAATATCAAGAACTACTCTTTTGATTTAATATAGATTACATGTAATGTTTAATATTGTTTTTGATTTGGAAATAGTATACCATGAATGATCAATGGCATGATAGGGAAAAATAATCAACAAAAATAGAATCTAAATGGTTTTAAGGTCATTATACAAACCCTATGATAGGATTACATGTTTAAAATATTCTTATAATGAAATTTTTATGAGGATATTTGGATTAGAGTAGATTTTGTAGGAGAAGATTAATTTATTAGGACTCACTCAAAGGTTAGACTAATATTCACATCATGTTCACAAAAATGAATTCAAAAATTATCCAATTTTGGTTCATTAAGTTATATTACATCTAAATCTTACCCACTATGACTATTATATTTGTTTATGTTTCTTTCCTAATGTCATCTACCTAGGTTATATATTTCTAACATAATTATTGCTACCTATTTTTTTCCAAATATGATTGTGACTTTTCACCTTTAGGATATTATTACCTACTTTATTTTCTATATTTCCACCTCTTTATTATAATGTTTTGATTTTGCATGGTAATAATGTTTGAACCTCCTTAAAAATGTTAATCACCTATTATTACCACACTTCTATCTTTACCTTAGCTACATGTCCACTTAGAAAGGATTATAAATGGTAGATATAATTATTGTTTCGTGTTGAGTAAGTCCTTCTCGTAGAATTTTTTTAATTACTATCTTTCATTTATATTTTACTCTATCTTGAGATGGAAGTATCAAATAAATATGTCAAATTATATCATCAAATTATTTTAACATCACACTTTTTTCATCCCATGAAATATCTCTCTTTTCTATTTCATTATACACTACGTATTGGTACCACCAAGTTTGATTTTAATAAAACTCTCATTTCTATAATGAATTTCAAGGAGTATCTAAGCATCATAGTTTGTAGGATTTCCTTCATAACAATTATGTGTTGGATATCATTTTTATTCATCTGTTACATCAAATTGATTGAAAAATAAAATTGATACGGAGAAGGAATGTTAAAAACCAAAATCAATGACAAACTATAAGCCATGTTAGCAAAAAAATTTTAAAAGGAAATAGAAAAAGGTAATTATTACAAGCAATAAACTTAGGTCAAATACAAAACATATGTGATGATTGGAACTTCTAATTTTATACTTGACATATCAACTTCTATAAATGGCCTCATTAAATATACCAAGGTATACTCGGATGTAATAGGTTTTGTTAATAGAGTACAAGGTCACATATCTATAAATTAATTCACCTACCTTCTCAAGACACAACCTAAACCTTGTATTACACCTATAGATATTTATTTGAGGTCAAGGGAAATGTTGAAACTATAATGTGGAGGTAGAATTCATTTTTACTATGATATAATATCATAAATGATATTGGATATCATTATACTTATAGAGGATAGTGACAATAATCCTAGAATTGTTTTAGGTTTCAAAGACCTATATGTAAGATAAAGATAGGTATAATACTAAAATTTAGTATAGGAGTGAGTCAAGAGATAGTTAAATACAAGGGGTCTAATATAATAAGACAAATCAATAGATAAAATTATATTTAAATTCACTCTAATCTATAGAAATGAATGATCAACCATAACCACAAGAACAATATAAAAGTTATAAATGATGCTTGAAAATATAAATAATATGCACAAGAACAAAAAATTGAAAAGAATTTTGGCATATGAATTCTTTAAAATTTTACATGATAGATTGTGCTTAGAGAACCAATCATGTCTTATCTCTGTAAAAACATATACCTAGTCTATTTTTAACATTTGTTAGCATAATGGTTATGAAAATGAGACATGGATAAAAAAATTTATTGACCTTCTATAGAGGGCCCGATCTTTATGAACTTTTAAAGTGAGGCCTCAGAGGCTTAAAATACAAAAAACTAAGAATGGTGTGTGGAAGGTGATGTTTTATTAAAATTTATATTTTAAATAAGATAATTTCATACTAAATTAGTAATTTCAGGCTCCATCGATGCAAAAATTGAGAAGTAATATCTGATTAGTTTTAATAATAAAAAACATAGAAAATTTGTGTAATAAATGAACGTTTTTATTACAATCATATGTGGTATGAAAAAAATGGATGATAAAATTTGTATTATAATGGACAAGTGGGATAGCATGATAATGAATTTTTTTTTACTTCATTCTTTAGGTAGAATCATTATCAATACATTCTAATCTACAACAATAATGGTTGAAAGTGAATTAGTCTTGTTGGTTGTCAAAGTGATTTTGAGATAAGTTTAGATGAAAATCTCTATAGGAGCTAAGCTATATTGTATGAATATTTTCATCATTGTTTAGGATTATTAAGGAGGATAGAAGGATGCTTTAAAAATTGTTGAAATATATAAAATAATATAATTATAACAATAAAGTATTTCATTTATGTTTGAAGTCCAATATTGTTGAGATATACGGATTAATTTATTCACACTTACATTATATTTTCATGATGTGAGAGATGAAAGATAACCTGGAAAATAGAATTATAGGAGTAAGGAGATAGTAGATCACTAAAGAGAATAACATAGGAAAAACATTATAATCCAATAAATTCTTAATAAGCTGTTGGGCAAATCAGCAAAGACCCCTCGGATGCAAATCAGTTTCTAAGTTGATGTTTCGGGCATCCGGTGTGATTGCACAACATTGAAACCTCTCTCCAAGTGTGGGACTTGTAAAATGAGAGAGGAATCTCTAGATTAGAGGCTGGTTCCTCAAACTCCTCCGATCGGATCTTTTATTTGTACTGATTGCAGAGGTTTTAAACCTAATCCTACTCTAAATTTCTAGGAGACAGAGATAGAAAGTACAAAAATTGAAACTAAACTAATAGGTGATACACCAAAGGAGTGGTGAACACTTCTTGTTCATGAAAATTGACACAATTTCATAAAACTCAACATGAAACATCATTCACAAGGCTGATAAGATGCAATTAGAGGTGCGAAATGAAACAAGACAATACAAACAAAGGACGAAAATTGATCACGAGTTTGCTTTGTCATTTTCATTGTCAAAATCCTTGCATTTGCAACATCAAAGAGGTAGAAACCTCATTCTACAATCATGAAGAAGGTCGATACTTGCAAAAATCACTTGTTGAAGGTGAAATAAGAAGTTTGTTGTCCCAAAAAAATGTTCAACCAACCAAAAAAATGAGCCAAATCTGGCTTTTACAATGCATGGGTCGAGCCTAGGAGAGAGAAAACATGTAAAAACATGGGAGCCATTCCCCATTGAATGAAGATGCATTAAAACAGCATGGGAATCCTTATAGATCCATTCCCTGACATTTTTGGCCATGCTAAAGAAGAATGCGACCCATTTTGCATTAAAACTGGTTGTTGAAACGTCATTTCTGGCCATTACCACGTGCCAGAGATGTTTCTTGATTTTCTCTCTCCAAACTGAACCAAAATTCAAAATTGACCCTGAAATCATGTAGAGAATTTCACCATCTTTCCATTGATATAAAGAACGAAAAATCTGAGCTTTGGATCGAAAGATATGGCGATTTGAAAATTTAGGGCAAAAACAGGGCAAAATCGGATTAGCGGGCAAAAAGTTTGAAATTTTACCCGTTTGGTCTTTGGAAAAAAATTTCAAATTTTCCCCACGCTCCACCACTCCAGGTGCCACGTGGCACGTTCTGATTGGCTGCGGGCCCTCTAAGGGAAAATTTCCCACAAAAACTCCACCGAGCCATAACTTGAAAAATATGAGGAGTTAGGAGGAAAACTTTACCTTTCTGGAAAGCTGAGAGAGAGCTCTATCCAATGGTGCCATTTCCAGAAGGTTTTGAGTTCCTGGAAAACAAAATATTCTGACTGAGGCACAAGAGAAGGAAATATTTAAAGGAGTTAGCCACAAAATGAGCAAGGGGCACATTTGGGATAACAATTTTGGCAACTTAGAGGGGTCATCTACCTGCTAGATGAAGTTACCAGTTTCCTGAAGCAATCCATTGGGCATGGAGTCACTTGATTCTCTGTTTAATACCCCAACTAACTAGAACGTTGCAAAGAGGAACATGGAAAATCACCTGATGGAGTAAGTCCTGCAAACACATTCCCAGGAACAGCAAGCTGTGCCAAAGCACTTAGGGAAAGCAAAACAACCTATAGCAAAACAATGTGCACAAGAACTTGGAGGAATGAAAACCTAAGCTAATATTTACAAGGTGGAGAATTTCCCTCTAGTAGTAATGCTTTAGATAGATTCCATTGACTGGAATCTACAGTTCTTCGCCATCTAATGAAGACAATGGGAAGGCATTGTTGTCCTTACACTTTGTGACCATGTATGGGCCACTCCAAATGGCATCAAATTTTGAATGCCTTCCCGGTTTGCTCTATCTCGCATCCCATTTTTACACTAGATCTCTAACTTGGAAAGATCTACTCTTGGCCTTCTTATCAAAGGTCTTCTTGATTAAAGCTTGATCCTTCTCCATTGCTTGGGATGCCCGATCTCGATCTCTTAGAGCTCCATCAACTCTGCATATCTCACCTCCATGGGCCCGGACTCTAAAGCAACTCTAAGCGCTTCATGAGTTCCAATGTTGGCAACTCAAGTGAAATGGGAAAGATTGCCTCTCTTCCATAAACAATCTTGAATGGAGAGTTACCTATGGATCTCTTGGGAGTTATCCTATCAGCCCATAAGGCTGATTTCAGTTTGGTATGCCAAGATCTCTGATTCTCATCAAGAGTCCTCCTAATGATCCTCAACAAGTTCTTGTTTGTAGATTCAGCCTGGCCATTACCCTGAGGGTAGTAGTTTGATGAAGTAATTAGGTAGATCCTGTTCTTGACAGCCCACTGAGTCACCTTGGATCCAATGAATGCTAATGCATTATCTAAGATTATTGTATCAGGTATGCCAAATCTGGTTACTATCCCCTCATAGAAGTCTAAGATTCTAGACTCATTTGCTTCCTTGAGTGCTACTGCTTCAGTCCACTTGGTGAAGTAGTCTATGGCTATCAAAATCCACTTATGCCCTTGGCTTGAATTGGGATTAATGACTCAATGAATTCCAAACCCCATTACATGAATGGCTAGTCAACTGAAATTGGATGCAATGGAAGGGCAGCAAGCCTCTCTTTACCTGTGAAGAATGCACAATTCTTGCACTTTTGATCCACGCAAATCAATCATTGAAAATATTGGGCCAATAATAACCAGCCTTTATGATTTTTAGAGCTGTCACTCTTGGTGCAAAATGACCACGGCTGGTCCACCATGGAACTCTTCCAACACCCTATGAATCTGATTTGTGCTAATGCATCTCAGTAGCACTCCATTCACATATTTCTTGAAAAAAACACCGTCCACTATGGCATATGCGATGACCTACAATCTAAAGTGTCTTCTTTGGGTTTTGTTCATCTCTACGGAGGGCATAGGCCTATGCTTAGGAAATACATTATACCTTGGGGAGTGCAGCAAGGAGTGGGGACAACATTATTCTCTTCTTGAGTGCTACCTTGCACACGGACTGTCTTGAATTGTCAAAACAGCCTCTTCTTTATGCATACTTCTTTTTCTTTCCCGAATCAGCTGCTCACACAATCCTTTTCCTCTTACCAGCTTGGTGACCTTGATCTCAATGTCATACTCCATGACATGAGTGATCCAACCTGCCCTTTTCTCATTCAAATCCTTGTTGAGGAGGAAGTCCTTTACTCCCGCATGAGAGACCAACAACCGAACCTTGTTGTTTGAGACTAGATACTTGAATTTCTTCAAGCTTCGATTCTGACTGCAAGTACATGCTTCTCAATAAAAGAATATCTCACCTCATAGTCATCTAGACTTTGGCTGAAGAAAGCAATTGGATGCTCATCATTGTCCTTGTTTCTTTGTGCAAAATGGCAGAAATAATATCATTATCTCCAAATGCATAGAGGATGAAATCCTTGGAGAAATCCGGGTTGATGAGAGTTGGTGCTTGGGAGATGGCTTCTTTGATTGCTTCAAAACTCTCCTTGCCTTCTGCTATCCACTTGAAAGCCATGCTTTTCTTTAACATTTTGGTGATAGGTTTGACAAGCGATACAAAATCTGGGACAAACCTCCGAACAAAGTTTATTCTCCCAAGAAAATCGAAGGGCCTTCTTGTGGCTTGGCAATGGTAGTGCTCTTATGGCTTCAACCCTCTCTGGATCAATTGCTAATCCTTCTTTGGAGACAATATGGCCAAGGAGCTTTCCTTCATGTGCTAGGAAGATACACTTCTTAGGATTCAAAGACACTCCAAATCTCCTGCACCTTTGGAAGACTTGTCTCAAATGAGAGAGGTGGTCTGCTGCATTCTTTGAAAAAATAGTGATATCATCAAGGTATATCAGCACCACATTGTTAATCAAACCTTTGAATGCCATGTCCATTGCTCTTTGGAAGGTAGCTCCAGCGTTGGACAGCCCAAATGGCATTTTCTATATGCATAAGTTCCCATTTGGTTTTGAAGACCTGTCTTGAATTGATCTTCTTCTTTCACCATAATCGATTGTAGCCCGAGTAGCCATCAAGTAGTGAAAACGCGTCTCGGAGCCAACCACAACTTGCAAAATTTCTCCATAGAAGGGAGTGGGTAATGGTCCTTGAGAGAACTCTATTCAAGTCTCTCGAAGTCAACACACAATCTGATCTCTCCAATCTTCTTTCGATTTAGAACTAAGTTGGCAACCCAACTAGAATGCTTGATTGGGAATATGATTCTTGACTCAATCAACTTGTTCAATTCCTTCCTCATGAGAGGTTCCATGTGTGGATTGACTAGCCTTTGTTTCTACCTGATGGGCTTAGTATTTGGGTCCAACTCAATGGTGTGCTGAGCTAACTTGGGATTGAAACCTTTCAAATCTTCGTAGCTCCAAGAAAACACATCAGGAAACTCTTGACACAGCTGTATGAACTTGTACCTTTCTTGTTCAGTTGTCATCTTTCCAATTTGCAATGGTTTGTTCTCTTCCACCAAGATGGATACTGAATCTTCTCTCTTGACCTGAATGTTTGCTTTCTCTTTCCTAAATTGATCATTGGGATTGAAAATGGACTCCAAAGTGATAAGTCCCTTGGGCAGCTTGTTAGTTCTCAGCTGTACCACTTGGTCACCATATTGTTGTTCCAATTTTTCTTGATTTTTAGCTGAGAACTCAGCTTCTTCTTGTAAGAAATGGATGATTTGCTAGTCATTCTCAAACACTTTCCAACTTACATTGTTATCCGGCACTGAAGGCCTCACAATCACATGGATGTTTGGCTGTACCTTATCTTTTTGAATGCTCTCCACAATGTCAAAGGCTGCCCCAACTACTGCAAGCCTGTCAGCAGCTTGGTTCTCTTTCCTAGGAATTGATTTGATGCCAAAACCCTCAAAATATTCAATGAGGTCCCACACCCTGTTCTTGTAGCACTTGAGTAGATCATTCTTGACAACATGCTACCCTTGACCTGGTTGACAATCAACTCACTGTCACCGAAGACTTGCAAGTTCTTTATTCCTCTCTTTATTGCCTAATGCATCCCTTGCACCAAGGCTTCATATTCAGCAGTGTTATTGGAGCATGCAAACTGAAATCTAAAAGCTGAATAGTACTTTACTCCTTGAGGTGAAATAAGCATAGCTCCACCTCCTACACCTTGTCTACTCCTTGATCCATCAAAAAATAGCTGCCATACCTCATTGTCATCCTTTTGGTTTGGCTTGGTGATGCTAGGAATGGGCTGATCTTCTTGATGTATGCAATAGACCCCTAGCTCAGATTCTTCTATTTCTTGATAAGGATCAAAAGCATGCACCTTGTTTGCCCATTCATCAAGAGTTAGATCCAGGATGCTTCCAACCTTGGTGTCAGCTTCATCAGTGCTTGGGTGATCTTCTTGATCAAATGCCGAATAGTTGGCATTGATCTGACTTGGAGTGTAGGGCTCAATGTGGAAGTTTGTAATAGGTTCAGACCTGATTGTAGCTTTGGTTCCATACCTCGTTCTGAACAGCATGTGTGACCAATCAGCAGACAAATATCCTCCAATCTTGGTTGTGAAATCTCTTGACAAACATAGGGCAAAGAGTGGTGGAAGGTCTATAACTGATACATCTTGTAAAACAACAACATTTGGACATGCATGCAAGGTAAGACTCAAGTTTCTAATCACCCCAACTGTTGTTACTGCTGTCCCATCCAACTGCACTACTCCTTTGGATATGGTTTCATATTGAAGTCCTAGCTGATCAGCTATTTTCTTGGGCATCACTGAGCTACTTGCCCCGGAATCAATCATGCAATTGTGCACCAATTGGTTTCCAATGATTAATGAGACATAAAAAGGAGGGGGCTTCAACATTTTACCTTGCTGTCCTCCATGATTCCCTTCAGGCTGGGCAGCATTTGTGAGCACTTTCTCTTGCATTTGGACTTGCTGATTCGAAGTTGGCCAGTCCTTCATGGTAGCTTGTAGAAAATCTCTCTAGCTTGGAATAGATAGGGATTCCCACATTGATATATTTACATTTTTATTCTTCATCTCGATTAATGATACTAAATGGTGATGAAGGATCTCTTTGTTGTCCCTTGGTTTGCATATTCATCCCTTGCATGTGGGTAGCAACAACTGGTATTTGAGTTGGTCTAAGAGCTGTTCTTGGCTGCCCTTGTGCATTTACAACTGGATTTTGTTTGCCAACCATTTTTGGAGCCATAAAAGGTTGTGGATTGGTTGGAGCTAATGAATATTCTTCACCCAAATTCCTTCTTTTTGACCTTGTGTTGGCTACTGACACCTTGAGAGACTGTTTGATTTATGCCACAAAAATCCTCTGCTTGCCAGTTCACAAGTGTGGTGTCATTTGGAGCTGATTGCTGCTGGAATGTTTCTTGTTGTTGGTTGTTTCCTTGATTGCCCTCACCCTCCACACCGTAGCTGTCACCATTAATGCTTGATTCAAGGCACCGTTGAAACACATAGATTAGTTGTCGGAGTTCATTGCATGGAAAACACCAATCATACTCTGAGCAATGTTGTTTTGTGTTGGCACCAATGCCTTAGAGGTAGATATAGCATTTGGATTATAGGGCTGAAATGGTGCATTGGCGGGAGGCCTTGCTTGATTTAGATTTGCAGCTAGATTGGGTGGTCTATGAGGTTGATGATATGGTTTCTGTTAGGCTGAGCTTGAGGCTAGAAGGAAGGTCTAAACTTTGGGCTTGTTGCCTCTTGAGAGTAACCGGCTCATTACCTAAATTTTGCAATTGCTTCATGACTTCTTGAAGTTCATTTGAGGCACTAGAAGATGAAGTGGAAGCTTCACTTGAATTCTGATTTCTAGGAGTTGGAGATGGAGCCAAATTAGGTGCTTGATTAGTGTTTGGGCTCTCTAAACTTGGAAAAAATGGCATAGGAGGTCTAGGGGCTAGTTTTCCAGCTTGGATCAAAAAAATTTCAGCCCTAATGGCAATGCTATAAGCCATAGGGATAGTTATGCCTCCCATGGACTGAATTAACATAGAAATATCAAAATTTAGAGCTTTGAGATAGTAAAGAAAAGCACCTTCTACCGTTGGCTTTGACCGCTTTGGAATTCTCTCTCAAGTCCTTTGAAATCTAAAGTTGAAATCGAGTCATTTGCTCATTGGGAGCTCTCTTGATGGTTGTGTCAATTGCTGCAAAAGAGACAAGTTGTCTCCCTTCTCTCCAAATTACTCATGAAGTGCTACACATAGCTGGTTCCAATTTTGAATAGAACCGAGGCAAGGCTTCTAAACCATTGCAAAGCCTTCCCCTTGAATGAAGATGCCAACAATTTAACAAAGAACAACTTGCATCTCATTGATTTCATGAATTGCACAAAGGTTGGAAATGTCTTTAACATGATCACCGGGAGTAGTCGATTCTCTCTAGTGAAGTATGAAATGTTCTTCAAGGCTGCAATTGGAATTTTATTTTGTGCATGAGAGCAAGTGGGCTCTGCCAAGTGAAATTGACATAGGGGTTGTTTTGTGCCATTCTAATTGGCCTTAGAACCCTTTTGATTCAATGAAAGGCCTACCGAGGTGGAGGAGTTGAGAGAGTTCTGTTTGGTGGAGATGGAGACCTTTGGATTCTCCTCCCACTTTTCCTTACTATTGGAGATAACTACGAGATATTAAAACAATGCCTTTTCTTCTCTAGCTCTTGACCTTGTAGTGATTCTTCTAATGAGTTTTCAGGTCTACACTGCTAAAACCAGATGATTCTTCTTCCTTGGAGTCACCAGATGTGTAACTTATAGCTCTTTTAAGAAAGAAAATTGTAGCAGATGCACATCAACTTTGCTGAAATGAAAATGAGACCTCTAAGGTCCCACCGGGCATGCCAAAACTATTGTGGCAAATCAGCAGCACCCCTGGATGCAAATCAGGTTTCTAAGTTGATGTTTCAGGCATCCAGTGTGATTGCACAACATTGAAACCTCTCTCCAAGTGTGGGACTTGTAAAATGAGAGAGGAATCTCTAGATTAGAGGCTGGTTCCTCAAACTCCTCTGATCAGATCTATTATTTGTACAATTGCAGAGGTTTGAAACCTAATCCTACTCTAAATTTCTAGGAGATTGAGATAGAAAGTACAAAAATTGAAACTAAACTAATAGGTGATACACCAAAGGAGTGGTGAACACTTCTTGTTCATGCAAATTGACACAATTTCATAAAATGCAACATGAAACATCATACACAGGTTGATAAGATGCAATTAGAGGTCTGAAATGAAACAAGACAATACAAACAAAGGACTGAAAATTGATCACAGAGTCTGCACTGTCATTTTCACTGTCAAAATCCTTGCATTTGCAACATCAAAGAGGTAGAAACCTGTTACAATCATGAAGAAGGTCTGATACTTGCAAAAATCACTTGTTGAAGGTGAAAGAAGAAGCTTGTTGTCCCAAAAAAATGTTCAACCAACAAAAAATGAGCCAAATCTGGCTTTTACAATGCATGGGTCGAGCCCAGGAGAGAGAAAACATGTAAAAACGTGGGAGCCATTCCCCATTGAATGAATATGCATTAAAATAGCATGGGCATCCTTACAGACCCATGCCTTGACATTTTTGGCCATGCTAAAGAAGAATGCGACCCATTTTGCATTAAAACTGGTTGTTGAAACGTCATTTCTGGCCATTACCACGTGCCAGAGATGTTTCTTGATTTTCTCTCTCCAAACTGAACCAAAATGAAAAATTGACCCCGGAATCATGTAGATAATTTCACCAGCTTTCCATTGATATAAAGAACATAAAAATCCAAGCTTTGGATCGAAAGATATGGCAATTTGAAAATTTAGGGCAAAAACAGGCCAAAATCGGATTGGCGGGCAAAAAGTTTGAGTTTTTACCCATTTGGTCTTTGGAAAACAATTTCAAATTTTCTCCATGCTCCACCACTCCAGTGCCACGTGGCACATTCGATTGGCTCACGGGCCCTCTAAGGGAAAACTTCCCACAAAAACTCCACTTGAGCCATAACTTGAAAAATATGAGGAGTTAGGAGGAAAACTTTACCTTCTCGAAAAGCCGAGAGGGAGCTCTATCCAATGGTGCCATTTTAGAAGGTTTTGAGTGCCTAGAAAACAAAATATTCTAACTGAGGCACAAAAGAAGGAAATATGTAAAGGAGTTAGCCACAAAATGAGCGGGGGCATATTTGGGATAACAATAACTACATAAAATGATCCTTCATAATTACTTAATGTACTAGGTGGAATAATTCTAAGCTATGTAATTATTGTTAAAATATACAAAAACATTATAAGTATATCATTAAATATAAACTTAGTATTGGTAAAATTTCTAATGGTATCAAAGAGAATATTGCTAGATTTAAACCCCCAAGAACAAGAGATATCCAAAGAATGAAGAATACTTCTTATCCAATTCGAGATAGGAACTATCAACAGTCGGAGCAATCCGGGAATAGCATTGATAGATCTTCGATTAAATGGAATCCTCCTAATTTTAATTGGTATAATTTGAACTTTGATGGGGCCTCTAAGGGAAACCCTGGGATTGCGGCAGGAGGAGGAGCGATACGGGATCATAAAGATAATTTGATTGCTGCGTATGCTGGGAAAATGAGAATTTAAACTAATCATTTTTCCGAAGCATTATCTTCTCTATGGGGCCTGAGAATTGCCCAGACTCAAAATATTCAGAACCTCATTATTGAAGGGGACTCCCTGAATATCATTAATCTTCTTAAACAGTGCTCATCTCCAAGTTGGAGCATCAAGGATTTTATCTCAGAGTCCATAAGTATTAGTCATACTTTCAATAACATCAGGATCATGCATACTTACTGGGAGGGTAATAAATTGGTGGATGCGCTGGCTAATTATGGCATTAATGTTAACCTCACTATTTGGGATAATAATAGCATCCCTAAGCAGCTTCAAAACAACATTCATGCGGATTTCTATACGCAAGCAATATCTAGAGCTGAGTTATGATTTTTGGGTGTGGATCAGCATCAATAATACTCCCACACATGTTGACTTAAAGAATATGATGATGCAAATCATGTCAAATAAACAAGATAGTGTGAAATATATGGGGAATTCCAAGTGGAGTTACATTGATTTGAAAATCACACATGTGGGCTTACACTGCGATTGCTAAAAGCCGGATACAAAGCTCCATGGAAACCGAAGATAGTAGTAATGTGATTGATGACAGGGAGTGGGCTATTCCCACATGTGATTTTCCATAGACTCAGATCAGCAGACACGCAGCCATTCGTGGGAAAAGCAACGGCTCTCATTTCCAATATTGTGTGGATTACAATAGCAAGAAGCGGATGGGTTTCAGTGCTCACAAGAATTTGGGAATTTGTTGCAAACAGTTAAGCACAGAGAAGATGGGGGCCCCCTTGCCAAATTGAGCCTAGTGTGGACCCAGACTGGAAGGATAATATTGAGCTATGGAGCATACTCAGCAAGGGTGGCATCACCAACTTCATGGAGAAGGTTCAGGGGCATGATCAAAGCATTTTTGTGCATTTTGTGAAGGAATGGAAGGAGTGGACTGTTGAATATGGGGGGCAGAAGATCTTGGTCAATGAAGAACTTATTGTTGAAGCGACTGGCCTTAGTTTGGAGGGCTACCATTTCTTTAACAAAAGGGTCGACAGAGATGTTGAAGAGAGGAGATTTTTGGAAGGATCTGAGAAGCTAATCTATGTTACAGTGGGCCTGCTTGTTAGCTCGATCCCTCCGCCTTATGATGAGGTTACTCACATGATGATACGGTTCATCTCCTTGGAAGGAAGGTTTGTCACTGTTCTTGCTAAGCATCTTATCTTTCTTAACCACTTCCGTAGGAATCACTTGGTTTGTTTTCCCCATTAGTTGATGAACTCTCTTGAGAGCTCCATTTTGGAGTTTCAGAAGCATACCCGGGTGGTTCCTTTACACCAAGGGCTTATTTTGTTGCTTCATAAATGCTATCTTCTTAAGTATCCTGGTCTCCCATCCTCTCCTAGCTCGGTTCCCCCCTTTTCCGGGTTTCTCTTTGCTGCCACCATGTTTCTCCATTATCGCCCCCACCACCACCGTCGTCCCCCTGCCGGTCATCCAAGCTTCTTCTTCCATTCCCCCTCGCTTCTCCCACCCCCACTTCGCCTCCACCTTGAACGGACACTTACAAGGCTTCTAGAAAGCTTAACCTTGAGACTCTTGTTGTGGAGAAGGGGCCTCATGAAATTGAAATTGCACATGACCTTCTGAATATTAGCAGTGCCAGTCCCCGGGATGTGCATATGGAAAGCTCTTCAAAAAGGCTGGATGCCTTAGAGGCTGATATGAAACTGCTGAAGGATGAGGTTAAGAACTTGGCTAAACAGAAAGGCAAGAGGAAAAAGGAGGAGGAGGTGGATATTGATAGCAGCCAGATTGATGATATCTACAAGAAGCTGAACTCCTTAGACTCCCGTTTAGGGAAGGCCAAAACTCGACATGATTACAACATGGCCATCTTTAGGGTGATTGAGGAGTTCATTGAGCAACATGTCAAAAGTGTCTCCAACCTCAGTGGTGTTCCGGCAACACTTTGGGGTAACGATAAGGAAAGAAAAAGGACCATTGAGCAATTTGGATAATCGATGCTACCCACATGACAACTTTGGGTATGTTCCACTCTGGAATAATATCAAGACCCAGCATTGACAAAGCTGCCAAAAAGTAGTTGTAGATGCTTTAACTTTGTTCTTGTATGTTTTTATGCTATTTTTTTGTGGTCTCTCTACTACTTTTTTATAGCTTTTTATTTGTTTTGTCTCGTTTGGGTAGCTATTTTTGGCTACTTTGAGCTTCATTGTCACATTTGGATTCGATCCTTTTCTCTGGTTCTCATTCCTATTTTGGCTCCTAGGCCATATTTTTTTACTCAAGGGTATAGTCCCTTTCAAAAACTATTTGCCAATAATAAAAAATATATATATATATATATATATATATATATATATGATTCTTAAGTAAGAAAACTAGACATTGAAAAGACTTAAT
Source organism: Taxus wallichiana var. yunnanensis (assembly GCA_018340775.1). Classification (NCBI taxonomy): domain Eukaryota; kingdom Viridiplantae; phylum Streptophyta; class Pinopsida; order Cupressales; family Taxaceae; genus Taxus; species Taxus wallichiana. The sequence goes on from CM031237.1 coordinate 124,586,854, forward strand.
TTACTCTTACATTGCTTTATCCTTTTTATACTCTTATCATTTTATTTTTTGGGATGTATACATAAATTTTGGACAATGGAAAACATGTGACCCTTCTATCTATTTACTATTATATCATTCTATCATCTCGAGAAAATACCACCCATTAGGCTAGGAGCACCAAGGAGCTACTATCCCCTTTGGATGCTTTTTCCTTTTCCCTCCATTTCTCAAATTTAAAATGCCACGTTATTTTTTTATCTTTTATTATACATTTCCCATCATTTTGGGTCTTCATTATTGATTGTTAATTATGGTATTCAAATAAGATAATCAGGTATATACATTTATTACTCACTATTATTAGGTGATGGAAAATTTGGAATATCACTTACTATCTAATACTTGGTATGATTTTTACATTATTCATTCATTGCATAGGAGGAGATATTTTTGAATTCCATCTAACACCTTCATCATGGGGGAAAATAGTTGAAACCCACTATTTTGGTATAAATGACACAAGAAAAACCTAGCTTCAAGGGACACAATTCAATCTCATACGTGTACTTGAAATACATAATGTCTAAAATATAGGGTAGCCCATAGTGAAAATCACATTGGGGTGACCACTACATTCAATTCGAATCTAGAATATGCATTATTTATTTCATCTATTGTTTTATTCAGCCTTGTGCAAGTTGATAGGGTTTTATTTTGTATTTCAAAGTGCGACAATAAAACCTACAACAAAGCTAGAGAGATAGAGAGTGGAAGAAATATATTTTTAGACCCTCAAAATATCATAAACAGAGAATTTTCTAGGACACTCTTTGCTAGTTTAGACACTAGCACCTAGGGCATTTTGTTCCCTTTTGGGCATTCTTTGTCTGAGAAGGAGTTTTAGATTACATTATTCCAAATGAACCTTACTCATTCTGGATCCATCTTGTTCCACTCATTTTCATCCCAAAATTAGTCAAGTTATTTTAATACATACTAAATAACTCTTATCTCACTATTGCTCACACTTACTTGTCTCTTGCATGATATATATTCCTTATTATTGTTATATGTATTTGATATCGTTACTCTTTTATATTTAAATTTTTACAATCATTTTGTGAACTTGATATTTTAAATGCCCATTATCAGATCTATCTTTCGTGCCCATTACGTATAGTGGCTTCTTGAGTCTCCCACAACATACAAAGTTTCTCACATGGAATTGTAATTGATCCACAGTGTCGTTGAAACTATGCATAATAGTCCCTCTTCACTTCCCATCACGTTCCACTCAGTGACATAGAATCTTATGATATTTAAAATTCTTATATGATGAATAAAATAATGTGGATCAAGAAAAAAATTGATTATATTACCACTTTTTGTGATATGTTATGTGACAATCTGGCCATGTTACATATGTTATTAATGATTTATTAGACACTCAACATTCCCATCATAATTTTTTTAATGTCATTATGGTTCATACATTGAAAATATATAATTCTATCACCTCTTACATTGTACTTTCTTCTTTTCTGTCACTTTGGTGATATCCGCCATTAATATGCTTATTTCCACACATAATACTCAATTTTATATTCTCTTATTATCTCACATATCCAACCTATTAGCATGTGATTTCTTGTTGTTTTTCATTGATGATAAATGGGTGTACTCATTAAACAAGGATATACAAGGTGTTACTTGTTTGTAAGGGTGAAGCAATGAGATTGGTTTAGTCAAGTAGGCCTAATCCTTAGGCATAGTAAGTAGGATGCCTTAGAATACTAGAATGAAGGTATGAGACAAATAGATAAGCATCGTCAAGCCTTGGAGAACATGAAGAGGGTGTGTTAAGTCAGGTCCATGAGGAAAATAGGGCATGTTCATGGATTACGATATGAAACAATCTCAACTATGCCTAATTCAGAGACCTAGTGCAAGCATAACATGGAGTATGAAGAAACAAAGATAATTAAAAGTAATGCAAGTATGAGGAGCATGGAATGAGATGGTATAAATCATTAGGAAGGTTATAAATGTCACAATCTAGATGTAGAGGCATGTATGAGGTATTTCGAATCATGTCCTTAAGAAAAGCTAAGTAAGCATGTACAGATCAAGGATATGGATGAGGTTCAGACAAGTGTAGGGATAAATGAGCCTTGAGACATGTTAAGTAGGGTGTGTTAGTTCTTATAAAAAATTTCATGTCAAAACTCCAAAGAACATGAAAGAAAAATGAGAATTAGTCCAATTGAGCTCTTAAAATGATCATTTCCATCTTAAACGGTAAGTTTGAGATGGTCATTGGAATGTTAAAATTTTGCATAGTGGTTTGGTAATTTCATCAATTTTGTAACATTGATTGTAGAAACTTTTCTAGGAAGAATTAGTTGGAATGATTACCTATAACTTTATGAACAATGTTTAACATGCTAAGGAGGTATTAAACCCTCCTAAAATCCTACCTTTAAAATGATGGTGAAGAAATAAATAGTCAAGTCATGAAATGCATTTTGGAGGCTGATGTGATTATTTGGACTTGTAGAGGAATCTTTCTAATTAATTTTGGTTGTTTTCTTAATATCCAAGTCAACTTGTAAGGCACTAATATATGCTTATTTTTAAGAAATTTGATGGTAAAGTCAAGTGATAGAGGTTTCATGTTGAAAATATTGATGTGAGAGAATTTTTATCTCGAATCACAACACCCTTTAGTTTTGAAGTGTGTGTGCTTGAGCTCATGGTGTGATTGGATAACATGGGTACTATCTCCAAGTTGTGGAACTTGCTACTTGAGATAGACCTCCAGAGAAAGTTGGTTCTTTCTCCTAAACTACTTGCCACAATCTACACTAATGTAGGAAAAACTATCTATCCTAATCTAACTTTCCAAGGACCGGGAAAGAGGATGTATGAAAATAGATTCTACACTAAAGCATTGATACACCAGAAAAGGAGGATGTGAGAATAGTATCCAATGTGTCAAAAAGATAATTAAAGTGCATACTAGAAGGGATGATAACATTTCTCCACACTCCAACAAATGCATTCACAATAATATTCCTTACAATAAAAATGAAAATGAATCCATGCAAAGTATGAAGTAGAAACAATATATATGTAATAAGTTTGAAAGGGAAAGAAAAATGCAAACAAACACAACAGGGGAAGAATTATCCACAAAATTGTATATAGTGCTTCATGGATATGCACAATCAAATCTATTACATAATAAGGTCTTGGATCACCATGCAAGGAATCCACTACAAGGGTGCAGTAGCACATTGGCTTCAAAAAATAATTTTGATAGAGTTTTCTCACGAAAACTATCTCCTTTTATAATGAGCCCAACACTCCAATTTATAGAATCTCATGAGAGAGAGAGAGGGAAAATGAAAATCTCGAAACCTATCCTTATACCACTTGAAAAAGGTAGTTAAAACATTAAAATGATCTTCTGTTGCTTGCAACAAGCCTCCCGTCTTGTCCCAACTTGCTGAAGTGAAATATGTTAGCCCACGCTTCATTGAATTCATTCCAACTACCAAATAAAACCATTGTCCTAAACTGGGCATGTTTTCTAAAAAATAACCATATATTCCTCATTAAATTCCGTATTTCATGAATATCTCATTGAGAGTGTCTCAATATCCCTTTAATGTTGGTAATGGTTTTACAAAGGTGTGGTTAAATTCAAATAAATTTCTCATTATGTAACTAAAAGTTCAAAATCAAGTATTAATGTGTTGTTATCTGGGTGTAAATAAGATATAAAATATGTTAAATTTATAGCTCACCAATGAAAGAGAAGTAAGTTCTCTTACGAGATCGATGAACAAATTCAAGAATACTCTAGGATTTATTTATGCTCATTCATTCATCTATCAATATTTCTGAAGAAGAAAAGCATAGAGTCAAATCCCCAAAAATGTTAAGATAAATCCTAATAAAATGGTGAATGGTATTCTCACACCTGTAATGCAAGAAATAAAGGTGTATCGTCTCAGAAATTATATCAACAAAGCTCGATGCATTTATGAAGTCATTCAAAGTGTTCTTAGACCATTAAATCATGTTCTTTGATCATTGAAATCATCATGAGGTACATTTGTGATAGTTATTATCTTATATCATCCCATGAAGAAGTTAGATATGTTATCGAGTTTGAGTATGAAGAAAACATTGAAATTAGGCTTTATCATGTTGATTCAAGTAAGAAAAGTGGTCAAAGAGTTTCTAGTTGCGTGATCATGGTCAGGTATTAATTCTATCTTGTCATTACATTCCCAAGGTCTACAAGAAAGTCTTAAAATTGATAATAATAATGTGAAGAGTGAAATCATGTTGTTATTTTTATTGACCATTTATCATGTTTGTGGTTTTCAAAGTGTTGTAAAGTTGGTCAAATGTGTAGGGGTTTATCATCATCTTGAGAGGCTTGAAAATATTGTAAACTATGTCATACCATTAAAAGAGTTTTTTTCTATGTGAAAACTTAGGTATTCATGTTAATGTCTAAAGTTTTGTGAAAGTGAAGTCTACACTCTCATGATATAAGGATGTTGGTCTCATGGAGGACACAAGAAGAATAATAAGGTTGTTTTATGACTAAGAATGAAGTAGTTATGTTTCAATGGTTTACATTGATTCAAAAGATGTGTAATAATGCCTCAACTTAGAGCTTAGAGGGTTTATGAAGGTGTGAAGGGAAACAAGTTTTGAATGAATTCAAAATTAAATGAAAAAGATAGTCGAGTCATAAAAGCATGAGGTGCAAGACGAGAATGAGGTATCCAGGGTATTTTGTGCACACTAACATTATGTACTTATGTTATGAATTAATTATACATCAGTGGTGTAAAACAATTCCTTCTCATGAATTAAGAGTTTTTATATATCATAGAGGTTGTGTGGAGGAGTATGAAACTTGATCGGGACTATGAAAAGCAGAGATGAGATTCCCCAACTTGTATACATGTTTGCAATAATGTATATAGGAAAAGTGGACTTATGGTGATGTTTCTAGCAAGTGTATGGGTATTCAAGATGATGTGTAATCATAAATTGAATGTGGATAGTAAATTTTTAGAGGAACTTAGAGAAGTAACATAGAAAAAGACCATGAACTCATTCTAGTAAACAAAGACAAGACAAAACATGAGAAATTAGAATTTTGAAGATTAAAACGTATTTGCACATTGAAAATATCTTAATTCAAGTGGGAAAAGGTGATATATAGGATTTTATCACTTTAAATAAGTTGATTAATACCAAACCCTAGTTTTCTCTATGAAATCTTAGCACGGAGCTTGAAAACCCTAGTGATAGGAGAAAATTGAGTTGGATATGATTAATAAGTAGTTGAGAAATAACATTTGGAAAAAATAAATATTTTCCAAAAGGGTGTCTAGAAAATTCTTTACTTTTAACTGGTTGTTTGTAGAATTCTCCCAGTTTCAAGATTTTTACCTTTAGAGGGATAATTCTGAGGCCAAATTTAAAATGGTAATTAGATGATAGAAATGCACAGACATTAAATTTGTTTTTACAAGTTTGGAATCTTATAAAAGAGGATAAATTGTACTCAGAAAATATACCAGTAAGGTTTAAGTGTGAAAATTTTGTTAAATACATAAAAAATCTTATTATTAAGGGCTAGTACCAAATTGAGAGGTCTGAGGAAAGTATGTGAAAATAATGTGTGAAATTTTTTTAGATGGAATAACATGTTGGTTTAGTGTCATTTATTAGGGAGAATATTCTTAACTCTTGATTCAATAATTTTGTGAAATATAGTGGTTTAGGCCAATGTAGGCTATTTAACAAGAAGGAAAAAGTACTATATTGGTGAATTTGATAAAAAAATTGTTAAGTGTTGACATTTATTGTTTTTTCAAATGATATTTGTATCATAGTGACTCTCTATCAGGTGTTTTCATTGTTAGTGAGGCTATACAATAAGAAGTAAGTGATGTTTACAGACAGGGGGAAAAAATATTATAACTATAAAAGTCAATATATCAAGAAAACAAGGCTATAATCACTTAAGAAGAAACTCACGGAAGAGTTAGAAATGTGTGTTCCTTCATATGATATATGATCATGTTAAGAACTTGAATTCTTGCATGGAATTATAAAATTATATGATATGTGTTATCCAAAATGTGCCCCCTACTCATTTTGTGGCTAACTCCTCTCATTCTTCCCTCTCTTGTGCCTCAGTCACAAAATTTTCTTTTCAGGAACTCAAAACCTTCTGGAAATGGCACCATTCGATAGAGCTCTTTCTCATCTTTCCAAAAAGGTAAAGTTTTCCTCCTAACTCCATGTATTTTTCAAGTTATGGCTCGGTGGAGTTTTTGTGGGAAATTTTCCCCTAGAAGGCCCACAGCCAATCGGAACTCGCCACGTGTCCAGGCCAAAAATATCAAAGTGACCCGATTTAGCCTTGTTTTGCCCTAAAACTTCAAATTGCCATATATTTCAATCCAGAGCTCAAGTTTTCACATTCTTTATATCAATGGAAAGCTGGTGAAATTATCTACAAGATTCGGGGTCAATTTTGCATTTTGGTGGAGTTTGGAGAGATAAAATCAAAAATGCTTCTGGCACGTGGTAATGGCCAGAAATGACGTTTCAACAACCAGTTTTAATGCAAAATGGGTCGCATTCTTCTTCAGCATGGCCAAAAATGTCAGGGCATGTGTTTGTAAGGATGCCCATGCTATTTTAATGCATCTTCATTCAATGGGGAATGGCTTCCACATTTTTACATGTTTTCTCTCTCCTGGGCTCGACCCATGCATTGTAAAAGCCAGATTTGGCTCATTTTTTGAGGTGGAACATTTTTTTGGATAGCAAGCTTCTTCTTTCACCTTCAACAAGTGATTTTTGCAAGTATCAGACCTTCTTCATGATTGTAACAGGTTTTTGCCTCTTTGATGTTGCAAATGCAAGGATTTTGATAGTGAAAAATGACAGTGCAGACTCTGTGATCAATTTTCAGTCCTTTGTTTGTATTGTCTTGCTTCATTTCAGACCTCTAATTGCATCTTATCAGCCTGTGTATGATGTTTCATGTTGCATTTTATGAAATTGTGTCAATTTTCATGAACAAGAAGTGTTCACCACTCCTTTGATGTATCACCTATTAGTTTAGTTTCATTTTTGCACTTTCTATCTCTGTCTCCTTGAAATTTAGAGTAGGATTAGGATTCAAACCTCTGCAATTTTGTAAATAACAGATCTAATTAGAGGATTTTGAGGAAACAACCTCTAATCGGAGACTTCTCTCTCATTTTACAAGTCCCACACTTGGAGAGAGGTTTCAATGTTGTGCAATCACACCTGGATGCCCGAAACATCAACTTAGAAACCTGATTTGCATCCGTGGGTGCTGCTGATTTGCAACAACAATATTTTCTTAGCGGGATGCATAACACGGAGTCTTATGAGGTTAATGACCTCAAAAACATGAAAATGTTTGACAATAATGCATTAAATGGATGTCTTATGGAAGTACGTACTAAATTTTTGACAACTAGTGTATGATAGAGATAATTCCTCTTGATGATTATAGTCACAAAATCGTGCACTTTAGACATTTATTTATCGTGGTCTCATACTACTATTTAGAATGTTCCTGAGTGAAGAAAGCACTAATTAACCCCATCTTTTAGGCATCTTATTTTACTTGTATTTTATCATTACACATGATTTTTATCAACATGCCTAATTTGTTTTAGAACTTTCTAGCCATTTTAGCATCGGCTAAGGTGCCCATGGTAGTATTGGGGTACCCATGGGTGCCCTAGTCCTTTTCTACTTTCTTGCCATTTTTGCGCTCTTTCTAGTCAATTTTCATCCTTATCTTTTTCCTAGTTGTCCATGTTAGGGTTAATTACGAAATTAGTTCAAGAGAATCCTATAAATATAAATTTATGAGACCATAATGAGGGACCTAGCATCATACTACTATCACTCATCTAGAATTACATCCACATAGCTCCATCATCAATAGACAAGCTAAGAAGGTTACATCACACTTCATAGGGGGATTCTATTATATTCCATGCACACAGAGACTATTACATTGTTTTACATTTAGTTATTGCTTGCTATTTCACATAGTATGACTTGCATAAGAGAACCTAAGGTATGACATGCACACACACACCAGAACTACATTTGGGTCCACAATGTAGTCCAACGCTTAGTTTAGTAATCCCACTATTGTGGTAAGTGATGTCAGTCTAACCTATTCATTTTTCATATTTTTTTTTAGGGTTTTAATACTCCTTGTCCTATTACAAGTCTCTACATCATCTTGGATTATTGGTGACATACAATGCGGGACAACGAACTTAATGTGACATACAATGAGGGTTTCATACCACCTTCCAACCCTGTGAGAACTAGTTTCGGAGCTTTTTCGTAGACCAGGGCACCCAGATTGCATACCAGAGCACTTGTGGGCACCCCAGTCCACTTCTAGGTTCCCTAGTCCACTTAGGTCCTTAAAATCTATCCTTTTTGGAACCTCTACAAAGTCACTCCATTTGTTTTCTCCAATTATCTTTATGTCACTTTGTGACAATCACCTCTTATATCTGTTGAGTTTTTCTTTATCTTCTTATTTCATATTAGGGTTTTATTTTATTAGTTTAATCATTTGGTAATTTCACTATAGTATAGTTTTTACTACATTTTACGTCCTCCTAGATTAGATTAACTACCCCATAAAAACCAATTTTATTTACTCATTTTGGTGAACCCAACCATTGACTCCACCTTCATTCAAGGATTTTCTCATCTTTTATACCATGGCTTCTAATGCGTGTCAAGTATATTTGGTTCAATTGATTCAAATGCTCTTCAAAACACCCTATAAATTATGTGTCCTTCCCATCAACATATTACCTACCCAAGTCAACATTATTTTTGGTCATGTTTCTACAGACTCCCTTGATTCTAATTCCAATCAATATATTTTCAAATTCATTCAAGATCTTCATTCCGTATTTTTGGATAAATTTCAAGCTCTTAATTATATATTTCAAGATAAATTTCAATCTATGGAATCCAAAATCACATCTCTTAAATCTAAAATTCAACAGCTTAAGGATACTTCTCAGGCTCACAATTATTCTTCTTCTCATATTCATTATATGTCTTCTACATGGGATCATATTAACGAACCTCAAATATTTTCACTACCTAAACCTCTCAAGTTTGCAATCAATGCTACACAACAAGATGTTCTTCCCAAAATCATAACTCATTAATTAATCAACTTGTCATCTACTCATTGTTATCCTCCTTATCAACTTGCAAAATATCATGGCCTCCCATATTGTAATTATCATCAAATCAACGGACATAATGACAATGATTGTTATGTTTTACAAAGAATAATTAAACATCTTGAGCATCAAGGTTTCATCTCATTCACCGCACAACGTTCTATTACATGGTCATCTCCACTTGTTACATCTCAATGGGTTGTTAAATCTGCTTCATCTAATGAGCATCATGTCATTACTTCTAAGGTAATTCAAGAGCCACTTAAGCAACCACCCCTAAACATCGATGCACCACCTCTTCTTAAATCATTTTGGCATCACCAAGTCAACATAAGAAACCTCCTCTTAAGGATGATCTCACTCCTCTTCCGTTAAAGGTATTGACCACCTCACCAAGTTATATGCAACAATCACCACTTAAAGTAAAGCTTGAAATTCCTACATCCACTATAGATCCTACATACATTGACGATTGGGACCCAAATGACGATTACTAGGATGATGAACCATTTGATAGTCACAATCCTCTATCACATCCAATTAGTTTTGTCAAAGATACTAATCTTACTGATGAAGAAGACATATCTAAAATTCTCGCCACCATCGCATGGTCCTATTATTGCTTCGACCTACCATTTATTAACTAAATTGGACTAAGTGCGGGGAAATAGTAATCCTTGTTAATCTAAGGAGGAATAAAACACTGAAAATAAACTAAAGCAATATGAAATAAATGTAAATAAGTTATTCTAAGTGAAATAAAACCCTAATGTGCAAGTGAAATAGGAGAAATGACTTAGCTAATAACATTATCTTGTCAGAAAGAGTATGGAAGTGGGACTTAGAAACTTACGAGATGAATACTCGGTGGTCCCAATGAATGGTAGATCTGGGCTATTTGAGATGACACAAGCACCTTGAAGTGTATTTGGGTGCCCTAGGGTTCCCTAGTCACTAATCTCGATGCTTGGAATAGTTTAAATACTCAAAACCTACAATCAGTACAGTCGGAAGTTGGTTCTCAATGCTTCCTTTATATCATGCTAGATTCATCGGATGTACTATAGAATGGCTTGAAATTCAAGGATAATTACCCAAACTCTAGAAAAATAAATATGTATATGAATGGGTGAGACTTACCTCAACCGCCAAATGATTGGACTCATTATTTAGCACTTCTCTACATTTTAGCCGGTGCATGTGTGTGTGTGTTGTTCCCTAGGTTCTCTCGTGTCGGTCACACTTTTTGAAGTAGTGAGCAGTAATAGGTATAGAAAATTTATATATAATGTGTGCATGGAATAAAATAAAATCCTCCCCCTATAGTGTATGTGATGTGGATATTCCTAGCCTTGATGTATGGTGTTATGTGGATGTAATAGATGCAATGGATATTACCCTAATTGAGTGATAGATAGTAGTGATGTTAGGACCCTCATTATGGTCTTCTAATTTTTATATTTATAGGGATCTCAAGTCTAATTATGTAATTAATCCTAACAAGTCGACTAAGAAAAAGATAAACATGAAAAATGGCTAGAAATGTCCCAAAAAGGAGTGAAAGGGGATTTTCATAGATTTGGATGCCCAGTGGGACTAGGGCACCCCGTACATGGTGGTGTGCCCTAAATTAGAGCAAGAATATCAAGTAAGTTGTGAAATGCGTGGATAAATGTTGGAATTATGAGGGAAGTATGAAATACAATATAAAATAAAGATGGCTAAAAGGTGTAATTAATTAGTACTTTAACCAATTGAGAACCTTCTAAATAGTAGTATAAGACCGAGTGAAATTATATATAAAGTGTATAATTTTGTGTCTACATTTTACCCCACTTTATGTTGGTGAGAAGAAATCTTGGTAACATAAAGTAGATAGAGATGCGTACCTAATATTTTTGTAGAGTGTAGAAGATAACATGTTGATGGACTAGACTCGAGTGTAGAATAAATAGAAAGAAAAAGATGGAGGAGTGTTGATTCTAAAGATGAAAAATGTGAAAAAGTAATGAAAGTTAACCTAGGGATGAATACGTGTATAGATGTTGTTTTGTGTAATGTACCTATATGGTAAGTATGGCAAGTACATGTCACAATGTGTTTTTGTTTTCGTTATTGATGTTTGTTGTTGTTGACCCCAATTTAACTGCTTGTTTCTCATATGGTGGACCTACAAGGTGAAAATTCTCAAGTATTCAAATATGGATGTAAACAATTTGTGTAAAATACACAAATCTAAAGTATGCAAATGTAAAATATGCTATAAAAGTGTAAATGGAACATGTGTACTTGATCCATTTCGAGAAGAAGGGTGTAGAAGGATATCATGTATTGTCATGAGTTTTTGAGAGATCTCACGCCGCCTAGCTAAAGAAGTGTAGGGAAGAAATACTTTGTGTCCTCTAACTCTAACTACTTATACTAGAATGTTTTGAAAAATATTTGTACCTCGCTGGTTTTTTGGGTGATCCGACGTCACTGGATGAAGAAGTGTAGAGAGGCCACCCACTATAACCCATGAGCATATAACGCTGCTCCCAGAATTGCCAAAGGACACCATGTCCTATTATGGCCACTATGTTTGGATTATGTAGACTGGTCTACACTCACTCTCTATGTCTCGAACCGGTATAAATACATTGTATTGGTAAAAAAACCCATAATGATTACCCCACTCTTTAGGGGTGCATGCGATGCAACCCTAGAAGGAGATTACATTCCCAAAGAGGATCAACCACACTTGACCTTGTAATCAACTCATCCTATGCAGGGGGAATGTAAAGTTCTTAGTAGATACCAAGGATAGCACAAGGGGATGGCTAGCAAAAAAAAAAGTGTTATTCTGTAGGTACATGCATGTAATCAATGTAAAAACATGAATAATATAGAAAACTACTAAGCACAAAGTAGTGTAAACATGCAAGAAATATCAAGATGACCACACAAAGTGGGTTACAAACAATGGACATCAAAATAATGTCGCAAGACACTAAAGGTAATTATGGCCACAAACAATAGACAAGTGTGCACACAAGTAAAGGGAAAAGCCACACATATAATAGTAAAGAAAGTAGACAAGTATAAATACATAAGTATTCATGAAAGCATGTAATATTGCAAAACAAGTGTTGCACATGGAACACCCATTAGCATGTTAAAGTGATAAATGATATGAAAAAGATGTGTATGAACAAGTAGTATAAAATTTTGAGTACAAAATGAAATAAAAACACATGTATGAGACGAAAGTGGATGGCCCCAATGACCAATATAATAAGGGTAAAAGGTGAGCATCCATGTAGCATGTAGAGTCATGTATCCGTGATCACACTAGACAAAGGAGTGAACACTCATGTGTGTATGATAATTACATATAAGAAAGCAATCTAACATGTGTAGTGAAGTGAAAATGCAAAACACTAATAAGAAAAATAAATTCCCCCAATACAATGTAATATGTTGTGGATGGATGGAATATAATGAAAAATGGATTGATATGGATAATGTGCCCCCGAGTGTAGGGAAGTGTATTCCATGAGGTTTATTTTGTTTTCCCCAAAGATCAAGAATGAATATGTAAACGAGAGTTTGTTATAGGGACATAGTCAAGTAGTGTTCGTTGTATCTAGCACTCTATTGTGAGTGTGTATATGTAACGGTGGTGAAATGTGGCATAGGGAGATGAAGTGCATGGACCCTATAGTGAAAATGTATACCATGAATTTGTTTAATGAAGAGTGATGATTTATCCCTAAGAATATATTACTATAGAAGATGTGTATGGTTAGGAGACGTATAGAAAGATAATTTTGGACCTTGTAGCCTAAGCGTATACCACGATGTGTTGAATAGATGAGTGATGATTTATCCCTAAGCGTATATCACTATGGGATGAGTGGTAGCAAGTGATGAAGTATATGATTGTATAGTAGATGTATGGGACGTGATGAATGGAGGAGTGATGATTTATCCCTAAGTGTATATCACTACTTGATGAAAGGAGAAGGTGATGATCTAGCCTATAGCGTATGTCACTTACAAGATGCATGTCTAGGGTGGATGAAGTGTATAGGAGAAGGAAGTGGATAGTAGATGGTGGTGATTTAGCACTAAGTGTATACCACCACGTGATGAGTAAGAATGAGGTGGTGATTTAACCTAAAGCGTATACCACTATGTGATGCATAAGGAGAGGGTCGTGATTTAGCCTAAAACGTATACTGCTAAGTGATGTGTAGGATAGATGATGATGTATGAAAATGCTGTATAATGGGGTAGTAGAATAGGTGAGGATAGGGATGTAAGATGAAAATGAGAATTGGATTAAGGGAGTGGTGATTTAACCTAAGGTGTATACCACTACGCGGTGATTAAAGGCATGATAGTGTACTGGAATAATTTTGGAATTGATAAATGGAAGAGGATGATATAATAGAAGATGATAGAATGATGTAGATTTAATGGAAAAGGTGGTGATTTAACCTAAGGTGTATACCACTACATGATGATTGAAGGTATGATAGTGTAATGAAATAATGTGGTAGTGAAGAAAATTATAGGATGATATGATAAAAGGTGATAAAATGTAATAGGATGATGTAGAAGTGATGAAAGGAGTGGTGATTTAACCTATGGTGTATACCACTATGTGATGATGGGTGTGGGTGACGATATAGCCTAGAGATTTAGTCACTAATCCGATGAATGTTGTATGATGGCATGTCGCATGTAGGTAAGGTCCATTTGATTGGTAAACCCTCGGTAGTTAAGTATGGACCGAGGAACTAGAGTGTGTCATAGGGTAGTGAGTGCAATGCATAGAATAATGTAGTGTAGGTGACCAAATGGTGAATAGGATGTGTAGTTATGTGGTAGAATATAGAAGGTTTGATGATAGGTGTAGATAGAAGATGTAGTGATGATAAAACTAGACCCATAGGTAATGGAATCTAGTGTAACATGTAGAATGTAGATGATGGATAGATGCGCGATGTAACGCATGTAGCATAGAAAATGTAGGGTGTGTAGGGTAAAAAATCTATAAAATTTGGTGATACATTTAAATAGAAATAGAATATGTAGTGATGGAATGTAAAGTTAGATCCATGGATAATGTTACTATTATCAAATTATCTCTCCTAGCAATTTGGGTAACTTGCATACACATTCTAGCTCTAACTTATTTATTGCAATATTACACTTGCTCAAGATCACTTGGCACTTTCCGGTGGTCATAGTTTCCTACGCACCCCCTTCCTTTCTCTCCTTCCACTTCTCCGTTGCACCCAGCTTCTCCACATTCACCTTCTTCCTAATATATTTATTCCCTTCCCGCACGTCTCACACTTGTTTCTATTAGCTAAGTCATTGGCCCCTCGCATGCCACATTTATTACTTTGTAATAGTTACACCTTGACCATGCATTCTCTGCTAACTAGTTTGCCTCATTTCCTTGCACACGTCGTGTGCACCCCCCACGTCTTCCTCTATTTTATCGTGCACCCTTTTGTTCCAAGTCATTTTGTTTACATGCATGTGTGTGTCATGCATAGCGATTAGGTGCACCAAGAGGTTGTCGAATGCTTGTAAAAAATTAGCAAGAGACACATGGTAGAAATGAAAATATTCACACAATTGGCCATCATTTCAGCTAATGCATGTGCCACATGTTTTATGTGTGCTAATGACTCGACATCTTCTGACAACCATATATTTTGCTATAGATCTCATATCGCACGCACTTGGACTTGTCAAAGAGTTGTTGAAATCAACTACTGATGCTAAAAATTCAAATTCAAATTTTGGTGGATCTGGTACGTAAGAAATGGGAAAACATATTTCTAAACATTAATGAGAAAATATGATTGCTCCAACCACCCAATTTGGTATGATCCACCCTACATTTTCTTCAACATGTCAAACAAGCATGGGGAGAAATATTTCAAAGATCTTCGAGTTGATTTGTAGGCATTAAATTCTTCTTATGGGTGGTTGCATTTCAAATTCAGGTTTTCCCTCCTTCCCTTATTCCTTGATGGATTCATCTATAAATGTAAGAGAAATCCTCATTTGTTATGTTGGACACTCTGGATCCTTATGCGTTTTTCTAAGGACTTCATATTTTTGTATTTTGAGTTGCAAACCTCTATATTTGGCTCTTTCATGTGGATATCGGCCTCCTTCATCATTGTAACAGCTCTATACATTTCTTAAAGTAATAGAATCATCATTTTGTGACTATTATTTATTCTAACGTGTTCACATTCCTTCTTCTTTCCTTTTCTTTTCCGTTGTGTGATGGTTGTGCTATTTTAGGTCCCTTGTAGTTCCATATTTAGTTGTGTTCCATGAGAATGATCTAGTGAATATGTGTTTCATTATGCTACTCGTGCCTAGCCTACTTCCACGCATCCCATATCATTCTAACTCAAAAATGATAGTGTTCATCCCTCTTTTTTAGTGCTATCACCTTTTAGTTTAGTTTCCTTCCATGTCATCCTTCTATCCCTCATCCCTTGGTATTATTAGCTTAGTTTCCCCTTTTTAGCACTAGGAGGAGTAGTAGTAGTAGAAATGATAGAGGAACTAGTCTTCTCTGTAGATTTTTCCCAAGCTCACAAGGTCCCACAACTTGGGGATGGTTCCATTGTGGTCTCAAACACCTGGGCCCTTCTAAGATCTAAGATGCAAGTGAACATTTGAGAAACCAACATTTTCTGGCATGCCTGATGGGACTAGCATTAAAAGCTCAAATTTCATCTCTCTAAGTTCTGGTGTGTGGACTTAGTGTTCAACCTTTGGAGGCTCACTTCGACACATCTAGCGACTCCTAATATTTTAAAATCTATGTTTCAGCAATCCTCAGTGCCTTTCATTAGAAGAGTGCACACAAGAAGAAGTGCAACAGCTAAAAATTCTTTTGAGTACCTCTAGCTATCCCGAAGAAGAGTTCATTCCTAAAATATCATGTGCATCTCTATCTCTAGTGCACCATGTCCACTCAACTCCTCCTCAAAATAGAAAACTTGCATGCCCTTCAATGGCGCATCAACAACCTCCTCTATTAAGTAACTTTTCAAACTTTGCTGGAGGGATTCCCTTGTTGCTGGCTATACAACATGATATGTCAAATGGTGCGCTCAAGAGTATTCCTTACTTTACTAGTGAAATCAAGTCACCCCTTAGGAGCATATATGATATAGCAAACATGTGTTCACTCTATCTGATCACACATGATGATGTAGCAGTCAAGTTACTTGTAGCCTCTTTCAAAGGTAAAGCTCTTTAATGGTACCGAGGCTTGAGACTTGGATCTATCACCACTGGGATGAATTGGGAATAGATCTTATATTTACTTTAAAGATAAGTCAGATCACCTATCTCTAGTGGAGTAACTGACAACAATAAGGAGGGCACCCAATGAGCAGATGACTAATTTCAACATCAGATTTCATAAGACTTGGGACAAAATCCCTCTTATGGTAAGACCTACATCCCAACATGCTTTCCTGTATTATCTAAAGGCGCTTAACAATAACATTTCAGTTATGATCCAATCTATGGGAGGTAGGACCTTACCAGCTGCTTATAATATTACAGTAAGGGTAGAAAATAGTCTTATTCAAGAGGGAAAGTTGGCTCCTAGACTACCTATTCCCTTGTTCCTAGAAATTTCACAAGCACCCCAACCTTCTATGGCCCCTATTCCTATTCTGAGAAAAGCACACAACCAGTTGCCTCAACATCCTACTCTCTAGCACAATAGAAGGAAGATGAAGAGTTGAAGGCCTTGATTATAAATTTATCAAACAAGGTCA
The DNA here is from genome assembly GCA_018340775.1 of Taxus wallichiana var. yunnanensis. Taxonomy (NCBI): domain Eukaryota; kingdom Viridiplantae; phylum Streptophyta; class Pinopsida; order Cupressales; family Taxaceae; genus Taxus; species Taxus wallichiana. The sequence goes on from CM031237.1 coordinate 124,603,967, forward strand.
TATCATTAGAAAAGAAAAAGACGTAATCCTATAGAGGTAATTTTAATCAGACGCACGGCCAAAACAATCAAACTTGGCGAAATCAATATGGAAATCAAATATATGCTCCCAACTAGTAGAATGATAGATGGTAGCCTAATACACATTTTCCCTTGGAATTTGTTCCTCTTGTGCCTTCTCTTCCAGCAAAAATGTGAATTGGGTGTTTGTTCTAGTCCAGAGAAATTTTCAACTAGAGTTAGAATGACGCTTCCCTTACGCAACATGCCTCATAGTCAATATCATTGTGCCAATGTTGCACATGCCCAAGCCTTCATGATCTAGAATTCTTTGATGTGTGAGCCTTTAACAAGTGCCCTGAAGAAGATAACCTAGAAATACCAAAAGCTTCTCTACAAAAATTTGATGTTCTTTAGCGTGGAGGACTTTTGTGCAATCAAACAATATGTAGAAGATATAAACATACCGCGTTCCTAAGTTATGGAAAACATAAGATATAAGAAAATAATGTTGGAATCGGGTGCATGAGTCAAAATCCGAGAAACGTAAGAAGATTCTTAGAAGAAAGAAGTAGACAATACCTCTTGAAGTAAAGGTGTTGAAATCCCCATGCAAGAGGCCCTACATAAATCTCCTCCTGAAGTAGCATGCAACCCTCCTTTGGTAGGTCAAGCCTCTTCTCCAGCCTAAAATTGAGGATTCTATTCCTAAACAGTCAAAAAGGATGTCATTCCCCAAATGGACAAGATAAGGGGGCCTTCTATTTAGTATTGTTGACCAGATGAAGAGAAAAAACATAAATGTCACAATGTGGGATGCCCTGACCATTCCATCTCAAGTGAAGATCTCTTGCATGAAGCTCGGCATAACTCTCACGTGTTGATCCAGTTATGCGAAGCCACTTGCTTCTATCATAGTCTTCCAAGAAGAGGAGAAACAAGTAAGTAAAGTTTTTAAAACCCCACCCTTCTATATGTCCTTGATCATAGGAAAACACCTAGTGCATAATTGCATGATTAACTCAAGTAATAGTACTTCTTTCATGCCTAAGAAAATAGTCAATGTCTTGGGTCTGAAATATAACCCTTTGTGTAAAGGAGTCCTACAACTTGATGGCTTGGTTTTCACCACCTTAGGATTCATCAAGGATCTTGAGTTAACCCTTCATGCATGTCCAAGCCTAATAATTACTCAAGATGTGTCAATCATTGACCTGCCTCCTTTATTTTCCCTATGTCTATCAAGATAATTTATTGCTAAAGTGGGTGGTTACTTGTCTTCTAATTAGTCTCATATGTTACTCAAGACAAGGTATGGTACCCAAGTTACTATACAATCTGAGCCTATATTTTCCTATCATGTAGAGTCATATGTCCCATCCTCTCTCCAAGCCAATTGTTTGATCCAAGAAGAACAAGCTTTAGTTCTTGAAGATCAGTCTCTTCCACCCTCTAGTTCTAGACCTAGTGTTTTATGAATGGGTAGAAAGACACCACAAGTTTGATCCCTATGCTGAAGAAATAGAAGCTTATGAAACTAGGCTTGGTACTTATTGCATTCTAGAAGAAGATGTTATACTTCCACATGCGATAAAGAAAGAAAAAGTTCAATCTTGTCTATGGAAGTTGTACTTTGATTAATCCTGAAGCAGAAATGGCACGGGAGCAAGAGTGGTTCTCATTTCCCCTAAGGATGAGAAATTATTCTGGTCACACAAGATACATTTTACATTCTCTAACAATGTGGTAGAATATGAAGCATTGGTGCATGGATTGCTCATTGCTGATAAGAAGAAAATTAAGACACTTTAGATCTTTGGGGACATAGAATTGGTTATCCAATAGGTTACCAATAAATGTAAGACAAAGAATAAGCTTCTTAAATATTATAATTACAAAGTGTGGGACCTCCTGAGAGATTTGATGCTCTTAATATGTAGTTGATTACGTGCATAGAATGAACAAGGAAGTTTGACCGAGATGGCCACGCTCGGTTCACATTTTTCTCCTACTAAGAAATTTGTCAAAGGAAACACTCAACACATTAAGATGGTGATCATACCATCCATTCCAGATAACAACACCAGCTAGAAAGTGTTTGATAGTGATGTGCATATTGTCCAGTTTATCTAGAATGAAGCTGAATTGCATGTTGACTATGGTGACCAAGTGATACAGCTGAAGACAAATAAGTTTCCTAAAGGTCTTGTCACCTTAGAGAAAATGTTTAGCACGACGATGAGTTCAAGGGTTAATAAAGGTATGCGCGCCACATAAGAATATTGTTCCTCCGTTACTATTTTGCATGGGAAAGAGTTGTTCTCTCAACGGGACTTGTGCGCATGAAAAAAATAGGCCTTTATCTCTCTCTATCAAGAATACAGTGATATCTTCTCATGGGAGTATGAAAACCTCAAAGGTTTTGATCCAAGTGTTTCTCAACACTCCATTGACCTTGATCCTAGTATCAATTCCATTAGGTATAAGCAGTGACTAGTCAATCTAAAGATAGATCCCCTCATGAGAAAGGAATTATCAAAACTCATTGAGGAAAAAATTATTTTTCCTATCAAATAGTCCACCTAGGTCACAAATCTGGTTATAGTGTGCAAGAAGAATGGTGAAATCATACTCTATGTTGATTTCAAAGATTTGAATAAGGCATCTCTAAAGGATCATTATCTTTTTCCTTTAATGGATCAGATTCTACAGACTATGGTGGCACGCAAACATTCTCTCATGCTGATGGGTACTGTGTTTCAACCAGATCCTAGTAAAGGAATAGTATCAATTCGAAACAACATTTATAACCTAGTGGGGAACATATGCATATTAGAAAATTCCCTTGGAGTGCATCAAATATAGGTGCCATATTTCAATGAGCTATGGATGTTGTCTTCAAAGGATATATTAATGAGTTTATATTGGTTTACCTTGATGATATAACTATCTTCTCAAAGAAGGCGTAGATCACATGACACACCTAGAGATGGTATTTGAGAGATGTAGAGAATTTGGGGTGTCTCTTAACCCTAAGAAGTGCAATTTTGTTGTGGGATAGGGAAAGCTCTTGGGTAATCTAGTTTCAAAGGATGGCATCATAATTGATCCTGAGTACATTTCAGCCATCCTAGCTCTTTCCCTATCAGCACATAAAAATTCCCTATAGTCCTTCCTTGGAAAGATCAATTTTGTTAGGCATTTTATCCCTAACTTTTAGAACTGGTTCATCCCATCACCTTGATGCTCAAAAATGACATAGCCTTCAGATGGAAAATAAAAGGAAGAGAAAGATTCAACAAAATCAAGTAAGAAATTGCTTGCGCACCAACACTTATCAATCTGGATTATTCAAAGGATTTCATCACTTATGCTTATGGTGCTGATGCAAGTGTGGTTGTTTTCCTAACACAAGAAAATGGATAAGGGATGGAACAACCAGAATCCTTCTTGACTAGACGCTAAAGGATTATGAACTAAAATACAAAGTCACATGAGAGAAGCATGTCTTTAGCATCATGTGCGCACTCAATAAATTCAAGAGTATGCTCACCACCAATCATATCAAGGTGTTAGTATCCCACTCTTGATCAAATATTTCATCATGGGAGAAGAAATTAGTGAGAAAAGAGCATGATGGGTGACCAAAATCATGGAATATGATGTGACTATGAAGGCCAAAAATATGGTGAGAGGTAACGCACTTTGTAAGTAGATTACTAAGGATGCGCAGACTAAACTCGAAGCTTCATTATTTTTGGATGAATACCTTCCACATGTAGAACTTGAACAAAATATAGATCCTGACATGCGTGACTAGATGAAGGACATGATTACATTCCTTTTCTAAGGGTGCATACCCTCTGGTTTAAATAAAGCAAGGAGAATACATCCGAGGTTACAATCTGTCCCTTGTGTGTAAATTGGACTTCTCTTGAAAAGGAATCTTGATGGTATGTTGTTAAGATGTATCAATGGCATGCGAGACTAAGAAAGTGTTAATAAAATTTCACGATTAAGTCTCTGGTGGAAACTTATCTGCCAAAACTACAGTAATAAAGATCATAATGGTAGGTATATTTTGGCCTACTCTGTTTCCATATGGACACGGGTGGGTTAAAATATGCAAGGAATGCACTTTCTTTGAAGGAAAGAAAATATTTGCAGTGCTTCCCCTCCGACCAATCCAAATGGATCAGCCTTTTACACAATGGGGTCTCAACTTCATAGGCATGATCAATCCACCTTCAAGCACTAGACATAAATGGGTGTTGATAGCTATAGATTACTTCACTAGATGGACAGAAGCTATCATGCTCAAGGAATCAACTGAGGCATTCATCCTTGACTTTCTCGAAGGTATAGTCACAAGGTTTGGCATTCCTCAAACCATTATCTTTGATAATGCAAAGGCCTTCCTTGGTACTAAAATCACTAATTGGGATCTAAGTCTAGGCATTTACCTAAAGACTTCTTCTAACTATTACCCTCAAGGAAATGGTTTGGTAGAATCAACAAACAAGAACCTGATCAGAATCATGAAGCGTAAAATGAACATCAACCAAAGATAGTGGCATAAAAAGTCTCACATGTGCTCTAGGCAGACAAAATCATAGTCAAAAAGGAAATAGGAACTTCACCTTACAATCTTTTCTATGGCAAGGAAACTACCCTTCCTTTGACACTAGAGGTGAATTCATTGGCGCTTTCTCAATATCTGGAATTAGAAGGCTTGGATCAGAGAGAAATCAAAATGGCAAAGCTAGTTAATCTTGAAGAACTCAAGAACTTTGCCATGATCAAGCTAGAAAAACATCAACAAGCAACAAAGAAATGGTTTGTGAAAGGGGACTTTCAAAATTGGGGACTTGGTTCTAAAATGAGACGTTGTGAGAGATAAAATAGGGCACCATTTAAAGTTTGATGCACTTTGGAGTGGCCCATATATCATCTATTCTGTAAAGAGGATAACTCTTTTGAGTTATCTCATCTTGATGGAGACACACTACAAATCCCAGTAAATGAGATCTATCTCAAACCACTCCATTAATTTTGTTACATCATGTTGTATATATTAGAGTAGTTTCAATTCCTCCAAGTTTGGTGCATGCACATTGTTTGTTTGTACATAGTTCTTTCTTCTTACATGCTTACTATGCACACTCTTTCATTTCTTCTAGAGTGTAGAGCTCCTCTCAGTGATTGCAAGATTCGGAAATGATTCTCAGTGTAACTACAAGGATAGTTTCTGATTACATAACAAAATCAATTCCCAATGGATGCTTTATGCCACTAATATCTTTCATCTAGCAGGAAGATGGCCCCAAAATTTTCCAAAATTGTTATCCAAATATCTCTCCTAGTGATTTGGGTAACTTACATACACATTCTAGCTCTAAGTTATTTATTGCAATATTGTGCACACTCAAGATCACTTGGCACATTCCCTTGGTCGCATAGTTTCCATGTGCACCCCCCTTTCCTTTCTCTCCTTCCACTTCTCCCTTGCGCCCTAGCTTCCACAAATTCACCTTCTTCCTAATCATTTTCTTCCCTTCTCATACACCCCACACTTGCTGCTACTATTAGCTAAGTCCTTGGCCCCTCACACACCATGCTCATTACTTTGTAATAGTTTTGCCTTGACCATGTGTTCTCTTCTCACTAGTTTTCCTCATTTCCTCGTGTGTGTCATACGTGCCCTCTCTACATCTTCCTCTATTTTCTCTGTGTACCCTTCCCGAGCAGGTCATTTTTTTGACATGCCTAAGTGTGTCACATGTAACCAGTCAAGCGCATCAACAAGGTGTTGAATCCTTGAAAAAAATGAGCAATTGAAACAATAAAAAAATGACAAATATTCACATAATTGGTCATCATTTTAGCCAATCCACATGTGCTACATGTTTTGTGTGCGTTGACGACTCTGACATCTTCTAACAGATGTATATTTTTCTATAGATCTTAGATCGGTGCACGTCTGGACTTTATCGAGAGGCTTGACATCAGCTATAGTGCCAAAAATTCAAATTCAAATTTTGGTGGATCTAGTAGGTAAGAAATGGAAAACTTCTTTATGAACATTAATGAGCGTAGAACTGATTTCTCTAACCACCCAATTTGGTATGATCCATTGTTATTTTTTCTTCAACACGTCAAACGGGAATGGGGAAGTGTATTTCACCTATCTCCAAGTATATTTGTAGGCATTGAATGCTTCTTGTTGGTGGTTATATTTCAAATTTGGGTTTTCCCTCCTTCCCTTCTTCTTACATGGATTCATCTATAAATGTAATAGCAAGGCTCATTTGTTATGTTGGACACTCACGGATCCTTACGTTTTTTGCTAAGGACTTCATATTTTTTGTATTTTAAGTTGTATACCTCTATGTTTGGCTCTTGCATGTGGATATCGGCCTCCTTCATCATTGTAAAAATTTTGTGTATTTCTAGAAGTAATAGAAGCATCGTTTTATGACTATTCTTTGTCCTAACATGTTTACATTCCTTCTTCTTTCCTTTTCTTTTGTGTTGTGTATTGGTTGTGCTATTTCATGCCCATTATAGTTCCAAATTTTGTTGTGTTCCATAAGAACAATCTGGTGAATATGTGTTTCATTGTGCTACTCATGCCTAGCCTACTTTCACGTATTCGTTGTCATTCTTGCTAAGAATAGATAGTGTTCATCCCTCTTTTTTTGGGCTATAACATTTTAGTGTAGTTTCCTTCCATGTCATCTTTCTATCCTTGGTCCTTTGGCATTATTAGCTTAGTTTCCCCTTTTTAACACTAGGAGTAGTAGTAATAGTAGAAATAGATAGAGGAACCAACCTTCTCCAAAGATCCATCCCAACCTCGCAAGGTCCCACAACTTGGGGATGGTTCCATTGTGGTCTCAAACATCTCGGCCCTTCCGAGATCTGAGTCACAGGTGCACGTTTGAGCAACCAATAGTTACCTAATGTAGACATAGGATGTGTGAATGGAATAAAACTCGACTCATTTAATGATGAATAGTGTAGTGTGTATTAGATAGATGACATAGAAATGAATAGTGGATGAGGTATTTATAGGATGATGTAGGATGTGGTGTGTGGGGTTCAGTTTAATGCTAATCCATCAATAGTCTAGTGTGAACCAAAGCACAAGAGTGTGGCATCGAGTAAGGAGGGTGTTAGAATGTGTGAGATAAAATTGATGATGGAGGATGATACAAATATGCTAGAATAGAGAGGGGGGAATATAATGCGCTATGCCCCCAAAGTGTGTCAAAAGGAGGGGTCAACCAATAAGGTTTAGGTATAGAGTTCCGCTAATTGGTGGTGAGGATGATGATACCTTAGGATGATGGTTGAGAAAAGGTGGTATGTGAGAGAAATGGTGCATGGGGGAATGTATCAGATATGCATGTGATGGGTGTATGTAAGACCAATATCAAGGTGTAATAAAGTGTGTGGGTGATGGAAAGTGACACGGGATCATGTATGTAGAATTATATGATCCATGTGGAATAAAGGGAGGAGACAATCATCGGTGGGAGGCGGTAGTAGTCCTAGGAATGATCTTATGATGGTGTGTAGGACTAGTAGAATGGAATGGTCATGCATTGGCTAGTTGAGATGGTGGGGTATGAATAGGATGTGATGTAGGTGGCATCAGAGGAGTTGGGTGAGGGATGGGAGCAAGTGTAAGAGTTAAAAACTAGAATATGATGGTGCTAAACATGAAGGAGGAATGCCATCAATGGAGATAACTCAGTTGTCATAGATAAACTTAAGGAACAAGTGATTTATGGAGACAAAATCTTGAGATTTACAAATCCAATTAAGACTGATATGTAAATCACATCCTTTTATGGTTTTAGTGAAAAGGCAGGTGATGGGAAGAGTGAGAGGACCAATTGTGATATGTAACTTAGTAACTCCATAGGGCCGATTTAATGGGTGGTCGATTTGCAATGGAGGGTACCCGATAAAGTGTAAAAGGATAGGGAAAATGTGCTAATGGGGAATATGGATCAACCTTTGTGTTGATGAGTACATTGGAACCAATAGAGGCCTGTATATGTAAATGGTCGAATGCGAATGTAGCATGATAGTTATCATTAGAGAAATAAATAACAAATGGGGTCATATTAGTGCTATCAACTAGGAAATAGAGTGCTCACATATCCGGAGGTGGTATGGCATAGTATGTGTGATTAGATGAAGATTTTGTGGCCTTTTTATCACGTTTGTTTGATTATTTGTTGAAAAGTTTGACTTTACCCTTGTCCTTAGTGGGAGGAGGGCTAGTAGGTTTTGGGAATTCAAGTTGGTCATTTTCAATAAGATCTTGGATGATTATATGAAGTTTCATACAACGGTTAGTAGAGTGGCCTACACAATGATGATATTCACACAAAAAAAAATCATTGTAATTGTATCCTTTGGGTCATGATGGGTCTAATTCGAGTGGTGGCGGGAAGGTGATGAGATTGCTATTGAGGATTTATTGTAATATGAGGTGTGGAACCATAGGGAGGTTGGCGAAAGTGTGTTTAGGCATTTGGTAGGAAAATTCCTTATAAGGTGTAATATCTTTGATAGTGAGTTTAGTGTCGATGGGTCTAGATGTAGAGGGTTTGAATGGAATTTTAGCATGGAAATGATTAGATGAGGAAGGTTGGTCTTGGTACTTGAGTTTTCCAATAGATATAAGCTTGGATTCACAGAGCTTAAGAGTATAACAAAGTTGATCAAAAGAATAAGAGGTCTCAGAGAGAACACTTTTAGAGAGAGGTGGTAGAAGAATTTATTTGAATAGGTCATGTATTTCAGCATCGGTGAGGACATTAGTCATTTTGGCCAGATTTTTCTTATATCTTAATACATAATTAGAAAATTTCTCATTAGAACCTTGCTTAAGTTGCACTAGTTGAGTATAAGATATTTTTAGAGCTGATGTTAATAGAAAAGTGAGTGAGGAAGATGTTGGCTGAATGGGTTAAAGAAGTGATTGAATAGACATGAATATCGTAAAACCGTTGCATGACATAGTCATGGAGGCTATGAGGAAAAATTTTAGCTAGGAGGAAATGATCATCAGAAAAATCGAGACAAGCAACATGAAAGGCGTGAAGATGCTCTTGTGGGTCACCATATCCATTAAAAATGGGAAATTTAGGTATGAAAAATTTAGGAGGTATAGAATAGGTGGAGAGTATTGGAGAAAAAGGAGTGTGTAAAATTAGTGTAGAATCTCAGGATGGAGATGTGGTGGTTTTTGCAATTTGTGTATTTGGGCACGAATATCGTGATATAAAGAGGTTAGATTTGGATTGTTACGAGGAGGATTGTCATTAATGTGAGACCAGAGGAGGAGTGAAGTAATTTGTTAGAGTAGGGATTGAAGGTATAATTATAGATATAGGTATAAGTGTAGACATAGGGGTTTCTCGTGGATATAGAAGTGGGTCAAGAAACAAATGTATTAAATTTCAGCTAAATTTGTAGCTTCTTCACAAGCCACGTGCATAAGTAAATCTAAATCTTGTGGGTTTTAGAAGTCATTGACATCCTTAATGTGGGATTCAGTAAATAACTCATAAGGAGAAGCCATGGGGAATGGGTGGAAAACCCTAGAAGGTAGGAGAAGGAGACATCAAGTTCAACAAAATGATTAACTAAAATTTGACTAAGTACGGGAAATAGTAATCGTAGTTAATATAAGTAAGATGACTAAAACATTATAAATAAACTAAAATAATATGAAATAAATGTAAATATTTTTTTCTAAGTGGAATAAAACCCTAACATGTAAGAGAAATAGGATAAATGACATAGCCGGTAATAGTAGACTATTGCGGGTGGGTTGTTACAATTCTAGAAGTGGGACTCTGTAGTGCACAAAAACAGTCATGGACCCTGTGAAGAGAATATCTACACTTATCGAGATGATACGGGCACTTGGGTGTGTCTTGGGGCACCCAAGGTGCCCTGGTCTCAATCTAGGTGATCGGAATATTGTAAATGCTCAAAACCTACATTTGGTATGGTCGCTAGTTAGTTCTAAATGATTCCTATTTGTCACAAAGTGGATTATTTGGATGTAATGTAGAATGACCTGAAATGCAAGGATAAATACCCAAACCATAGTAAAAATAAATATGCATATGAATATGTCGAGACTGACCTCATCTACCAAACTAGTGGACTTATTGCTAAGCGCTTCACTATATTTCAGACCTAGATGTAGTTCTAGTGTGTGTGTACGTGTTATGCCCTAGGTGCTCTCATGCCAACCAAACATTGTAAAGTAACAACAAATAATAGCTATAACAAATGTAAATAGAATGTGTGCATGTAATAGAATAGAATCCCTCCCCTATGTAGTGTGTGTGATGCAGATATTCCTAGCCTTGATGTATGGTGCTATGTGGATGAAATAGATGTAATGGATGCAACCCTAATGGAGTGATAGATAGTAGTGATGCTAGGACCCTCATTATGGTCTTATAAGATTTATATTTATAGCGCTCTCAAGTCTAATTTTGTAATTAATCCCAAAAAGGCCAATTGAGAAAAAGATAAAGATGAAAAATGGCTAGAAGTGACCCAAAAAGGATCGAAAGGATATTTTCATAGATCGGGGCACCTAGACTAGGACCAAGCACCCCTCAGTACATGCTTTGGGCACCTAAATTAGGGCTAGAATGTTAGGGAAGTTGTGAAATGGGTGGATAAGTGTTGTAAAATATGTGGGAAGTACAAATAAAATATAAAAGAAAGATGGCTAAAAGGTGGGATTAAATATTACTTTAACCAGTTGAGAACCTTCTAAATAGTAGTATAAGACCAGGTCAAATTATGTGTAAAGTCCATAATTTTATGTCTAAAACCATTGTGTTGGCCCTCTCTCTTATCACAACACTGACTACACTCTCCCACAATGGCATGGAATCTCTCATGTTTCTACATAGTTATCCATCATCATAGTGCATTTGGGGGACATAACACCTAATACACTCACCCCCCTCACTTACACATCTCTATTTTTTGCATTTTCATATAGGCATTTTCATCACATGTTTAGCACGATCATTACCTAATGACGCATTGTTGTGGTTTGGTTCACACTTGAATGTTGAGGGATTACTATTACATTAAACCCCACACACTGCACTATAGACATTATATATTTCATTTCATCACACATATCATTATACACACCAATACATACTACACTTAGTCTACATTCTACTATTATTATACATGCATCTTGCTTCATACCTAGGTCATTCTATGTATCATATATCCTCGTCATTTTACACATTATGTACATTATTATGCTATCTACATACATAGTCCAATCATACATTGTGTATACCGACCTCATACACATTCTACATACTCCACTAGGTTACATTACATGTGAGTCTATCTTTACATTTCATCCCTTAATTCTACATTACTACACATGTTACTTCATGTATTATGCATTACATATTGTTTAGCTTTAGTATCACATTTTACACACCTTGCATTTACCTACCCTACTCACCAAATGGTCGTGTATTATGTACACGCTACACTCACCACCCTATGACGCACTTTAGTTCCTCGGTCCATACTCGACTGCCGAGGTTTTATAAATCAAATGGAGCTTACAACCAACATGTGATATTTCATCATGTGACATTCCTAGGCTAGTTGACATAAGTTGTAGCCTAAATTATCACTCACTTTTTAAGTCTAGTAGTGTGTTGTCTGTGTTTTTGCAAGGCAAAAATTCTATAGAAAGTAGGACAGCAATGCCCCTCTGTAAAAACTTTCAATTCTTACCCTTCCAAGACACCCAATGTCTACCAATTATTACAAAAAATTCCTACTCATTCCATGTAATGGTCCTTAATTGTATTTCCATCCAATTCCCCTGGGTGAATTAGGAAAGCAAATTCAGTACCCCCTAGGTGGGTTTAGGAGCTTTTGGAGAATCCCAATTTTTGAGTAGTTTTGGGAAGGGCTATCACCTTCCCAGGACTAATGCACCACCCTGGAGTGGAACAAAGGTTTAAAAACATAAACATTGATATGCATTAAAGTTCCAAGAACATCCATGAAAAGGTTTTGGGATATTTTGGAAATATTTGGAGGTATTGGAGTCAATTCAGCAATAGTGATTTTTTCAGGCCTAAAGGAGAAAACAACGAAGGAGTTCCTGAACTTAAAGAAAATATTATGGGAGCTTCGTGAATATTAAATATACCAAAAATTACCTATTGAATTTATTTTCCATGCCTTAAATGGTGTAAAATATGAGACATCGTGAAATATCACACACCTCCCTAGGTAACTCATTCTTCTGATGTTATTCCCAAGAAAGAAGGGGTCATTTGGAGGTGATGTAGTAATAATTGAAGCTTTAAAACATAAAAATTAAACTAATTTGTCAGTTTCTATTTAATTTCATATAACATTTCACATCGAAACTCATTCGGGAGCTCAAGATATCGCTATTGCAAGTTGGGCCCAAGGTAAGAGTTCTCGCAATTAGTCATTTTTCAAGTGGACACATGTTAACACCAAGAGCACAGCAAAGTATTTCATGACCCTTTTGTTCCTTAAAAAAGGTACATAGGCAACAAATTTTTTTCCCATCCCCACTTATTCCTTTTGGTTCCCCATATGCCCAAAACTTAGCTCTCAGGTGCTTCTCTCAAGCTTCATCATTCAAACACACATCCCAAGAACATTTCTCCAAGTGTCACAACCGGGTGAGAAGGGGAATTTCAAATCCCTTATTCCCTTTAGAAAATGAAAATTTCAGACACAAAATTCACCTATCCCCTACGCTTTCTTTTTGGAATGAATAAAATATAGGACTTATCCACTTCTCCATTCCAATTCATTCCCCCACACCTCTATACCCTGTCAAAATGTTGTCACATTTTGTCTAGAACTCTAATCCTTCATCCTTGAATGAAAATAGCTCCATACATTCCTCTCCATCTAATAATATGCAAAATAAAAAATATAATGGATTAAAATGGTTTAGAAATTAAAAAAGAAATGAATATTTTTCGCGAGATAACTACGAAGTCTCCCAATTGAAAAATCTTCATATCTTGCAAAATACAAGTCAGAATGAGATGAGATATTTTTCAGACTTCCTAATTTTTATAGATGATGTATAAGAAATAAATAGAAGATTAAATGATGCCATATATTAATTTTTTCATTAAAAATGTCCATTTTGTGCCCTAGCTCACATTCATTAGATTTCCTATCAATCTGTAATGGTATCAAGCTAGAAATTTGCACATAGACTCGAATGAAAAACCTATCACAATGGAGGTAATTTCATCAAAATTGTAGGTAAAAACCAAACTTGAAACTTTTGAGCTCCGTTAATGGCCACCATGACACTTTGTTCCCGATGCCGCTACCAAGTGAAAATTTTAAATTTTATTTCCAAGCATTCTGGTGGGTGAAATCAAGTAAAATTTGGGGTATGAGATCATGAAAAATGATATGAGTCCAAAAATATGTCCCATTGAAAAATGAGCACCGAAGACACACTTTCCAAAAATAGTAAGCTTTCCTACATAGGCTTGCTACTTTTGGAAAGTCTTCATCATAGAAGTAGTGGCGAAGACAATGTGCATCCAAGATAACCCAAAGGTCAGACTAAGTGTTCAGAGCTGAAAATAGTAAAAATGACCACATACTAAAAATAGTAAGTGGTCCCATAAGCACCTGCTATAAATAGTAAGTTTTTCTAGAGGAAGATTTCACAAAGGGAGCATACGGGGAGTTGGACATTCAAGTTAGCATCATCATCTAGAGTTTGGAGAGGTTGATTATGAAATTTACCAAAAATAATAAGTCCCCATTTTGACACTCACCATTAATAGTAAGCCACATTTAAGAAGCAATGTTGACAACAATAATGAAAAGATAACACCAATCACGAAATGGTCCAAGAAGACAAGTTCTCACACTTACTAAAAAAATCAAAGTTGTGCTCTCTAAATATAGTAAGTTTCAAGAGATGATGGGATTCAAGTTTATAGAATGGGCATTGTCACTATCACCAAATATTTCCCTCACCAGGATTCATTTCCTATCTCCTCAATATACCATCTTTGCCAATGGGTCATAACATTGTCACAAGGAGCATCTTTGGCATCCCTCAAAGATATTTTAGAGCTTATCTCGGGATACCCCATGGGAAAATTTAGTGGTGAATATTCTTTAATTCATGAATATTTTGGATTTAAAAATTTGAAATTGGTGAATTTTTCAAGTATGAATAGGGACTGGGTCGCCAAAATATTTTGGGTACGAGTTTATTTTAGGGGTCGGTTTGCCAAATAGTTTCTACTGACACCCGACTATTATCATTAAAATCACCCTTCTTTGCTAAATTAAAATATGTCAAATTCACCATATATATATATATATTCTATTTAAGTATTTATAATTCATTTATTATTCATAGTTCTAATTTCTAAACATCAAACTTTTGAACCTCCCATCAAGTTCCTTAAACACGTGATTACTAAATATTTTCTTTAGGATTTCTTCTTTCAATGTTTGAGGACTGGTCACCAGAGAGGATGAGACTCAAGAGGAATATATTTCATTTCTAATTTCAAGGTACTTTCAACATATTGCATGCTACAGTGGTACCCACTAATAGCATACTAAATGTTACCGGTTGGTAGCATATTATATACTACCGGTGGTAGTATGAAGTATTCTACCAACCGGTAGTATGTAGTATGCTTACGGCTGGTAGCATACTGCATACTACCTTCCAACATCATTTTGCATGTTATCAGCCAGTAGCATGCAATATGCTACTGGAAGGTAGCATTCAACATGTTATCATCTAGTAGCATACAAAATGATATCATCCGGTAACAAATTACATGCTACCGGCCGGTAGCATGCAATATGATACTGACCGGCATCATACTACATGTTACTGGCTGGTAACATACTTCATACTACCGGCCGGTAGCATGCAATATGCTACCAGGTGGCAACATACAATATAACTATGCTCATTTGCTTGAATTTATCAATTTTGAATTGTTTACATGTTGATTATGTTTTTTTTAATTTTAATACTTTCCTTAATATGTAAAATGGCTCCTTTGAACAAGAAACAAATGGCAGAAACACAAAAACATAAAGGTAGCATATAATTTTTGTTCAACCACATGAAAAAAGGGAAGACCCAAGATACTACCACTGCAAACATTAACACACATACTGGTAAGTTGGAACAAATTATCATAACCTTTTCCCTCTATTTTGATAGTTTAGTTTAATTTTTTTAATATCTTTGTAAGATTAAATAAATCATTTTTCAAAATAAAAATGCCTTCGGCTTCTGTTAATATTATTCAGAATGAAGCAGTAAACCAAGACATAAACCCTTATGAAATAATTATTTCAATAGATGAAGATTTTATTGACCTAGACTTTCTAGAGATAAAAGATTTTCCCTAATGCACAATGCAATTAATAAATGAATTTTTAAATGAAAATATTTTTGCAGAAGATGATAATGCCAAAAACCTTTAAAAAATAATTTGGGTAGAAAGAAAGAAAAAATCATGCACAATTAGAAGGTCATTTCAAGTAGATTGAGTAGCAAAATACCCATTTATTGAACTTATGATACAGTCGGATAATGGTAGTGCTACTACCAAAGAATGTAGATGTATTATTTTTATTGTAAATTAGGTAAAAACATAGAATGTGACTTAAATTGGACACTATAGAGAATCATTGTGGAAAACTATATTACACAGTCATCAACAATGATCGAAAAATAACTAAGACTCACATATGGAAAACTGAAAATGAATGCATGCAAGTTAGAAATAAGGAGAAGTATGAAAATAAAATGAAATACAATAAAAAACTTTACAAAAAAGGAGGAACCATAAATGCCAATTTTGGAAAAGCTGTAAATAAAAGTTTGAAAACCAAAACCACCTAGTTTTCAGCCATATTCTTTATTCTCAACTTGGGAAGACCAATTAATTTTTTTCAAAATATAAAACATTGTTCAAGTTCAATGGTTTTCCAAACCTTACAAATTCACATTGGTCGGAGAGAAGTTCCTAGGAGATGGAAAATTGACTACCAATGATTGAACAAGAATATTCGAAAGAAAATGTCGGGAATGCAAAATTCATCTCCATTTTAATTGACAAGGTTACAACTATTGACACAGTTCTTGGGTTTGCAAGCATGTATATACATTCGAGAACCACACAGAACACCTCATTTGTTATCAATTCATAAAATACAAGAAAACTATTGAATGGAGAGATAAAAAGATTATTCCAAGCCACGATCTCGAGATGATAATAACACACCACATTAGATTTAAAAAATATAAGAGCTAAAATACCATATATAGAAATCCATCATAATCCATAATGATCAATACATTACAATACAATGACTTAAATTACTCAATAACAAATATGTACATATAGGATGAGAGGAAGTGAAACTACTACCTAAATTAGTGGTGAAGATATCCCACTAACTGATATTGGTAGTTAAGTTAACTCCATAAGACTGGTAAGATAACTCCACATAACTAAGAAGCTAACTCAACACAACTAGTAAGATAACTCCACACAACTAGTACACCTAAGCAAGCTAACCCAACAAGTGTAGGGCTAACACAAGTGTAATAATTATCCTAATAAATAAATAAAAGTATAAATAATAACCTACACTAATACCCTCGCGTACGCATAGCTTAGGTTGGTGAAAAAGAATGTGGGTCCCAACAACAAGGCCCGATGAGGTACCCACATACAATAACTAGGAAAATTAGACACCACAAGGTATCCAAACCTAGTAATAACAAAGTAGAGAAAGAAAAATCCCGTTGAAAGATATCCTAAAAATATCGGCTCCAAAAACTAGTACAATCTTTGAAGACATTTTGTACGCACTATGGTTTGAATCCTTTGCTTGATCATAGAACTCAAAAACAAATGATAGTGGGCTTCACCATAATAGCTCCATGCAAGGATGGTTTCAATAAAGTGATGTCAAAGGTGCAAAAAAACCACCAAACATAATTTTATCAACTTCTAAAAATATATGTACCACGATCCAGAACAACCAAGGCAAAAATGTAACGACACGAGATCCAAATAAATAGGAGTGTCATGATCCAAGAAAAGTCAAGGTAACAAGGCAAGGACACAAAATCTTAAGAAGCAAGATAACTTACTATAAATAGGTGTGTCATGGTCCAACAACAATAACCAAGGAAATAAGGCAAGAACACAAGATCCAAATAAAAATGAGTTCCATGATCCAAGAAAAGGTAAGGACATGAAACCCAAAGAAGAAATATCAACATGTAATAAGGAAAGGACACGAAACCCAAAGAATCAGTATCAACACCACACCCTCTGATACTACTAAATGGGTAGAGTGACACCACAAATCTATATGAGTTGCCAAAATCAACTACTTGAACACTTTGTGAAACTAACACTTAGAATAGCTCCCCCACAAGAGAGACTATCAATATGCCAAAAAAAGTGTCAAAAATACAAATCCAAAATATCTCAACAAACAAGAGATATATAAATGTATACACCCATAGATACAAGAATGAAACACCCAAAATTTTAAGACATCGTGCTTAAGCTGAAATTAGGTCCACAAGTGATTACAACACCCTCCTAAATTTAGCACTTCATAAGTAAGTGCATGTAAATATTACAATGAGTAAAAGTACCTTTTACATTTGAAATATATGTATAAAAATTCCACCAATGAGTAGGCCTTGAAAAATACACAATTACAAAAAAATGATCACCTTAATATGAGCTATGGATTAAAAGTTATGAGCTCTAGAAGTTTTTTGCTATTAAAATAATATTTTAATGCTGATGTTTTATTAAAATCTATACATGACACCCAAATTTCCAAAGGGTAAAAGAGTACATACACATTATACGGGATTGTGATAAAAGGATAAAATCTTACACCCAAAACGTGAATGTCGGAGGGTAAATCATTGCATCCGGAGGGTACACGTCTATATTCAATGGATAAAAGAATGTACCCCGAGGGTAGGAATTTGCATCCAATGGATAAAAGCATGCATATAAAAATAAATATCTAAAGGGTAAAAGAATGCATTTGGAACGTACACATTTATATACATGATAAAAAAATAATGCACTAGAGGGTACAAATTTGTGTCTAGTGGATTAAAGACTGCATCCAAAACATAAATATCCATAGGGTAAAAGAATGCATCCAGAAGGTAGAATGCAATGAGAGGGTAAAAATATGCATCTAGTGGTTAAAAGACTGCATCCAAAACATAAATATCTAGATGGTAAAAGAAATCATCCTGGAGGGTACACACTTATATCCAATGGATAAAAGAATGCACCCAAAGGCTATAAATCTGTCTATATTTGTTGTCTCACAACATGGTCAAGTTTGATTGATCCTAGGGTTTTATACCTTCCAAATCCAATGGTGCACTTCATTTTGCATAATGCATGCTACAGAAAAGTGATAAAAATTTATGAATACATGAAAATAATAAACCCTTTCTTGCAAAGAAAAAGTTACTGAGATGGATTTCTACATTATCTATTGCTCTAATACAATGAAAGGAGAGATAAGAAGATTGTTTCAAGCCTTGATCTCAGATGATAATAGCACACCACATTAGATTTTCAAAACATAAGAGATAAAATACGAGATATGGAAATCCATCATAATCCATAATTCTCAATACATTACAATAAAATGACTTTAATTACTCAATAAGAAAGATGTACATATATGATGAGGGAAGTGCAACTACTACCTAAATCGGTGGTGAAGAACTCCCACTAATGGATACCGGTAGTTAAAATACATCCAAAAGACTAGTAAGCTAACTCCACATAACTAAGAAGTTAACTCAACACAACTACTAAGCTAACTCCACACATCTAGTACACCTAAATAAGCTAACCCAAAAATTATAGGGCTAAAAAAGTATAATAATTAGCCTAATAAAAAATAAAAGGATAAATAATAACCTAGACTAACAATTGTAATGCTGAAATTTTTTTGAAATTGGTCATATCTAATTTGAAGAACATAACAGGAATGGATAACTATTCTATAGTGACAAATCTGATTTGTGTTCATGTAGATGGTGTGTTAGTGATGTAGGGTCACATAAATGGTCCATGTGTACGTATTTAAACATAATTTTCTCATTACATGATTCTTATTCATTGCATGGCTCATAGGATGAATCTTGTATATAGGATAGTAAGCACATTAGAATGTGTCGAAAAAGTTAAAGGACTTATCCATGAAGTGCATGCCTATATGTCATGCGGTTGAAAATTATATCTTGTGTTTCATAAGTTTTCACTTGGGTTCATAGAAGGTAAGAAACTTCTTACAAATGTTGATACTAGATGGATATCTATGTATGAGCCTGCATACAGAGTTTTTGAGAAATATCAATCTTTAACTGGTATCATGTATAAGAAACATAGGGAAGTTGGTAGGGAAAAATATTTTCTTTACCACCTTACAGAATTTGAAACATTGTTAACACTTTTTAGAATTCTTCCAATGTTGCATGAGATGAATTGCATAACAAATATTACATAAAAATAGTCCATATATATAGCAGACTTCATCAAGTTCGGGAAAAGTATGGGTTAGACTCTAGATATGTTATATATGTATTATGAATGCTTCAAAGGAAATGTATTCGATGAACTGGAAAGATCGCAGATTTAAAGGACCCTAATCATTACTTGATTTAATATATGTGGTCATTTGTGTATTTTTGTTAACGGGAAGGAGATAAAAATGCATACATTCGAAAAATGAGTGGATATTGTTCTTCAGAAAGTGGAAAAGTTCCTATTACACGTAATTCATATGATGTTCTTATATAAAACAAGAAAAAAATTAGAAAATCTCATAATGTTTATCTAGTGAGATCAGAGATCATTTCAAAAAAGGAGAGCTTCTTGAGGCCATGGGAGTTGTCAATCCTAACTTTTGGAATCCTATAGGAGAAGGAGCTTTAGCTGATTCATTTAAAAGACACATGGGTACTATAATTAAACATTTTGCACAATCAGTTGAATGTAATGGATTTCAGATTAATGGTATTCTTCAAAAGGAAACTCTTGCATTGCAATCAAATCAATTCAAATGGTAATGAAGGAACAATTTGATGAACTGAAAGATCCAACAGAGAAGGGAGCAATAACACTTCTATGGAAAAGGTTGTATCCTAGTTCAATCCTTCATGAAAGCATAAGTGAGTATTTCAGATTGTATGAACTGTGTTAGACAATGATATTGGGATCAGTTGAAGACGAAAGAGTTTTCAGTACATTAACATTTATAAAATTAAAATATCGAGAACAAACTTGATAAAAATATTGAGACCTACTTGAGATTGTACATTTCACGATATGATGTGGATACCTTTCCTTATGAATGGGTAATGGTTGTATGGAATTCTCTTGCAGAGAGAAGAGGGATCAATAATACTAATATAGGGACTATAAATAACAAGTCATAATATAACCGAAAATATTTTCAAAAGAGTAGATAAAATTATTGGCCAAAAAATTTCTCAAGATTTGTTTGGATTTAATCTAGCTGATATTGAAATTGAATAAAGAAAAATATCTGTAAAGTTTTACTATATAAATAAAATTTCATTAGGAATTAGTATTCAGATTATTATTATGGCTACTGTGGTTTATGTTATACACTTGTTCATTTTTTAATAATATTTTAAATATTGCAATGTGTTCACTGTTTAGATTTTCTCAATGTGGAATGTCATACTTATTGTTCTTTGTTTTTTAAATTGGAAAATTCTAATCCCATTTACTAGAGAATATCTAGTCTTATGCATGAATATAGTAAATATAAAAACAACATACAATTTTTCAATGGCCAATATTTTTAGATAAGCTTAGTGTTCGTTCTTTGAAATATAAATGCTAATTGTAGTTAACTATTCAATTCACAAAGTATTTGAAAATGATAATAGTAAGTAATGTACCATGTAATAATTATATAAAATGCAAATGAGAATAACAGTCACATTAAATAAAATTCCACAATCCACATTGATTTAAGTTTGAAACTTTAAATATTGTAATATAATTTCAAACAGTTTTAAAAATAGATTCTACAACAACAATTATAATTTCACAAAGTTTTTTGTAGCTTCATAGTTTACATTTTTAGATAATTTCTGTTTTTATTCTTTGAAATATAAATGGTACTTGTAGTTCATTGTTCTATCAACAAAGTATTTTAAAATGATAATAATAATAAATTTACCATGTAATAAATATAACAAATATAATCAAGAATAACAATCACATTCAGAATTAGTTTGAATAGAAAAACAGTCACAATATAACAAAAGTAAAAGTAAAATGCCACAATCCACATTGATTAAAGTTTGAAACTTTCAATATTGTCATATAATCTGAAACAATTTTATAAAAAGATTCAACAACAACAATTATAATTTCATAATGTTTTTTTCAAATTTCAACCTTGAGAAGATTCTTCTCTATGTGATTCTCTCTCCTACACTAAAGAACTTTCTTTGACAACCCAAGACTTAACTAACTCCTTCTTTGCTGACTTCAAGATTTGAAAGAATAATTTTTTTGGTTTACCACTTCATAAGAAGACAATAATGTTTGATCCTCTTTAGCTTGCTTCTTCAATAGTATCTCTGGATCCATTCCATTTTCCTTTATAATTCTTCTCAAGGTATTATTCTGCTTGTTTAAGATAACAAGCTTCTCTTTCAATTCAATTGCTGCATTTACACTTTTCCTTGCACTTTGTAAATGCAAATTAAGCACACTAGCCTCATTTTTCAAATTTTCGTACTTTGACTACATTTCACAAGAGAAAAACTATTAGAAAATTTTCAAAAATTAAGATAATATTGCATTTCATAATACTTGAAAATTTAGTAAGACTTACCAATGCCTTATCTCGTTCCACATTCGCAATAACAACAAGGCCCTGTCTCTTGACCACGTATTGTGGTACACTTGTGCTTCTGCATTCAAATTCTCTACTTTTCAACATAATGATCAACATTACATCATCATAATTACTATCAAATGATACATAACTAAACATAGCTTGATTCATCAAAATATCAATCTTTCCTGGCTCATTCTGATGTGAAGAATACAAAATATGTCTTTGATTGTGATTTTTGTATCATGAATTTATTTATTTTATCATAATTTTTCCCTAAATTCCCACAATTTCAATTCCTCAACCTCCTTCGAAATAATATCAATATTGTCTTTTGTGTTATCATCAAAATTAGCACCGATTGGAAAAGTATTTTTAGTCATCGAGATAAGACGGTGCCAACGTGTCTTGGAGATAGTGTTATTGATCTATCCACTCTTCTTGGAGATGGTTTCCTTACCACATGAATCATATCTTGGGGATTAAATGTTCCATGTTGTTGAAGTGCACTTTCATTTTCAATCCAAAGATACACATCATCCAAACTAATATTGTTCAACACTGAAACACCCTGTCCACTAGTTAAATTGCCCAATGACAACATTGGAAAATTAGAACCAAAATTAAGTGTGCCCTTTCTTGCGTAGCTTTCAAGCAAATTAAATATTCTTTCCAGTGAATATTGTCCTCATATTTCTTAGTGGGAATGGTGGAGGTGGCATCAACATGAAAGGCCCTAAGACATTGAATTGTAATTTTGTAAATAAATTGACGAAATTCAAAATTGAAACATAATAGAAATGAAAAATAAATAAATTCACATAAGATAATAAAAATTACTTTGTTGAGAGGATTTTTGTTGTGGTAAAAATGAAGAAATATTATGTTGATGTGGTGGTACTCGTTGTAGAGGAGTTGGCTTAAAATACTGGTGTGTATGATCTAAAAAATAATTAAGAATTAAAGATCTATTAGACTGTTGAATTTTGTATCATAAAATATAAGAAAAAATATTAAAATAAGAGATTCAAACCTAGGGCAACAGGATGAGGTGTTGAAGATATTTCCACGTCTTGCATTTGAGGCTGATGATACGATCCTATTCAGATGGTAGTTTCTGTAGAAAAGCAATATAAATTTCAAGAAATTTTAAAACACATACAAGTTTTATATAATTAATTACATTTGTTATCAAAAATACCTGTGACTAATGCCTATGGTATTTTGGCCTATGGTATTTTGGATGCTTGAGTATGAGGGTTTAGGGAATTCCTCATCCTTTTAGCAGGTGGAGTGGTATCCTCATCTATTTGCTAATTGTCATAAATAGTAACCAAATCTCCTAATCTTGGTAGCAAGTGACCTCTTATTTTAACATCCCTTTGTGATGTAGTCATAGCTATGAAATTCTGTTATAATTTAACAGTAAATTATTAATTCATTTAAAATATTAATTTTAAAAGATAAATATTACAATATGAAAAATTATAATTAAAAACCATCTAATAACAAATTGGGACTCACCTCTTGCTCTTCAATTGTTAGTGTTAAATTCAAATCTGGTAGCTTTGAATGAATTGTTGTTGGAGGAGGGGTGCCGTGTAAATTATATAGAGACTCATAATATAAAGCAAGAATAAAATTTGTTGAAATGATGGTAACATTCTCATTCAAATGAATATTTTCCAAATCAGCTCTTATCCTAGAGGATAAGTAGCTGCACCAGTCAAATTTCTTCCCATTTAAGGTATAAACAATATATGTTAAAGCCCACCAAGGAATATCAATATATCAACCTTGTAAAATAATTATGGCATTGAAGAAGAACTACACAATGGCACGGAGAAATGGGAAATTGAAATCCTTCAGTTAAATCCATCTTTTTGAAGGATTTTTGAAGCTGTGATTGTCAATAAAACAAAGAGAATCATTTTGTCAGGAAATTTGAAACATAAAATCTTTGTTAAACTGAAAATAATGAAAATGTAATGTTGTAAAACATAAATTAAACTTAAAAGTAGAAGAAATTGCACTGAATCAATAAAAACTAAAAATTAGACTCCAAATACTTGCATTCTTCATCTGATAATACGACCTTCTTCGTGTCGGGATAACAATATTTTTGTGGTAGTCCTGTGAGATGCTCAATGTCATCAAGTGACGTTCCAAATGACTCTACATGGGATGGGAGTGTATAATGAAATGTGAAAGTGGAAGTGTCGTAGTTGAGTAAAATATTGTTAAGTGCTCTGTTATCTATCTTAAAATGGGGCATATATAGTAGCCCTTTGAAACTAATTTCTTTGATCCAATCTGAAAATGTAGTTGAATCCTCTAGATATCTCAGTAAAATTGAAGAAATACAGGATCTCATGTACAAAAAAATTCTTCATATTTTTTTTTGAAGCAACTGGGCTCTTTGGCTCTCTGGATGTGTTCTTTATTCTTGGTATTTTTCAAAACTGTTAGAAAATTGTTGGTTGTATGTTTATGGTTATTTGGAACTTAGGGTTTTTATGCTTTTCCTCGTATGCTCGTAGCTCCAATTTCTCTATCTTATCTATTGGGTGGAGTGAAAATGACCACCTTTATGTATTTATAGGCATGAAATGGACCACCACCAACATTAAATATGTTTTTGGATGATAGCATATATTATGTATCAATCATATTTACACTATTGGTCGGTAGCATACAAAATGCTATCGGATGGTAGCATTATGCATGTTGTCACGGTAGCATGCTAAATGTTATCGACTAGAAAGCATTGTGCATGCTACCTGGGTGATAGTATTATGCATGCTAATGGGTAGTAGCATACAAAATTCTACATATCGTAAATATGAGAATGCTACTTGGACATTATCATTCAAAAATTCTTGGCCTATGGAATTTCTTTTCTCAAACTCCCATCCTTTGCCAAAAAGTATTGCAAAAATTACCTCCCGCATGAAATATTTTTCATGTAATTTGTCATTAAATCGAAAGTGGATTTACCAATATTCACTAAATATTTTCTAAGGATTTTCATTGAAGGGCCCTTTAAATTTTTCCTAGATACCCCGACAGTGTCTTTCAACACTCACTACATGGGTCAGGTCATAGGTATATCATGTGCAAGTGTTGAAGTTGCAATCATCAAGAAAACAATTCATTCAAGTTGACAAGACCAGTTTTGAGAAAAGGATCTTTATGAGTCGGTGTTCATGGTCTTCGGTGAAGTCATTTAACAATTTTTTTAACACTTAACCAAAGGTTTCGTTGAACCATCCAAAGGAGATTCTCGGGGAGCAAATAGTTCAGGGATTCAAATATTGTCACATTGGGACATTCCATCGAGTTGTCTAGAAGGAGCCATGAACTTTGTCTCGCTTCAAATGTTCTAATTATTTTTTGGGGTTTTCACTTTTATATATACATTTATGTTATTTGAAAAACAACTTTAGAAACATAATGTAAGAGAAAAAGAGATAAGGTAAGGGTGAGGATTAATACCTGTAAGTGAAGGTGGCAGTCGAGTGCACACTTTCGATTTCATGATCCAATGTTGATTGTGAGAACTTCCTTTTTCTAGGAGAAACTACCTTTGAATACAAAAAAGACCACAAAAGGAATATTAAATAATATATGTTAGTGGACTACCTAGCGTATGCTAGATCTAGGAAGTGTGATACTTCCTAGATGGTTGTCAATCCACTATTTAAAACAACTTAATGTAAGAAATAATATGAACCAATAATGTCCTATTGTATTTGATATGATTTAGGTATCTCATTCAATTACAATAAACAAATCTAATCTAACATGATAGGTTATGATCAGATCTGAAAGTCGATGGTAAATAAAGTGGTTGGGATAGGTTAGGGTCAAATTTTAGGTGATTTGGGTTGTTTGGATGAAAGGTATGAGGCTACCATTCTAGGAAGGTTTATATGCAATAGAAAGACCAATGTCGGTAGGGTATGACCAATTTTGATTAAGAGGAAACCGATGACGGTTTGGGTTAACCAATGTCGGTAGGGTTAGGCTAGTAGAAACTTAGTGAAGGTGGATTTTGGTGATTCTCTGGGATTGCCAGGGAATGGACAGATAATGGGGAGGTAGATGAAAATGTTGGGGGTAGTCAGAGGTGTCTGGAGTTAGGTATGGGAGGCTAGGAGGTTGTAGATGGTTGGGTAAAGGGATTGATAAGGAGGTGAGAGGTGATGGGATGCAAAGGAGATTAGAACTCCCAAAATAGAGATGAAGAAGCTAATCTAAATAAATATGGGAAGGTGCAGATCCAAATGTACTTACTGGTGTTTGTAGACCTAGTGGTTGGATGGAGGTGATGGTTGATCCATGGAACCGGTGGTCAGTGCCATGGTTGTGCTTCTTAAAATGTTACCGTGAATGCTTTCCTTTCAGATTAGTGCTTGGTTGTTAGTTCAAGGTGTCTAGATGTGCAAGAGTGCTCTGGTGTGTGCTTGCATGTAGATATCTCTTCTCCAAAACTTAAATAATTCTTTGACCCCTCAAACAAAGTTAACAAATTGAATATATGGTAACCGATGACGGTTTAAGGGTGATCAATATCGATTTAGGGTTGATCGACGTTGGTTAAGGTGAGAAATCCTAGGTTTACTAAAAATTATAGATCTTGGCAATATTTTTTTGCCAGCTCTGTCTATTCTCGTGGATTAAAATAGAATGTTGTGCTTAGGTAAGAGGGAGAATGGTTAGAGGTAGAATAGGCATTTGATTTTAGTTTTGAACTAATTCTTAGTTAATTAAGGTAGGTATGACTAAGTCTTAGTAATTTATGGTGAGTGAATATTGAATCCTAGTAAAGGGAAATATGCTAAGAATAGGTTTATGATGAGGTGTCTAGGTGAGGTGGAAATTATTTTAATTAAGGTAATTAAATAATGAATATTGTGAGCATGGGAATAAATTTAATTGTGGGAAATTAAATAAATATACATGTGGGGTAAAGGGGGAGTGTGAGCTAAATTTGATGTTGTGAGTTTCCTTGAACCATCCAAAGGATATTCTCGAGTGCAAATAGTTCAAGGATTACGAGATCGTCACATTGGGACATTCCATCAAGTCATCCGGAAGGAGCCATGCACTTTTTCTCTCTTCAAATGCTCTAATTCTTTTTGGGGTTTTCACTTTTATATATGCCTTTAAGCTATTTGGAAAACAACTTTAGAAACATAATGTAAATTAAGTCACCTTGATTATATAAAAGTGACTTAATATTTTTGTAGGAATATCAAGAGTATAAAGTTACAAAAAGGCATATGAAGTGTCATTAGAAAGATGAAGATGAATCTCTATTCTATAAATTTAATGAGCTCCTCATTTAAGATTCTTCATAGCTGTGATTGATTTTTAATCTCAAGAGTACATTGTGATTAGAGAGAACAAATGAGATAGCCATTTTCTTATATCCTTCTCTTGCATATGTTTCCTCCTTTTCCTGCTTTGTACAAATTTAATTGGAATGCTAAGTAAGTAATAATTTTATGTTTTCCAAGTTATGGTAATGTTTCCATCCTTGTAAGCATGGTTTCATTTAGATAGTAGCATAAAATTTTTGAGTGTTTCTTCTCATAAATGCATGTGTGGAAATTTCTAACTAGTGTGTGCAAGAATCGATATTCGACTGCAACATTAGTTCTCTTACTTATTTTTAACTCCCCTTTCCAACTCTTTATAAAAATTCTTCTCTAGCAGAGGATTGCTAGCTTTTACACAGGGCCGATGAGAGTGCCCCTATTGGATCCCACGCCACAAGGCAACTAGGAAAATCTACCTTTTCATGTGCATGTAAACATGGAATTTTCACCATTTAAGTAGAGGCACTTTGGTTCTAGAAAGTTGGTAAAAACCCACAAATTTTTCAACCTAACAAAAATTCTCACTAATATAGTGGTATATGCTTTAGGCTAGATCACCAACTCGATTATATCATCTGGTAGTGGTATACATCTTAGGTAACATCACCAATCCTTACCATTCATCTTACTATGATATACGCTTAGGGCTAAATCAGCACTCATCCTTTCATCTTATAGTGATATATGCTTATGGATAAATCATCACTTTTCCATTTATCATATAATGATATACGCCTAGGCTAAATCATCAATCATCCATTCCTCAAGTTGTGATATATGATTTTTCTATAAGGTTTATGCACATATTTTCTATATCTCACATATCATCACCACTACATTCACACTCATTACAATGTGCTAGACACAATAAGCACCGCTCAACCATTACCCAATGATGAAATATTGTTTACGAGTTCATTCTTTACTACTAAGGAGAGAGAAAAAGAACCTCATTACATACACTTCCATACACTTGAGAGGCATGTGGCTCCTACCATTCCATATTTGATTTCATTCCATCCATCCCTTTGCATATTACATTGTCTTGGGGGCATTTATTCTTGCTTGCTAGTGTTTTACATGTTCACTTTATTACACATGTTAGATTGATTTCTTATATGTCATTATCTATACCATCTACACATGTGCATTCACACATTATCTTAGTGTGATTACGAGATACAAGACTTTTACACATGGCATGAATCCTCACCTTTTACCCTTACTATACTAGTTACACTGGGGGCATCCACATTCATCTCATCTTGGTGCTATTGTTTCATTTTATACTTAACATCTTACATTACTTGATCATACATGCTTTTGACATATTGGTTATTTCTCTAACATGATAACACATGTTCCATAAGCATTGTAGGATTCTTTGTTTCCAAGAATCCTAATTTTTTGTCTACATTTGTCTACTTATTTTTTGATTGTCTGTGGGATTTGTCATATGCTTTGTCTACACATTTGCTAGTTGTTTGCGGCCATGGTGGCCTTACGTGTCTTGTAACATCGTGAGTGAGGTCCCATGTTTGTAACCCACTTTGTGCGACTTAATTGTTATTCTTACATGTATACATCACTTCATTGTTTGTGTAGCTTACACATGTTTTCTATATGCATGCATTGTTTTCTTACACTTGTATTTGGCTAGCCTTCTTGTTTGTGTGTACCTTGGTTTCTACTAAGAAATTTAAAAGGTTTTAACATGCATGAATTTTTTTCTCTTCTCGGGCCACATGTCTCCTATCATTAATGTCGTATCCACCCCCAAAGAGGGGACATCATTTAGGGTATTTTACATACTAACACGAGAGATTCTACGGTGACACGGTTTAGTTTTTCGAACCAAGTGGGTTCGAGACCAATCTACAAACCCATACACATCAGATTTTATAGGACATGGTGTCCTTAGCATTTCTAGGAAGTAGTTACCAGATTAGGGGTTACAATGGGTGTGCCTCACTACACTACTTTATCCAAGTGTCATCGGATTATCGAAAACACAATACAATACAAATATCTCTTCACACACATTTCAGAAAAAGTGGTTAGAGCTTGGAGGACACATAACATTTCCTCCCTACACTTCTTTAACCAGGGTGACGTGAGATCACCCAAAAATACTTTCAATACATGATTTCCTTCTACACCCTTTCTCTTGACATGGATAAGGTGCACATGTTCCATTTACACTTTTTCATTTCACATATTTTACATTTGCATACTTTACATATACATGATTATCTCACATAGTGTTTTAACATACATACATATTTGACTACTTGATCATTTTCTCCTTACAAGTCCAAATGTATGAGAAACAAGAAGAAAAATTGGTGGTAAAAACAACAACAAAAACATTTTGCAATAACACATGCTTTACTAAACATATAGGTACACTACAAACTGCAAGCAACAACCGTGCATAGGAATTCTACCCTAGGTTCACTCTCATAACTATTTATTTGCACATTTCTCATAACTTTTTATTCCATGATTTTTATAGTTCTTGGGAATGTTTCTCGTAAACTCTTCATGGGTTTCATGGATGCACTTATATCTACTTTATGTTACCGAAAATTCAGCTCACCAACATAAAGTGGGCGAAAAATGTAGTCACAAATTCATGCACTTTAGACATATATTTTTCTCGGTCTCATACTAAAATTTAGAAGGTTACTTAATGAAGAAAGTACTAATTAACCCCATCTTTTGGCCATCTTATTTTACTTTTGTTTCATCATTCCCACACATTTTTATCTACATGCCCCATTTTTTTTGCACTTTCTCATCACTTTACCCTCATATGGGGAAGCGGGGTAATCTTGGTGCACCCATAGATGCCCCGGTCCCACTTGAAGTGCCCTAATCCTTTTCTAATTTCCCACCAGTTTTTGGGCTCTTTCTAGCCATTTTTCATCCTTATCTTTTTCCTAGTCGTCCATGTCAGGGTTAATTACAAAATAATATCAAGATAACCATATAAATATAAAGTTATGAGACCATAATGAGGGATTTAGCATCATTATAATACTATCAATCATCTAGAGTTGCCTCCATCTATTGCATTCACATCCACATAGTTCCATCATCAAGACACAAGCTAGGAAGTCTGCATCACACTTCATAAGGAGAGGATTCTATTCTATTCCATGCACATATAATATTACATTTTTAAATTTTTTTATTTCTCTTTATTTCACATAATGTGACTGGAACAAGAGAACCTAGGGCATGACATGAAAATACAAACCAAAACTACATTTGGGACCGAAATGTAGTGCGGTTCTCAATTTAGTAAGCCCACTATTATGGTAGTTGGGGTTAGTCGACCCATGCATTCTACATCTTTATTTTTAGGTTTTTAATACTCATTTTCTTCTTGAAGGTCTCTACATAATCTTGGATTATTGGTGACATACAACACAGGACAACGAACTTGATGTGACACACAACAAGGGTTTCAAACCACCTTCGACCATGTAAAAACTAGCTCTAGATCTTTTTCACATACGAGGGCATCCAAATTACATACAAGAGCACCCATAGGTACCCTAGTCCTATTTCTCATGCCACGGTCCACTCGAGATCCTCTAAATCCATCGGTTTTGGGACATCGAACAATAACTCCTATTTTCTCCAATTGTCTCGTAAAACTCTACGACATTCTCCTCTTATCATCTGAGTTCTTTCCTTACCTTCTTCTTGCATATAAGGGATTTATTTTATTATTTTAATCATTTGGTAATTTCTATATTACTATATTATAGTTTTTATACATTTTATATCCTCCTAGATTATATTAACTACCCCCAAAAAACCAATTTTAGTTAATCAATGATGTTGTCATCGAGATATAATAAGGAGGCAAGAGTAGTTGTTCATTCTCAAAATTATGTACGACATGTGAATATACATCATTCTAACTAAAGATATAGTGACCTTAGAGAAAATTTGAAGATACAAACAAAGGAAAAGAAGACAGAAAAATTTTAGAGTTTGAATTATGATTTTGGTTAATGTTTACAACCATGAAGGGGACCAAATAAGTTGATGAAGAACAAGACCATGAGCTACAAGCATGTACTTTTTATTAATATCAAAAGGGGAGAATAATTATGAGGTTTTATATAAATGAAAATGGGTAGATGGTTAGCATGTGATTGATTATAGTGTTGTAATTGATGAAAAGGAGTGTACTCATTATACAAGGATAAACAAGGTGTTTCTTAGTTGTAATGTTGAAGACAGTGAAATTGGTTTGGTCTAATAGGCCTAGTTAACAAGATGAATTCAATTGATGAAATGAAGGCACGAGATAACTAGATAAGCATTATCAAGGCTTGAAAAATATGAATAGGGTGTGTTAAGTCAGGTTCATGAGAGAAACATGGCATGTTCATGGATTATGGGGTGAAATTGGCTAAACTAGGTCTAATTCAAAGACCTAGTACAAACATAGCATGGAGTATGGAGAAAATCAAGATGATGATGAGAACTACAAGCATGAGGATTGTGTTATAACATGGTATAGAGCATTATGAAGGTTTAATAGGTCCTAAAAAATATGGTAGATGCATGTATTATGTCTTTTCAAAGAATATTCTAGAGAACATGATAAGTAGGCATGTACAAATCAATGATATGGATGAGGTTAAAAAAAGTGAAGTGATAAATGAGCCTTGGGACATGTGAAGGAGGGTTTCCTAGTGCTCTGGGAAAAGAGTTGGGTCAAAGTCCAAATAAGAAGCAAGTTAAATGATTTTTAGTCCAATTGAGCTCTTAAAATTTTCATTTCCAACTCGAAGGATAAGTTTGAGATCCTCATTATAATGTTAAACTTTTCTATGGTGGTCTGCGGTTCTTTCAATAATGGTAGAGCATTGAATCTAGATCAATTTTCAATAAGAATAAGTTATAAAGATGTCATATACTTAAGGAGAGATGTTTAATAAGTTAAGGATGTTCCAATCCATCCTAAAACCCTACATTTAAATAGATGGAGAAGAAATGAATAGTTTGGTAATGAAATCACTTGTGTAGCCTAATTTCATGACTTAGGATTGTAGAGGACTCTTCTAATTAATATTTTTGGTGGTCTACTTCTCCATATTAACTAATAAGACAATAAGATATGTTTCTTTTGAATAACTTTTATGGTATATTCAATTAATGGAGTTATTATGTTGAAAATATCTATGTAAGAGTAATCTTGGTATGTACCCCAAGTGTCCATGAAGAGTTTAAGTTATTGTCTTTGCGTAAATTTTGTGAAACGGGTCAACAAATACAACCTACTTATTAAGGGATAGAAGAGCCCAAAATAGGCAAGATTGATTGAAGGGATGATGATCCAAATGCATATTTTTGAAGTGAAATATGAGTATAGATAGATTATATGATTCTTATATTACAAGGTTTAGCTCATGAGTTGATTTGATGAAGTAGTTTTGTGTTCAAGTTCAAGTGGTCTAAAGTGCCTCGTTAGCCTTGTTTATAAAGTCCGAGTAATGGAAGTGTAAGTATGATTTTCACCACATAATACATGAAATCGAGTACTTGAAATTGAATTAGTGGATTGTGGGCATGTGTTTCATTCTTTGGTTTGTCATGAAAATGTGTTTTGGAGTGATATAAGTCTTTTAGAACAAGACTAGTTTTTAGGACCTAAAACCTAGTTAAAGATGCCTCATAAATGTAAGAAAATTTATGTCAAAAAGGTCAAAATGAATCTTTATGGTAAGTTGAAAATATGCACAAGGAAAAAATACTTGAAGAAAGGTATAATATGGTACATAAGAGATTATTTAATGGGTAAGCTAACTCATATTGTGAGGACTTATTTTTATGTGTCTATAACTTCCTTTACACCTTGATCTAATCATTATTACATGAAGTGAATGAAGATGTTTTATCTAATCCAATTTTGTGAAGGTGATGTAGATATAACACTAATTTGTATAATCATCATAAAATTTTGAAATATCATACATTGTTTTGATGAATCATTCTTGTGATTGGATTTTTGAGTTGTCAAGACTATTAGTATTAAGATGAGAAGAAGAGATGGAATGGAGTATTAAATCCCGACTTGAAGCGTGTTGGTGTCCATTTTGATCCTCTATTATTTTGCCCTAATTTTCTTTCACTGCATCTCTTGAAATGTTTTCTATAGTTTTTATGGGTGAAATGAAGTTGTTGCCTCTGTTCCCATGCCTTATTCCATTTAAAAATAATTTTCCATGTCTCATTTTCTAAGAAACGCCCAAGTTTTCCATATTTTGTGCCATAATTTTTCCAAATCCATGGGCCTTGGTAATTTTATTTTCCATTATTTGGGCATGTGGAGCTCAAATTTGTTCGTTTCAACCATATATGCCTTCAAAAATCCTTCCCCATGGTCAAAACTTGCATAAAATCAACTTCCCCTTATTTTTTGAGAAAAAATCCATCACCCACAAAGAAAAAATTGAATTCGGGCATCTCTGGTAAATTCTGTGTTTTTGACAGTCGTACAAGTGTCATTTGACCGTTAAAATTAGGCTCAAAATTCTCCTCCTACATTGCCACTTCTAGTTGGACAAGGATCGATGGGTTTCTTTGAAAAACTTAGCCATTTTTGGCTTTGGGAAAATTTTCAAAATCCCCCCCGCAACTCCGTAAGGGGACACGTTTCATGTTCTTATGTGAAGGTGGAGTGGGAAGCTGACGGGGAACTTAGGAATTTTTTCCCATTATTGGTGAAGGGAAAATGGTGTGGAAAGGCCCGTGGGTCCGAATGGAGCAGGGGGTGGACACATGGCGAAGGCATAGCAGGTTGGCGGGGCGACGGAGGTAAAAGGAAAATTTCCATTTTGTAAAAAACAATTAGGGAGAAAGTTTCAAGTGCTGGCTTGAGAACAAATCAGAACAGGACACATGGCGAGGATGAAATCGGAGGCGCGAGCATGCAGGAAAAAAGTGAAAAATTCCCAAAATTCCAAAAAGGGTCAAAATGCACAGAATTGAAGCACGATCCCAATGGGACCCACCATGTGCCACATGTCATCACCAAATTTCATGGGCGGAGGGGCGAAGAAAAAAGTCAAAATTTTCCATTTTTTCAAAAATATGGAAAAGTAAAAAACGATCCCAATTTCATTCCCAATTATTTTTTGACACGTGGAGGGCCCAGATTGAAGGAGAAAGAGCAGTTCAAGGGTAACTGTACATTTTCGTTTTGGCCACCATTTTTGCTCTAGGAAGCTTGGAGATGCAAATTTTGCATCTTTTTTCATCAATGTTTTGATGAATTCATGTCCTTGGTGCCTACAAATATCAATGCAAGTGGTTTTAGGGATTAATATGTAGATTTGAGGTGTTTTTGAAATAATTTTTGCTCGGCACTGTGCAGAAACATGAAATATCAAATTTTAAAGTTGTAGAACCAAATTGGGAAAGGATAAGATGAAATGATGAGAGAATAAGGGGACTACATGCCTTGAGGCTAAAAATGAGCCTCCATAATGAATAATGATGAAGGATTTGTAATGATTCGCCATTTTGAAACACTGGAAACTTTGGTTACAAATTTGTTAGATGTCCTTATCTGCGAATTAGGTTGGAATTTTGTAACAAACTTGATCCCTTGGCATATGATTTTCTTGGGAAAGAAGGCTTTAATGTGACAAGATATGTATAATGCATTTTTGAGAAATGCAAATGGTTGGAAAAACTTAGAAATTCACGATAAAATGCGGGAAGAAGCCCATTCTCGATAAACCACTTGAGAACCATTTCTAATTCATTTTTGCATCATATTTATATCATGTTGAGTTGGTTTCAGTTGTAAATCCATCAAAAATCTTTGAGATTGTTTTCTATAACATTCCCTACTTTTGATAAACTTGAGCATTTGGATTATTTTTGTGGTCTCTTGGTAAAAATTTCATGAACTTATGTTTTAAAATGTTTTCAATTTGTGTTTCTTGCTCTGTTACTGAGTCTTGTGTTTAAAATATCTCTTGATCATACATGGTCTCATTTCTTGTTGATAGTTTAGTGGCATATGTAGTCTCACATTCAAAAGATCTCTCTTCGATAAAGATATAAACAGATTTACAATCACTTTACCTTCATTGAATTCCGAGATTGCTTGTAAACCTTTGGGTGCACCTTAGATCATGGTAAAATAGAGATTTATGGATGCTTTGTTGGTTCATCTGCTTCAAGATTTTGTGGCAGGTTATCAAATATTGTGTGGAAGAGTGTAGATCTAGGCCTCCATTTAGTGCACATATCCTAGTGAAGGATTACTTTAACCCTTTTGAAGCATTATGCTGTGTGGGTCTTACAAATTTTTACGAAAGGTCCTCAAAGAATTTGGAAAATTCTAGTTAGTCTTGTCTAAAATCTCCCACAAAAAAATTCATTTAGAATAACCAATTCTATCTATACCACCTCTGCATTGCATTGTGTGTCAACAAAAGAATCTAACCCATCTAAAAAAATGCACAAAGCAAATCAGGATCATACCATGTCTCTAGAAGCCTCAGCCTTGTCTTGTAAGTATTTCAATCATTTAGTAGTGACAACTCTGTTGAGTTTGAATAATGGAAAATTGATCATGTTTTCCCAATGCCATCTCCACACAATATGCACAATATAAGGATATCTCCACATCCTTCACAAAATAGAGGCTGCAGTATAGGTTCTCTTACCTTGGTTGAAAGGCACAACCTAAAAGCAGTGAGGATTAGATCAAAATCCTTTCAAGGTGCTACCCACTCCTTCAAATCCCGAAAAGCTTAACAAGTCAGATAAAGCTTGCTTCCCGATCTACAAAATGAAATATAAATCAATTATCTACCTCTGAATGTCTTGTAAAATCCATGATGCTACTCAAGTTGTGAAGGAGATTAAATCTGGGTATTAACACTTTACGGTGCCACCACTGGGGACTTGTTTTGAATTCCTAGGAAATAATTTGTACTGCTAAGATTGATTTGCTGATTCATTTGCCAGTCCATGTCTATTTATCCCATCAACAACACCAGGACATTATTCAGTATTGCAGTATTTCAGATCCCTGGTAATACTTCTTGTGTGATTTATGTGCAATTACAACTCTGACTATCATCTTTCTGATCAAATTTATAAGGTTGGAATGAAGAATAGAGTTCTAAGTTTGATATTCTCTTAGTTCAATCTGATCCATGTGCATACATATTTGAGATATTTTAATGCATATTAAACCACGGTGATGTCCTTTATAAGTTCTACTGCAAATTTTATCAATTTCCAACAGTTGTTGAACTTCATTTGCATTTGTGGCTGATAGTTTCAAGAAGAAGGAAGGTTTGATGATGTAAAGTTTGGCAATATTTTTAGTGCTGGTAGATATTTGATAGAGTATTTTAGTGCATTTTCACAACTAGGGTGAAAGTCCTTAGTGGCGACTCCATGCTGATTTGATCTTGATAAATACCAATGTCTTGCCTTTCTTTCATTTAATTTTTTGTTGCTAATCTTTGTAAAACTTGAAGGAAGAAGATATCTCTTCCTTAAAGACTCTGCTAAGAAATTGTTTTCAGATTCAAGGAACTCGAGTTGGAAGGGAGAAGAGTTTGGAAGGTTGTTAAAGGTTAGACATCGACAAAGATATATCCATTGGTGAGAGAGATCGGCCTTTGGTAGAGGATTATCACTCTTCTTCCGGTGATTACGATTCGGCAATCCTCTCATAAACTTGTTTTCCTTAGCTAGTGAAGGTCCTTCTACTATCTTTGGGTAAGTTCCCTCTCCAATCTGCACTTTTTTTTAGTTCAAGTAAAACTTTCAAGAAAATCAGCACTTAGAGAATACCGGTCTTATGAATCACATTCTTGAGCCCCAAGGATCTTGCACTCCTCATCGCTTTTTCACTTCCAAGATCACCTCCACCAAACAATATGGGTCAGCTTAGACCCATTTTTGTTAACACCTTTGGTCCCTTAGACTTTAGAGGAATGGATGGTTACCCAAATGTTTTCCCATAAGATGTCAAAAATAGGTTGCCAAAATTCCAAGGTAACCATGCGATAACTTGTGATCAGCATCTCAAAATTTTTATTAACATGATGGAAGATTTTGAGATAGAGTTTGAAGATGTGTATATTAAGTTGTCTATTCATAAACTAGAAGAGGATGCTAGGATTGGTACAAGGCTCTGCCTAATAATTCAATTGATTTAGGAATGAGATGAAAAATGCATTTAGGTTTGATATGGTGACAAGACTGATCCTAGATTTCTCTTGTCTAAGTTTGAGAACATCAAGAAGAACCTCAATGAATTAATGCATGACTTTAACACAAATTTTAACAAAACTCGAGAAGGCTTCCAGTTACTCTGAGGCATTGTGAAGAGTCTTGTTTAATCAAATATGCAGATGAATTTGATAAGAAGGCAACCTACCACCTAAGAGACAAGAACCTTACAATCTAAGACAAGCTTTCACCATGGTACTTCAAATTGAAAAAAATATCAAAGAAATTGGGAAACCTCTCAAGAGAGATGTTGTAAAATTGATAAACCCTAAAAAACCTCAAGCTAGAAAGGGTGTGTATTTAGAGGAGGTTGTGAAAACTTTGGTAGGGGTTTTCAAAGAAACCTCATATAAGTTGGCAAGAGCTAAGAAGGGAATTGGGTAAACTTCACAAGTTCAACCAAGAGCACAAAACCATGACACATTTGCCAATCATCCTAGAGGTGATCAAAGGACTGATAATAGGGGAAAAGGACCCATGGGGTCTGCAAAATAGACATCCTCAAGCACGTGAAGCAAGAGTGTTGCTCGATCCCTAGCTGCTAGGGTTCTTATTGTTGAAGAAGTTACTGAAATTGATTGGTGTGATAGGTGCTTTCTTCCCCTTCCTCCATGTGAAGTGGACTAGAAATAAGGTGAAGATAATAATGATGATGGTACTGATGATGATATTTTCATGGTGGGTTGTTCTTCAAGCTCACAATGAGGAGCAACATCTTGAAGTGATAAGTGCAAGAACAACTGCAACATTTTGGGATTATATCAAACAGTATAAGTATTTCTTCCCCCTCATACTCTTGAAGTTGATGTAGTGCAAGATTTTAAAATTCTTAACAATGACTTTGAATACTTAAGAGATTTGATGATTAAGATGTATGATGGTGGTATCCCTTTGGAGGAATATAGACAATTGTTGATGAATTTTTTTGTAGCTCAAGAGAAAGACTATAACACTAGAAGCAAAGTTGTTAAGGGAGTTGGGAATCAAGCCAAACCTAAAACACCCTTCTTACAAGCATTCCAAAAGAAGCTCCTAGGAAAGAAGCACTGCCAAAAGTTATTTTGTCCCAAACAAAAATTACAACCCCCTCATGCCCAAGCTGCCAAGAATCCATTGACATCTAATGAATCTTCTTGTCTCCTTTCCAATGTTGTTTTAACAAAGAGTGTTCCATATGACATAGCCCAAGTATTGAGCCAAATAAAAGTGAGTGTTCCAATCATTGAGTTGCTTAGGATTCTTGATCATAAGAAGAGAGCATTTGAGTACTTGGGGTTGAAAGAAGAGAAGATTACTCAAGAAGAAATATAAATGTTGTTGAGATTCCTCCTCAAATCATTTTTGACCTTGAAACACCACCAGTAGTAGAAGTTCTTGGAGATACACCTAAGGTTTATTTTGGGACATCTTTGGTTGATTCCCAATTGAATTTTGATCCATTCTTCACAACTTTGTTATAAAGGATAGGCTACTTCATAATTGTATGTTTGATTCCGAGTGCATCATGTAATGTCATGCCTCTAGAAGTTATGAATGAGTTGGATATCAAAGTGACAGTAGCCTATGGAAATTGTACTACCATGCACTCAAGAGAAGTGGTAGTTGTTGGTTGTGTGAAGGGTTTGGTAGTGCAACTTGCATCTTATCCCGGAAGGAATCTAAAATTGGATGTTGTGATTGTTGATTGCCCTACCAAATGGGGTATGCTTTTTTCAAGAAAGTGGGCTGCAAGTGTTGGAGGGAGTGTCCAAATGGATATGTATTTTTCCACCATTCCCATTAAGGGAAGCCTTGTCAAGCTCTATGGAGAAAAGAAAATGTTGCATCTAATTGAGGACCCAAACAATGCTTCTTATGAAGTATTATTTGTTGATGTTGATGCTGATAATTTTATTGGTTTTGTTGATGTAAAATAACACAAAATGGATAAGTTAAAGTGCCTTGAATAGGTATTTTCTCCTTAGACTTTCTATTTGATGGAGCTTGCTCCATATTTGGAAATGGTGCTAGTGTAATTCTGATTTCTCCTAGCTTGGAAGAATTTGGTTTTTCATTTAAGCTTAATTTTGAATGTACTAACAACATTGTTGAGTATGAAGCCTTGTTATTGGGTCTGAGAATTGCATGGAAGTATGGTGTCAAGGACATCATTGCAAAGGGAGATTCAGAGCTAGTTGTCAAATAAACAAGAAAATTGTATGCTACAAAAATCAGCGGATGAAGCAATATAAGCATGCAGTTTGGGATCTAATTGAGATGTTTGATTCCTTCAATATTGTACACCATGACAGAAGTTTGAATACTATTGCTGACAATTTGGCAGTGTTGGGGTCAATATTTGGAGTTTGTATCATTTCACCTTATTGTGACTACAATCTTGAAGTGTTAACTAGGCCATCTATCCTTGACAACATCAAACATTGGCAAGTGTTTGATGATGATGCTCAAGTGCAAAGGTTCTTACAAAATCAAGGTGAGTTTGTAGATCAGCATATTGATTGGGAACCAATGGTATGTATGACTGAAGGAAGAGAGACATTTTTTTGGAAAATATATTATCCAATTGAAAACTAACACCATTCCTAGAGGCCTTGTTTCTCTTGAGTCTAATTTTAACAATGATGATTACATCATCAATAGAAAAATATCTACCTCAAGGGATGTGGAAGAGCATGACTTGCAAACAAAGGAAAAACCAAGAAAATTTTGGTTGGGCAATAATTTAAGCAAGGAAGAAAAACAATCCTATCTTTAATTGTTGAAACAATATCAAGATTTCCTTGTTTGGTCATATTCAGAGCTGAAAGCATATAGAGAAGACTTGTTTTAGCATGAGATCCCTCTTGAAACAAAATCCAAACCATTTAGACAGAAGCAAAGGTCAATTAATCCACTCCTCTCCATGAAAATGCAAGGTGAATTAAAGAAACTGAAGGAGGGAGGGATCATTTATCCCACAAGGTATTCATCTTGGGTTCTTAACCTTGTGCGATCGAGAAAGAAGAATGGAGATATCAGACTTGTGTAGACTTCAGAAATTTTAATAGAGCTTCATTGAAAGACAATTATCCTTTTCCAAACATGGAGAACATCCTACGATTAGTGACTGGATCTGAATTGTTGTCCACCTTGGATGGTTTTTAAGCTATAATCGGGTTGTTGTCAAGGAGTCGAAAGATTTAAAACTACCTTTACCACTCCTTGGGAACATATGTTTATGTGAGAATCCCTTTTGGTCTCATGAATGTTGGAGCTACCTTCCAAAGAGCAATGGATGTTGCTTTTTTGGTTATATAAATGACTTCATTGCGGTTTATGAGGATGATGTGACTATGCTTTCAACGAGCGTAAAAGATCACTTGTAGCATTTGGAAAGAATGTGAATTAGATGTAGAGAATATGGCATTTCTCTCAATCCAAATAAGTGTCACTTTGGGGTGAAAAAGGAAAATCTTTTCGGTCATATTGTTTCAAAGGATGGTGTCATGATTGATCCAGAGAGAGTAGAAGCAATCAGCAGGATGCCAATTCTAAGAACGAAGAAGGGCATCCAATCTTTCTTTGGGAAGATCAATTTCATTAAAATATTTGTGTCCAATTTTGTTGTCTTTGACTCTTCCTATCACATGCATGTTAAAGAAATATCAAGTTATTAAATGGGAACAGTGTTGTTCGGGATTTTGAAGGAATCAAAGAGGCACCTGGACATGCACTGTCTTGCAACTCCGGATTATAGGAAGCCTTTCCAAATCTTCTCCTTTTCTTCTCGAAAATACTATTGCATCTTTTTTCTCCAAAAGGATGAATATGGGGTTGAGAGGCCTATTGCCTTTTTAGCAAGTCTTTACAGGTTGTTGAGTTAAAGTATACAATCATGAAAAACAAGCATTTGCCTTGGTGAAAGAAAGCAAAGGTTTCGGGCCTTATATCTTAAGTTCAAAAATTGTTGCTTATGTTCCCACACCATGGTAAAATACATATTATCAGAGATGGAAATCTCAAGTAAAAGATGTAGATGGGTGAAAAAACGTAGGAGTATGATATGGACATCCAAACCACAAATTTGGTAAGAGGTTTGGGTCTTACTAAGCTCATGGCTGAGACCAACCTATAGACTGTGGAAGTGAATGAAGTAGAAGAAGAAAGGGAATATGTTCTTGGGAAATTGGTAAGTTCTAAGTGGTACAAGGATATAATATTTTACCTCAGACACATTTGTTGTCCTAATCATTTAAATAAAAATCAGAAAATAGCCCTCAAGCTGGCTTCTCAAAAATACATCATCATTGACTTTGGGCTGGCTTGGAAGAACCCTGAAGGTGTCCTCTTGAAGTGTGTAATTGAAGATGAAGCTCCCAAAGTAATTGCTGATTTCCATGGGGGAGTTTTTGGAGGACACTTTGTTGGAAGAGTTACACCACACAAAGTTTTGAGGGCTGGTTATTGGTGGCCTACTCTCTTCACAGATGTAACCATGCTGATTAGAAAATGTAAAAGCTGCCAATGTTTCTCTGGAAGAATGAAAGCTTCATGCTCTTTGCAGCTACTGTATCAATTGAAGCTCCTTTCAAATAGTGGGGGATGAACTTCTTGGTGAGATTTCAAACCCTTCTAGTGTTGGACATAAATGGATTCTTGTAGCCACACTGATTATTTTACAAAGTGGGTAGAGGCAATCCCCACTAAGAAAGAAACACACTAAGTTGTTATGGACTTCTTGTTAAATAATATCATATGCAGATTTACGTGCCAGTCAAGATTGTGGCTGATAATGCCAATTGTTTGAGCTAAACCTTTGATGGCATAATGTGCGAGGAGTATGGAACAAATCGACTTATTCTTTAAAATATAACCCCGAGGAATGGACAAGATGAGTCCAAAGCAATAAGAATTTGTTAAAGATCATTAGGAGGACCTTGGAGTTGAACAAGATAAAATGGGGTGAAGAATTGAAATTTGCGGTTTGGGGTGATAGAAATTCTGCTAAGAGAAATCTTGGTAAAAGCCCATTTGAGTTGGTGTATGGAACTCGGGATTTCGCCCTTACATCTGCAATTATCTTCATTTTAGTTTGTTCAATAGTTGGAAGATCAAGATCTCAGTCCATATGAAGCGAAAGGATTAATCATATTGTTGAGCTTGATGAGGAGAGAAGAGCATCTAACCAAAGGCATGTCGATTTAGAGAGAAGTTGAAAATATTATTTGATAAGAACATCACTCCTAGGGCCATCAATATTGGAGATCTGGTTTTGTTATGGGAAAACATAAATGATGATAAGGGCAAACATGGAAAATTTTATGCATTATGGATGGGGCCTTACTCCATTGATATCGAATTAGTGATCGGGGATCATTTTTGAAAGTTCCCAAAACATCCTTAAATGGTGTTAGTGCAGAATACCATCTCGAGAGATTTCCAACGACTATAAGAATGTGACAAACGGACATCGGGAGCTCTAGATATGTTCGGTCAAAGTTCAGTCAAGCGGGAAGTCAACTCTAGTCAACTAGTCAATATTGGACCAATGTAACACTGCGACACATGGCGAAAAGGAAAAAGGAGTTGTTTGTGGGTTTTCGATCACGGTCTTCGATGAGCATAAAAATGGTACACGGGAACAAGAGGCTCAACTTTTATTACGGAGGGGAGCCCGGCTACCGTGTGGACTATGGTATTATCGCCAACGTGGTGGGTCCACAAGCCACCACGTGGCTTGCCACCACTCGTCGAATTCGATCGAATTGCCCTATCGGGAGACTAAAAGTGTTAATTATTTACATACCACATTACATGGGTCGAAATTATATCCAAAGCCATATTACATTTCCCACGCATTTCATGTATTTGCCACGCCTTATTTCCAAATGCCACGCATTGCATTCAAATATTTTATAACCTGATCCACGCATTATCCTTGGCATTTTAGGTGCCTAAAAATAAACATCCATGCACCATGGTTATCTAGCCAAGAAATGCGCCCACTCCTTAGGAACTATGGTGGCTCTTAAGCCAATGCAAACAGCCATCTTTGGCATTATTAAATGCCCACCTTTTTGCACGCACCTGATGTGGGATAAACCCCTTAAAAATGCCTAAGGAGAAGGAGAGAGAAGTGGAGGGGATTGGAACCGCTGACCTCCCATGCAAAACTTTAGGTGCCTAACCATTGCGCCACTTGTTTAGAAACAATATAAAAGGAGCTTTATTGTATTTGAATAGTATTGAGTGCAACGTGTAAAAGCCAAGAGGAGCGAGTTTAAAACGCCATTTTGAAGGCTTTACGCTCAGATTGGAAACTCGGAGTAAAAAGATGAAATGAAGGAAATTATGAGAAAATTCCAATGATGTAAGATTTGATCTTTTTGTTGAGTTTTAACCTATTTTTGGAAAATTTGAATGCAGATTTTAATAGGGATCTTCAAGACGACTAGTTGGAAAACACGAATTTCAATGCACTTACGGTCCGAATTGTGACTTGGTGTAAACATGAAAAGTGTTCAGAATTCAGATCTGATCTTAGATATATGATTTTTTTCATAGAATGTTTTTAAATATACATTTTTAGGTGTTTTTCTAACATAGTTGGGGAGATCACATGTGAAAACACCGTAGGAGCCACGAATCGTTCTTGGGCGTTTTCTGCTATTTTTGAGTTCTTGGGACATTGATCAACTCATTTGTAGGTTTTGATTAATTATTGGTT
This sequence comes from Taxus wallichiana var. yunnanensis, assembly GCA_018340775.1. Lineage (NCBI taxonomy): Eukaryota > Viridiplantae > Streptophyta > Pinopsida > Cupressales > Taxaceae > Taxus > Taxus wallichiana. The sequence goes on from CM031237.1 coordinate 124,648,393, forward strand.
GTTTGTAAGAGTTATTGTACTTGAATTTCAATATTATTAATGGATCGGTTCAATCTGAACCCGGGGACGTAGGAATTTCGAACCCCGTAAACAATCTTGTTTGTTATCTGAATGTTTTTAGTTTTCTGATTATTTATTTGCTACACAAGTTTTCTGCACTTCTATGGATGCATAATAATCAGAATTTAATCAATTTTTGGATTCAAGAATACTTAAAATTGGTTAAGAAAATCACGATCTTTGGAAACTTTTAAAAGTGTTAAAAAAATACAACACACGTTTTCAGATCAAGTTTGGTATCAGAGCAGTTAGATTGCGGATTAGCTTCTAATTGTGTTTGAAAATTTGGCTTCAGTTTCAGTATTGATTTCACTTTTCAGTGTGTAGACATTTTGGGGCTTGTTAATCTTCTTTCGCAGTGTGCAGTTTTGGAAGTACAGGTTGTGTTTGCAGGAACGAGGAATCATGGGCAAGTCATCCAAATAGGAGCAACTGGATGAGCTTGAAGCCATAAACCACCAACTCCAAGAAGAAAAATCTTTCTTGAGAGCTAATTTATATTCCTTAGAAGAGGAAATAGTGCGGTTAAAATCTGAGCCACAATCCTCTATAACCAAGAAAGAGGAGTATGTCAACAAGATGCTTGAAGAGAGCAAGAAGTTGATGGGCTTTGTTAAAGAGTTGCAGGAAGAAATACGAACCAAGGATTCCCTCTTGGAAAAGATGCAACAAGGTGAACACAAGAAGGAAATGCCTTCCAAATCAGATGTAGGTACTATGACAAAATGCACTGTAAGTTGTTCACATTTTAATTCTTCCTCTCATTCAGTTTCAGATATTCCTTTGGGTCAGTTTGAAAAACACACTAAGGGAATTGGGTCTAAGCTAATGGTTAAGATGGGATTTAACGAAAAGGGCCTTGGTAAAAATGGACAAGGTGATGCTAACCCAATACAGGTAGAGGATCAACCTCGGTTTGCAGGTTTGGGCTATTCTAGTGGGAAAATGGAAATTGGAGAAAGTTCCAAAGTAGCTAAAGGAAGACAAGCTTCCAACAACCAAGGATCTACACCACTAGAATTGCAGGATTCCGCCATCAGGAGGAACAATGAAAGGTGTAAGAAAACAGGTAAAAGAGGTAATCAGATTCCACCTCCTCCCACTTACACTAAAAATAGCACTAAGGGAAAATCAAATCCTAAAACTTCTAATACACTCTTTCAGATGGAACAATATAGTTTTGGTAGACAGAAATATGCTTTCCCTTGCACATTTTGTGAAGGTACTAATCATTATGTTGCATATTGTTGGAAGAGGAAAACTTTGATTAAGAAGTTAATGCCTTTTGTGAATGATAAGGTAGGTGCTAAAGACCAATCTCACCAAGGAAAGGTGAGAAATGGCAAGAATGTTACCTCTCCTAAATAGGGAATAATTCTCATGTAGACGAGTTCGAGAATGGTAAAATGGGTAAGATTCCTAAAAACAGGGAAGTTAAATTTTGTTCCCATTGTAATAGGAATGGTCACGATGTTAAGGTGTTTTGGTTTGTTTCTAAACAACAAAATTGGGAAGTTGTTAAAAAGAACAATATTGTAAAACTAACATGCTAAACCTAACTAAAACTCATTGTGGTAATCGAGAAGGTAAAACAACCAAAACAATGAGAAAAACCCAAGTGATTGGTTTGGAAAAACACTCATCAAACTTTATATTTGCACTACAGTAAATTGTTGATAGTAGGCAAGCAAAAATAAAATTTGAGCTATATTTTAGGGATTCCTGTTGATTGATAAGGATTTGTTCCTAAGTTGATATTTAAGCTTTGAAAATGAATGGAAAGCAATTAAGAGAAGATTTGAGTGATAGGTTCATCATACTCATGTTTTGTTTTCTCAGATTGGTTGGTAGTTCCATTGTTGAAAACACTATGCAGGGATAGGCATCAGTAGCATGTCTAAATTTGAAACTTGCGGTAATCAAGCATAATCACAAAGTGTCGGTTGAACACTAGCTTCGTTATAGATGAGTGTTATTATCGACTTATTAATTGTGATGTCGATACATGATGTTTTGGCATATTCATGTTGATTCAGTTGTTGACTATAGCTATTTTTGGGTGTTGATAGTCTATTATATTTTGATAGTGAATACTTGCAGTTATTATGTGATTTTAGATGAGCAAAGTGGGCACTAGCCTAATTGTGGAAGCGATTTAGATGTCTTCAGATACCGATCTGTGTTATGGAATTGTAATTTTTGGTAATCAGCCGTATCACAAAGTGACAGTTGAACACTAGCTTTCCGTAATAGAATGGGTGTTATTATCTGGTCAGTTATTTGTGATGGCATTACAGTGGGGTATGATAGTTCACAGTTGTGCGTAGAGTTGATAGGGTTGCAGCGTTTCAGTTGAACACTAGCTTAATTGGGTGTTATTATCTGATCGATTATGTGACTAGCTAATCAACTATTTTCATTCTAACCTATAATGTTATTTTGGGTTCTTGTATGTGTTTGTGCAATGCAGGAAGAGATAGCATGTTTTTGTGGGTTGATACACAACTTTTTGTGGACAAAAAGCCTTTCTCAGTGGGGAGGTGTGATCAGGGGATCATTTTTGAAAGTTCCCAAAACATCCCTAAATGGTTTCAGTGTAGAAGATCATCTCGAGATCTTTCCAACGATCTGTAAGAATGTGACAGAGCACGGACATCGGGAGCTCTAGATATGTTCAGTCAAAGTTCAATCAACGGAAGTCAACTAGTCAAGCTGGTCAATATGGACCAATGGCACGCTGACACGTGGCAAAAAGGCAAAAGGGAGTTGTTTGTGGGTTTTCAATCACTGGTCTTCGATGAGCATAAAAATGGTACATGGGAAAAAGAGGCTCAACTTTTATTACGGAGGGGAGCCCGACTGCCGTGTGGACTATGGTATTATCGCTAACGTGGTGGGTCCACTGCCCACCACGTGGCTTGCCACTACTCGTCGAATTCGATCGAATTTCCTATCAGGAGATGACAAGTGTTAATTATTTACATACCACATTACATGGGTCGAAATTATATCCAAATTCATATTACATTTCCCACGCATTTCATGTATTTGCCATGCCTTATTTCCAAATGCCACACATTACATTCAAATATTTTATAACCTGATCCACGCATTATCCTTGGCATTTTAGGCGCCTAAAAATAAACATCCATGCACCATGGTTATCTAGCCAAGAAATGTGCCCACTCCTTAGGAACTATGGTGGCTCTTAAGCCAATGCAAACAACCATCTTTGGCATTATTAAATGCCCACCTTTTTGCACGCACCCACAATGTGGGATAAACCCCTTAAAAAAGCCTAAGGAGAAGGAGAGAGAAGTGGAGGGGATTGGAACAGCTGACCTCCCATGCAAAATTTTAGGCACCTAACCATTGCGCCACTTGTTTAGAAACAATATAAAAGGAGCTTTATTGTATTTGAATAGTATTGGTGCAGGTCTGTGTAAAAGCCAAGAGGAGGCAGTTTCAGAAAACACTATTTTTGAAGGCTTTACGCTTAGATTGGAAACTCGGAGTAAAAAGATGAAATGAAGGAAATTATGAGAAAATTCCAACGATGTAAGATTTGATATTTTTTGTTGAGTTTTAACCTATTTTTGGAAGCTTTGAATGCAGATTTTAACAAGGATCTTCAAGACAGCTAGTTGGAAAACACAAATTTCAATGCACTTCTGGTCCGAATTGTGACTTGGTGTAAACATGAAAAGTGTTCATAATTCAGATCTGATCTCAGATATATGATTTTTTTCATAGAATGTTTTTAAATCTCCATTTTTAGGTGTTTTTCTAACATAGTTGCAGGGAGATCACATTGTGAAAACACTGTAGGAGCCACGGATCGTTCTTGGGATAGTTTCTGCTATTTTTCAGAGTTCTTGGGACATTGATCAGCTCATTTGCAGGTTTTGATTCATTATTGGTTGTTTGTAAGAGTTATTGTACTTGCATTTCAATATTATTAATGGATCGGTTCAATCGAACCCGGGGACGTAGGAATTTCCGAACCCCGTAAACAATCTTGTTTGTTATGTGAATGTTTTTCGTTTTTCGATTATTTATTTGCTACACAAGTTTTTGCACTTCTATGGATGCATAATAATCAGAATTTAATCAATTTTGGATTCAAGAATACTTAAAATTGGTTAAGAAAATCACGATCTTTGGAAACTTTTAAAAGTGTTAAAAAAATACAACACACGTTTTTTGATCAATTGGTGAGAGTACCTTTTTCTCAAAGATTTAGATGGGGAATTCCTTGAACTACCTATTAATGGCAAGCATCTGAATAATTTCTTGGATTAATCCCCAAATGTTAGGTATGCATAGCTTGTACAAAGTGTATAGTGTTTGGTTTTTCACTCTATTTACGGTGTTTTGTCGGTTTGTGGTTTTGCCTGCTTTGTGTGGCGACCATTTTTGTCGGAGTTCTCTGCTAGTTTTGGTGATTTTTACTCATGAATTCTTTTCCAAATGGATTATTTTGGCACTTGGTCTACTTATTGTTCTTGTGGCACTCATCGGGAGTGTCCATCCCAGCCAGAACCGATGTTGATGTCCATTTTGATCCTCTATTATTTTGCCCTAATTTTCCTTTCACTCTCCATCTCTTGAAACATTTTCTACAATTTTAATGGGTGAAATGAAGTTGCTGCCTCTATTCCCATGCCTTATTCCATTTGAAAATCATTTTCCATGCCTCATTTGTGAAGAAACACCCAAGTTTGCCATATTTTGTGCCCTAATTTTTCCAAATCCATGGGCCTTGGTCATTTTTTTCCATTTTTTCAGCCTATGGAGCTCAAATTTGTTCATTTCATGCATATATGCCTTCAAAAATCCTTCCCCATGGTCGAAACTTGCATAAAATCAACTTCCCCTTGTTTTTTGAGCAAAAAATCCATCACCCATGAAGAAAAAAATTGAATTTGGGCATCTCGGTAAATTTTGTGTTTTTGACGGTCATACGGGTGTCATTTGACCATCAAAATTAGGCTCAAAATTCTCCTCCTACATGGCCACTTCTAGTGGACAAGGATTGGTGGGTTTCTTTGAAAAACTTAGCCATTTTTGGCTTTGGGAAAAATTTCAAAATTCCCCCCGCAACTCCGTGAGGGGACACGTGTCATGTTCTTATGCGAAGGCGAGTGGGAAGCTGGCGGGGAACTTAGGCATTTTTGTCATTTTTGGTGAAGGGAAAAATGGTGTGGAAAGGCCCGTGGGTCCAAATGGAGCAGGGGGTCGACACATGGTGAACACAGAGAAGGTTAGAGGGCGTAGTGGAGGTAAAAGGGAAATTTTTCCCTTTACAAAAAAAGACTCAAGGTGAAAGTTTCAAGAGCGGCCGTGAACAAATCGAAGCAGGACACGTTGCGAGGACGGAATCGAGGAGGCGCGGGTCCGCTAGGAAAAAAGTGAAAATTTACCCAATTCTAGAAAGGGTAAAAATGCACAAAATTGAAGTGCGATCCCAATGGGACCCACCATGTGCTACGTGTCATCACCAAATTTCATGGGTGGAGGGGCGAAGAAAAAAGTCAAAATTTTCCATTTTTTCAAAAAATGTGGAAAAGTCAAAAATGATCCCAAATTCGGTCCCAATTATTTTTTGACACGTGGAGGGCCCAGATTGAAGGACAAAGAGTAGATCAAGGGTAACTGTACATTTCTTTTTTGGCCACCATTTTTGCTCCAGGAAGCTTGGAGATGTGAATTTTGCATCTTTTTTCATCAAATTTTTGGTGAATTCATGTCCGTGCCTACAAAGATCAATACTAGTGGTTTTAGGGATTAATTTGTAGATTTGAGGTTTTTTTGAAATATTTTTTTCTCAAGCCCATGTAGAACGTGAAATATCAAATTATAAAGTTCTGAGAACCAAATTGGGAAAGGATAAGATGAAATGATGAGAGGATAAGGAACCGCATGCCTTGAGGCTAAAAAACATGCCTCCACAATGAATAATGGTGAAGGATTTGTAATGATTTTCCATTTTTGAAACACCGGCAACATTGGTTGCAAATTTTGTAGATGTCCCTATCTCCGAATTAGGTTGGAATTTTGTAACAAACTTTATCCTTCGCATATGCTTTCCTTGGGAAAGAAGGCTTCAATGTGCCAAGAGATATATAATGCATTTTTGAGAAATGAAAATGGTGGGAGAAAGTTATAAATTCACAAGAAAATATGGGAAGAAGCCCATTCTCTCGATAAACCACCGAGAACCATTTCTAATTCCTTTTACATCAGATATGTATCATGTTGAGTTGGTTTGGTTGTAAAGCCATCAACAAGCTCTAAGATTATTTTCTATAACATTCCCCGATGATAGATTTGAGCATTTTTGGATTATTTTTTGTTGTCTCTTGTTAAAATTTTCATGCACTTATGTTTTAGAATGGTTTCAATTTATGTTCCTTACTCTTGTGTTTAAAATCTCTCTTGATCATACATGGTCTCATTTCTTGTTGATAGTTTAGTGGCATCTACGAGGCTCACATTCGAAGAGCTTTCATCCGATAAAGAGATAAACAAATTTAAAATCACTTTACCTTCCTTCAAGTCCGAGATTGCTTTTAAACCTTTGGGTGCACCATAGGTCATGGTAAAATAGAGATTTATGGATGCTTTGTTGGTTCATCGGTTCAATATTTTTGTGTCGGGTCACAAATATTGTGTGGAAGAGTGCAGATATGGGCCTCCATTTGATTCACATATCTGGTTGAAGGAGTACCTTAACCCTTTTGAAGCATTCTACTATGTGGGTCTTACAAATTTCTGCAAAGTTCCTCAAAGAATTTGGCAAATTCTGGTTAGTCTTGTCTAAAATCTCCTACCAAAAATTCATTCAAAATAACCAATTCTATCCATACCACCCCCGCATTGCATTGTGTGTCAACAAAAGAATCTAACCCATCTACAAAAATTCACAAAGGAAATCAGGATCATACCATGTCTCTAAAGCAGCCTCATCCTTGTCTTGTAAGAATTTCCATCACTTGGTAGTTGACACCTCTGTTGAGTTTGAATAAATTAAAAATTGATCATGTTTTCCCAAGGCCATCTCCACACAATATGCATGTATAAGGATATCTCCACCACCTTCACAAACCAAAGGCTGCAGATATAGGTTCTCTTACCTTGGTTAAAAGGCGCAACCTAAAATAATGAGGATTAGATCAAAATCCTTTCAAGGTTGTACCCACTCCTTTAAAGCCCGAGTGCTAACAAGTCGGATAAATTGCTTCCCCAACTACAAAATGACATATAAATCATTTATCTTCCTCGAGTGTCTTGTAAAATCAATGATGTTGCTCGAGTTGTGAAGGAGATTAAATTTGGGTACCAACAAAGTGTACCAAGAATTTTATGATGTACTAAACATCTTAATTATACCTCCATCCTATTTACATTTCATGATTTGAATCTTTGAGTGATTACATGTATCCGTGTTGAAGATTGGTTTTGGAGACCATACACCTAATTGATCATATGAGCTCTAATGGATATTTGTTTTTAAAATGATGAGTGGAGAGTATGTCAAGGCTTTAAAATACAATTATAATACCATAGTAACATTATCTTACACTCAATAACACTTGGCATTAATTAGATTATAAATAAGTAAAGGAAACTACCTAAATAAGAAGACCGAAAAAAGTAGTAGTTACAAATGCAGATGTCAAACTCAAAATTAAATATTTTTCAGTTACTTCATAGAAGGAGTAATTTGAGGAAGGTTCTCAAAATATTTATAAATGTCATATGTGTCATTATAAGCCACAAAATAGTCAGTAATTCAAAGTGACATGTTGGAGATGTAATTATTGGATGGTGGTAGGTTTTTATGATGTCATATACTACCTCGTGAACAATTTGAGGAAGCTAAAAGGTAAAGTGGTTGGAAGACAAAGTCTAAGAGGTTTTAGAGAATGTAATCCTGATGCATATGTATACCTTAGTGTATATAAAAATAAGCTTTTAATGAATATTCTTTTGAAGTATTATGAGGATGTGAAAAAGGATATGAATCAAGAAGTATGAAAAGACTCTCAAGACTATATTTTTGTAGAAGTATGAATGTATGAGAGGATGGGAATCATTTAGTGAGAGAGGTGAAAAATGATTTCTTGGTTTGTATGAATAATAGAAAAAGGTAAGTGGATAAGATATGTTATTTAGGACTATGATTGCTACAAATTAAGAATATGCAATAATATATGAATTAGGAGATGTGAATGAGAGAGAATAGGAGCTGAATTCTTACAATTTTTGTATCAGACGTACAATAAGATGAAGGTGATCAAAAATTTTAAGTGTCTAATTTTTTTCCTAGAAAAATAGTGTGTTTAGGCTTCCTTGTAAGTTGAAGCTTGAAAAATGTTAAGTGGGTGCTTGTTTGAATTGTTGGGAGTTGTTGTTTCTCTACAAGTAGAAGCTTGTTAAAGTTCAAGTGGGTACTTGGGTAAATTTTGGAGTGTGACCTTCAAGTTGAGTGGGAGATCAACAAATTGAAATATATGCAATCCTTATATTATAATTATACACAATAGTGCATTGATTTAGCTGGGTTTCTCCTCCCTTTAAGGGTTTCCCACATTAAAAATTATCTCTATGTGTGCTTGCAATTTGGTAGGTTTTGTTTGAATCTCCTTGTTATCTCTTGAAAAAAGTTAATTAAGATTTAATGGTTTTCTAAGTGCTTGAAATGTTCTCAAGTTTTTGTAAGTGTTAATTCACACCTCCCCTCTCGAGTTCTTTTGCTTTCTAACATAACCTATAAATTATTGAGTTACCTATGCCTTAGGTTATTTTTACATGATTTGTCAAATAAAATGGCACTCTTCCTCTTCTTCTTCATATTCCTCATGCACCTGAGGTTTATTTTTATCCACTTCTTTCAAATTTTTATTCACCTATGTTTCATATTTTTGATGGCCATGGAGATACCCAAGAGAACCTTTAATAATTTCATGTTTCATGCTTAGATTATACTTATGATGACTCACTATTGAACAAGTTGTTTCCTACAATCTTATAGGCCAATTCCTTACACTGGTTTGTTAGGGAATGAGGAATAACATATGTGGAATAATCCCTCATAGAATCGCAACAATAGAAACTAATATGCAGAAAATATTACATATCTCAAATAAAAGTGCATAATAAAATAACACAACATAAAGAGATAGTATTTAACGTGGTTCACCCAATTTGGGCTACGTCCACTAATAATCACTTGCTTAGATTTTATTACAAGCCACCACTCTCTCAATACAATACCCAGATCTATTTGGAGCTATGCTCAACAAAATCTATAGAATTCACACTGAATTCAAAACATATCTGCAATGTTTTTCATACTTCGATCATATGCATAAAACCATACAAATAGACAACTACTTAAGTAGTTTTACAAAACCGTGGGTATCAAAACCATGGGCAAAAACCATCCCATAAACATATGGGTCAAAATCCTGCCCATATGAGAAAATCATGTTTTCGATATATCGGACCCTGCTCTGGGGCCGGCCCGGCCCCGAACCCCAGCAAGGATACATGAAAAGTGTACAGTATTCTTAGTGTACACTCTTCAACACTTTTAAACATGAAAATAGGCTCCAAAACCCAAAACTCTCTCACTTGGAGACTATTTTTCCTCTGAGCAAGCTTCTTAACCCTTCACTAGTTTCCATGAAGACCAACCAAAGCTGAACACAACTTTAGTTTTTCCTTGTGACCACCTTGGTCATCATGTCTATAGGATTTTGACTAGTATGGATCTTCTCCATATTTAATTTCTCTTCCTCCAAAGTTGTCCTGATGAAATGGTACCTTAACTGTATATGCTTCATCCTAGAGTGGAAAGAATAGTTCTTAGCTAGGTGTATAACACTCTAACTATCACTATGTAGCTTTCCTTCCTCCTGCTTATGCCCCAAATCCTCAAGCAATTGTTATAACCAAATCATTTCTTTTCTTGCCTTTATGGCAGCAACATACTCAACCTCTATGGTTGACAAAGCCACCAGCTTCTGTAGTTGTGAAATCCAGCTCACTGTTGTCCCACCTACAGTGTAAACATAACATGGTGTGCTCCTCCCGATTTCTACATCTCCGACCATATCTCGAATCTACATAACCACACAAAGTGGTGTCTGATCCCTTTGTAGCACAAAACTATCCCCATGGTCCCTCTCAAATACCGAAGGATCCACTTTACTACCTGCCAGTGATCTCTACCTAGATCACTCATAAATCTACTCACCACTCCCACTGCATGGGAAATATTAGGCCTAGTACACACCATGGCATACATCAAACTACCAACTGCATTGATGAGTAAGGTACCTTGGACATTTAGTTTCTCTCCTGCTCTGTCTTGGGACACTGCTCCTTTGATAACTTGAAATGGCCTACCAAAGGAGTCCCAACCGGTTTAACATCTTGCATATTAAACCTCTCCAAGACTTTCTTAATGTACTCTTCCTGAGATAAATTCAGCTTTTGTTCCTTCCTATCCCGATATATCCTCATACCAAGGATTTGTTTGGCTGCCCCAAATCCTTCATAGCAAAGGATTCACTTAGCTGCTTCTTGAGTACTTTTATTTCTTGCATGTTTTTACCTGCAACCAACATGTCATCCACATATAGACAGGATAATATAATTTCCATCCTCAAATTTATTTGTATACACACAATGGTCAGAATGACATCTAATATAACCTTTCTCCATCATGAAGCTATCAAATTTCTTATACCATTGATGTGGAGATTGTTTCAAGCCATACAAGCTCTTCTTCAGTTTGCACACCATCTCCTCTTTACCTTTGACCTCATAGCCCTCTAGTTGCTGTATATATGGTTCCTCCTCCAAATCACCATGGAGAAATGTAGTATTTACATCAATTTTTTCCAAGTGAAAGTCTTCTGCTACAACTATTCCTAGAACAGTTCTAATAGAATTCATTTTTACTACAGGAGAAAAAATCTCATCAAAATCTATACCTTTTTTCTATGCAAACCCCTTGACCACCAACTGGACCTTGTATCTTTTCTTGCCTCCTTCTTCCTCTTTGACTCGAACACTCACTTGTTCTTTATGTTCTTTTTCCTTTGGGTAGCTTCACCAAATCCCATGTTTTGTTCTCCATGAGAGCCTCGATGCTCCTCATCCATGTATTGCTCCCACTTCTTCCCGGCCTCTACCTACATTACTTCATCAAAGCTCTCGGCTCTCCACTATCGGTGAGTAATAAATAATAAAGATAAGGAGAAAAAAATTCAAGTTCTCTCTTCTTACCTATAAGACCTCCTCAATATAGGAGTTTGGGGTTCCTATTGAGGAGGTTCTGAACTGATTCATGTGTCACTTTTCCATCTAGAAGATCCTCTACTGTTGCATATTCTTTCTTGGATTCTTCCATGTTTTCCTGCAACTACTGCTTATAAATTACTTTCTTATTAAAGACCACATCCCTAGATCAAATGATTTTCTTGTCCTTAATACTCCAACATTTATATCCAAAGTCATCACCACCATAACCAATGAAAGTATATTTTTCTCGACATAGCCTCTAGCTTGGTCTTATCATCCTTATCTATATGAACAAACACCTCACATCCAAAGACTCTAAGAAATGAATAATCAACATTCTTACCACACCAAGCCTTCTTAGGTATGCCTCCATCCAAGGCACTTGAGGGTCCTCCTTTTATCAAATTCACAATTTTGCTTACCGCTTCTACCCAAAAAGAAAGAGGCAGTCCCGCATGTAACCTCATACTCCTAGTAGGTTCCATTATTGTCCTGTTCATCCTTTCTGATACCCCATTCTCTGCGTGGATTTCTTGGAACCATCTTTTTCCTATGGATTCCATTCTTAGAATAGTAATCATCAAATTCATTGTTGTAATACTTCCCTCCATTATCTCGACTCCGAGACATTTTAGTTTAAGACTTTTTTCATTCTCTACCAAGGCTTTCCATTTAACAAAAGTGTCAAATACATCAAATTTGTTTCTAATACAATAAACCCAAACTTTCCTTATTGCATCATCAATAAAAGTAACATAATAACTTGAACCCCAAGAGATGATACCTGAGCTGGCCCCCACACATCAGAATGCACCAGCTCTAACTTACTCTCTTTCTTTGTAGGTCCAACCTTGAGAAACCTTACTCGCTTTTGTTTCCCATATATGTAGTCCTCATAGAACTCAAACCTATTTCTGTATATCTAGGAAAATCCTTCTTTATGATCTCCATTCCCTTATGGCTCATATGATCGAGCCTATAGTGCCACAATGTTGTATCTACTTTTGAAGCCACAAGATTACAAAAATAGTGCTATAAGTGGTTAAATACAAGGTTCCAACCTTCTTACCTCTTGCCACCACAAGAGCACCCTTGGTAACCTTCCAAGAGTCCACTATAAATATCACAGTACAACCATCACTTCCCAACTACCCTGCCGATATCAAATTTTGTCTTAATGTAGGCACATGTCTGACATCCTTCAATAGCCAAGTATTCCCATTCTGCATCTTAACCTGAACAAAACATTTTCCAACTATGCTGCAAGGATCATCATCACCAAGAAAAACATGCCCAAAATATCCTTGAATATAATCAACAAAATAATGCTTATGTGGAGAAGCATGGAAAGAAGCCCCCGAATCTAAAACCTAAGATTTAGTAATATTGTGCAAAGAAAGAATCAAAGCATCTTGACATACATTACCCATTTACCACATTAGCTTCCTTGTTTTCTTTTTGTTGTTTCTTCTTGTCCCGAATCTCCCAATAGTCCTTCTTTGCATGCCCAAACTTTCCACATGATGTCAAAGCATACTATCTTGCTTTTGGATTTTGACCTTTCCCGATCCTTTGATTTTCATGGCTTCCCTATTCTTCTGTCTCCCTCTAGTTTCCATTTGTCAAAGTATTCCTCAAGTAGAACATTCACTAGAGCTTTTTCTTTGCATTTCCTCATTTAGAATCACCCCTACAACATCCTCAAACTTCAACTTTGAGTTAGCTGGAACCGAGTTTCTTACCGCCATTACTAGGCTATTCCAACTCTCAGGTAAAGAGCACAAAACTAATAAAGCCCTAACTTCTTCATCAAATTCTATTGTAATCAAAGCTAGCATATTTACAACCGTATTAAAATCATTTATATGATCTTCTACTAAACCATTCTTAGAAATCTTCATATTAAACAAAATTTTTATTAAAAATATCTTATTAGAGGCAGAGGGTTTTTCATACAAATTCCCTAATGCATCCATCAGTTATTTTGTAGTCTTTTCCTTTGAAACATTAAATAATACCAAAGATGTAAGACACAAATGATTGTCCCAAGTGCCTTCCTATCCAACAAATCCCATTCTCGCATCTATCATGCTCGAGGGTTTGTTCACCTTCTCAAACAAAGTGGAGTATAAAGATCCTTTTGATAAAGGTAATCTTCCATCTACATCTTCCAAAGATTGAATTTTTTTCCATTGAATTTATCAACCCTAGATCTTCCATCATCTACCATATCTCCCACTCAAGATAAAACTTTCCCTACGATTCAACACTTCAATAAACCAAACCTCACTCTGATACCAATTGTTAGGGAATGAGGGATAAAATATGTAGAATAATCCCTCACAGAATCATAATAGTAGAAACTAATATGCAGAAAATATTACATATCTCAAATAAAAGTGCATATTAAAATAACACAACACAAAGAGACAATATTTAACGTGGTTCACCCAATTTGGGATACGTCCACCAAGAATCACTTGCTCATATTTTATTACAAGCCACCACTCTCTCAATACAATACCTAGATCTGTTTGGAGCTATACTCAACAAAATCTATAGAATTCACACCCGAATTCAAAACACATCTGTAATATTTTTCATACTTCTATCATATGCATAAAACCATATAAATAGACAATTGCTTAAACAGTTTTACAAAACCATGGGAAAAAACTGTCCCATAAACCTATGGGTCAAACTCCCACCCATATGAGAAAATCATGTTTTCTACTACCGGGGCTACCTACCATCCCCGGACCCCGCCTCAGGCCCGGCCCGGCCCGAACCCGGCGACGATACACGAAAAGTGTACGGTACTCTTAGTGTATAATCTTCAACACTTTCACATAAGAAAACAGGCTCCACAACCTAACATGGTTTTATTATTTTCCCCTACACTTTGTTATATATTTTACTCCTTTAGAAAATATATATTTAGCTCACTTTTATATGAATATTGTCATGAAGATATTATATTCAAAAATGGAAAAAATGAATCAAGGATCTAATGAAAATTTTATTGATTATACTTTGCACTATAAGAATTGAAATATATTTTTATACAAATCCTATTGCATCTTTTGAAATAATGTGTACTCATAGAATCTTTTTACTCATTTGACCATCTATTTCATACTATGAAAAGTCATGACATCAAATAAATGTATTTGAGAAAACTTAAATATGGTGCTACTATTTACGATCAAGATACTAACAAGTTATGAAATAAATATATCTTTAAGGGTAATCCCAAAGTGAATATAAAACTAATTTCAAAGCTATATATCATCCAGGAAAGTCTAACTTCAACATACACACCACATATTTACTAGGTTTCCATATCCACCACTTATGTTGTTACCTCAACTAAGAGAAAGTAATCTGAATTATTTTATGGCTTCTATTGAGATAGATACACATCAACCTCGTGGAAATAACTTTGATGAAAATTTAAGTTGAAATTACCATATTGTAGACACAAAATCTATGCACTTTGGTACATTTCTAGGTCATGAAGCATACTAATATATAGATGATTTATAATAAATAAAATTAGGGGTTGTGACAACTACTTTTTTCATTTTTACTTTATCTCTTTTCTTTTTTATGGTATTACACATCTTAAAAATCTACTGAATCATGACTTATTTATCTTTTATGGCCTTTGATACTAGTGCTTAGTTAGTAAACAAGTGCCAGGTGGTCATGTCCTCTTAGGGGCTCCTAGATTTCTTTTTCCTTTCCTCACCATTTTTGGTATCTTTTACTTATTGGGAATATTATAATAATCTAGGTTAGTCTTTCCATTGTCAATGATGAAATTCAAACAAGGGATTCATAGATACACTTAGTTACTTCTCCAAAATCAAGGGCCAAACACTAAACATTATCTACTATCACTTAAGCTTGTATCTAAAAGAATAAAGAGAATTATAAACCAGCCATCTAACACATCCATACAATGGAAAAGGGTTGCATCACTCTCCGTACACAACATAGGTGGGTAATTTCATTTTATTCCATCTCACACATTTGCATACTTGGATCATTCTACATCTATCCAGCTACCATAGTGTAACTTGCACAAGGGAAAACTAGGGAATCATTATACAAAAATTCACACAAAACTACATGAAGCGTGAGATAAAATAAAAGGCTCAGTGTTAGGATCACTCTTTGGGTGACCTCCAGGGTCATTCTGACTCCCCATTATGCATCTTATTTATTAGGTTTTATGTGTTTTGTGCATATGTTCAACTAATTATCTATTCCACAAAGTTATACATGTTACGAGAAACCTTGAAGAAAAACAAGAGTGACAAAATAGTACCAACAATGAAGATCTACCAACCTATAAAAGTAAATCATTTGATCATTTGAGTGGACACTAACACCTAGGAATTCCTATCCTCTCATGGGCACTTCCTTCCAACACACTTCTAAGCTCCATAACCTCTAAAGTGAGTCTTGATGACAATCTTCCCATTATGTTCAAACATTTCACCATTTCATACAACTTATGTAACATTAGATTCTTCTTTATTTATAGCTTATATACCTTAGGATCCTTCCAACATGAGTATCTCCCTCCCGCCTTATTCAGAGGAAAATACTGAATGTGAAAATAAAATACAATCTTTTTGTCTAACAATTACAATCATCCTCATAATTCTCCTAAATATGTCTATCATAAATTGACTACAAAATTATCTTTAATGAAGAAAATATTACTTTTACACCTACCGATATTCCTTCTCCATCTATTTTAAATAATTATCCCCCTTTATATTCATTTTTGTATCAATAAAATGGGGTTAAATAAGATTTAATTGATAACGGATCTCATCTTATATTTGTAACCTAACATTTCTTCAAAGACATTGGAATTTTTAAGCCTCCTTGATTCCCCTGTTGGTTTCTCAAACATTCACCTGCATCTCAAATATCGTAAGGGCCAAGGTTTTTGAGACCACAATGGAACCATCCCCAAGTTATGGGACCTTGTGCGCTTGGGATGGATCTCTCGGAGAAGGCTGGTTCCTCTACCTACCTCTAACATTACTGCTACTCCTAATGCTGAAAGAAAATCCTAGAATAAACATGCCAAGGGACCAGGGATAGAAGGATGTGTAAAAAGGGGAAATCCTAAGCTAAGGAAGGTGATAGCGCCAGAAGGAAAGGGTCGATCTCTCTCCACGAGCGGCGAAGGAAACATAGAGTGTGTGGGAGAAGAGGGTGGACGGTGCGTGCCACATATCAACACACGGGCTCGGCATTCCAGCACACACAAAACATGAATATGGGGAATACAAGCATAGGAATACGCAAAACATTCCAGAAAATGCAAACAGAGAGGTGAGATGTAATGAAAATGAGAGAGGGAAGACAAGAGTTCCACAAAACATGATTTTATTTCTTAAGGGACGCACAATCATTTACATTCATGATAGGAGGTGAGAATACATTATAGAGACCATGCCAAGGTCTAAGACCCATGGGAATTCGACCACCATTTTGGCATGGTGCCATTACAACAAGGATGAACATTCATGAAATGAGGTGAGAATACATTGTAGAGACCACTCCAAGGTCTGAGACTTGTGGGAAGTTGGCCACCATTTTGGCATGGTGCTATTACAATAAGGAGGGATGTTTTTACAAAGAAGAACTCTACTATTTATAGAATAATAAGGATAGAAGAGAAGGAGAAAAGGAGGGAAGCTCGGATTCAAATATTCAACCATCAAAAACTAGTGATAAATACCTGTAAATCCACCTACAAGCCTATCATATGTAATTCACCATGTTTGTTTGGCATGTGAAATAAGGAAGAAGGCAATATTTGATAAAATATAGTGGTTGAGGTCAATTGGATGTGTGCATTAATGAGCTGAGAGATGTTTCCCTATTTTTCACCTAATAAATCCCACCTATATTTGAATTTGAAAATTCCAATGTGTAGCTTGTGTGTCGCTAGTTCTCGACAAGTCCAGCGCGTGCCGATTTGAGCTCTGTAGCAAAATATATGGCTCTCAAAATATGTCAGAGCCATCAACTCACGTAAAACCCATGGCACGTGTCGATTACCTAAATAAATCAGTCAACTATTCATTTGTTTTGTCTTTTCTACCATGTGTCATGCACTGGTTGGTTGTCCAGATTCAATGCCTTGTTGGAGTGATTTAATAGGTTGAATGTAGCACACTCAAGTCCGACATGTAAGATGATATGGCATAGTTGACGGCACAGAAGAAGGCGTAAGGCCCGGGAGCGAGAAGAAAGTGTGTGAAAGGGAAACATAGGGGAGTTATGTATGTGTGGGAGGAAGGCATACTTACAGAAGGAAAGTATGGAAATAAGACACGAGAATTTAACTAAATGAAGGCCCGCGAAGGAACTGAGTCTATGTAAGCATGTAAGAGGAATGCCAGGGAATTTGATGATTGGAAGGTAAGTCTCTAGAGGTGCACACAAGGAGTTAATGATGGGATAGGAGAGAAATCAGGTGCGCAGGAGGAAGGTGCACAAGGGAAAATGGAAGGAGATAGAGGAATTCAAAAGGGAGTAGGAAGGCACGTAAGGGTGCACAGAGGAACTACAACTGTGCCAAGGTGTCAAAAGAACAATCTTGACTACGCACGCAACCTGAAATGTGAAACACCAGAGTCAGGATGAGAATATAAGTTATCCAAATGACTAGGAGAGTTATTTCAATAACAATTCTCTCATTTGTTTCCATTCACATATTTGATAACATTCCTAAGCATAGCCTAGGTACTATCACACTTCCCATTACTATTTGGCCATGCACTTTACCTATCCCATGTCATGTGATGCGGTAGCCTAATAATGTCAATTATAATCTTCTTCTAGCAATGCACTTAGATCCATACAATTTTTGTGGTCCCTTCAAAATTCCATACACGTCTTAAATTCCTCTATCAAGGTGTAATGTATAAGGCCCTATTAGATCCCCCTTTCATCATTTCGTAACACTATCAAACATTCACATGAAGTGACGATTTCTACTTCATCTCATCCTCATTTCTCAAAATATGGTCTTAACTATCATTATATGCTTCATGGTTACACTAGCACCGAATTAGAAAAATATGGTGAAGGGGTCACTCAATAATTTTCCATTACTATATAATATAAGAAAAATGGCATTAGATATTGTCCTCCATCCACTCATTTAATTCATGTAGGATCTTCCCCTTAGGTTTATAGTATCTTAAATTCTCCGAATTTCCTATATTATACCTAGAACTTATTAGAGATCCCAATTCTAATACTTTCCATGAATTGGATACCTTCCTTACAGATGATTCTCTCTTATAATACATGTGGACTTAGGATCATCTCCCCTCTTACCATTAGAAAAAGTGTTTTCTATCTCGTTCTCATTGCTACTTCTTACTTTGGTGAATACGATTCTTCTACTATCAATATTGATACTCCCGATACCATCCCTAATGATCCATACATAGAAGATGGATATTATCTTTCAATGAGGAAACTATTGAGTATAACCTCGACACCATCAAGAACCCCGTATGGTTTTTTGGCTACCTCTCTTACACATTCCTAAGAATTTGATATAAAAAAGTGCTTTATGAATATTTAGAAATATTTGCATGGGATTATGGTGATATGCCTAGTATATATCATTCTTTTTCTAAAAACAATATACCCCTCAATCCTAGTGTCAAACGAATACAAATGAAAATTCAGAAAATGCATCCTAAAGGTGTATTATTAGTTAAAGAAGAAATTCAACAAATTTATAATGTCAATTTCATCTACACCATTGAATACCAAAATGGGTATCTAACAGAGTTCTTGTTATCAAACGAGATGGAAAATTTCATTGCTCCACTAATTTTCTTGACACTAATAATGCTTTGCCCAATGATAGATTCCTATTAAAAGATATTGATGTCATCAGTGATTCTACTACATACTATGAAATTATTTCCTTTATGGATGGCTTCATTGATTATAACCAAATTAAAAGAAACCTCACCGATCAAGAATAGAAATCATTCACCACACCATGGGGTAGTGTTTCCTAAAATGTTATGCCCTTTAACCTTTAGAATGTTGGGGCTACTTATCAAATTCAATCGACACATATATTTCAAAACTATATACATAAAATTATTGAGGATTACGCTAATGACATTCTTGAAAAATTCCAAGATCGTGCCACCCATAATCAAGATATTCACACAATTTTGGAATGATTTTAACAATATAACATATGCCTTAATCCAAAAAGTGAGTTTTTGGTTTTATAACAGGAAAAATACTCAATTACATCATCTCCCAGCATGGAATTTAGATTTATCCTAGAAAGATTCATGTAATTTTTGACATGCCTCCTCCAAAACATTTACATCAACTACGTTCCTTACAAGGAAAAATCAAGGCCATTCATCACTTCATTACATAGTTAGCTGAAAAAATTCAACCCTTCACATGCCTCATGAAAAAGGATACTAAGTTTATTTGGGATGATCATTGCCATCATGTTTTTGAGGCTATCAAAACCTATTTGTTAAATCCCCCTGTCTTAGTACCTCCCATAGTTGATCAGCACTTTTTATTGCACATCTCAGCTACGTTCCATGCCTTAGAAGCCATTCTCGCACAACATGTCAAATCTCAACATGAACAAGTTGTCTATTACATTAATCACATGTTTCATTCCTTCGAGTGCAATTATATATTTATTGAAAAATGATGCCTCGGCCTCATCTTTTGCGGATAAGTTGCACCACTATCTTATCAATAGTGAGATTCATGTTATTACCAAAGTTGATCCTTTATGATACATCTTATCCCATATACATCTCTATAGACACCTTTCTCAATGGGTTATATTACTCAAGGAATTTGATTTCAAATTCATCCCAAAAAAAAATACATGAAGGGCCACATTATTTCCGATCGGTTAGTTCATGACCATGTTTCTGAAATTTCTCCCATGTGTGATAATTTCCACGATGACTTTATTTCTTACATAATTTATACTTGACACTTGGAATATACATTTTGACATATCGTGTTGTCTCTTGGGCACTGGGTTGAGGATTGTCTTCATCACCCTACATGGTGATCATACCCCCTTTGCATATTGGTTAGGTTTCTCTTATACAAATGGTATTAGCAAGTATGAAGCCCTCATTCTTTGGGCTCACTATTGCTCATAAGTTACTAAATTAGAAATATTTGTATTTATGGTGACTCTCGATCATTATTAATCAATTAAATGAAACATATCAATCCAAAAAGATTTTCATGTCCCATATAAGAACTTTGTATAATATATACTAGCCTACATTTGAATCCTATACTATCACTTTGATACCTCGCAAAGATAATCATCATGTTGATGTCATGTCTAGTGTTGCATCCCTCATTCCTCAAGACATTACTAATGAGAAGGAAATCTTTATAATTATTCATTTACAATAACCATCACATGATAGTCCAGACTTGAAATCATGTGTTGTAATATACAACAATGATCACTTGAAGTGTTTCACACATATTTACAATTTATTATATTGAAAAACCATCCCAGGACAACCTTTAACCCCACAAATCATATTATCTCGTGAAAATAATCAACACATTATGTAATTATTGGGGCATCGTTATTCAAATGATTGTTCAATGGCCATTTTTGGTGATATTTAAGAACAAATTACATCCCTATGGTTGTATATCAAGTCCATGATATCATGTGTGGTGGAAAATGTTTTGGAAAATATATATCTCACAAACTCCTATGATAAGCGTATTATTATCCTAATATGGAAAAATATTTCTGTAATATTCCATGCGCTATGATAACTATCAAAAGAATAGTAATATCCATCATGAAATCACATATGAAATCCATCCTATCACTGCATCTTTGTCATTCTCTATATGGGGTTTTGACATTGTTGGTAAAATCAATCTGAGTCGATGATGGTCGTTAATTCATTTTTATAGCTACTAAATATTTCACTAAATGGATTTAAGTTGTGCCTTTACAAACTACTACTAGTCTTCACATCCTGTCATTTTATTACTACCCACTTTATTGCACGCTTTGGCATTTTTTCATCCATTGTCACCAAAAATGGATCTTTTAAAAAAAAAAAAGAGATGTCAAAAGGATTTGTGTAATGTAATAAACGTTTTTACTCATTATTATCCACAACACAATGGCCAAAATAAATACACTAATAAGACCATTGTCAAGATATTGCAAAAATTATTGACTCTAGTAGAAGTGACCTGGCATAATCAAATTTTATATGCTTTTTAGGCCTACCACACAAGCATTTGTACTCTTAAAGAATGCTACACCTTTTTCACTTGTCTACGACACTAAGGATGTCATTCCTTTAAAGCATGAAATACCTTCATTAAGTGTGTCACTCAAAGTAATTTTAAAGAATAATGAATATCATGATAACTAATTGTTTGAAATTTAAATAATAGATTATCATCGTGTAAAAGCCTTGGAATATCTTTGAGTATATCAGAATGCATCACACAAGATGTAGTGCCCACTTCCCTTTGACACTTTTAGATACTGATCTTGATATTGTTGATCATATTATGGACACTATTATGTTTTGTTTTAGTATGATGGTTAGATGTTAGATCATGGATTATTATTGATCTGGATTCAGTTAGTATGCATGATGGTTACTAGAGACATTTTGATATGTGGATGATGATAGACTATTGACATGGACATATTATAGATGTTGATTTGGACTTGTGACATTTGATATTTTGAGTAGACCTAGTATGGAATAGTATAGATGATGATATAGTTGATTAATTAATTTAAAATGATAATGTTGAATTCTTGATGTTGTTGTGATTCATGTGTTTAGATGATCTTGAGATGTTATTTATATCATTTTTGAATGTTCTGATATGGCCACGAGGGAGAAGGAGGTATTTACATTTTTCAAGGTTAAAATATCACACCAATGTCGGGACTAGAGACTATCCATATTGAAATTTGCAGGCGAATTCAACAAAGTCACCATGGTAATCTGTTGTGTGTGTGTGTGTGTTGTATGTTATTAAGGATTTTCATGGGGAATTTCCATTATATGTGACCATGGGTTTGTGTAATTTATTAATGTATTTTCTTTATTAATGTTGCATGTGGTTATTTTGTGATGTGTTACCCTTTTCATTAAGTATTTTATGTTGTGCTAATGTTGTAAATAATCATGTGTTAAAATAAATAAATTAATATGTCATAAGAATGTAATAAATGAAGTTGTTGATTTTAAATGTTAATGTTGTAAGAGTGTGTAAGAAATGTGTAAGAAGGTGTAAGGGATATGTAAGAGTATGTAAGATAGATTTTGGAATGTTAAACACTTCATCCTCTTAGGAATTCGAATTTGTCCTTGGAGGCTAAATTTGGAGGCTTGTGGGACAAGTTAAGCTTGTCCCACACCTCTTAAAATTATTCACCAACCATACCTATGGTTTGGAGGTTAAATTTAGGCCCTTTTAATGCATTTTGAAATGACTAAATGTAAGTTTTAATTGCACTTCTCTTACATGTTTTAAATTCAGTCCTTTTGGAGTATGGGTTGTTTTGGAGTGTGTAAGTTAAATTGTCATTTTTATTTATTGTGTTTAGGTGCATGATGTTGACTTACTCTTGGGGTTGAGGAAGAATGATGTGGCATCCCACATGGATCCACATCATCCTCTTCTCTTCCCTCTCCTTTAAAAGTGCAACTCCTTGCTTATTTGTGGTTGTTGAAACTTTGTTCATTCCTCTTGGGGCACATTTTTGCTTGTTGTTTTGGGAGCTTGTGGTGGAAGAAGTTGGAGTCATTTACATGCTTGAGAATTTCTAGTTTTGAACTATTTTTGGGCATTTGGAAAGCTTTTGGATCTTGGAACAAACTCCATTATGGAGAGGTAGGATCTTGAGCTTGTTTTTAAATGTTTTCTTTCTCTTGCAGGCATGTTTAAATGGTGAATGTGTTTTATATTCTTGGCTGGTTGGGTAGACTACTTAGGACATGGGGGGGGGGTGGATAAGGAGGGGTTAGGAGGCATAAGGTTTATGGGATTTGATATGTTTATTAGCGGTATGATTTAGGTGGATGCCCAATTCCAAATAGGGAGGCATAAGTAGATACCCCATAGTTCCTTGCTCTTATTGGCTTGCTTGATCAAGCCTATGTTTTGTGTGAATGGTTTCCAATTGTAGTTGTGAACTGTTGTCTTTTCTTAGACTGTGTATCTTGTTGATTTATGCATGTGAAAGAATTTTGCTTGTTTGTTGTGGAAGCCATTGTTGCCATGAGTTGATTCTCATTCTCTATTTCAATATGATTAGGGCTCGGGGGCCAATGAGGAAGGAAGGATTCTCCTTCTCATTAGATGTCTTGGTTTGGTGGAGAGCATTGCATTTCCCCTTCCTTGTTGTGATCAAAGATGAAAAGATGGAGAAACTAGCATGCTGTTGTTTTGGAGCAAGAAGATTATACAGTTTGACAAATCCCATCCTTCGAGAAAGTTTATCGTAATCATTCCCACCTTAAGTGGTTGAGTTCTATAAAAATTTTAATGTGAAACCATTTGTATTGATAATGGAAGATTGAAAATGGACTAAGAAATGTACAAAGGAAATTTATATTTGCTCTCTATTTAAGAAAATAAATGTAAATGATGTTACATGCGTTATATTTGTATCTCTTGAAACCAAATGGAAAGGAAAATTTGTAAAGATGTAATTGTTGATCAATAAAGGATTGCATTTTCTAATCAAATTTGTATGGTGTATTGGATTTGGATTTGCTATTAAAGTTTGGAAATTGTTTTTTGAAAAAGAAGCATGCATATGAAATAAAAGACAGTGTATTGTTCTCTTGCGATGAGTTGAATTTAGAAATAAGGCTTTGCATAATTACTATTGAATGGTTGATTGAATTCAATTATTTTTTTGACTAGTTTAGGAATCCATATGCACATTCAAATGATAAAATTAATAGACAAACTAAAAAGGAATAGTTCACAGTCATAAACTTCATTCTGGTAATTCACTTTCAATAAAATGAATAGTTTAGAACTGCACTTAGTATTCAACTTTAAAATTTTTGGATTAGCATGCTAAGACATTTAGGAATCCAAATTGACAAAGAAAACTTAAGAAAATAATCCAACCATTGCCAAATTTGAATGCAATTCCTCCTTGGGTCGTTTTTCTGTCTATTGTCGGAAAAATACAATCTGAAATTAATTGAACAAATTAACTTCCCTAAAACACTTTAAACCCTCCCTAGACTAGTCCTCCATGTCTGTTTGACATGTTGAGTGAAGGAGGAAACCAAATTTGATCAAATTGAAAAGTTAAAAATTGCCAGTTTGCAAATTAAAAGCTTACAGATCTATTTCACAAAATTTACCACTTAAACTTCATCAAATTCCCAAATTTATGACTTTTGTGTAAATAGGGCATCAAGAGCTTTCTGAAAAGTCCTCGTTTTCCCAAAACCAAGCTCTCTAGCTCAAGTTATGGCCATTTGAAGTTTTACTTCAATTTGGCATTCAAAAGGTAATAAAATTTAATCTAACTGTTAAAAATTTAAATTTTAAACTTTGGAAAAATTTCCCTAAAAATTCCGTCGCCCCGCCATCCCTCAACCAATCGGGATCTGCCACGTGGCACCTCGGAGGGGCGGACCAAAGTTTTAACTTGTTTGAAAATTTTGCCTTGGGAAAATTTTCCCATTTTACCCCGCAACCCCATCGGCCTGTAGCCAATCACATGTTACCATATGGCATGGTGGAAGGGCAAACTCCTTCTGAACTTTAACTTATATTTTTAAAATTTTGACCTTGGAAAATTTTCACTTTTTCCTCTGCTGGCCCGTAGCCAATCAGAGGGTGCCACGTGTCCTCTTGTGGCTACAACGGAGGCGCAGTTTCTTTTTAACCCTTAGTTTTTATAAATTTTTGGGGAAACATTTCCGTTTTGGCCCATCGGCCGCCAATGAGAGCGTGCCACGTGGTACTTTGGGGTGGAGGCGGGAGGGTGGACCCTCCTATTTTTTTTTTTTTTTTTGGTTTGTTTTGGCTTTGGGAAAAATTTTAAAGTTCTCCCCACGGCCCACATCTCCGCCTTCCCCGGACCTTGTTCTTTTGTGGGTGCATGGACCCACACATCTTGTTCTTCTCTTTTTCCCTTTCCCTTTTCCGTTTTATGCCGAGGACTTGACACGTGTCCACCAAGGACCCACGGGGTGTGAAGTGTTTTGTGCCTTTGAGCTATGCGATGGGAAAATTTCCCTATGCCGCCCCGCGACCCGCCAATCCGTTCTAAGTGCTTTCCCCCTCCTCTTGACACGTGTCCCCTAAGGGAATTTTTTACCTTAGAACTCTGCCCACTCATATCTTGAGTTCTGTAAGGAGTTAGGAGGACTTACTTATATCACCGAAAAGGTGAGAAAATTTCCTATCTAATGGGAATGATTTAGGGAAATTTTGGAAGAGTTAAGTATGAGAAAAATTCAGTTGAAACCTTGAGCCTGTTAGAGAGAAGACCTGGGGATTTATTACTCCCTAAAACTAACTAAAACATTTAACCTTAAAATTTGAACCTTGTGAACTTGGTATTAGTTAATGAAGGAAAACATATGTTGTAGTGCATGGATCTTATTCCGAATTTGTTAGTGAAAACTAATATCTTCGCAACTCGGTTGTAGACACTTCAAATCAAAAAGAAATTATCTCATAATTTTCTAGCTAACACTAGGTTATTTCTTGGGCCTCAAGTTGTTCAAACAAGCAAAGACACAAGATTATAATAACAAATTACACCCATGCAAATGAAAATAACACACCAAAATTTTCAGCTAGATCATAAAGAGATGCTAAAAATCAAGAATGATATTCAATATTCTCCATTATATTCAACATACAATAGATAGGCTATTATATAGCCAAGGATATAGCAAAACAACTTCCTAGTAAATAGGAATGTATACCTGGAATAGTCATGAGTATCATAATAACAAATTATATTGTTATAACCATATAACAATTATGTGAGCATTATAATAATTTCCTAACATTTCCCCCCTTAGTGCACGAACATGAGGAAAACATATCTTTGACTTTCAGAATCGCTTTCATGATTACGTGATTTTTATGTAGGATGATCACAAACCCATTGTATGGTTTTCAAATAGTTGACCACAAACTAAAAAGGGTGGTTTTAAATTTTAGTACCACAAACCAAAAATAAAGGATTTCAAGTGGTTTACGACAACCACGTCATGATGTTCCAAGTACTATTATTATCCTCATCACATTTCACCAAAAAGAATAACATAGGATTTTTTTGGATTCTCGCTCGTCATACACACAAACTAAAAACTGGAGATGGAACATTGAATCATGCCCCCCAATGTGAAATTTCCACTTATTGAAAACAGAACACTACGAACTACAACATACATCACACAACTAAAGTACACTCAAAAGCATATACTCACAAAGATATGTATGCCACCAAATTTATTATGCAGCCACATCATTGGTGAATGATGAGAGGATGTTGCGTGTCCTCCATCCTCATGTGCCTCCATCCTCCAAAGATCATGTTGCTAGCTCAGAAAATGTAGCTTTTGAGGATCAATGGTTGTCAGGACGTTGGGTAACACCGAAAATGCATCCATAAGGAAAATGTTTTTTTAATATTTTCAACTTTTTACTTTTCCAATTTTTGAAAATAACTCTTGACACTTTTGACTTATAATCTAAACCTATGTCACACTAGGCACAAGATACATGTGACTCATTACAAAAATATTTTTGTCATGTAAGACTATATTGACTAGGTAAAAATATTATGGCAACTGAATATAATTCTCAATTAAAACTAAAACCTATGGACAAGATCAAAAATTCAAAAATGGAATTACAAACCAAAGATGGAATTTAATAGATATTTAGAAAAACTATTACTAAACTTTATGATAAATACCACTTCCTAAATAAGAAAAAGACTCAAACCTAAAATGTCTTTTCATATAAAAATGCGGGCTTGAGAAGGAATTACATATTTAATAGACAAAATATGGCTTGTTTCCAACTCTTTATGCATAGTTTGAGTTGATCCAAGTGTAGAACATGGATCTCTGATGATTTTGAAGGCTCCAAAGCTGATTGCATGATAAAAAAAAATTCAAAAGATATTTAAGTTGGTTGTTAATAGAGTTGAATGCAGAAGTTACGTGGAAGATCTGCTAGTGATTCGGTTCTAAATGATTATTCTTTGTCTGAATACACAATATCGGGACTGTAGATCTATAATTTGGAATATTACTACACTATGCACTTGTTGTACCAATGTAATTCAGTAGATCACACACGCCTACAGGTTTGAACAAATCTCCAAAGGAAAATAAATTGCATCCCTTGAAGAAACTCAATAACATGATATTGATAATCAGAATGAGAAGAATTAACTAATGTATATTTGGAGGAATATCTGCATATGTAAACCAATATGGTGATTTTTACAAATATCTAACAATGGAAAAATTTCTACACACATAAATCTTTAAGGAGGCTGCTCGAAGTGTAGTGCTAAGGACTGAATAGATCCCAGATCCACACGGCAATCATGGATTTTGCATTAACAATTAGGAAACCCTCTAATCATAAATGTTACAACAATATTCATGCTCATTTTTCCAAGGATTATCCAAAAATGAAAACAACACCAAATCTATAAGGTATGAATATTGGTGTAGGCTTGAATGCCAAAGAATGCTAAGACCAATCCTTTTCTCCCTAAATTGTATTCCAGATTTACGGCCCTATGAAAAACTTCACATAAAAATACAATATCCTACGCTATAGGCTCTTTAAAATTTTATTCTTTCTCATTCGTGAGAGTGAATCACAATGCTAATACACCTATTTTTAATTGTCCATACCTGCTCTTCCACTCTAAAATAATTCTCTCTTTATTACCAGATGAAAATAACACACCAGAATTTGCAGCGAGATCAAAGAGAGATGCTAAAAAATAACCAAGAATGATATTCAATATTCTCCATTATATTCAATGTACAATAGATAGGCTATTATATAGCCAAGGATATAGCAAAACAACTTCCTAGTAAATAGGAACGTATACCCCGGAATAGTCATGAGTAACATAATAACAAACTATATTGTTATAACCATATAACAATTATGTGAGCACTATAATAATTTCATATGAGTGATTTTGAAAGAAAAACACAAGAACACTAATGTTGAAGCTCAATGTAAAGGAAAATTTAATAATAATTGGTTTGAGCCTTATTTCATTACTTCCAAGCTTGGGGGTGGAGTCTATTGTCTTTTCACTCTCCTCAGAGAACCACTCAAAACCCTACTTTATGTGATTCACCTAAAGCGATATTATGCATAAACACCTTCATTACCCAATGACATACTCTATTTCCACAATTCGCACTCGACTATTCAGGTCCCACTTTATAAATTAACCTCACATCATCTACACTTCATGCTTTATACTTCACCACACATCTTTTATACACACTCTTACATCTTTTTACATTATACCATCATTATCTCGATGACACACTCTTGTTCTATGATTCATACTTAAATATTGAGGAACATTCCTAAAATAACCTCATCTCACACAAATCCACCTGGGGAAACACTTCTCGTATCATCTTCACATCTTACATATCATGCACAACATCACACTTTCACATAATTTGTATATCTTAGTTACATTTAATATTCTTAGCTTATTCATATTACATGTTACACTTTGTTTCCTATGGTAGTTGGATAATTAGTATTTCATTATCTTTTTCTATATACATGTCATACATGTTCACTTGGTATCTTGAGGTGAATGCAGGACATTTACAAATTCATACATGATGTATGACGCTCTACTTTACTCTCTTACTAGTCGCATTGAGGCTCCTAGGGCATCTACCTTTACTAATTTCATATTGTACTCAACACCTGGTCCTATTGTTTGAACATTTATTACTTTTTGTTACTATTACTCTACTTTTCGCTAACATATAAACTCTTTGACATAC
Organism: Taxus wallichiana var. yunnanensis; assembly: GCA_018340775.1. Lineage (NCBI taxonomy): Eukaryota > Viridiplantae > Streptophyta > Pinopsida > Cupressales > Taxaceae > Taxus > Taxus wallichiana. The sequence continues at coordinate 124,677,903 of CM031237.1, forward strand.
TACTTATGTTTCTAATATAATAATAGGTTCTTCATGTGTAGTATTATCATTGCAAGATGTATACAACCATGGTTATCTATCATGTCTTTCTTACTATTTCTTGTTATTTTTTGTGGGCTATCCCCTATGCATTGTTTAATCATTGATGCAAATCACTTATTGATCTCCATCTTTTCTTCACACTTGCTTGTTACATTGTCTTCTATTTCATTCTTGCACTTTTATATTAATGATTTTTACTAACATATATTGTTTCAATGTTCCTTGGATTCTACCATTTATATCCCCTATCCCTAGTAGGTATCTACCTTAAGATATTCATATCAGCCTTCAGCTCCTCTCCTTTGGACCACATTCTCCTAAAGTCATTGATGCACCCCAAATGAGGGGGAACATCTATTAGCTGAACTTATCACCCTCCAAATACTCATAGCTATAGTATATCACACCAAAATAAAAACACACGAGTCACATATAAGTCTTGAATCGATTTGAACTAAAAACATGGAGCCGACACTAGCACCCAGTCTTGGATAGTGGTAGTGGTAATCTTGTGTCTTTCCATATGCTTGTGTCCTAGTGGTAAAAAACAATCACTTTATCATTTCAACACGGTTCTCTAGTAAGGGAATTTTCATCCATTTATATATTACATTCTATCGGTTATAACATGAAAAAATGAACAATAGGTTACAAATCATGTCCATACCTATACGGATGAAAATGAACACGTGATCTTCAAATGCACTTGAGCCCTCGAGGTCGTGCTAGAGCAGCCAATGTTTAATGTGTGTGGCTAACTATAGGAGGATCAATGACTAAGATCTGGTAGCGTGATCTCCTGGTAGCCGAGTTGACAAAGGGGATATTTAGATATTATGAACAGGTAGCATAAATTCCCTATGGTTTGTTTACCTAACTTGGATCTAAGTGTTAAACTAGTTTGAAGTGTCTATGTAAACTAAATGAAATTAACAATCTATGCTATTGTTGAAAGGAAACTAATCTAAAAAAATCACAAAACTGAAATATTACAATCACAAACAACAATTTGCTTCTATTCTAAATAATTAAAATATTTCTACACTAAAAATAAACAAGCAAGAAAACCCAGTGTGGTTATTCACCTATGCTAAGTGTATTGAAACTAAACTAACTTAAAACAATAAATTTTCCAAATGATCTATGATATGTGGACAACCTCCTACAGATATTCTCTCCTTCAAATCCATAGGGATGGGAAGAAGAGGATCTATCACTAGGGATTGCTATGAAAGATTCAAACCCTCTTGCAAATTAACTAACTATTTGCAAATGAAAGGAAATTGACTTCTACTCTATTTGATATGGCGTAACAACAATAAATTACAAGAATGAAGGAAATCAAATAACAAATCCAACCTATAATTCATAGAACAGAGGTAAATCTAGTTGTGTAGTTATTGTCCCCTCAGTTTGTCTCTTTCTTTCTCCGAGTTTTCATGTGAGTCCAAGGGATTGGGAATGCAAAGAACAAAAACAAGAGGATGGCACTTGAGAAATGGAAACTGGAAGCAATCTAGACATAATGCAAGTAGAAGAGAGATAGCACAAGAGATCTGAGCTTGGCTATGCAATTCCTAACGAGATTATGGCAGAAAAATAATACAAGATACACAAAATTCTTAGGCCCTTTTGCTTGAATACAAGCATGGAATATATAGGAATGGAGGATGGGAGGTGCCTTCATGCACAAGGCAAGGAGCAGTTCCAACCAATTAAATATATTTAAAAATAGGAGGAAGGAGAACCAAGCAATCAAAGCTAATTTTAGACAATTCAGCTCACGGATGCATGCAAAAAGCAAAATTAAGTGAACTGTCGCATGTTAAAACACACGTGAAGAATCTGGAAAATCAAAGCGGGACCAACACACAAGCAGGCGGCGGTTTTAGGACCGCTTCCCTATCTTGGGCGGTGGTTTCAGAACCACTGCCAAGGTAGGGTGGCGGTCCTAGCACTAAAGGCTAAAACTTACACAGGATGAGGCAAAAAGCTAGAACAAGTGCGGGAAGGCTAAGTAACTATGTCTAGGAAACAAATATACACTGCGAATGGGAATTGGAACTCAAACGCCTTATCGAAAGGAAATAAATCATCACCGGGAATTTTGTAACTGCGTTTTCCGACAATGTAGCACGTGCAATTTTACCATCTATAGTGGAGCTTATTTTGGAAGCATCATGAAAGGAGAGAAAAAAAGACCTCTCTCCCCAACACTCTGCTCTTGGTGTAATATCTCCCAAAAACTCTCTCTTGACATCTGATCACCCAAAAATATTCTCTTAACGTGACATTGCCCAAAAACACACTTTGACCATGAGATTTCCCAAAACCTCACCATCATCATTTAAATCCACCAAATCATTGAAAACATGAAAAAATTTCTATCTCATACTCTCTTACACAACAAAGTTCACTCTTTCCTTTACACACTTATTACTTAATTACACATACATTATTCACATATGAAACTTTGACTAATTTCTTGCTCTTCTTTGCAGTGGTCATCCTTAATACGCAACAAGAAACAATTCACATCCACAAGAAAAATCTCAAACATCATGCTATCACATACACTTCACCCCTAGTGGTCTAATTCTTTCCCTAGTCTCCATGCTTCACATTTTGATAACTTCATGCTTCACTTGTCTAGTCAAGAAGCTATTGACAACATTGTTCTCTATAATATTACAAGGTATGTATCTTCTAACTAGTTTATGCTATCGAGTATTCACTCAACAATAGAAAGTGGGGGAAATTTAGACACAAAATCTATACGCATGGGTACATTTCTAAGTCCTATAAAATACTAATATATACATGATTACTAAGTAATAAAACTAGTGGTTCATAACTCCTTTTGGCCTTTTTTCCGTAATTCTCACCTTGTTTCTAGTATTACACATCCTACAACCCTAACAAAACTTGACTTATTTATCTTTAATGGTTTTAGACACTAGCGCCGATTAGGATAGAAGCACCAAGAGCTGCTATCCCTCATGGGCACTCGACATTATTTGTCATTTTCTCACCCTTTTGGGTCTCTTTTACTTCTTATAAATATTTTAATACTTTGGGTCGGCCTTTCATTTTTCTATCAAAAATTCAAACAAGGAAATCACACACACACACACACACACACACACACACACACACACACACACACACACACAAACTTAGTTAACTCTCAAAATCAAGCGCCAAGCACTAATCATTGTCTACTATAACCTAAGATTCCATCTAAAGGCATAAAGAAAATTAAAAATCATCCATCTAACATATCCACATAAAGTACAAGGGCTACATCACTCTAGATACACAACATAGAGGAGAAGTTCATTATATTACATCTCACGTAATTACATACTTGGAGAATTCTATATCTATCCCTCTACAATAGTGTAGCTTGCAGAATGTTAAACCGGTGAATCATCTCACACACATTCACACAAAAATACATGGATTCTAAAATGTAGTGCAACACTCGGTTGTAAGATCACTCTTTGGAATGACCATTGTTGTTTGTCGACTCCTTATTCTGCATCTTATTTATTAGGTTTGATGTGGTTTATGGTTATGTGCAACTATCTATTTGTTTTAGAGGTTATAGGTGTGACAAATGACCTTGGAAGAAAACAAACCAATAAAAGAGGACTAATGACGAAGATATACCAACCCAAAAATGACATAACCCGAGTATTTAAGTGTACACTAGCACTAAGATAATGCACTAGTGCTTGGGACGTTTTTATCCTCTTGTGGGTGTTTTGATACACCCACAGGACTGTGGGGAGAGAGTGCATGAAAGTAAAGCCTACACTAACAGTGGTGATACACCAGAAAAGGAGGGTATGAGAATAATCTCCAATGTGTGAAAATGGAAGCAAGATGTAGATTAGAGAGGTTGATGACAGTTCTCCATAGTCTAATTGTAACATCCCCATTTTAAGATACTAGAACAAGGGAATTTTTTTTTTTATAAAACATTCTCTGTTATGAATTATATAATTCAAACACACGTTCAAGTTTTAATAATTGTTCTCTGCCCAAACAATGCAGTTTGGAACACACAATTTCCTTTTAAAACTAATGTTCCTTATTCACATATTTACAATATGGAACACACATTCAGTGCCATTCAATCTTATAACAGATTCTATATGCTACTGTAAATGACTCGAAGAACTACCGATCTCCCATTTTCATGGCTCGGAGTTTCAACGATCTCTCATTTCATGACTCGGCAACTACCGATCCTTCATGTTCATTCATGCATAGTATATTATATATACCAGGTTCTCTTAACCTTTTCCGGTTCTCGAAGTGATCCATTTAAGAAGCCTATCTGAATTTCTATTACTGATATCCATCTGACATCTTGCATCTTAAATTAAGTGATTAGGACAATGCAACCAGCACTTGCGATACTTTGGCCAAAGATTTTCACATGCTTTGCATGATCATATTCCTGGATGTGATACACACCAATGGAATACGTCCTTCACCTCACTTCACCTGTTATCTAGAATGGTCTTTCCTGGTTCCTACCAGTCCTTTCAATTTAAGGTCAGATTCTAACTTCCAATTTCCAACTAGCAATATGAGCGAATATAGGAAGGCACTCATGGTAACTAAAGATACGCAGACATACGGTGTCATTCCCAACAACTCCGTGTGTCTAGTTATCTTTAGTCCTCCAGAGTCACTTCGTATACGTGATCATATTCCTATCCCCAGCCAAGAACTTAATATTCAGCCTATGTATTCTTGATGATTTAATTCGGGAGGGCATTGTAATATGTCAGCTATAACATTGTGTCGTCATGAAGACCCCACCTTCATGAAGACACGTGTGTCAGCCGGGCGTATGTCAATGTCCCATGGAATCCTCCCATCGAGAGTACACATCTTGCTCAAGTGATTTGGATATGATCTTAATATTTAAGATCAACTTTCAGCAACCATGTTGATCCCTTATCCTCATTCCCGTTACAGTTGTATGGAGCTAAGAGAGACTAAATCGCCTTCTAGCTTACGATGCATCTTCTCCTTCATACCGAAGGGTTGCATTTTCTCTACTTGGTTCTTTTCTTAATCATTGGATTAAGCAGCCCATTACCGATGGACGTGATAAGTTTAACCTATTAAACTTAACCAAGTTTTTCACAACTGTAACCCAATTCAAAATTCCAGCTTATTAGATGTCATTTAAACGAGGTCTAATTCTCAATAAATGTATTCATTTATTCTCCTTAACCTTTCATAGTTAAGGTCTATTAGCCCTGGATATATTTTCCCATATCCTTACTTTCTGAATTTAACATTCGAGGCTATTAACGGAGTCCGAAAACGAAGTTCGGTTGCTCCTAAGTTAATTGATATTCCTTAGCTTCCAAGCTAATCCTGAATACCTATCAGTTATGGAATCATGTTCTTCCTAATCCTTTTAATGTCAATTAAAAATTCATCTTAACCCAAAGTATGAACTAATTGCACATTTCAACTTAAAAGTTGCATTTAGGTAAGAATAGATATCAATTCCTTTTAAATCCATCCAAGGACAATTGAATAATTCCAAATCAAGAAATAACATTATATTTCCAATTTAATCAACAATATCAAACTGATATAGTTATTAAGATAACACATTTGTATTTGTATTCATCAATGAATTTCATAATCCATACATTTGCCAACCCAAATGACTGGACTTTATTTATATTAAACAACGATACAACTCATAGATAGAAGAATGTACTTTCTTCTTTTCACAATTCCTCGTAGAGGAATAATAACCAACAAATACAACACATCTTCGACAATCAAAAGAAGCATCGAAAACAGCCATGTCTTCGTTTTAATCAAGTTCCATCGTAAAATTACTTGCATGGGTCGGTTCATCAACCGAGCATATTAAGCACTTGTCATTAAAATGAGGTGCTTCTAATTAACTGTCTCAATAAAAGAACCCTGCTTTTATGAAACGACAGTATGAACATCAATCAAGAATTAAGCATCAAAAGAATGAACAGTATGACAACTGAACCATCTAAATACCATCCCAATCAGTCAAAGAATTGCTGTCCTATTTCCCACATAACCATACAAGACGCAATTTCCTTCAACAGTTCCAGATTACAACATTTGTAAGAACTAGGAATATAAGTAAGCATACTGCTGTTATAACATAACTGTTATCCTTTCCATTCCTTTCATTAGTAATAAATGCAAAGGATAAAATCTAACTGAAATGTAAACCAATTACTTTCCTTTCAGTTCATGCAACTCATTTGATTTCAAGCAATCAAGTACAGATGAGAAGAGCAAACAACAATAAATATAGATGCTTAAACCCAAGCAATACAAAATTCGTTCCTAAACGATTACAGATTTCCAACTGTATGAGAGAAGAAATGATCATTTTTCCAAGTTATCCATCCATATTCCTATTTCTTTCCTCATGACTATCCTAAAATTGAATCCAAACGAAACACAAATCAAGATAACAGATTGAGTGAAACTTACAAAATTCATTCGAATTCACTTTCCAACAAAGAAGAAACATTTTCATTTATATTCAGCTTTAATGAAAACAAGGATGAATTTATCATCCTTATCAATACTTCATTTAAATCAGGCTCATATGAATACAATAACAAAGTTAGTAAAACATCGTATTCATCATAGAACAAGCAGTATAAAGATGCATACTATGTACTTGCTGTACTAGAAGATTCCATACTTCTTTCACTATATTTTTAACCAATAAACAGTTATACAGCCACGTAATCACTTATTCACATGACCTTCTATATCCATGAACGCATACAGTTCATAATAACAATTTGCACATTGTTGTTACCTACAACAAGACCAATTCATAATGCACAGTAAAGCTCTAATGCTATTTCCAGAATTCAAACAGCAAGAAGAGAAGAATTCATTCCTTTAACTAATTCAATAAGAAAACAACCATTTTCTTCAAACTCAACAAGAATTACTCAGGTTGATTTCATTTCTTTTTAAATGACTGTGCAAAATCAGAAACCGCATGAAACATTTAAATAATCCGTTTGTACAGAAAAACACAGCACTCAGGAAACCATCTAAATGCCACTGTCATCTCTATCAAGCTGAACCTATAGCGTACAATAAAACAGATTACCGTTTCTTTCAAAATTTACAACAGCAGAAAAAGGAAAAACTCGTTTCCTTCAACTTTCAATAAAGAAACAATCATCTTCTTCCAAATGAAATAAAAACACCCAAATCGTGTTTATCTTAGCATGACAACTCAACTCATAATGATAACAGAACAATCGTTCAACATTGAAAAGCAAACTCACATAGCCTGTATAGTTTCAATTCAACATACCATATGCAATGAATACCCAACTTGAGTTCCTTGCCAACAACCATTTCTACCCGAAATCCATTTTTCTATTCACAATGATGTGCAGAACCCAAAATGCAATTTTCATACAACAATACCCTTATTAATGAAAACCCGCATAGGATATCAGATGCACAACAAGGTACAGTCAAGACAGAACCCAAACAACAAGCTAATTTCCATGCGTTTCTCCGCTTATTTGCACAAAAATACAAAACCGAGTTCTTGTTCACAACTACAGTCCGAACTGGAGATCAAACCGCATCAATAAGACACAACAAAATCAACTTTCCACCAAGGCAAGAGAAAATACAGTTCATTTATAAGTTCAGAAGGAAAAACAGTTAACTTCTTCTACTTTCACGAATACCCAATACGTATTCGTTCATTCCTTATACAAGAAAAAGGCACAACAATAAAATATTACTATTACTTCCTTCAAATCGAGTTCATATGCTCAAATAAAACCCAAATGCTATTTCCTTAAAATCCAAAACAACAGAAGGAAAAGGATCTTATTTCCTTTTAAAAATTTCAGTATAGAAACAACTTCAAACAACTCGCACAACTAATACATTCCATCATTCCAGTTCGTATTAGTAAAAGAACGATTGCTTCATAATGAAAACAAACTCATACAACATGTACAGTTTCATAACACTCATGACGAATTCCCCATTACTGTCAAACAAACCAACACAGCATGGCGGTGTTTCCAACTTAATTATATATGTGAAGACATAGGTTCAAAACATGACAAAGAAGAAAACGATTCTACCCAAATCATTTCCAAAAATGACAGCAAAAATCGACTAAACCCAAATCATCTCAAACATGACAACAATCAAATAAACCCAAAACCCCCTTCATCAGAAGAGCAGGGTTGTTTTAATGAGACGTTTAAGCAAAGCAAGTGTTTTAAAGAGAAGGGCTTAACATGCCTGGTATTCTTCCTCGAATGCTCGAAGAAAACCGCGTCTACAGAAGGTGTTTCCTTCCACGGCGACAGCAACGAGCTTTCCAAACAATCCCTTCCTCTACAGGCTCAGAAAATAGCCTCCAATTTCCAAAGAAACAGTGATAATCAACCAAACACAATCCGGTCTTGACCGAACCAAGAAAAACCAAATGCAGAAGCAACTTTCCAAAATCGAGCAAACACAAATGACCAACAAAAATTCCTCCATACTCTTTCCAAGGCGAGCTGGTCGCGAAGACCGAGAAATTAAATGCATTAAAGGCTCTGCCTTTTCCCTATTTCCTCACGCCACCGCCGACTTGGGTTGGCGAACCACCAAATTCAAATTTTGCATGCAAACAGAGTTTAGTCCCATAACTAACTAGATACCTCCACCTTTTTCCTGTTCCCGCCAAACTGGCGCTGTCCACGCAAGGACTTCATTAATTGCCATTAAATTTCCTTCCATCCTTATCCTTTCCCATGGGTCTGTGCGTCCCCTTCTAGGTTAGGATTAGTTTAGGATTAACAATAGTGTTCAAACCTAGGTCATCGCCTAGTTCTTAGGTTAATAGAACTTAGGTCTATTTTCACCATTTAGAATTTAAAAATCCACTTAGGATAGTAGTTTAGGATGTAAGGTAGAACTTAGGATTAGATTAGGATCTAATTTCCCTAACACCTAACACTTAATTAATCAACTTCCAGTCAAGTCTTCCCGACTGACATCCAATTCAATGTTGTGCAGGACGTTTCGTCCCACGTTATACATACCTGAGCCACCCGTATCCAGGCATTTCCCGCCTTACGAGGTCTCACGTTACGACAGTGCATGGTTCGAGAATCGAACCTTTGTCGTTGGCATCTACGTGCCAGCTGTTCATACCTGAAATCAGGCGCTGCACATTTATATCAACCTTCAATTCGGTTCAAGAGTAAATCGACAAAGCGATCACAAGAAGGCCACAAAGAAATAGAGTTCAAAGAAGCATACGACAAATTTGTTGTCACATCAGCAAACATACAAGCAATAATAACTGCTGTCCCATGTAAACAAATTACAAAGATGCAAGAATCCGATTAGCAACACATTCCCTTAAGATCAAAAATATATCTTAACATGTTTGCCTTCATTTCATAGATTATAACAGATGAAAAATAATCACCAAGATAACTTAAAAAATCGGGTGTTACACTAATAATAACATTCACAACACCTTTCCATGCAAACACAATAAAAGTGAATCCCAGTAAGAGCATAAAATGCAGACACAATATATCTGCGGTAATGAGATTGAAGAGGCAAGAAGAATGTAAACAAACACAACAAGGAAAATACATCCACAAACTTGCATTGATTGCTTCATTGATATATGCATTCAAGATATTATAAAATAAAGGCTTGGATCACCATGCAAGGAGTCCACTACAAAGGTTTGTGGCACATTGGCTTCAAAAATAAAAATCATAGAGTTTTACTACTCAAACTATCTTTCCGAACAACAATCCAACACTTCAATATATAGAATTTTAAGAGAGAGGGAGAGAAGATGCGATTCCCGAAATCTACTTTATAACTAATTTCAAGTCATAATAAATGAGTGTGGTTGGTTAATATTGACCTGAAATAGCAATCCCAAGGTATCCCATAACTTGTAGCAGTGAAAGAATGATTTCCCATGCTCATTGAATGCTCGTACACCCACTTTCCAACCACCAAACTGAATTGGGATCGTTTTCCTAAAAAAAATTCATCAAATCTTTATCAATTTATGCATTTATTGATTGTTGTGCATCGGTCTTGGAGCCATGGTTCCAATGACACCAATTTTGTAAAAATCCGTTGAATATTTCTCTATCAATGACCTTATGAGTGATTGCAACTAATTTGCCTTGCACAGGGATGGTCAGGAATTATTTTATTTCACGAGATTGTGTATTTAATTGCTTATTGGAAGTGAATTTTAAATATTCTCCCTTATCTAATGTTTCCCATCATAAAAAAAAAGTATCGGGCCATCTAAGATATGGTGGGCCTTGGTTACATCTTCATTGTTTGTAATGAAGGGTAGAGGTTGATGTTTGTTTTTAAATGTTTATATGGCTCGGCTAGCTCAAGCGAGATGGCCCTCCTTAAATTTTCTAGCTCACGTGATGGGCTTAATTCTCCAATACTGACTCCCCTTATGTCTCCTACGAGGAGCTCGGCATAGGGATAACCTCATACTCCATACACCTACCCTTGTCTTTCACCTCGGCATTCTTGTTGCTTTATTTGGTGCCACGTTCTTGATTTTGGCAAGCCACGTCTCGGATGCCTTGCCTTTGAATTCCGAGTCAAATTTGCATGCGACCAACCTATTCTTCCACTTCAACCTGCTCCCCATCGACAATGTGGGCCCCGACCCTTTTTCTTCTTCTCTGCTTGGTACCCACGTCGACATTCTCACCATCCATTGAAAAAGTCGGGCCCGAATGTCTTGTAGGCCATCTAGGCCTTCTTGGCCCATTATACCCGCACTCCCTCCTGTGACTCAAGCCCACAATTGATCCAACTCTTGCATCACCCGATTCGGGATTTACCGTCCACCGTTGACTTGGCCATGCGGGATGTTCCCTCGCAATTTCGGGCTCTCCGAGGCCACAAAGTCCCGAGGGCCACTTGGGACCAACTTCTCTGCCATTACCACAATAGCCTGTGTGGCATTTTCAAGCTTTTGGCACACGAACGTCCCGAGTCATTAGGAATCCCCTGGGACGTGATTTTCCATCTTGCCGGATTATTTCTCTAGGAAAATTGTCGTTTGTTTGGCGAGCCAACGTTAAAACTATTCATCCCAATACATTTTATTATGTCCTTCCACGGCCCAAGCCATTTGAATCCCACCATCGAGTTAAACTTGTACATTACCATATCTTGTAAATTCACTTTGAGTTCTTGCTATTGCAACGGTTTGGTCTTCGGATTTCTCTTTCGTTCATTACTCGGGATAGTTTGACGATCTTTAATGTTTCTCCGTGGAAACTATTTAATTCTTTAATTTGGTTCAACGTCCCGCAATGCTAGCTTACCCTTGGTGACAGATAGCTCAACTTCCTCCGCAAATACAATCTAGAGATATTTCTTATAGCTCGGTCTGTATGATTTGAACTCAAGCAACATTGAATTCGTCCGTCATGGTCTGGGAAATGCAAAGCTTGACATGGGTCCTCATGAGTCTCCTTAATTCAGTCATCCCACCATTCATCATTCCTTCATTGTAAGTCTCGACCTTCTAGAGCTTTGAGCTAATCACAACTCGGTATACTTAGAGATGAACTTGGTGCAACATAAGATTTCCCATCTCGATTCCCCGATGCATGATGCAACTTGGTCTTGCACCCATTCACGCGTCATTAGAATGAATCCTTGCATTTTCTCTACTTGGTTCTTTTCTTAATCATTGGATTAAGCAGCCCATTACCGACGGACGTGATAAGTTTAACCTATTAAACTTAACCAAGTTTTTCACAACTGTAACCCAATTCAGAATTCCAGCTTATTAGACGTCATTTAAATGAGGTCTAATTCTCAATAAATGTATTCATTTATTCTCCTTAACCTTTCATAGTTAAGGTCTATTAGCCCTGGATATATTTTCCCATATCCTTACTTTCTGAATTTAACATTCGAGGCTATTAACGGAGTCCGAAAACGAAGTTCGGCTGCTCCTAAGTTAATTGATATTCCTTAGCTTCCAAGCTAATCTTGAATACCTATCAGTTATGGAATCATGTTCTTCCTAATCCTTTTAATGTCAATTAAAAATTCATCTTAACCCAAAGTATGAACTAATTGCACATTTCAACTTAAAAGTTGCATTTAGGTAAGAATAGATATCAATTCCTTTTAAATCCATCCAAGGACAATTGAATAATTCCAAATCAAGAAATAACATTATATTTCCAATTTAATCAACAATATCAAACTGATATAGTTATTAAAATATCACACTTGTATTTGTATTCATCAATCCATTTCATAATCCATACATCTGCCAGTCCAAATGACTGGACTTTGTTTATATTAAACAACGTTACAACTCATAGATAGAAGAATGTACTTTCTTCTTTTCACAATTCCTCGTAGAGGAATAATAACTAACAAATACAATTCATCTTCAGACAATCAAAAGAAGCATCAGAAAACAGCCATGTCTTCGTTTTAATCAAGTTCCATCTGCAAAATTACTTGCACGGGTCAGTTCATTGAACTGAGCATATTAAGCACTTGTCATTAAAATGAGGTGCTTCTAATTAACTGTCTCAATAAAAGAACCCTGCTTTTATGAAATGACAGTATGAACATCAATCAAGAATTAAGCATCAAAAGAATGAACAGTATGACAACTGAACCATCTAAATACCATCCCAATCAGTCAAAGAATTGCTGTCCTATTTCCCACATAACCATTCAAGACGCAATTTCCTTCAACAATTCCAGATTACAACATTTGTAAGAACTAGGAATATAAGTAAGCATACTGCTGTTATAACATAACTGTTATCCTTTCCATTCCTTTCATTAGTAATAAATGCAAAGGATAAAATCTAACTGAAATGTAAACCAATTACTTTCCTTTCAGTTCATGCAACTCATTTGATTTCAAGCAATCAAGTACAGATGAGAAGAGCAAACAACAATAAATATAGATGCTTAAACCCAAGCAATACAAAATTCGTTCTTAAATGATTACAGATTTCCAACTGTATGAGAGAAGAAAAGATCATTTTTCCAAGTTATCCATCCACATTCCTATTTCTTTCCTCATGACTGTCCTAAAAATTGAATCCAAACGAGACACAAATCAAGATAACAGTTCAGAGTGAAACTTACAAAATCCATTCGGAATTCACTTTCCAACAGCAAGAAATAGTTCCGTTCATATTCAGCTTTAAATGAAAACAAGGATGAATTTATCGTCCTTATCAATACTTCATTTAAATCAGGCTCATACGAATACCATAAACAGGTTAGTAAAACATCGTATTCATCATAGGACAAGCAGTATAAAGATGCATACTATGTACTTACTGTACTAGAAGATTCCATACTTCTTTCACTGTATTTTTAACCAATAAACAGTTATACAGCCACGTAATCACTTATTCACATGACCTTCTATATCCATGAACGCATACAGTTCATAATAACAATTTGCACATTGTTGTTACCTACAGCAAGACCAATTCATAATGCACAGTAAAGCTCTAATGCTATTTCTAGAATTCAAACAACAAAGAGAAGAATTCATTCCTTTAACTAATTCAATAAGAAAACAACCATTTTCTTCAAACTCAACAAGAATTACTCAGGTCGATTTCATTTCTTTTTAAATGACTGTGCAAAATCAGAAACCGCATGAAACATTTAAATATTCCATTTGTAGAAAAACACACACACTCAGAAACCATCTAAATGCCACTGCCATCTCTATCAATCTGAACCTATAGTGTACAATAAAACAGATTACCGTTTCTTTCAAAATTTACAACAGCAGAAAAAGGAAAAACTCGTTTCCTTCAACTTTCAATAAAGAAACAATCATCTTCTTCCAAATGAAATAAAAACACCCAAATCGTGTTTATCTTAGCATGACAGCTCAACTCATAATGATAACAGAACAATCGTTCAACATTGAAAAGCAAACTCACATAGCCTGTACAGTTTCAATTCAATATACCATAAGCAATGAATACCCAATTCGAGTTCCTCACAACAAACATTTCTACCCGAAATCCATTTTTCTATTCACAATGATGTGCAGAACCCAAAATGCAATTTTCATACAACAATACCCTTATTAATGAAAACCCGCATAGGATATCAGATGCACAACAAGGTACAGTCAAGACAGACCCAAACAACAAGCTAATTTCCATGTGTTTTCTCGCTTATTTGCACAAAAATAAAAAAGCTGAGTTCTTATTCACAACTACAGCCCGAATTGGAGATCAAACTGCATCAAATAAGACACAACAAAATCAACTTTCCACCAAGGCAAGAGAAAATACAGTTCATTTATAAGTTCAGAAGGAAAAACAGCTTAACTTCTTCTACTTTCGCGAATACCCAATACATATTCGTTCATTCTTTATACAAGAAAAAGGCACAGCGATAAAATATTACTATTACTTCCTTCAAATCGAGTTCATATGCTCAAATAAAACCCAAATGCTATTTCCTTAAAATCCAAAACAACAGAAGGAAAAGGATCTTATTTCCTTTTAAAAATTTCAGTAAAGAAACAACTTCAAACAACTCGCACAGCTAATACATTCCATCATTCCAGTTCGTATTAGTAAAAGAACGATTGCTTCATTAATGAAAACAAACTCATACAACATGTACAGTTTCATAACACTCATGACGAATTCCCCATTACTGTCAAACAAACCAGCACAACATGGCGGTGTTTCCAACTCAATTATATATGCAAAGACAGTTCAAAACACAACAGCAAGAAAACGATTCTACCCAAATCATTTCCAACATGACAGCAAAATTGACTAAACCCAAATCATCTCAGTCATGACAACAATCAAATAAACCCAAAACCCCTTCATCAGAAGAGCAGGGTTGTTTTAATGAGACGTTTAAGCAAAGCAAGTGTTTTAAAGAGAAGGGCTTAACATGCCTGGTATTCTTCCTCGAATGCTTGAAGAAAACCGCGTCTACAGAAGGTGTTTCCTTCCACGGCGACAAAGCAACAAGCTTTCCAAACAATCCCTTCCTCTACAGGCTCAGAAAATAGCCTCCAATTTCCAAAGAAACAATGATAATCAACCAAACACAACTGGTTCGACTGAACCAAGAAAAACCAAATGCAGAGCAACTTTCCAAAAATCCGAGCAAACACAAATGACCAACAAAAATTCCTCCATACTCTTTCCAAGGCGAGCTGGTCGCGAAGACCGAGAAATTTAATGCATTAAAGGCTCTGCCTTTTCCCTATTTCCTCACGCCACTGCCGACTTGTGTTGGCGAACCACCAAATTCAAATTTTGGCATGCAAATAGAGTTTAGTCCCATAACTAACTAGATACCTCCACCTTTTTCCTGTTCTCGCCAAACTTGGCGCTGTCCACGCAAGGACTTCATTAATTGCCATTAAATTTCCTTCCATCCTTATCCTTTCCCATGGGTCTATGCATCCCCTTCTAGGTTAGGATTAGTTTAGGATTAACAATAGTGTTCAAACCTAGGTCATCGCCTAGTTCTTAGGTTAATAGAACTTAGGTCTATTTTCACCATTTAGAATTTAAAAATCCACTTAGGATAGTAGTTTAGGATGTAAGGTAGAACTTAGGATTAGATTAGGATCTAATTCCCCCTAACACCTAACACTTAATTAATCAACTTCCAATCAAGTCTTCCGACTGACATCCATTTCAATGTTGTGCAGGACGTTTCGTCCCACGTAATACATACCTGAGCCACCCGTATCCAGGTATTTCCCGCCTTACGAGGTCTCACATTACGACATTGCATGGTTCGAGAATCGAACCTTTGTCGTTGGCATCTACGTGCCAGCTGTTCATACCTGAAATCAGGTGCTGCACATTTATATCAACCTTCAGTTCGGTTCAAGAGTAAATCGACAAAGCGATCACAAGAAGGCCACAGCAAATAGAGTTCAGCAAGCATACGACAAATTTGTCGTCACATCAGCAAACATACAAGCAATAATAACTGCTGTCCCATGTAAACAAATTACAGTATGCAAGAATCCAGATTAGCAACACATTCCCTTAAGATCAAAAATATATCTTAACATGTTTGCCTTCATTTCAGTGATTCAATAAAAGATGAAAAATAAGCACCAAGATAACTTAAAAATCGGGGTGTTACACTAATAATAACATTCACAACACCTTTCCATGCAAACACAATAAAAGTGAATCCCTGTAAGAGCATAAAATAGACACAATATATCTGCAATGAGATTGAAGAGGCAAGAAGAATGTAAACAAACACAACAAGGGAAAATACATCCACAAACTTGCATCTATTGCTTCATTGATATGCACAGTTCAAGATATTATAAAATAAAGGCTTGGATCACCATGCAAGGAGTCCACTACAAAGGCTTGTAGCACATTGGCTTCAAAAATAAAAATCATAGAGTTTTACTACTCAAACTATCTTTCCGAACAACAATCCAACACTTCAATTTATAGAATTTTAAGAGAGAGGGAGAGAAGATGCGATTCCCGAAATCTACTTTATAACTAATTTCAAGTCATAATAAATGAGTGTGGTTGGTTAATATTGACCTGAAATAGCAATCCCAAGGTATCCCATAACTTGTAGCAGTGAAAGAATGATTTCCCATGCTCATTGAATGCTCGTACACCCACTTTCCAACCACCAAACCTGAATTGGGATCGTTTTCCTAAAAAAATTCATCAAATCTTTATCAATTTATGCATTTATTGATTGTTGTGCATCGGTCTTGGAGCCATGGTTCCAATGACACCAATTTTGTAAAAATCCGTTGAATATTTCTCTATCAATGACCTTATGAGTGATTAACTAATTTGCCTTGCAGGGATGGTGGTGGGAATTATTTTATTTCACGAGATTGTGTATTTAATTGCTTATTGGAAGTGAATTTTAAATATTCTCCCTTATCTAATGTTTCCCATCATAAAAAAAAAAAAATATCGGGCCATCTAAGATATGGTGGGCCCTTGGTTACATCTTCATTGTTTGTAATGAAGGGTAGAGGTTGATGTTTGTTTTTAAATGTTTATATGCCAGCTCGGCTAGCTCGGGCGAGCTGGCCCTCCTTAAATTTTCTAGCTCACGTGATGGGCTTAATTCTCCAATACTGACTCCCCTTATGTCTCCTACAAGGAGCTCGGCATAGGGATAACCTCATACTCCATACACCTACCCTTGTCTTTCACCTCGGCATTCTTGTTGCTTTATTTGGTGCCACGTTCTTGATTTTGGCAAGCCACGTCTCGGATGCCTTGCCTTTGAATTCCGAGTCAAATTTGCATGCGACCAACCTATTCTTCCACTTCAACCTGCTCCCCACTGACAATGTGGGCCCTGACCCTTTTCTTCTTCTCTGCTTGGTACCCACGTCGACATTCTCACCATCCATTGAAAAGTCGGGCCCGAATGTCTTGTAGGCCATCTGGGCCTTCTTGACCCATTATACCCGCACTCCCTCTTGGTGACTCAAGCCCACAATTGATCCAACTCTTGCATCACCCGATTCGGGATTTACCGTCCACCGTTGACTTGGCCATACGGGATGTTCCCTCACAATTTCGGTCTCTCCGAGGCCACAAAGTCCCGAGGGCCACTTGGGACCAACTTCTCTGCCATTACCGCAATAGCCTGTGTGGCATTTTCAAGCTTTTGGCGCACGAACGTCCCGAGTCATTAGGAATCCCTGGGACGTGATTTTCCATCTTGGCCGGATTATTTCTCTAGGAAAATTGTCATTTGTTTGGCGAGCCAACGTTAAAACTATTCATCCCAATACATTTTATTATGTCCTTCCACGGCCCAAGCCATTTGAATCCCACCATCGAGTTAAACTTGTACATTACCATATCTTGTAAATTCACTGAGTTCTTGCTATTGCAACGGTTTGGTCTTCGGATTTCTCTTTTGTTCATTACTCGGGATAGTTTGACGATCTTTAATGTTTCTCCGTGGAAACTATTTAATTCTTTAATTTGGTTCAACGTTCCGCAATGCTAGCTTACCCTTGGTGACAGATAGCTCAACTTCCTCCGCAAATACAATCTAGAGATATTTCTTATAGCTCAGTCTGTATGATTTGAACTCAGCAACATTGAATTCGTCCGTCATGGTCTGGGAAATGCAAAGCTTGACATGGGTCCTCGCGGAGTCTCCTTAATTCAGTCAGCCCACCATTCATCATTCCTTCATTGTAAGTCTCGACCTTCTAGAGCTTTGAGCTAATCACAACTCGGTATACTTAGAGATGAACTTGGTGAAACATATGATTTCCCATCTCAATTCCCCGATGCATGATGCAACTTGGTCTTGCACCCATTCACGTGTCATTGGAATGAATCCTTGCATTAAGAAATAAATCGGTACAAAATGAAAAAGGAGCTCGATTTTCTTCATCTCACCAACTCGGTGAGCTCTTCCAGAGTGAAGGCTAATTTGCACACTCCTCATTTCCCACATGCATTCCATGTAACCTTTTCATTATTCCAATGCCCCTCGGGCCCCGAAAGAAGATGTATGGGATCTCCATGAAGCAATGCACCTATAATTTCAATTTTCTTAATTTTGATGTGAGCGCCTTCAGTTGTCCAATTTCACCTAGTGGTGAAATTAGATAACAATTTGGCAACTCATGGGGCCATTTACCTTCTAAATGAAATATGACCAACCGCTGCTGAAGCTATCCATTGGGCATGGATTCTACATGATCACCATGAACTAATCTCAACCCTCAATATATTGACCCCATAATGTCGTTGCTTTAGCATCTGGAACTTCCTTGTGTTTCTCACGCCTCAAGTACACAAACCGACCACGGTAATGCTTCTTACGAATTACCCCGATAATCAAGTAACGTCCATACTCCATAATTACTTGTCTTGCATGCTCATAAATTCTATATTGCCCCCATTCTGGTTTGAACAAGCAAATAATTGGTGCAATGAAAGCATCATTTACTAATCTGATATTTCCATTCAAATTAGTTAATTGCAATTGGGGGAAAATTTCATGCATTGGGCAATGTTTAACATCATCTTGTGGTGATAATGTCAGGAAATGCCTATGTGCTGCAACATTATATACCAGATAAGTCATCATATAAAACTCCAAGTCTGTAGTTTCCCCCATTTCAATTTTAGCTGTTAGGGTGGCCATATGACCATGAATTGCATCAGAAATGAAAGTAGCCCAACAAATATCTCCTTTTCTTTCCAAGATAATCCATATGTAGGTGGACATCCATTCTTTAAATTCATTTTTAGTCTCCAAACCAACCATCTGACTTAGGAGCACAATGATATCTTCAACCTCTTCAACGAATTGAGCCCTAACCAGTCTTTTGGGGATTTTGGAAAATTCCTTTCTATTGGCAAGGAGCCATTTTGTGTTTATCATCTTTGCAAATTCCTTATTTTTACTTCATAATCCTCCAAGGAAAGTTTGATACCAATAGTAATGGGGTTTAATTACAAGTAATTTCAGAATTACCCTTATGGCTGCTGGTGTTAATGTCAACACCGCATCCCCACTCCCATCTAATACTTCTCTCTTCTCAGAGTCATAATTCATCATGCAATACCACACTAACTCTAGGCATTGGACAGAAAGTGGAATAAACCCACCAAGGCAATACAACTATCATGAATTGCCTTCAAGGATTCACTCATGTGGGCACTACTCAATCGTTGACGAAAATCATTCAAGTCGGCATTCATCAAGTCTGTATCTGTTATCCTGTTGAGGTCACTTGTGACCCCGACATACCCAAGGAAGAAAACGGCATAGTATTCACTTAAAAACCCTAACTTTACTTCAACTAATTTTCCGATGAAAACAAACACAAAACATAGGATTTTCAAACTCTTACCCATTTTTGTAGGTGCCTGAGCAATTCCGATTTAAGACAACAACTTTCACACTTTTTTGGTTTGTAAATTGAGCCCCACAATATTTCAAAAGCACTTCATAGATAAAAATGATGAAAGATCATCAAATTAGCAATAAAATATGAATATATGTGCATCCCCAAGGTCCTTTGTTTACAATAAGAGCATTAATGGCGGAGAATTAAATGCATTGCTTTACATCCATTAACTTTATTTTTTGCAATTTTGAAATTGGGTCATCCACGTGGAAAAGATCTTAGTTGAGGCAAGCCTGGGGGGGCCTTTTACATTTTATGCCACTCAGAGGAATTGTGTGCTTTTAAACATTTTGGCCCACCCACCCACTTTCAATATAGGTTTAACACGTGGCTTTCTAGGGCGCTGGCAGAGTCATGACTTATTTTTACACCTTTTTACCTTTTCAAAACAAAGACAAAATTCTAAAATACCTGATGAACCCGCCTTCCCATATTTG
The DNA here is from genome assembly GCA_018340775.1 of Taxus wallichiana var. yunnanensis. NCBI lineage: Eukaryota > Viridiplantae > Streptophyta > Pinopsida > Cupressales > Taxaceae > Taxus > Taxus wallichiana. The sequence continues at coordinate 124,698,420 of CM031237.1, forward strand.
ATGTAGACTCAACACGTGGCTTTATCTAGGCACTTGCGGGGTTGCGCTTCACTTTTATACCTTACTCCTTTTTCAAAACAAGGCTAAAAGTTCCAAAGTCCTCCAGGTGATCCGCCTCCCGCTTTTAACTTAAAAACGACCATGTGTCCATTTGCAGGCTCTAGGCATTCCTTTTACACTTTTACGCCTTTCACCATAATGCCTCAAAATTCCAAAAGGGCCCGCCTTCCCGCAACCGCTCGTCTTATGACATGTGTACATCTTCGGGGTCAAAGTAAGAAATTTTCTTCGCCACTTCATATTGTTGAATAGCCAATTAGAAATTATCAGAGCCATGAGACCAATTTGGCATTTTTTACAAATGTAACAAAAGTGACAAGTTCACCAAATAGACCCATCGTGCCGCATCCAATTAAAGATGACCACGTGTCCTGCAGATGCTAGGACAAAATAACAAAGAAGGCATGATCATGGAAAATAAAAGAAGGGAAAAACCCATCATCTATGACCAAACAACCAACAGTACACACATGGAAAGAGAAACTACAACCAACACAAAGCTCAACGTGATTCACCCATAGAGAAGGGTTTAACGACAACAACCTGATAAATATAAAACTTCATGCATCCACACAGGAAGATAGAGATTATTTCAAACACATGACTGAAAAAAATTTAGTCTGAAAGGGGTGAGGTTAAAATCAATCACTAACACCGGCTTGACTCGAGGATGGGCACTCCCAGTGAGTGCCACAAGAACAACATAATACGAAGACAACAAACCATGTGCCAAAAATCCATTGGGCCACAGAGTCAAGAACCAACCTCCAAAGCAAAGAAATAATAACCAAAACTCCCATGATTGAATCAAGAAAGCAACAAAGCGGTCACCAGGGAAAGGAGAATCCAGAGAAAAAGGTGGAAATAGAACAAAAAAAAAATAGTATACACTATACAATGATGTGTATCTTGATTGTGAGAAATCAGTCAAGGAAATGTTTTAAGTACTTTTCATTAACAAGTAACTCAAGAAATTCCCCATCTAAGTCTTTTAGGAAAAAAGTGTGCTCACCAATCCTAATATCAATAGAATAAGGGTCCATCCATAATGCATAAAACTTTCCATGTTTTCCCTTATCCTCATGTTTGCTATCCCACAATAGCACAAGATCTCCCATGATGAAAGCTTTAGAGTTATCATTTTTATCAAATAATTTCTTCAATTTCTCCCTGAACTTCATGTGTCTTTGGTGGGATTCTCTTCTCTCTTCATCTAATTCAACAATTTGATTAATATGAGCATCATAGGGACTGACCTCCTGGTCCTCCAATTGTTGGATAAATTGGTAAGAATATAATTGCATATGCAGGGGAATTATAGATCGAGTTCCATACACCAACTCATATGGACTTTTTCCAATAGCTCTTTTTGATAGTAATTTATCAGCCCAAACAACAAACTTCAACCGCTCACCACACTTCCGTTTTTTTAATTCCAAGGTCCTTCTGATTATCTTCAACAAATTCTTATTGCTTGATTCTGCTTTTCCATTACCTTGGAAATTATAATTTGAAGCATATGTTAAATTGATCCCATACTCATGAAACATGGCTACTAAAGGTTTGGCTTGAAAACTCATAGCATTGTCAGTAACTATCTTAGTAGGCACTCCAAACCTACAAATTATATGATTCAGAATGAAATCCATAACAATTTGGTGGGTAGATTTCTTGGTAGGGATTTCCTTCACCCACTTGGTGAAGTAATTGTTATCCAAAATAAGCCCCCTACTTTTTTTTGGCTAACTCATTATCTTTTCTCCTTTGTTGCTAGCACTTAAATGAATTTTTGTCATGTTTCAAGGCTAAAACATTTTAGAAATGATCCCATCAGATAGGATTTTTCCTCACCTTTCCAGAAAGGTAAAATTTTCCTCCTAACTCCTTGTATTTCTCAAGTTATGGCTCGGCGGAGTTTTTGAGGGAAATTTTCCCTAGGAAGGCCCGCAACCAATAGGAATGCGCCACATGACAAGGTGGAATGGTGGGTTAGCAGGGGTGAGTTGGAAAATTTTCCAAAGGGCTTGGTGGGGGTACAAAGGAAAAAATTTCCCTAAAGGCCCGTAGACCAATAGGAGGCCGCCACGTGTCCAATCGGCGGTAGAGTGGGGGAGTGGAGCGAAGTTGGGAAATTTTCCAAAGTGGGAAAAGAGTGCAAAGGGGAAATTTTGGCCCACAGGCCTCACCGAGAAATAAGGTGGCGTGTGTCCAGACAATAGCGGCGGTAAGAGGAGCATAGGTAGGTTAGAAATTTTCCAAAGGGCTTCAACGGGGAGCGAAAGGAAAAATGTTAGCTTGAAAGCCCGCGACAAATAGGAGGACGCAACGTGTCCTGTTTTCGCGGAGTTCAAGGGCGTGGGGAGAATTGGGAATTTTTGCCAAAGTGGTCAGTGGTATCAAAGGAAAAATTCAAGGTGCATGCCCGCAGGCCAATTAGGGGTAACACGTGTCATCGGGATAGCGGAGCATGGAGGCAAAGTTGGGAAATTTTCCCAATGCAAAATCAAAGGGGCAAAAGTGAGGTTTGGGCCCGTGATCCCTTTAACCAATGAGAAGGTGCCATGGCAGCAGAGTGGCAGGGTGTGGGGATTTTTGGGGAAATTTTCCCAAATTAAAAAAATGGAAAATTTTAAAGTTTCAGCCCGCCAATCCATTTTTGCCCTATTTTTCCCTAAATCTTTGAGAGGGCATAACTTTTGATCCAGAGCTCAGATTTTTATGTTCTTGGTGTCATTGGAAATCTGGTAAAATTATCTACATGATGGAGGGTTCAATTTTGTATTTTTATGGATATTTATGGGAGAAAATGGAGAAATGTCCCCTGGTAGGAAAAAATGTAGAAATGGTTACCAACCACCAAATTTAATGAAGTATGGGTCATTTTTGGATCTGCAGAGAAATGTACTTCAAAGTATGGGCTTTTCCATGGGAACCCATCATTTTTCAGGATAATTAGAAGAATTTTTGGTGGTTGGAGTTGCAAATCAAATTTTCCCGTGTTTTTGCACTTTTCTTCATTCTGCTTCGTGATAAAAGCCAGTTTTGGCTCATTTGTAAAGGTTGTTCATCTTTTTCTGCTCTGCCCTCCCTTCTTTTCTTCCCAAGGTTGAAAATGGAGTTTGAACCTCCTCCCCTACTCTGTAATGGTTTTTTTTTCCTTTTACCATTAAAATGATGTTCTGTGCAAACTTCTGGAGCAACAAAAAACGTGTTTTGTGATGCATCTATCCATCCTTGCTCATTTTTTTGCTTGTTTTCTTCTTGCCTCTCTTCATTGCAGGTATTTTTGCATGTTTGAATGTTCATTGCAAGTTTGGAGCTATGTTCATGGAGTTTTGGAACATTTTTTGTGTGAAATCTATCCTTGGGCCTGTGATGCATCTGTCCATCCTTCCCATTGCTCACCTCTTCTTGTTCCATGGCAGTTTTGATAGATGTTCAACATTTTCCTTCTTTAGTGTATCACCATTTTAGTGTAGGCTTCTGTTTTTTCTTTTTCTCTCTCTCCTATCTCCTTGGAAGTTAGATTAGGATTAGATTATTTTTCCTGCACTGAAATAGCTTGTGGCAAGTAGTTTAGGAAGAGGAACCAACCTTCTCTGGAGAGCTTTCCCCATTTGCAAAGGTCCCACACTTTGGGAAAGCTCAATGTTGTGCATTCACACTAGATGAGTTTTCCTTAGAAAAGCAACATCCATAACTCATTTGGGGGTGCTGTGAATTTGCACTAACAATTTTGGCACACCCGGTGGGACCTTAGAGGTCTTCCACCTTATTTTTGACAGGTTGGTGTGTTCCTGTTAAGGATTCAGCCTTTGGAGGCATATTCAAAAGCACATCTGGCAACTCCATCTGGTAAATAACTCATTCTCTGAGTTACAAGACCTATTTTCCATCCATTTTCATCCATTCTTCTTTCCATCTCTTCCATCTTCTTTCATTCCATGAAGTTGTGCAATCATGACTTCATTTCCATCATGGAATTCACATTTACAATAGCAACAATATATTTCACCTCCAACATGTTTTACAACTCCTTCAAATCAGCATTTTGATCAAATTCAAGATCAACATGCTTACCCATATGAGCAATACCAAAATTAGTTTGGTTGTGAAGCATATCAAGAGCAAGGGTATGCATGCAATGAAGACAATCAAATGGAAGATGTTGATTTTGTGGAGAAAATCCAAAAGATGGAGGAAAAAATGGTGCAATCAAGAGCAATAGCTCAAATGAAGGCTTTTAGAATTGGTTGTAGGACTCCTTGTCCATGGGGAGGCCCTTTTCCAAGACACTTCAGCCCTCAAGAGAAGCTAGACTTCATGATGGAGATGCTGCCCCAACTTGCACAATGGACAACAGAGATAGAGGCCTATAAACTTGGTGCTGAACAACCTTGTCAATGGGTAAGTTCTACACCATCATCTGGTTCTTCTCTTTCCATTCCTCAAGCAGCACCATCTCAATTTGGGCTTCAATTTTCAAGCTTCCCATTGAATGCTGCCCCAAGTGTTGAATCCATTTCTCCATTCCCTAGTCTTCCACCTCATCTCAATTCTTCTTTCCTCTTCCCTTCCAAACAATCATCCCCTCCACAAGAGCCAATAGAAATACCCTCTCCTCCAAAGAAACAAGGAGTTCTACCTCCTCCACCACCACAAACAAATGCAAAATTGGTTGAACTCCAATCTGTCTCTCCTCTTGCATTCCCAGTTCCATGTGGGGAAGAAGAAATTGCAAAAATCAGTCATGAAGGACAGCAAGAGGAAGAGCCAAGCAAAGAAGGAATGATTAAGAGCTTAGTGAGTTTGGCTCTTAAATATGGAATTGAGAAGATCCCTTTGCTGATGAAGCCTATAGAGGAGGCCAGAGTTGAAGAACAAATGGTGGACAAGGCTGATTATATATAACAAAGTGAAGCAAGAAAAATGGTATTTGTTTGTGAAGAGTTGAGTGTCCATGTTGGCACTTTTCCCAAAGAGAATGCTGATCCAATTCAAGTTGCACAATCAGCCATGGAGGAGGAAAGCTTTGAAGAAGATCTTGCAGTCCCAACTTGTCCTCTAGAGTAGCAGATTGAAGAGTTTGACTTGACAAAATTCATGCTAGAGGAAGAGTTCAATCAAGAGCAAGATTGTCTTCAAGCAGCAGAGGAAGGAGAAGCTACTCCAAATCCAAAAAGAGAACACATTCCAGCTGTGGGGAGAAAAGTGCAGATCCAAAGGCTTTGAGCACAAAGCAAGCTATAGAAGAACCTTCAGTTCTTCTTTCTACTTCATCTCTCTCAAGTTATAGTGTTGAAGAAGAGTTTGATCTCTCAAACTCAATGTTGGAGGATGAAAGAAACCATGGTGATCAAGTTGCAGATCAAGAGAACACCATGGGAGAGGTTGAACATTTGCAATAGGACAGCAATGAGGCAGTTTATCTATTTGATTTGGAGGACTGTTTTGATGGAGAAGAACCGGTTGAGTTTCCACCATTCTCTCTTTCATCATCCACATTCCAAACACAAGAACCTGTTGTCATGGAGGAGAGCATTCATTTGCAGCAGCCTGCATCTTATAGCAGCTCTTTGGGATCAAGATTGGAAGCTTTAAATCTTCCATGTTCTTCATTGGAGGAAGAAGGAAAACAACAGAAGAATTCCATCACCTCTTCCACACCATCCATCCAAAGAGGTCTACAAGAAGGCTCCATTCTTGGAGTTGAATTTCAGAGCTATGGGCATATCAAATAGATCAGACCTTGCCCAATAAGGTATTTGGCTTCATTGGAGCCAAAGGAGAAGCCACAACTAGTCATGCTTGCTTCTAAGCATGAGGATGAGCTATAAAGTACCAAGGATCAGCTGTCATACCTCTTCAATCCAAATGCAAAGCAACTAAAAGAGGTATTGGATTTTTTTAGTTGACACCTTGTTGATTTGGGTAGAAGACCAGCTTCTTGTTGATTTTCCACTCATCCAACCAGCCATGTTTAGTGCCAAATCAGTTGCATGGCTGCCCATTTTGAAGAAAGGAAGCTATTTTGCACAACCAGTTGCAGGGTTTGTTTAGCTCACCTTTGCTTCTAGTTAGAGTAGAGTAGGTAGGTTTTCTTTCAGCAAAAGAAGTTCTTATGCACACTCTACATGTTCCATTTAGAGCATGTATGATTTTCAGTTTTGTACATAGTTTTTGGTGCTGCTGGTTTTGCTCTTGCATAGTCCATTTCAGTGGCATTTTGGTGAGAACAACTCCAAGTTCAGTGGGCTTCAAGTGGCTCAGAAGGAAGTTTTCAAAGTTTAGATCAGTTTGCAGGCTACTACTCATGACTCCATGCCCAATGGATGCTTCAAAGGCTATTGATCATTCATCTAGCAGGCAGATGACCCCTCTGAGTCACCAAATTGTTATCCAAAATAAGCCCCCCCTTTTTTTTGGCTAACTCCTCCTTCTTCTCCTTTTCTGGAACTTAAATGAATTTTGGCATGCTTCAAAGGCTAAAAATTTTCTAGAAATGATCCCATCAAATAGGATTTTTCCTCACCTTTCTAGAAAGGTAAAATTTTCCTCCTAACTCCTTGTATTTCTCAAGTTATGGCTCGACAGAGTTTTGCGGGAAAATTTTCCCTGGGAAGGCCCGCAACAAATAGGAATGCACCACATGGTAGGGTGGAATGGCGGGTTAGTGGGGGTGAGTTGGAAGATTTTTCAAAGGGCTCGGGTAGGGATGCAAAAGAAAATTTTTTCCCGAAGGCTCCGCAGATTAATAGGAGGCCGCCACATGTCCAGTTAGTGGCGGAGGTTGAGGGAGCGGAGCGAAGATGTGAAATTTTCCAAAGTGGGAAAAGAGTGCAAAGGGGAAATTTTGGCCCACAAGCCCACCGATAAATAAGGTGGTGACATGTGTCTAGTCAAGTAGAAGGGGTCGGAGGAGTGGAGGCAGTTAGAAATTTTACCAAAGGGCTTGACGGGGCACGAAGGAAAAATGTTAGCCTGAAAGCCCGACAAATAGGGGACACCACATGTCCTATTTTCGGAGGAGGTTGGGGGCATGGGGAGAATTGGGCATTTTTTCCAAAGTGGTCAGTGGCATCAAAGGAAAAATTCAAGGTGCATGCCCGCGGCCAATCAGAGGGTGACACATGTCACCGGGACGAGCGTGAGGGCAAAGTTGGGAAATTTTCCCAATGGAAAATCAAAGGGGTGAAAGGCAGGTTTGGGCCCACGATCCCATCAACCAATGAGGAGGTGCCACATGGTAGTGGAGTGGTGGGGTGTGGGGATTTTGGGGAAATTTTCCCAAATTCAAAAAGGGAAAATTTTAAAGTTTCGGCCCACCAATCCATTTTTGCCCTATTTTTGCCCTAAATCTTCAGAGGGGCATAACTTTTGATCTAGAGCTCAGATTTTTGCATTCTTGGTGTCATTGGAAAGCTGGTAAAATTCTCTACATGATGGAGGGTTAAATTTTTTATTTTGATGGATATTTGTGGGAGAAAAATGGAGAAACGTCCCTGGCATGCAAAAACATAGAAATGGTTACCAACCACCAAATTTAATGAAGTATGGGTCGTTTTTGGATCTGTAGAGCAATGTACTTCGAAGTATGGGATTTTCCATGGGAACCCATCATTTTATAGGCTAATTAGAAGAATTTTTTAGTGGTTGGAGTTGTAAATCAAATTTTCCCGTGTTTTTGCACTTTTCTTCATTCTGCTTCGTGATAAAAGCCAGTTTTGGCTCATTTGTAAAGGTTGTTCATCTTTTCTACTCTGCCCTCCCTTCTTTTCTTCCCTAGGGTTGAAAATGGAGTTTGAACCTCCTCCCCTACTCTATAATGGCATTTTTTTCCTTTTACCATTAAAATGATGTTTTGTGCAAACTTCTGGAGCAAGCAACAAAAACATGTTTTGTGATGCATATATCCATCCTTGCTTGTTTTTTGCTTGTTTTCTTCTTGCCTCTCTTCATTGCAGGTATTTTTGCATGTTTGAATGTTCATTATAGGTTTGGAGCTGTGTTCATGGAGTTTTGGAACATTTTTTGTGTGAAATCTATCCTTGGGCCTGTGATGCATCTGTCCATCCTTCCCATTGCTCACCTCTTCTTGTTCCATGGCAATTTTGATAGATGTTCAACATTTTCCTTCTTTGGTGTATCACCATTTTAGTGTAGGATTCTATTTTTCCTCTTTTTCTCTCTCTCCCTATCTCCTTGGAAGTTAGATTAGGATTAGATTAGCTTTCCTGCACTGGAATAGCTTGTGGCAAGTAGTTTAGGAAGAGGAACCAACCTTCTCTGGAGAGTTTTCCCCATTTGTAAAGGTCCCACACTGGGAAAGCTCAATGTTGTGCATTCACACAAGATGAGTTTTCCTTAGAAAAGTCATATCCATAACTCATTTGGGGGGTTGTGAATTTACACTAACTTAGTGAATCGTGGCCACTAATATCCACTTGTGGGGTGCACTTGAAGAATCTGAAATCTCACCAATGAAGTCCATTCCCCACTGCTTAAATGGGGATTCAATAGATACATGATGCAAAGGGAGGGAGCCTAAAGCTTTCAATATTCCTGAAAAATGTTGACAAATCTCACACTTTCTTACTAGCAAAGTTGTATCTTTAAAAAGAGTTGGCCACCAGTAACCAACCCTTAAGATCTTATGGGTTATGACTCTTCCAAAAAATTCCCTCCACAAAATCCTCCATGGAAATCATCAATTATTTTTGGGGCTTCATCCTCAGTGATACATCTTAAAATAACTCCCTTAGGGTTCTTCCAAGCTAACCCATAATCAGTGATGATGTATTTCTGGGAGGCTAACTTAAGTGCTCTCTTTTGATTCTTTCTTAAATACTCAAGGCATTGTAGATGTTTGAGATAAAAATAATATCCTTGTACCATTCAGAATTTTTCAATTTCTCAAGAATATTCAATCTTTCTTCTTCAACCTCATTTATCTCAATTGTTTGCAAGTTGCTTTCTGCCATTAGCTTTGCTAGGCCCAATCCTCTGACCAATTTTGTAGTTTGGATGTCCATATCATATTCTTGCAATTTATTTTCCCATTAGCATCTTTTACTAGAAATTTCCATCTCTGATAGGATATCCTTAACCATGGTGTGGGGAACATAAGCTATGACTTTAGAGCTCAAAATATATGGCCTAAATATTTTTGGCCTAGACCAAAGCAAAGGATTGTTTCTCCATGATAGTATACTTCAATTTTGCTCCTTCTAAAGGTTTACTAAAGAATGCAATTGGTATTTTAGCTCTTTCATCATCCTTTTGTAACAACACAGATGCAATATTATTCTCTGAGGCAAAGGAAAACATTTGGAGAGCCTTTTTATAATCAGGAGCTACTAAAACAAGGGCATTCTTCAATGCTTCCTAATAATCCCAAAGATAAAGGATTCAATAAGCTGCTTCTTCCCATTTGATACTCGATCTTTCTTCAACATACTTGTGATTGGGATAGTCAATTCAGCAAATTTGGAAATAAATCTCCTAACAAAAATTATTTTCCCAAAAAAGGACTCGAATTCCCTTTTATGTTCTTGGAATAGGAACTTTACTAATGGCTTCCACTCTCTGAGATCAATCATGACCCCTTATTTTGACACAATATGTCCAAGAAGTTTTCCTTTGAACCGAAAAATGGAACTTATTAGGATTTAGTGATATATCATATTCCATGCATCTTAACAACATCTTCTCAAAATGCTATAAGTGATCACTTCTTTTCCTTGAAAAAACTGTCACATCATCTTGATACATGACAATGAAGTGATTTATATATCTAGAGAATGCTACATCCATTACTCTTTGAAATGTGTCTCCAACATTCATCAGGCCAAATGGCATTCTAACATATACATAGGTTCCCCATGGAGTGGTGAAAGTAGTTTTGATTCTCTTTGAGTTCCTCACAATCACTTGGTTATACCTAGAGAAACCATCCAAAGTGGATAACAACTCAGAACTAGTAACTAATTGCAACATGTTATCCATATTTGGCAAGGGATAGTTTTCCTTGATTGATGACTTATTTAAATTTCGAAGTCAACACACAATCTTATATCCCCATTTTTCTTTCAAACAGGTACTAAGTTTGCTACCCATGAGGAGTATCTTGTAGGCTATATAATTCCTCCATCCCTTAACTTTTTCAACTCCTCTTGCATTTTTGAGGAAAGGAGGGGATTAATTGGTCTTTGTTTCTACCTAAATGGCTTGGCATTGGCTTCTAGGGGTATTTCATGTTGAAAGAGGTCTTCCCTATATGCCTTCAATTCTGAATATGACCATGCCAAGAAATCCTGGTACTTTTTTAATAATTGGATATATGATTGCTTTTCTTCTTTACTCAAATTGTTACCTAACCATATTTTCTAAGGTTTATCTTTTGTGCCTAGGTTTTATTCCTCAACATCCCTCAAAGTCGACATGTGTTTATTAATAATGCGATTAACATTATCAAAATTTGATTCCAGTATAACCAAAACTTTGGGAATAGTATTAGTTTTAAATTGGATAATGTCCTTACCAAATAAGGTCTCTTTTCCTTCACCTACACAAACCATTGGTTCCCAGTCCATACTTTGATTGGAAAATTCTCCTTTATTCTGTAGAAACCTTTGGACCTAGGCATCATCTTCAAACACCTATTAGTGCTTGATATTGTCAGGGACAGACGACTGGTCAATATTTCAATATCATATTCACAATAGGGAGACATTGTATAATTTTCAAACCTAGATCCCAATACTTCCAATTTTTTTGCTATAGTATTATACTTCCTATCATGATGTATTATATTGAAAGAATCAAACATTTCAATGAAGTCCCAAACTGCATGCTTATACTGCTTCATTCTTTGATTATTTGTTGCATACAATTTTCTAACTTGTTTGAATATCATATTTGAATCACCTTTAACAATAATATCCTTGACACCATATTTCCAAGAAATCCTTAAACTCAAAAAAATGTTCGATTCTCTACAATATTGTTTGTACACTCAAAATTGAGTTTAAAAGAAAAGTTAAACTCCTCTTGGCTTGGAGATATCAAAACAACACCGGCGCCATTACCAAATCTAGAACATGCCCCATCAAACATCAAAGTCCAAGGAGAACCTACTTGTTTAGGATACTTGCACTCCTTAATTTTATGCTCCTTACAATCAGCATAGCCCACAAAGTTATCGACATCAACATCTATGTACAATACTTCATAAGAAGCATTATTAGGATCCTCAATCAGATGTAGCATTTTCTTCTCGCCATATAACTTCACAAGATTTCCCTCAATTTTTATGGTGGCATATGACATAACCATTTAAACACTTCCACTCACACTAGCTACCCATTTTTGGGATAATAACATTCCCCACTTAGCGGGATGATCGGACAATAACTACATTCATGGTCAAGCATTTTCCTAGATAAGATGCCAATTTCACTACTAATCCTTTGACATATCTAATTACTGGCACTTCTCTTGAATCCATAGTAGTACATTTTCCAAAATCCACCGTTGTCACCTTGATATTTAACTCATTCATCACCTCTAAAGGCATTACATTACATGAGGCTCCTAAGTCAAACATATAATTATGTACCAGCCTATCTTTAATGATCAAAGTGGTATAAAATGAATCCACATCTAGTTGATATTCAACTAAAGAAGTTCCTAGATAAACCTCAAGTGATTCACCCAATTCTTCAATGCTTGAGGTATTTCCAATTCTGCAATAACAGGAGGGGCCTCCACATTATTAATACTTTTTCCCTAGGTAATATTTTCTTCCTTGAATCTTGTTGGGTTTTATAATGGTACTTTATCGTAACCAAAGTCGGGGGACATCAAGTCCTTCCTGTTTATGGGAGAGGTTCCCTTATTGAAAGCAAGTAGAAAGCTTATATAAAAATTTACAACCTTCATCTTAAGGCTAGATCTCGACATCTTGAAATGATTTTATACCAAAATAGACCATCAAAACAAACGAATGGAAGAACTAAATAAAGGAAAGATAATAATATAACAATACTTTACGAAAATTAGATAGTAGAGTATGACCCTATATGTATTGAGCAAGAGTGATAAATAATAGAATCATTCACATTCACATCATAAGATATCATTCCACATACACAAAGTTCTAGAAATCATATCAATAAGAACAAAAGTTTTTTTATCACATAAGATAAATTATCCACAAATTTTAGGTAAGGGAGAGAAGGAAATAGAGGAAGATAGAGAAAATGGGAAAATCCTTCTATATTGATTTACTTTGACTATAATTACACTTCAAAAGTATCAGAGTCCAACATTTGTAATGAGCCAAGCTCTTACATTTATAGATGAAGCAAAAAGAGGAGAAGAAGAGAAGGAAAGAAATATGATTTGGAAGCTCAACCACCAACCATCAATGTCCCTACAAATCCACCTACAACTGGTCAAATCTAGTTCTCGCATGTCTTTTGTGTGTCAAGAAGGAAGGATAGAAGATCATATCGACCTGATTTGATTGAAGTAGTTGGATCCCGTATTAATGGATTGAAATAAATTTTCCATATTTTCACCCAAATCAATATTTCTAGTTGGCTCTCCATGTCTATTTGGCATGTTGGAGAAGGAAGGATGGAAATTAGATCAAATCTGATCTGTTTGAAGCAATCAGATCACATATTAATGGCGTGAAATATGTTTTCCATATTTATAACCATAAAATCCTTCTAAAAACAATATTTTATGCTTCCATGGCGTAGAGGAGACCAAGACCTTTCCAACAGTATAAATTTTTCAAATTTTGAGCACTGGAGCGAAAGTTATGCTCATTTGAATATTTGAATCGAATCCATACAAAAATGGCGAAAATGCAAAAATGGATCTGTGGGCCTGAAATTGAAATTGTGCCTTTAGCACAAAACATGCAAAGTGAAAACTTTCCCCACATCCCTACAATCCCACAAATTAACTTTCGATATAGGTCTGACACGTGTCTTTACTTGAGTGGTAACGGAGTCACAACTCACTTTATAATTTTACTTCTTTTAGAAACGAGGCTCAAAATCTCAAAGTTCTCCATCTTCCCACTTTGACTTTGACGCAAGCTTAACATTTGAATTTTTCCCTTTTTTTGAGTAGGACCATGGTTCACGTGGAGGCTTTCCACTCATTTAGAGACTGTTTGGACTCGACCTTCTGAGGTACGCCAATTGGACACGTGGAGAGCCGGTGCTCATGTTTGGGACCTACTTTTGGATTCGCCTATGGAAAGAGTCCTAAAGAGACATGTGGCTCCTTCCATAGATTTTCTTTGTTTCTTTGTGTTTTGGCTAAGTCCCTTTTGTTTTTCGGGTCCATATGTCGACCGTGGACATGTGGAGGATCAGCACACATTTGGGATCTACCTTCGGATTTTGCCTTTGAAGTTTTTTCGAATGACATGTGGAGGCTTCTACAAACTCTTCTATACTTAGCCGAATAAACAACCACTTTTGTCTCCTTTTCAGACCTATGACACGTGGAAAGATGACGCTCATTTGGGAGACCACCTATGGCTTCGACCCTTGAAGGTGTGCCGATGAGACACGTGGTTCCATCTGCAAAACCTTTTATACTTAACCAATTTGGGCCCACTCCCCTTTCTCCATTATTTTTGGTTGGGTCCCATCTACTTATTTAGGATCGACTATGTTAGTTTTGGACACATGGAGGATTCACGCTTGTTTGGGATTCACTTCTAAAGTTTGTCGATGAGGAACTTGGAGGCTTCCACCGACCCTCTTATACTTAGCCGATTCAATGGCCAGCGTTGTCTCTTTCTCGGACCTGGGACACATGGTGGGATGGTGAAAGTTTGGAGTCTCTACTTGTTTACACCATACCAAAAGTGCATCAAAAAGACACGTGGCAAATTTTGTAATCCTTTTATACTTATCCATTTCATGCCTCGATTGAACACTTTGCCTTTCCTTCCTTTGAATTTTGATGCGGGCTTACCATTTGACTTTTTCCCTTTTGGAAACAAAGATAAATTTCCAAAGTGCTTCGATGATCTACCTTCCCACCTTAGCTCGATTCGACCAATCAGGATCCTTTAGGGCCACGGAGCCAATTTGGCACTTTTACAAAAATAGAAAAAAATGATAAGTTCACCAAATAAACTTACCATGCCACATCCAATCAAATATGTCCACATACTCATGGATGCTAGGACCAAAAATTGATAGGGAAGATACACCGTCATTCATGACTGTAGAAAAATGTAGAGGAGGGGAAGCTCCACCATTTACGCTTAAAAAAAACTACTCCTCGTGGAAAGAAGAATTGTAAACAATACCAGGCTCGATGTGATCCATGGCCATAGAAAAAGGATTTGACAATTTCATTCAAATGGAGGAAACAATTTTTATATTTCTCCTTCTCACTCTACTCAAACATCTCTCAAAGGCACCAACTCAATTTTTTGAAACTTGACTTGAAAAATGAGGGGAATTTTGAGGGTGACAATAGCTGGCTCTTTCTAGGGATGACTTGGCTTGGGACAGAGGAATGAGGAAAGATCAAGAACTCAAGAAAAACTCTGGGAAAATAGACCAGTGCCTTATCCATTGGGAAAATAGAGTCAAAGGTAAAATCAATATAGAAGACAACACACACGGAAGGGAAACAAACCAAAAAGGAAAGACAAAAAAAAATATAGCATAGTATATACAAAAGGACTTCCTAATCACCTAGGACTTTAACAACTTCAAATATTTCCCACTATAGGGAAGTGGGAGAGAGGATCCATCCATATAATCCAAGTAGAAAGAATTTTCTCCAGAAAAGTGTCTGATTTTGAAAGGACCAAGCCAAAGAGAATAAAACTTACCATGGCTTCCTCGAGGTTCATGTCTTTTGTCCCATAGCAAAACAATGTCTCCCACTTGAAAATATCTAGGCCTAGCCTTATTATCAAACAAATATTTCACCTTCTATTGATGAGTTGAGATCCTATAAAAACACCTGCATCATATCTTCATCCATCTTCTGAAGATACATTATTCTCTTGTCCAAGGAACTGATGAAACTTGAATCCTCAATAGCCTTCATTAAGTGCAAGGCTAGTAATTCCACTATTATTGGTAGTTGAGCTTCAACACCATACACCACCTGAAATGGAGACATCCCAATTGCTCTTTTGGGTGTAATTCTATCTGCCCAGAGAGCATCATAGAGCTTCTTGTGCCAATTCCTTTGAGAGTCATTGAAAAGATTTTGAACGATGGTTACCAGATTCTTATTTGTTGATTTTGCTTGTCCATTCCCTTGAGGATAATAATCTAAAGAATGAGCAAGGGAAATTCCATAGCCATAGCATTAGAAATCCATCATCTCAGAAGAAGAAAAATTGGAAGCATTATCAGTCACAATCTTGTTTGGTACCCCAAACCTTATCAAGATGTTCTCTTTGATGAAATTACACACCACCTCAGAAGTAGTGATTTTGACTAGAATAGCCTCTACCCACTTTGTGAAGTAATCTATAGTAGTTAGCATATGAGTATGTCCAGTACTGGAAGGTGGGTTAAGAGTTCCAATGAAATTGAATCCCCATTATTGAAAAGGATCATCAATCACTACTGGTTTGAGTGGTAAAGAAGACAACTTAGGTCTCCCAACAAAAGTTTGATAGGTTTCACACTTACCTACCCATTTTGATGCATCTCTAAACAATGTAGGCCACTAGTACCATGCACAAAGGATCTTATGGGTAGTGACAGTAGAAGATAAGCTCCTCCACAAGTCCGATCATAAAAAGATGAAAACAACTTATTTTGTTGCTCTTTGTCTACACATTTAAGGAATCTTCCATCTATGCCTCACTTGAACAAAGCATTTTCCCATAATACATACTATGCATACCTTAGCTTAATAGATCTCTTTTCCTTAGCACTCAAATGGGATGGACATTCTCCATAAGTAAGAAAATGTGCAATATCAGCATACCACTCATCTGTTGAACTAAGGAAGAGGACAATAGGGACATCAACTACTTTTGTGGACAATTCTTCATCAGCCCCTTCAGCAATAAGCTCACACAAGCCTTTACCCTAAAATAGCTAATTTTTCTTGATATCAAGGTCATATTCTTGGACCTTTGCTACCCAATTACCTCTCTTATTTCTAAACTCCTATTGTGTAAGAATAGACTTGATGGTTTTATTGTATACAAGCACAACATAGTGAGAATTAAGAATATAAAAATGAAACTGCTTAACAACTTTGACCACTACAAAAGTATGTTTCTCCATCATAGTATATTTTAATTCATGAGCTTTCATAACATAGCTCATGAAGGAAATTGGAAGTTCATGATTCTCGAATTTCCTGAGTTAGCACAACAACCAAGGTATTCTCTATAGCATAGCAATAGATAATAAAATCCTTGCTAAAATCGAACATGCTAAGATGGGAGTTTTAGCAATGGCTTTCTTGATATCTTCAAATGCTCCCTTACCTTTAGAAGACCAACCAAAGATTTTCTTTCCTTTCATCATTTGAGCAACACACTCATATACAAAATCTGGAATGACTCTCCTCTATAAAATCTGGAATGAATCTCCTCGGGAAATTTATCTTTCCAAAGAAAGAGTGAACACCCTTTTTTCTTATGGGAAGAGAGAATCTTCTAGATTGCTTGAACTCTTTCATATCTATCTTGATCCCTTCTTTAGAAACAATATGCCCCAACAACTTTCCTTGATAACACATAAGACAAACTTCTTAGGATTAAGGGAAAACTCCATGTTCTCTCGCATTTTGAAGAACTATTTCCAAATGTTGAAGATGATATGCCCTTGTTTTGGAAAAAATAGTCAGATCATCAAGGTACACAACAATACACTTTCCCTTTAGGATGTCAAAAGCTAAATCCATTTCCCTCTGGAAAGTGGCACCAACATTGATAAGGCCAAATGGCATTCTCTTGTAGGTAAAGGTGCCCCAAGGGGTAGTAAAAGCAATCTTGTGCTGATCTAGGGTATTGACTTCCACTTAATTGTATCCAGAGAATCCATCTAGCATAGACAACATCTCAGAGCCTAAGACAACTTTTAAAACTTGATCCATCATGGGGAGTGGATAGTTTTCTTTTAGAGAGGCTTGATTCAAATTCCTGAAATCCACACAGATGCAAATCTCACCATTATTTTTTCTAATAGGCACAATGTTGGAAATCCAAGTTGAATGATGTATAGGGAAAATAATATTGGCTTTTAGTAACTTCTGGATCTCTTGAAAAATAGTATCAACAACCTTAGGATTATACTGCCTTTTCTTCTTCTTGAAATTTTTGATCCTAGGTCTCAAAGGGATATAGTGTTACATCTCCTTTGGTTGAAAATCCTTAAGATCTTCATATGAATAGGCAAGAACATTGACATACTTTTTAATAGGTTTACTACTTTCTTATTCTATTCTTGAGTGTAGCAGTTTCAATATTCACCACATTGGGTTCATCATTGCTTCCAATATTAACCTTCTCATACTCAACAAGATTGTCGAGTCCCCTTGAGAAGCTTTGGTTTTGATGAACCTATCATGTTTTTCAAACATATTTTCTATACTCACCAGTCCTTTGGGAATCTTGTTACCCTTCAAATTAATACAGACCATCGTGATCCATTTCTTCCTTGATATCTTCTTCATTAGAGGGCACATATTCTCTAGGAAGAGTTTCACTTCCTTCAAAATATAACTGATTAAAGTTATCTTTAAGCTCCAAGAAAGAGAGAAAGTGTTGGTCATCATTGAAAACCTTCCATTTGCTTACATTATTCGACACACTAGGCCTATGAATCATTTCAATGGTAAATTTTTCTTGAGAGAAATATGGATGAGGAATCAACAAAGATCTCGAGACAGCTAGAGAATTAGCTCTAGTATTCTTTTCTCTTGGCACAACTTCAATTGAGAAAGCATCAAGGAATTCAATGGAATCCCAAACAAGATTTCTATAATGTTTTAATCTCCTATTCTTGACTTGGTAAATATCCCTTACCTATTTCACAATCAAATCTGCATCACCACAAGCACAAATATTCTTTACTCCTATTTCTTTTGCCATGCTCAACACAAGGATGAGAGCCTCATACTCAGTTGTATTATTTTATTTTCAAAATGAAGCTTGAAAGAAAATGGATGAATCTTCCCTTCTGGAGAGATTAACACCACACCTTTTGAAGAGCATCTTCCATCAAACTCCAAAGTCCAAATGCCAATGGGATCATGAATCACTCCCTTAGGAAGACTTTGCCTCCTCCTATGACATGTTCATATAGTTTCCATGCCCTATATCTTCATAGAGTATTTTTATTTAGGATCATCAGTATTTTGCAAAATATACTCGGTTGGTTTCTCAGTAACAACTTTTTATTTTTCCATTGATTGGGATCAAAGCATGTGACCAGTCCATCTAAATTTCACCTCCTACCTTTTTATAGAAATTCCTACTCAGCAACATACCATATGTGGGAGGAATATCAGCTACCAAAATAGTGGCAAAGACCCTTTTCTCTTGAAAAGAAGTGAAGGCTACTTATGCATCTTTAATCCTTCTCACCAAAGGCACTTCTCTACTCTCCATGGAATAGCAAGAACCAAAGGCATGTGTTAGATTCAAGACCAAAACATGAGCTACTTTTTTAGGCATTACATTGTTTGATGCTCCCTGAACCTATAACAAAATTACTAAGTTTATGGCAAGTTATGAGGAGAGTCACATAGAATGGTTCAATTTTATCATTAGGGAAGTACTATAGCCATAAGGATTGGTTGAGGTAAGGAGAAGGGAGTGGGAAAATGACCTTTAGAAGTATTGGGTGAGGCTTTGGATTTGTAATTCACAAAAGTTACCATTTTAGCAAAGGCTTTTGGATGGGTTTGGTAAAACTACGCCTCGAAATTTGGATTTTGGTCTTTTGAGGTGATCAATGATATAAGAAGACCTAGAGGTGGATGGGGCATCACTACTAGGAATAGAGAAAATTTTGATTTATCGTTTTAGGATTTGAAGGAAAAAATTTTTGGAAACAAAGGTAGGAGGAGAGGATTAGTATTACTCACCTTTTACGTGGAGGTAGTGGGAATAGGATCTCCTCTTCTTGTAACCACCTTTGGGAATAGTTATAGCAAACTCCTTGGATTTTTAGCAGGTTGTATCACTTTTTATTTTCTTTTCATTTGCTCCCGAGTCATAACAACATATGACTCACTATTCATCTCTTCCAATCTTTCATCATATTCATCTTCATCATCCATACCTTCAGTGGTGAGGAAATGAACTTGAGATCCACTAAGCTCTTCTAGATCTTCCTCAACCTCTTCTTCTAGTTCTTCATAGAGTTCATTAAACTCCTCATCATCAGGTTCTTGAACTTCACAAGTTTTATTGACTGGAACCTTGATAGGTGGTGAAGGAGGTAATTGATTCTCATGCTGAAAATTATTCCTTGGAATATCTTGGTAAGGAGTATACTGAGCCAATTATGTCTTGATAGAAATGAGAACATTTGCAAGCTTCATGTACTACTAATCGATCGAATTGGCTCCAGGGGAAGAGGAAGAAGAAGATACTTTAGATTTGGAGGGTTCTCTTTTCAATTTACCAGACATGATTAAATCATCCTCAACACTGATAGCCAATATTTGATCATCATCAAGAGTTGCAAGGTTAGTCCTCCTTAGTGCATAACTCACTTCAAGAAACTAAGCATTGAGGAAGAAGCACTTTTAGATTTAATCTATAGGGAGATTTTTATGTGGAATTTTAAGAACTAGCTTATTGGATTTAGCCACAAAATCCCTCATGGGTTCATGTGGTTCCTTATTGATATTATAAATTTGAGCCAAGAGGGCACATCTTGAGTAGTTTTGAAATGTTGCTCAAACTGAGTTTTCAAGGTGGTCTAATTAGTAATTGACCCAACAAGAAGATGATATAACCAATCAACAACATTATCCTACAAAGTTTCCACAAAGATCCTGATAGAAACATATTCGTGTTTGTTGGGTTTCATAATGGAACATGGATAGAAACCATAGTCAAGGGACAAACATGTCCCTCCTCTTTAATGGGAGGAGTTCCCTTATTGAAAGTAAGAAAACAAAATGTACAAATACACAAAATCAATGTTTGGACCCGATCATCCGGAATGTTTTCATACTTTAAATATTATCAATATGAAGGATTGGAAGAGTAGAGATATGAAGAAGGAAAAAAACAACAATGTTTTCGGGAGTTATAGGTAGAAAATATATCCTTACTCACATTGAACCAAGAAAATATAGGAAAAACATCAATCACTTCATCACCAATGTGAATCTGAAACACAAAGTTCTAAAGATTACATATACAAGAACTCAAAGTTTCTTTTGAATGTAAAGAAAATGATCCATTGAATTGAGCAAGGAGAGAGATATATATAACAGAGGAAATGAGAAAGAAAGCTTCGTATTGAATTACTTCAAATTTACAACATTTTCAGTAAAACTAGAATCCCCTTTTCCATGGCAAAACATGTTCTTATAACAATTCGTGTACATCCCTACTTTGTCCCCAAGAAAAGAATATCCAAAAGGAATAATGTTTGTTGCAGATTTGATTTTGGAAAGTGACATGAAACAAATGCACTCATGAAAACTAGAGGTTCAAAAAGGTAAATATTTCAGGTGTTCGAGCATGATTACTTTAACAGGGGGCATCTCATGATTTTCTTCTTTATATGGTCTTGCCATTTCAACCTTTTAACCACTTTCAGTAGCACTCAAGAGCTTATTAAGTAAGTTTTTTTCCCTTTTTTATCATGTATGCCCAATAAACTCCATTTTGTGATAATCAAAATTTACATCTCTTTAAACTTATCGATTTGGCTCCACAAAAAACCAAAAAAGCATCATATGAATAAATGTTAAGGAAATAGAAAGAGAAGAATGAAGAATGGTTCGTTAATGGTGTCAAAAACTAGATGAGTGTTTTTGGCCACTTTTTCCCTTTGTCACTTTGAAATTAGACCCTATGCATGGCAAGCTCTAAGAAATGATAGACTTGGGGAAAAATCCTCATTTTAAGACATTTGGGAGAAAAAGCGTAATTTCTCATTTTGCTCCACCCCTTCGCATCCCTGCCAAAGGTCAGACATGTGGCACACCTTGATTGGAAATGGGGACGTGCTTCACTTTTATACTGTATCAGTTTTGAAAAGGGGAAAAATTCCAAATTTTCCCCTAAAATTCCATTCCCTCGCCATTGAATTTTCAACGTAGGGCACGTGTTCTTTTTGATTCACTGCATGGGATTCAATTCAAAATTTATCCTTTTGCATGAGTGGGGCCACGGTTCATTTTAGAACTTTTCCCTTTGTGGAAACAAAGATAAAATTCCTAAAGTCCTATGTGGCCCGTTGACCCAATTTCATTCTTCAACACATGGCATCACCTGATTGGTTGTGGGGATATGCTTCGCTTTTAAAATTTATCTATTTTGAAAAGGGGAAAAATCCAACCTTTCCCCCGAAAGTCCATGCCCCCATCATTGACTTTTCAACATAAGCAACATGTCTTTCTTTGATTCATTGTGGGCTTTAACTCAGAATTTATCCCTTCACATGAGTGGGGCCATGGGTGATTTTATAACTTTTCATGCTTTCGCCTTAATTCCTTAGAGAATAAAATGGATCCATCACCCCAAACTTCTGCCAAAACTGCTCTAACCAATCACGGACCCGTAGGGGATGGGGGAAAATTTGACATTTTTTCCAAAATCACCAAAAGTGATAAGTTCTAAAAGAAACCCATCCGACCGCATCTAATGAGAAGAAAACACGTAGCTTCATCTTCTGAGAAATAATTTGATGGGGAAAAGAATGTAGAAAATTACAGAGAATGGGAAAATGCCATTTTTACACCCGATGAAGATTTTCTTTCTGCACAAGGTTAATATGTGAAGATTCCAAGTTTTTGCATCCTTTAAATGCATAAAAGAATATCATAAACCCCCTCCCATCCATGAGAAATATATAGAATCTTATAATGGGTCGCATGACCGAGGAAATGCATAAAACATCGTGGGGATCAAAACGAGCACTTGGGGGGCTCTAAACATGAATTCCTCCATGGCAAGACTTCAATTTTCATGAAATTGGATTTCAAAAAAGGGGGGGAATTGAGAGGAAAAAAATGTTAAACTCCAAGAATCCCACATGTAACAATGAAGGTTGTAATGTGTTCATATGGGTGTACTTTCCCATCACCTTGGAATTTAGGAAAACCTTTCCTACTACTCCTGGGTAACTCATTCAATGGTTGAGGAAGAGAAAGGGTCCCAATCCATTGTCCCCAAGGTAGAGGTACTACCATCTGTGGGAATATTATCTGAAGGGGAACTGAAACACCAACAAGTATCAGAGCAAGAAGATTAGGGTTGAGTTGTTCTAGAGGAATGCTATTCTTGGAGTTTCTGTCTTTAATAGGAGGTGTGCTTGAAGAACAAGTTCCTCTATTCCTTCTTACTAGAAGAAGAAATTTTTTTGTTTCTCTATAAGTTGAAAATGAGAATCTTCAACCCCAAGAGCTTTCTTCCCACGTGTATATCGTATATTGCAGATCAAAAATGATCTTGAAGTTGTTCTTTTAAAAGGGATATGTTTGAAACAAAATCCCCAGCGGAGTCACCAAAAATTGTTGGGTTTTAAAATGGTACTTTATCAAAACCACAGTCAGGGGACAGAAAGTCCCTCCTCTTTATGGGAGAGGTTCCCTCATTGAAAGAAAGTAGTAAAGGTTATATAAAAATGTACAACTTTCATCTTAAGGTTGGACCTTTGACATCTTGAAATGCTTTTATACCAAAATAGATCATCAATACAAATGAATGGAATAATGAAGAAAGGAAAGAGTAGAATATAATAGTACTTTCAGGAAATATAGATAGCAGAGTATGACCCTATATGGACTAAGCAAGAGTGATACAAAACAAAATCATTCACATTCACAGCATAAGATATCATTCGATGGACATAAAGTTCTAGAAATCATATCAATAAGAACACAAAGTTTCTTATCACAAAAGATAAATGATCCACAAATTTTAGGTAAGTGAGAAGGAAAAATGGAGGAAGATAGAGTAAAGGGGAAAATCCTTCTATATTGATTTACTTTGACTATAATTACACTACAAAATTATCAAATTAAAACATTTGCATTGAGCCAACTTATTACATTTATAGATGAAGTGAAAAGAGGAGAAGAAGAGAAGGAAAGAAATCTGATTTGGAATCTCAACAACAAACCATCAATGCCCCTGCAAATATGCCTATAATCGTCAAATCTGGTTTTGCATGTATTTGGCATGTGAAGAAGGAAGGAAAGATGGAGATCATTTGATCTGGTTGAAGCGATCAGATATCGTATTAATGGCTTGAAAGACATTTTCCATATTTTCACCCAAATCAAGATTTCCAGTCAGCTCTCCATGTTTTTTTAGCATGTTGGAGAAGAAAGGATGGAAATCGGATCAAATTTGATATGTTTGAAGCAATCAGATCACATATTAATAGCGTGAAAGATTTTTTCATATTTCTAACCATCAAATCCTATTAAAAAAATATTTTACACTTCCATGGTGTAGAGAAGACGAAGACTTTTCCAACAAGATAAAATTTTTCAAATTTCGAGCACTGGAGTGAAATTTATGCTCATTTGAATATTTGAATTGAATCCATAAAAAATGGTGAAAATGCAAAAATGGATCCGTAGGCCTGAAATTGAAATTGCACCTTTAGTGAAAAATATGAAAAGTGCAAAAGTTCCCCACAGCCCCGTAAGCCCACAACTTCACTTTCAATATAGGTATGACACGTGTCTTTACGTGAGTGGTAATGGAGTCATGCCTCACTTTATAATGTTACCTCTTTTAGAAACGAGGCTCAAAATCTCAAAGTTCTCTACCTTCCCACTTTGACTTTCGACGCGGGCTTAACATTTAACTTTTTCCCTTTATTTGAGAGGGACCGTGGTTCATGTGGAGGCTTCCGCTCATTTGGAGACTCTGTTTGGACTCGACCTTTCAAGATGCAATGATTGGACATGTGGAGAGCTAGTTCTCATTTGGGACATGCTTTTGGATTCACCTCTAGAAAGAGCTCCGAAGAGAAACATGTTTCTCCTTCCATGGATTTTCTCTATTTCTTTATGTTTTGGCGAAGTCCCTTTTGTTTGGTGGGGCCATATGTCTGACCCTAGAGATATGGTGGCTCAAAGAACATTTGGGACCCGCCTCTAGATATTGCCTTTGAAGTTAGGCCAAGCTGAAACTTGGAGGCTTCCACAAATGTTTTATACTTAACCAATTCAATGGCGAATCTGTCTCCTTTTCAAACCTAGGACACGTGGAAATATGGCACTCATTTGGGGGACTACCTCTAGCTTTGACCCTTGAAGGTGTGTCGATGAGACATGTGGTTTCATACACCGATCCTTTTATACTTAACCGATTTGGACATGCTCCCCTTTCTCTGTTCTTTTAGTTAGATCCGTTCTCGCTTTTTTAGGAGTGACTATGTTGGGTTCTGACACGTGGAGCTTCGTGACTTTTTGGGACTCACTTGATGTTGCGCTTGATGAGGCATGTAGAGGCTTCCATCGACCCTCTTACACTTAGCCGATTCAACGGCCGACTCTATCTCTTTCTCGGACTGGGACATGTGGTGGGCTTGCGCAAGTTTGGGGTCTCCGCTTGATTGCGCACCATACTAAAAGTGTGTGAAGACACATGTGGCACCTTCCGTGGTTCTTCTATACTTAGCCAATTCGGGCCTCAATTGAACACTTCCTTTCCTTGCTTTGACTTTCGATGTGGGCTTAACATTTGACTTTTTCCCTTTTGGAAACAAAGATAAATTTCCAAAGTGCTTGATGATTTGCCTTCCCACCTTCACTTGATTTGACCAATCAGATCCTTCGAGGCCACAAAGCCAATTTGGCACTTTTGCAAAAATAAAAAAAATGATAACTTCACCAAATAAACCGACATGCCGCATCCAATCAGAGATGTTCATGTACTCATGGATGTTGGGGACAAAATTGACAAGGAAGATATGCTCATCATTCATGACTATGAGAAAAATGAAGAGAGGGAAGCTCCACCATTTATGCCTGAAAAACAAACTAATCCTCATGGAAAGAAGGATTATAAACAATACTAGGCTTGATGTGATCCACGGTCATAGAAAAAGGATTTGACAATTTCATTCGAATGGAGTAAACAATTTTTCTATTTCTCCAGACTTCTCACTCTGCTCAAACATCTCTCAAAGGCACCAACTCAAAAGTTTCAAACTTGACTTGAAAAATGAGGGGAATTTTGAGGGTGACAACAAATCCCAAATATCTAAATGCCATTTTCCTATGCTCAGGAGGATCCTCATTAATTCCACAATTGGGACGATAACCTTTATCTGACTTAAGATTTGAGCTATGTCATAAGGAATATATTTGGGTAGGGTAGTATTAGGAGTAATTTTTACAATTCATCCGACAAAGATGGGGTTTTGACAAAGATGGTCATGAGGAGGAGTACTTTCTATCTAGGGAAATTAGGCCTTTCTAGATGTATCCTTTTAGGGTCTCCTTAGGGATATTGGTAAGGATTAGAATATTTGGCCTTTTCTTGATGCCCTATATTAGGAAATAAGAGATAAAATATGTGGAATAATCCCTTACATAATTGCAACAGTAGAAACTAATATGTAGAAAATATTATAGATCTCAAATAAAAGTGCAAAATAAATAACACAACACAGAGAGACAAGATTTAACGTGGTTCACCCAATTTGGGCTACGTCCACCAAGAATCACTTGCTCAAATTTTATTACAAGCCTCCACTCTCTCAATATAATACCCAAATACATTGGAGCTATGCTCAACAAACTATTGTAATTGACTCAAATTTTAAAAACAAATACATTTGCATTTTTTTCATATCATAAGACCATATAAATACAATTGCTTAAGCAGTTTGATATAAAAATCGTGGTGATGGGAAAAAAAATGGGTACCGAAAAACCATGGGCCCCAAAACACCCCATAACGGTTACCCATTACCCATGGGTTGATAAACCACCCATTATTTAATGGGGGAAGAGGTAAACCCCCATCGATGGGGGCAATCCTACGCCCGAACCCCTTCACAGTGGTTAATTGTAAAAATACCTAAGTGTAACACATAGAAGGTGTACCACACTCTAACATGAAAATAGGCTCCATAAACAAAAAAACCCCTTCAAGTATTTACTTCTAGTATTATAGAGCAACTACTTGCATTCATCAACAATTGCATGTCTTCTTCTGAAGGAATTCCACCATTATATTTTTAATCATCAATGCCCTCAAGTATTAAAAATCATGATTGGGAAAATCAAATGCTTGTACCATATCAATTTCAAAAGTATTAATGGGGGAAGAGGTAATACATGGTGGAGACAATCCATAAGTCTTCAGGTTCTTACACATATCATCATAGGTTACTTGAGCTTACATGGAACTCCATCATAAACACATCACCATATGCTTCATCTTCATCATATACTTCCTCAATTTCCTTAGTTACATCACATGGGGAATGTGGCAAGAAACACCTATCACACCATTCCATAACATGGGCCTCTTCCACAGTAGCAATCCTGGTAGTTAAAGGATCAGGAACCAATCTATTTTCCCGGGGTTGAGGTTGTCTATTTCCTGACCCCATGGGCCCTTTTCCTTGGTCATCTGGTCTATGATCACCTCTGGGGTGATTTCCAAATCTCTCCTAACCTTGTGGCTTATGTTGACCTTGGGAGTTCTATCCTATCCCCTTTTCTGCTCTGGCTAGTTTATAGGATATCTCTTTAACTACTCCAGCCAAAGTTTTTACAACCTCTTCCAAATCCATAGCCTTTCTTGAATGAGGATTTTTCAGGATTGATCAAATTAACACCTTCCCTCTTAGGAGGCTTTCCAACTACCTTGATATTATTCTCAATTTGTAAAGCCATAGTGAAGGCTTGCCTCAATGTTCCAAGTTTTTATCTCTTAAGTAATAAGAATTTTTTTATCAAAAGCATCATAATACTTGATCAAACAAGATTCATCACTTGGCCTTAAGATTATAGGTAACCTTTTCAAGGTTTTATTGAACCTAGTATTGAAATCATGGACAAATTCATTTGGATTCTTCTTTATATTTTCAAACTCAGATAAAAGGAACCTGGGGTCTATCTTATCCACATTTAAAGGCATTTTCCATCTTAGTCCATGAATCTATCGAATTATCTAGTAAAGACTTATACCAGTCAAGTGCATCTTCCTTAAGAGTATGAATAAACAAATTTACATACACGTCTTCAAACTTAATTTCAAAATATTCCATCATGTTGATAAAGAGTTTTAAATTATAGTCACCAGTGATGGCATTATTCCCTTGAAATTTTGCAACCTATTTCGACATCTTGTGGCACCATATTAGGATATCCATCCATACCTCTGAAATCTATAGGTCCAAAAGTGTTGAAAACAAAAGGAGGTCTAGGTGGAGGTTGGGCCATATTTCCTTGAGGTGGTGAATTTACAGGAGAATCAAAATGATAGGGAATGAGGGGTCTTTGGAGCACAGGAGTATATCTTTCAAAATAGATATTCTCTAATGACTCAGCTTCATGGAAAGCCCTATCAACTTTGGAGGACACAAGAAAAAATTGAGAGGCACACTTTTCAGATGCAAATGATGGGCCCTCTCTAGTTGGAGAATTCAAAGTTACACGAGGACTGCTTGGTTTAGAGTCACTTGAAGACATATGGTAATTTTCAACTACAAGTTGTTCACTTTCCACAATTGGAATCTCCTTTCTTGACTCGTGATCTCCTACTACTTTCCATATTCATCTTCCTTCTAAATTTTCCTTTCCCAGCTCTGGAAATAACTTCCTAGTAGGGTCCCTAGTGAAGAAATATCTTCTTCCCTCCATATTTGCAAAGATTAATGACAAATTTCACTTGACATGGGTTAAGACATTGGTAATTATCAAATTTCAAATCAAAATGGAGTCACCACTAAGGATTCTCACCTTAGTTGTGTAAATTCACTATAAGAAACTTGTCAAATGTCTATCAATACTTAATTCCTACAAAGCTTAGCATATCCAACCTTCCTTTACCCGTATTTATCACTTGATGATACAAAATTAGTGCAATAACCACTAGAAATTAGAAATATTGCACAATGAAGTTGTGATCTCACACAATTCTTACAAATCTTAACAAAGAATGACTTTTAAATAACGTATATGCACTTAAATCATGTAAGAAGCATTACCAGGGTTGGTTTGTGTATGCATTTATTCAAATAATTCCCTTAAAAGGTGTCAGATTGGTGTTGGCACCCAAATTGATTCTCCCTTAGGTGATGAGCAGCATAATGGATATGTTATCATTTGTAATGATTCGTTTCTTGGCTATTCACAAATTATTACTCGATGGTATGAAAATGGTTTCCACTACCTCCTTTCACTAATGAATAAAATATTATGGGCATGTATAATTTATGACTCAATGTCTCTTTACTGGATCATCCTGATACTATTTCTTATCATATATCTCATGGTTCTCCATTTGGATTTCACCATGAAAATGTTGATCTCCTAGATTATGTTACATGATCGTACTTATTCCTCATACACTTGGGGTAACCATGCTTAATTTCCCACATTCTAGTATCATTATGTGTCTATCAATTCTATTGTCACACTTCAAGCTTCCTATTTCACATCTCTAGACATTAATCTTGCACACTTTTATACACTATTTGTATCATCATTACCCTATGATGCACTCTCATTCTTTGGTTCACACTTGATTGTTGAGGGCATACTATACACATGAACCTCACACACTACACACTTCACACATTGCACATTCTTCACATATCTTTTACTCTCATCCTCTCTTACACATCATAAATAATATACATTTCACACTCTTCGCATTCATGACATATATTTCTTACATATACTTTTTCAATCTACACACATACGACATCTCATTATGCACATTTTTCTCTTTTCTACACTATTATCACATATACTATTACACATCACTCGTACATTTACAATACACCATTCATAAATTTAAATCTACATATCCTACAAATTATTACAATCAAAGTATACTAGACACATCTTTCTAGCATCACACAACATTATAATACATTCTCTTCATGCATCATACTATTCTATTCTACAATTTATGCTTCCCCATTGAACCTATTCTACTCGAGGCTCTAAATCTGAATTGAACCTCACCTAATTCACAACATTCTACATCTTGCACTTGGTATCCATCATCAATATTTCTAGCATCTTCTACACATCATTCTACATTTCAAGGATCAATATTTCTAGCATCTCATTCACACCTTTCTACCATCAATTCTTATAAGGTATCATTCACTCTTTCTAACTTACACATCACATGAAACCATTCTATAATCCGGGATTTGCACTCTATTGATCGAATATTTCTAGAAAACATATCATCGGAACTCTTTCCTAATGTCACACTCTTGTTCTATGGTTCATTCTTGACTGTTGTGGGGTCACTTATAGATGAACCTCATCTCACTCAGAATACATACAAAATCAAGAGTCACGTGGCTCCTATCACACTCCCACTCACATTCATTAACATCATAATGCATATCTTGGTTGTACATTGTTCCTACTTACGTATACTCGCATGTTAAACTTTGATTAGTATGTTAAATAAATACATTGTATGTCATTATATTTTTAAATTTACATGCACGTTAACGGTCCTTCTAATTTTATCATAGACTTTACATACATCATTATATGAAACATGGATTCTTAACACTATACATTTTACCAATCCTATAAAAGGATCCTGGGATATTGAATTTTGGACACATTATAGGTGCTATTATTTTCTTATATACTACTTCTATCATTATTTGCACACTACTATATTGGATCATAAAATATTTTGACATAATTTATATATTTCTAACATGCTAACATGGATGCTTCATGTGAAGCATTTTTCTTCCTAGAACTATTTTCCACCATGGTTGTCTGATGATTCGATATTACTTATCATTGTATTCCATTGTTTACATGCTTTTCCCTATGTCTTATCTTGATCACTCCTTCTATGATTTTTGATGACTACATTATTTGACTTGTTTATATCTTCTATGTGATTATTAATTTGTAATTAAAAATGATTAATTAAGTGTATGGGGATGCTTTATATGGTTATATCCTAGTAAGTTCAATGCATTTTCTTATTCTTGTTCATGCAACTTGTTAACCATATAACTTCCCACTAATTACCTTTGTGAGTGAAATGTGGTGACATGTGCAGGATAATGATGGACATTTACTGCCAATGCGTGGAATTGTGATCAAGGAACTAAGTCTATGGCCATCATGCGTAGTGGAGGACTTATTCCAACCGTTCCAACTGTCCTACAGACATGAAGCATGTTTTTAGCATTTTTATATTATTCAATAGGATTGTTGATGAATGATTCCAGTGCCTATAACTATGGCATAATGTATAACTTTTTAAGCCTATATATAGGCAGGTCCTTGAAAAACAAATCATTTAGTTAGTTAATACCAATATGTTTGCAAGGACATTTTAATTAGTTTTATAGTTCATTGAGGATGTTAAAGAACTTATTCTGAATCAATACAATAGATGTTATTCGAATAACTTATGGTTTTGATTTGAACTCCATCCCAAGGAAGAACAAGGTACCACTCGACCAAGGGTACTAGAGAGTATCTATGCTTTACATCTACTAGAAAGTTAAAGTCTAAATTATTTCATTTCAAATAATGGTTTAAAATGTGAATGGTTACTTGATTTCAGATTACTTTCCTTTCTTTGATATATTTCAGTCCTTGTTGTTTTAATTCCCACTAAGTGTGTTATTTTAATTCAGCATTTCCATTTATGCTAAGTGTTTTATTTCAATTTAGAATTTCAAATCTAGTTAAGGGTGTTATTTTAACTCTTTTATTTAGTTTTGGTGTGTGTACGTCAATTTAAGATTAATAATTTCCTTTCAGCATTTTTATTACGTAACTATCATTTCCATATATTAGTATAATTTTTCCATAGATTAGTAGAGAATGAAGGAAAATTTAACATACAACCCCAAGAAAGGACCCAAAAAAAAAATCAATGCATAGGGCTTCATTGCATATAGCGTAGGACACAACCCTATATTTATAATGACACTAGTAGAAGAACCTCGTTAGTTAAATGATTGGAAAATACAACGACCATCATTTTTGTGTTTTGATAAGGAAACCATAAGTGCAACATGCCATTTTATCCATCATACATGATATGAGTGATAATGAAGCTAATCCATACAACTATTATATGTCCCAAACCTTGTTTACATGACCAATATTGATGCACATGCCATAGGAAACTCAAGGGAGATTTATACCTCATAATATTCAATGAATACAAAGCACTCATAGGGAACACCGAAAGTGATATTGAATCTAAAAAATGCCTAGGAGATTTTTCGAACATTCATCATCATCCTATTTAGAACCAAAACAGTCTTCAAAAATGGGAGACAATGGTAATGATGAAAGACCCATGGGTAGAAATTTTACCTATCCCATTGTCCTAGATGAAGATGAGGATACACCCATGAAGAATATATCTCCATCCATACTCCCTATCTTTGAGGAATGACTACAGAAGACCCATACCATTTCCTATTTGAATTCAAAGTTCTTTTCCAGACATATGACTATTGAACCAACAATCACAAACTCAAATTTTTCCTTCCACCTCAAAGACTCTGCTATGAGGTGGTTCATAGGATTATCCCCTAACTCCATTCACACATGGGAAAACATGGAAGAATTTTTTTGGAAAAATATCAAGACTACTGTAGGGGATGAGATAGGAAAGAGGAGTTCTTCCAAATAAAGAAAAAGGAAGATGAAAATCTATAATATTATCTCGATAGATTTCTCTTTCTCCATCGTAAGAGTGGTTATGAGTTACATGCAGATATCACTAAGAAAATTTTCCTTAAAGGACTTGATGAGGAAACCAAATATTCCCTCCATCTTATGGGAGGAGGATATGTGCACAAACTTAGTATGGTAGAGATCACTAAGTTATGTAGAAGTTACTTTAGAACAAGAGGAGGTATAAGGGAGATAAGAACATCCAAGACTACCTTAGTACCTTAAAAATTCTCAAAGAAAATGGATAACATAAAAAAAACATCTTGTAACAATTAACATCAACCATTGATGGGTTGAAATCCAAGACCAATGCTACCAAATAACCTCTGGACATATACTATCCTAAATGTAGAAAGAGACATCCTTTGAGAGAATGCCCTTTGGATGTCACAGACATGTGCTTGATTTTTGATGTCCCTGATCATGATACTAACCATTGCACTTTCTTGCCTCAATTGAAAGAAAGAGTGAATGCCATGTCTCAAAAATGCAAAGGTACACTTTGTTCGAGGAAAAATAATACTATTGTGTACCCCTAGACCTACTCAAAATCCCTGGTAATGTCATGGCCCAACCAGCTCCTCAACCTACTTGGGGACAACCTGAGTGGACACCACCAAACTAGATGGTTTATCCACATCCACCACCATGGATGAATCCATATAGTCAACAAGGTTGGACACCACCAACCAATGCACAACCATGGAAAAACAACAATGGGAACCTCAACATAATTCTAATCAATAGAGGATGTTTTAGCAACCACAACAAGATTTAATGGCCCCACTACCTAATTACCAACAAAAAGGGAAGGAAACACAAACTCAACTTCCATCTTAGTCTGTAGCAAATCCTAAGAATCAACAAATGAATTTAATTAATGAATCAATACAAAGTGATACAATACAAGTAAGTGCTATCCATAATATGCAACTAAGGTCTTGGGGAACAATATGCAATCGTCCTATTGTTATCACAAAAATACGTGAGGAAAATGTGAGAGAAGAAAAACCTAAGGAAAATGAAGAAAATGACCATGTTCCACAAACAAAAACCACTAGTAACAATAAATAAAAAGATAAGAATGAACATGCAACCCATTTTCGTGAACGATTACATGAAACTAGGATTGTGGAAGAAACAACACTAGTTCAGGAGTTGAAAAAGATGAACATTGAAGTCCCACTTTTGAGAGCAATAAGAGACATTCTGAGTTAAACCAGACCATTAGAGACCAGTGCATAAAGACACCAGAAGAAAAAGAAATACCCAAAAATGGTTAAAGTGGAAGGGAATCTAGCTGATCTTATTGTTGGAAAGCTTATTTCACCAAAATATGGGATCCTGGGAGTCCAGTCATCACTATTTTTGTAAATGTTCAGTTAATCTCTAATGTTTTAGTGGATCTTGGTTCTACAATCAATGTTATGACTAGAGATATGTTTAATATGTTGTTTGTGACAAGATTGCAGCCAACCAATACCATTCTCTAATTGGCAGATTAGTCTATTGTTATACCAGATGGAATAATTGAGGATGTAATGGTCACAGTTGAATCTTGGGAGTATCTTATGGATTTCATGGTCTTACAACCTAAGACAAAAAGTAAGGATACCTAGTCATCTTAGGAAGACCCCGATTAACTAATGTTACAACATATATTGATTACAGATCATGAAAAATGACTATTTTAAAAGAAAAAATCAAATAATATTTTACTATATCCTCCTACCTAGCCATATGCGGAATTTTGTGAACATGTATGGGTAGATTTTTTAGAAACTAACAATCTGATTTCTTCGTATCTAGCCACTATAGCAATGAAAATCACATGGAAGAAATTGTTGAGTCATACACAATGTTTGCTAAAGTGGATGTTGTGGCTATAGAAATTGGAACTGGCTAAAATTGGAATTACAGCTAGAGAAACATATTTTTGATCTCACCAACAATCTTACCTTGGTAAGTGACATTTCTAATGAAAATTGTATAGAACCTATGCTTATCATGATGAATGTATAGTCACTAATTTCCATTGTCCTTTAGCCAAGGTTATGTCTCTTGAAAATATGACTATTTTGCACATGCTTTAGCCTCATGTTTTCCCATTGAATTATTTAATTTTGATGTAGAGCTCACTATTATAAATGATACCAAACAAGTGACTATTGACATAGGGAGAGAGCTGACCATTGGTAATAATTTAGAGGCCTGTCAAGAGACTAGGGTTGTATAAATTTTGAGGAAGCATTCCCAAGATTTTTCTTGGGATTATATTGACATGAAAGGGATCCATCCAAGCATCTGCACTCATCATATTTACACTAAGGATATTAAACCTGTGAGATAGCCACAATGTATAGAATTAATCCGTAACTAAGAGACATAGTCAAATATGAGATAAAAAATGTGGAAGGTAGGATTTATCTATCCTATATCTGATAGTCAGTGGGTATCACTACTAGTTATAGTTCCTAAGAAAAATGGGAAATGGAGAATCTATGTAGACTATAGGGAACTTAATAAATCCATTAAGAAAGATTACTTTCATTTTCCTTTTATTGATCAGGTCTTGGAAAATCTTGCAGGAAAGAAATACTTCTCCTTCTTGGATGGGTTTAGTGGATATAACTAAATTAGTATTACACCTACTGATTAGGATAAAACAACTTTTACTTGTCCCTGGGAACATTAGTGTATAAAGTTCTACCATTTGTACTTTGTAATCCACTTGCTACCTTCCAGAGGGAAGTTTTGGCCATTTTTGCGGAACTTACAAATGATTTTTTGAAGTTTACATGGATAATTTTACCATCCATGGTTCAAATTTTGATGAATCTCTGGATAATCTTGAAAAGGTATTAACTAGATGTGAGCAGCACCAAATTTCCTTGAGTCATGAAAAATGTTTGATAATGGTTGATCAAGGAATTGTTTTAGGTCATCATATTTCTATCAAAGGAATATAGGTCAACCCCAAAAAGATTGAGGTAATAACTAAATTTCCTATGCCAATAAATCAAACTGACATCAAGAGATTTCTTGGACATGTAAGGTATTACAGGAGGTTCATTAAATATTTTAGTAAAATTGTTGCACCTATGTTTTCTTCTTTACCGATAATGATTTTGTTTTTGAATGGTCTCCTCAATGTCAGTAGGATTTTGAGATTATAAAAGAGAAGTTAACCACTGCTCTAATTTTGAGAGGACCTCACTAGGGGGAAGACTTTCCATATTCACAGGTGATGCTTCTAACTCATTAATTGGAGTTGTTCTTGGAAAAAAGGATGGGGAAGATCAGATGTATGCCATATATTTTATCAACAAGAATCTAACCCCTACGAGAGAAATTACACCACCATGGAAAATGAATTTCTAGCTATAGTTTACTCTATGAATAAATTTAGACATTACATTATTGGATACAAAATATTTGTTTATAGTGACCATCCGACCATAAAATATTTAATGAATAACCTAGTAGTAGGGGTAGGATTATTAAATGGTTAGGTTGTTATGAGAATTTAATTTAACCATTATTGATAAGCCGAGAAGGCTAATGTTGTTGCTATTTTCTTTCAAGATTGAATGTTTCAGGTGATGAAGAAGCAGTCCAGGACCACTTTCGGATGAGCACTTATTTGCAGTATCAACTCAACCTCCATGGTTTGCTGATCTTGAAAATTACCTAACTACAGGGAAGTTTCCTACCTATTTTACTAATAAGGAACGAAGAATATTAGTTAAAAATAGTGCAACATAAAAATGGTGCAATGGAATTTTATTTAAATGTTTTCCTAATATGGTTCTTCATAGATGTTTTTGGGAAAATGAAGTATATGACATACTGAGAGTTTTTCATGATTATCCTGGAGGAGGACATTACTCAATGAAGAGGACGATTCACAAGGTCCTTAGAGCTAGATATTACTAGCCTTCTCTTCAAAAATCCATCAAGAAATACGTATGGTTGTGTGATGCATGTAAAATAATGGGGAAGCCTAAAATATCCATGGAAATTCCTCTCAATCCTCCGCTGGTCTAAGCACCATTTGAGAAATGAGGAATTTATTTATTTGGAAATGGGGAAAGAGTAACTTTGGTGTGAACTAACTATGTTATGAAATGGGTCAAGGTTCAAGCATTGGCACATCTACTAATGGGGATGTTGTTGCTGAATTTATGTACAATAGGATAATGTTGAGATTTGTGGCCCCTAGAGCCATTGTATCTAATCAAGGACCTCAATTTATGTATAACATGATTTAAGCTTTCCTAGAAATCTAATGAATCAAGCATTGGAAATATGTCACCATATCACCCCAAATCCAATGTGCAGGTGGATGTCATGAAAAAGAGCTTGAGAACATTTTGACCAAGGTTGTCAATTCAGATAGGAAGAACTAGGTACCAAAAGTCCCAGAAGTAGTGTGGGCCTACAATACAACCTAGAAGACTACTACTAGTTTGTCCCCAAAATAACTTGTGTATGGAAATAAACCACTCTTACCCATGGAATTTTAATTGCAGAGATGGAGAACAACACTAGAAATCGGAATCGAATTGGATGAAGCACAACATGACAGAGTGATGTAAATGAATGAATTGGATGAGATGAGGATGGAAGCACAACAACAAATAGAAATTATCCAACATCAGAGGAAAACCTAGAATGATGCTAGTATCAAACACAAGAAGTTTAATGAAGGAGAATGGGTCCTACTTTTTGATTCAAAATATCAACATTTCAAAGGCAAGCTAAGAACATGATGGTTGGGACCATACCAGATCGAAAAAGTGTTTGATAATGGCTCTAGTGAGATTATTTCCAATTGATGGAGACAAAAGAACTCTTCTCATGAATGGACATAGATTAAGGATGTATCAACATCCTCTGGATAAGGAAACCTTTAACAAAGATATGTTGCTATGCAAGGAAATAGATTAAGTGGAGGTTCGGCTATTCCTGTCAGGATTAATTATTTTTGAATTTGAATAAAGGAAGATGATCATGCTTTCGATCTTCTTCCCTTAGTTATATGTTTTGTTTTCAATAAAGGTAGGAATATTCATTGTTAGAATGTACACTAATCACATTTTCTCTATGAGCGCAGGATGTGGAAATCTATGGATATTGGGAAGATGAGCTGGCAAGGGTAAGTGCATTTTACTTCTCTATGGATATTAACTTTTGAAGCAATCCCCATTGCATTTACCTAGCATGATTAAATCAATACACATTGTTCAATGCATTTATCAGGAATATCATTCAATATCTTAAGACACGGAGTGGATTGTAATGATTCATAATTACCGAGGATACCATATGTGTTGAATTTATAATAAAAGGACGTAATGCTTATAGGAAGGTCAAGTGGCATTATTATTCAATATGATAGGGTGTGTGTTGTACCACGCATTAAAACTTCCCATGCATACTTAGTCCTATACAATTTTCACATCGCTAATTTTGCATTGACTTGAGATAATTAAAACATTCGGTATATTTAAAATTGTCACTCGCTAAATGCTTCCTAACATTTCTCTGTGGGTTTGAACACAACATTATTTTTCTGTAAAACTGTAAGAATTTGCCTATGCTATGGGGAGAAAGAAGAAATCTTAGCCAGACTCCCCAGACCCACTACTCTGAAATGTTGTAATTTCCCATGTATTTTATGATATTGGCTAGCTAGAATTTATTAAAAATTTGAAGGCTTTGATGAAAAATTAGTTAATGAGTTTCTGATAAATTTTGAAGCCACCTGCTCATGAATTAGGGGAAAAAGAGTATAAATAAGTAGTCAAGTTATTTTTGACCTATCTCATTTACCGATGATGGTCTGAAGGCTATGAAAAATGGTCTTCTTAAAGACCTAATTCCCCTGTTTCATGAGGATGGTGAAGATCTTCCAGAGGTAATCCTCACCTCATATGGTTCTAGAAGGGGATTAAGTGGGAAAATTTGCATGGTATTTGGAAGGAAGTTGCTAAATGGGTCAATAAGTACTTCATCTATGATAGAAAACCATCTGTGCTTAGAGGGGATTCACTAAATATTTTAATTCATTTGAATAAAGGTTATATAAACCCTACACTAAGGTGAATTTACCTGAATATTTAGCTAATGCAATAATTAAAGTGGGATAGAAATATAAAAATGGAGGTGGTAAGGATGCATTAAAACACCAAGGGATTAATAAATTTCTTTACTCACATCAGGTTTTCTACAGACCTAAGAGAAGGATCAAACAAATAAGTTTATGGGAGGGTTCCAAACCAAACAAAATCAAGAAGGTCCCATCTCCCATTATTGGACCTACGCTTGATTCAACTTCTCGACCTTCACAGGAAAATGTAGAGGAACATGGTAGTCAGGGTATTCCATCTTCTATGCTACAAAATTCTAAGGGTAAAAGCACCTTACTATTTTATTCTTCTATTTTGTTGAGGAAAAGAAGGCATTGTACTTTGTAGAGTCCGAATGTTCCCAACTGAAAGTTTTTCATGATGATTATAATCCCATTTGGGAAGATAAGGAAGAGACTAGTACCTTAATTGTCTCTAATGAATAATATAAATATGTTGTATTCACTACAACCATCCTTGTAACATAGTATCCAAATATTCTTGCAGCTCGAAAATTGACTCGGAAGCTCGAAAATACCTTCAAAGATCTCAAACACGTGCACTCCCAACCCCAAAATTTGTTGCAATGGAGATTGGTAGCCATGGGTTACGTGGAGATGATATAATGAGGTGTTATTTGGATGAAATTACCTCCCTAAAGGAAAAATTAAAAGGTATGCAAGAAACAAATTTATCTTTTCAAACTGCATTCACACAGAGAACTGTAGAAAAGTTAGGGAAATTACTTCTTTAAAGGTAGAGATTAGTAGTCTCAAGAGATAAAAAGATATAGGCCTTAAAGTATGGGATGATTTAAATTAGTTATCTCTTCATAATAAAGAGTTAAAAAGGAAAATAAAAAGTTAAAAGAAGAGATTGAGGCCAGTGCAAATGAGAAGAGGAAGTTAGAATCTCTTTTAGAATCTATTTGTCCTTTGGCCTATAAGCTTTTGGCCTATAGAAAACCTTCTTCTTCCTATAGTATGTTTGTTCAAGATAAATTCTATGCTTGGAAATTATTGAGAATGTGTAGTCAAGAACCTCATGAAGCCCCTGATGGAAAAATATTTCTATCAATTTATCAAAATAGTACCCTTGAGATACAAAATCAACTGTGTGAATTTTACCTCCACAACATGCTAGTCACCAATGTGCCTGATTTATTTATTAATCTATTTGTGGGAGATTTTTGGTTCAATTCCTTTAATTCATTGCTTAAGAACCAAATTACACGGGTGAAAAATGGACCATAGGATTCTACATTAGGCCTACCAATCACAATGATGTGGCCATGAAGAAAATTTTAGATCTCTTTATTATCAGGCTAGTGTTGGGGAAAATACTTCAAAGATTCTACTAAAATGTGTACAGGATTTTGAGTCCTATAGTTAGTGGAATTTTTGTGAAGAAAGACATGCTTGTGATAGAAGGTGGGATATCTTAAATTTAACATCAAAAGGAGGGAAGCTATCTCCCCTCATAATTTAAGTTGGGGTATGAGGCGAGGTGATGCACTTGTAATAGTAATTCAACATTTATCAGAAAAGGATGAAAAGGAATACAATGATGAATGGGTAGGAATACAGGTGAGGCCACCTCTTCTCCTAATTCCAACTACTACCTAGAAGAATAATGTTTCCCAGTCACATGATAGTTTCACATCTTGGGTGGAGGTGATTTCAAACACTCAAGGATGTAAGGGAACCAGAAACAATATGTCGATCAATTTGAGGAATATGACATGGCTCAAAAGCTTGGCCAGAAGGCATGGAAAACATGAGTTGCATTGGGACATGCAACAAGTAAAGTGTAGGGGAGATGATGAGTACATTATTTGACTTGTTTATATCATCTATGTGATTATTAATTTTTCATTAAACATGATTAATTAAGTGCATGGGGATGCTTTATATGGTTATATCCTAGTGAGTTCAATGCATTTTCCTTGTTCTTGTTCATGCAACTTGTTAACCATATAACTTCCCACTAATTTCCTTTGTGAGTGAAATGTGGTAACATGTGTAGGATAATGATGGAAATTTACTACCAATGCGTGGAATTGTGATCAAGGAACCAATTCTATGGCCATCATGCATAGTGGAGGACATGTTTCGACCATTCCAACTATCTTATAGACACAAATCATGTTTTTAGCATTTTTAGATTATTCGGTAGGATTGTTGATGAATGAGTCTAATGCCTATAACTATGGCATAATGTATAACTATTTAAGCATATATATAGGAAGGTCCTTGAAAAATAATCAGTCACCAATTTAACACTAATATGTTTGCAAGAACAATTTTAATTTTTTTATAGGTATTTGAGGATGTTAAATAAAATCTTATTGAATCAATACAATATATGTTGTTCTGAACAACTTGTGGTATTGAGTTGAACTCTATCCCAAGGAAGTGAAAGGGCACAATGGTCTAGGTAACTTTAGATTTTATATGATTTACATTTACTAGCAAGTTAAAGTCTAAATTCTTTGATTTCAAATATTGGTTTGAAGTGTGAATGGTTACTTGAATTCAGTTACTTTCCTTGCTTTGATATATTTCAATCTTGTTGTTTCAATTCCCGATGAGTGTGTTATTTAAATTTAGCATTTCTATTTATGTTGAGTGTGTTATTTCAATTTAGCATTTCAATTCTAGTTGAGTGTGTTATTTCAATTATGTTACTTAGTTTTGGTGTGTGTACTTCAATTCTAGATTAAGAATTTCCTTTCACAACATTTTTATTACAACAGCACTGTCATTTTTGTAGCTTAGTATTATGTTTCCGTAGATTAGCAGAGAATGAAGGAAAACTTAATAGAAAACCTCCCAGAAAGGACCCAAAAAAATAAATGAATGCATAGGGCTTCATTGCATACAACCTAGGACACAACCCTAGTTTTATAATGACACTAGCAAAAGAACCTGTTAGTTAAATGATTGGAAAATACAACAAGCCATCACTTTTTTCAACTTCAGCTCTAATTGTCTTGCCACATTGTGAGTGATGTCCCATGTTCACAACCCACTTTTTGCAGTTTATTTTATCTACTTTCTTGTTAAATTACATTGTTTTCTATATGCGTGTTATCTTTTTGCATTAACAATTGTTTTCTAGCCACTGTTGGGATGTGGCTAGGTTTCTACCAAGTACATTCCATCCTACATATTGGTATTAGTTAGGTATGGGCTTATCTTTTGGGAAAATCCTCCTAGTGACATCACATGCACCCCAAATGAGGGGGTAATATTTTGGGTTAACTAGTCACCCCTACCATCAGTTTCTAAAGTTATAGTTATGCATAAAGTCAACAAAATCTACAGTCTCAAATAGGGCATAGATCTGACTTGGGTCCTTATTCCAGCATAGAAACTAATGCCTAGATACATACTTGGATGCATATGAACTTTTTTCCCTTCCTGAGAGCCTATGACCAAGGCCAGAAACACATTTTTCTCATATAAACCCAATTATTAATAGTTCACAGAGAAGTTGACACAGTACATGCACAATCCTCCAATAATTAATACATAGTTTATTTTCCATTTTTTTAAAATAAAAATGGATCGAAATGGACTGAAATTGAACATGATAGGACGACACCATCTATATTGGTGTATAAATTTGAGAAATAAATTAGAGGATGGAGAATGACACTAGACCCTTCTCCATACACTACTTCTTTCATGGCGTGAGATCACCCCAAAAACTTGTACTTGGCATGAGATCTCCCAAAAACTGTTCTTCTACAACATCTTTAGGATACTTTCTATCTCTTTCACTCATCATGGATTAGGTGCACATGTTCCTTTTTCTATTTTTTAACCATTTTCACACTTTTTGCATACATTTTATAAATATGGATCAAAAGTTTTCTATATGCATATATTTGACTACTTGTTTAATCTTCTCTTTTGTAGGTATGTAATTTATGGGAAGTGACAGTCACATCAATCATACTCAAGCAAGACATCAACAATAAAAACAATGTGACATTGATTCAATAAATTATAATTTATGTTTATTAAAATCTAAATGTACATAACTGTGGAAAATAAAATACACTTAAATATGAATGTTAAACAATTTATTTGATTTTATAAATGAAGGGAAATAAAAGGGATAAATAACTTATCTTGATTTTCCTTACCTAGAAGTGAGCTAGAACTAAGCCATATGATTAAATAGAAGAATATACCATTGTAAAAAAAAAAAAAAAGTATTGGATAGGTGGAACCTGATGTACTAGGGCACCTAGAGAAGGATGGGGGTAATTGGGGTGTTATGGTCTAAATTCTACACACCATGATCTCTAGAAAAGGTTGGAACATGGTTCTAATATGATTGGTAGGTCTTCACACTTGTTTGCATTTTGACAAGTGCATGTCACACTTGGATC
Source organism: Taxus wallichiana var. yunnanensis (assembly GCA_018340775.1). NCBI lineage: Eukaryota > Viridiplantae > Streptophyta > Pinopsida > Cupressales > Taxaceae > Taxus > Taxus wallichiana. The sequence goes on from CM031237.1 coordinate 124,741,119, forward strand.
ACCAACGTACCTGTAAACATGAAATGAATAAAGAACATGAAAAAACCACAAATTTACATCAAATCCTTAAATTTTAAGAAAGAAAGATGCAAAATGAGGGTCATACTGTCCTCAGCCACCACAATGGTGGAATTACAATTGAGTGCTACACTACATCTCATATTCAATGTAGTTATGTGTGATGTTTTTGCAATAGTATTCTTAGTTCACCCTTGCACTAATGAAGCCAAGATAGTGAGAAATAGCTAGATAAAAATGCAAATGAGTGGATAGAATAGTTAGAAATCCCTTCCTATGCATTGTATATGTAGGATGATGGCCTAAATGCAGTCCCTTTAATTATGTAGATAGTTAGTCCTTGATAAGAATAGTACTCCCATATAATAGTATGTATATTGTGTTTATATAGGGATATCTTGTTTTAATTTTGACACCGATGACCCAACATGCCAACTATTATCTCGAGGATGAGATGGAAAACCATAACTACCAACCTCGAATGTTAAAAATAAATATCAAATACCAAGAGAGCAAGGTTTTCCAAGATGGACAAGAGTACTGGTGTTATCATCCAACCCTCATCACTAGTGTTTAGAGAATAATGACAACATATGAGTGAAAAATGATAGTAGGGATCCCTAGTCCCCGACAAGAACTATGTGCATGAGTGAAAAGTGTACAAGAGAAACAAAAACAAAGACTAATAAGACAAATATATGGAATAAGGAATGGTTCATCAGTGAATAATTTTCTTATGTAAATTCCATATATAAAGAACAAAATTAGAGGTATAATAATATTAGTAAGTGCGTGATTTTTTGTTTACATTTTCCCCCACTTTATGTTGGTGAGAAAAATCTTGGTAACATAAAGTAGATAGAGATGCATACCTAAGAAGTTAGGAGAATCCCATGTCACTAAAGTACGCAAAGAGTGTTGTATAAGTACATGCCAAATGATAACATATAAGGTTTGGAACCATGGATTAGCATGTTAATCCATGCGGTGTAATGAGACACGTGGGACCATATGAAGATCACTAAATGAGAGTGATGATTTTGTTATTGAATGGTTGAATGTTTCAAAAAAATTATGGAGATATGATGAGGAAGGGAGTGATAAGTTCACAACCCGATTGCATTTTTATGAAAAACTAAGGATTTGACATCTTGTTACAATAACAAGAGTGTAGGAGAGAGGTTTAGTTGTACTTCTCCTACTTTAACTACATCCTCAAAAGATATAGCCAATGTAGATGGGAAAATATCAATTTTTTTTAATTTTTGGATCCAAATTTTGATCAAACATGACAACCCATATAGGAGAAATTTAGGAAAGGAAATGACCTCTCATTTTCCCACTCCAAGGGTTTTTCCAAAATGTGTATGTGTTGGCTTCCATGTTAGCTCATCTAAAAGCACTCAAGAAATGTAGAATAACTTGCCATATTAAGTCATCCGGGAAAGTGGTGATATAAATAAAAAGTTAGGTCATCCGAGAGGATAAATGCATTGTATTCATTCGATTGATTGAATTTATTTTTATTATTGTAGAGATTTAAGTGTATGTAATTGATTTATTGGTTACTCGTGGAGAGATTTTACAATTATTTCCCCAGGTTAGGTCATTAGGGGGAATTTATAGAAAGTGATGTGAAATGTTTTATGGTTTATAATAATTTTTTATAATGATGGATTTATTACATAGTAGTGTAAGGGGAATTATAGGATGACCCTAATTGCATTCCCCCTTTTGGTGAAAGGGGAAGTGATAATGAGAATGAACGTTGAGTCAAAAGTAAGCATGTAATGATGTAATGGATAATGTATGAGAGATATAGAAAAAGTGTGTGTATAATGAGTATAAAATGATGTCAAGGAGAAACATTGTGTGTGTAATTTGTATTATACCATTGAGGTAGTATTTTGAAAAACATTTTATATATGGGATAGAAATTGGAGTAAGGATGCTAAAGATATGAGTGAAATCATGAGATGAGCATTAGTTGAAGAAATGAGTGTGAAGAATGACTATAGTAAAGTGAATAAAGGAAATTTACTATAAAGAGTAATGTGATAAAGTGATTAGGCAACTCATTTGTCTTTTGTGCAAGTGTGATAGTGATCTCTGGGTGTGTGAGGATAATGTAAGTTAGAGCACAATGATTGAGTCAATTCGAGATGGTGGTGACAATTTGGGCATCGATTATCACATTAGAGATGGTAAGCATGATTTTTTTCGAAAAATGTGTTAATATTATTCATTTTTATGATTTTTAGCAAAAACATATTTTTAAATTTCTTCGTGTTATGGACTGGCAAAAGCGGTGAAGGAACTAATGACCTTTAGGATAGGAGTTCCAAGACTTGGGCATTATTGTCATGCTCCTGGGCATCCCTGATCTTGCTTTTGGGTGCCCGTGTCAAAAGTGTGAGTTGAGCCCAGAGTGATGTAGATGTGAAAATTTATGTGCGTTGATGTTATAGGTAGGTGTATTTGGATATGTCCGATCTTCTAACACCATTTTTTTTGTTGTGTGGTGTGAAAAGGTATATTAATTTGAGATATTTTCATGGTGGTAACTTTGGAGCTCAAATGTGCACCCGCCCGAGTCATTGACAACTCTGGATTTGAGACAACATGGGAATGTCTCTAAGCTATGAGACCTGAACTAAGACAAACCTCCTGAAGAAGGCCGGTTCCTCCACCTACTTCTAATGCTAAACTAATTATTAGAAGTGAAAGACAACTAACTATTAATGCCAAGGGACTAGGGTAAAAGAGTGAGTGCATCAAATGAAATCCTAGACTAAGGAAGAAATATCACCAAAAGAAGGGTTGGAGAGATTCTTAGTTAGTGAAAATGGAAGAAAAAAAAGGAAACAAAGGGCTAATAGATACACCACAATCAAAAACTACCTTTATATTCCCATCTTCATGGAGCACAAGATATGGAGCTTAGAAGAGGAAAAGATATGCACAATACATCTACAAATGTAATAGAAGGAAATAAAAGCAACACAACTCAAGATAACATAGAGATAAGCATGAAACACAAATTTCTATTGCTCAAAAGGATGCACAATCCATTACAAAGTAGATACAAGGAAATAAATCCTTGCAGAATGGCCAGATTTGAGGCCTACAACTCACAAAATAGTTTATGGAACAAAGTTGGTAGAGTTCCTTTACAATTCTCAGAAAATCCCCCCGAAAAATGAAGGGGTCCATTACATTATATAGGAAAAGTTGTGCCACCTACCTTCAATTAAATCCTCGACGGTAGTTGAACTCACCGAGCAACTACTTCCATTAATTTTCGCTCATAGGTGAACCACTAGGCCGACAATCATATTTGAGTTAGGAGGCCACCGTAGTGCCCACATTTTACACACACAATTACAACAGTAAAATACTAGGATAATTTTTTTTTTTACTTACATTTCTCACTACACACAACACAACAAGGGATCCAAGTATAGAAACTCAACTCGCATATGACAATCACATAAGTCATTGACTCACATAGACACATGAAAACAACATAGGCATGTCGATGCCACACTTTTCCCAATGAACGAATACTAGCAATGCCCCAACCACAAAAAGAAGACTCAAGGATAGGAAAACCCACAACACATATTTTCTTTAATTGTATTTTAGTTACGATTAACATTCCAAGAACATTATTGTGTAAGGATAAATTTCTTGATTGTCCCACCTACAGATTCTTGAGTTCTTTCCATGGTTAAAATTACCATTCGACCCTTTTAAGTTGGCTTCTTATTCTTTACAAAATTTTCCATAACTTGCATACTAATTTGGCATAATTCAAATGCATATAAAATACTTAACTATCTTGTTCTTATGTTAAGAATATTCTTCTTGAACATACATTCAACGTCTACCTTTTTACTCTTACCACTCAAGTGAATGTGACTTGGTGTCCATATAGCGATATTAGGATTTAACTGATATTTAAAAGGAAGATAGCTTTTTTACTACAAAACATTCCGATCACGGGTTAGTTATTTCCCTACCATAGTTATTCCAATTCAATGAATTGAGGAATACCATTGTGATTTATATATGTATTTTGTTTTCTCGAAGGTTTCTCACACCAAGAACAATTCATATTCTTTGAAACAAAAGAGTATGTTTAATTGAGTCATAAGGTCTTCAAGGGTGGCATTATTCCAAACCTCAAATCTCATCTTTACTCTTATATGCTTTATTTTCTATGTCACATTATGGTCTTATTTTTAGCATTGTCTTGAAAAGGAGTTAAATGTTCGTCTAACCTCTTGAAGACATATATGATTAGGAGACTTGCAGCTACACATGAACCCTAAGTTAACATCCAAATCAACTGAGTTTTAGATTAATTCCAACTTCACCTAAGGGTCTACCCCTCAACTATATATGAGTTTTAAGTGAGAGGACAAATTTATGCTAAACCACCTTCCAGAAAGGACCAAGGTGTTATGTTGAGAGAAACCAAGGTAACACATTTAGCTGAGTAGAGCTAAGGGGTTCATTAACAAGAGTGTAAGACCTAGAACAACTAAGTCACAACCTCCATCTATGTCACCTGGATCCAACAGGGTTTTCACTCGATGAAGAACTTTAATTTTAAATCTATCTTCGGATGACAAGGTAGTCCACTAGGCTACGAAGGAGGAGTTAGCTCTACACACTCCAAGAAAAGTTTGACTATGTCACCCCTATCAGATGGGTTTATGACAATGTCACTAAACATACTGACTAAGATGATAAACCCAATTCTCGGGTCCTTGTTTACTCAAACTAGGAGGTTCCATCGAGTGCTGAGTTTAATTTCTTTCTACGGTTTTCAATGTCTTCTAGGGAAAAAGTATCACACATGAAACCAAGTTGTGCTCCGATATTGAATAGGGGTAGAGTGTTTCAATTAAATCTCTTTATTACATTTACAAAGTATGAATGCATAAGATGACTCATTAATCATTTATTGAACACTAAATACACACTACAAGATATTACTTCAAATTCATTTACCTTATATAAATATCAAACCTTTTTACCAAGTGTACTATAAATCAAATTGACCTATGATTAAATATAGAATTCCTAGATGTCCTGAATCTAGCATCTCATACATAACACAAAATTATCAAATATAATAGTACAGTAACATGAGACAACATTATACATTTATTCATTTAACAATGAACTATATAAATTACAAAGATAAATAAATGAATTACACATCACCTTTTCCTCATCATTCTTTCATCCCGAAACCATGTGAGCATGATATCAATGATAAATCACGACATGACATCCACCCGAATCTAAGATAATTATCATTTTTCAGTTTCCCATTTACATGTGATAGTAATTACAATTTGCAATCGAATAAAAGGTTTAGAGACATGTATTCATTACATTTCATTTTACTTCATTTTGTAACCGAGGAGAGAGAAAAAGAAGGGAAGAGAGAGAAAACACCATTTTTCAAAAGTTCTATTTCACACAATAAGTTACACTATAGAGTTTTAAATAGTTATTTGCATGTGTTAAAAGTTTCCATGGTGGTTTGGAAACCCGACAAGGGTCCCACAGCTTTCTATTTTTACACTTTCTCACTAGCTACAAAACATTCAAAATAGGCTCGGAGGCTAAGAAACTGCTTCCAAAAGTTATCTTTCGATGAGAACGCACACCACGATTAACTCTCTACATGTCCCTAGATATACCAAGAGTTCATAACAACTAACGGAATTGGGAAAAAGCGAACGGTTTGCATTTGGCGGCTAGTTTTCTAAGGCCACTGGTCGTAGTTGGCCTAGTGCAAATTAAATAGAAGTTAGCTCGAGGGCTTAGAAAACCACGTCCAAAACTGACGTTTGATGGATGAGCATGTAACGAGACACTTCTTACTAGTTACCCTATATAAGGTGAATTCATTAGAGTCGAAGGACTCGGGAACTAGAAAACCATTTTCAAACAATGACAGTTTCTTAGAGTGACAAGTCAAAATTGGTCCAGTTTGACCTCATCAAATTGCATGACCAGAGGCCTACAAAATGGCTTTTCCAAACTATCCAGAAAAGTGTTTTTCCCTAAACTAAAAGTTCCATGTAATTTTATAGTAGAAACACGAGAGGTTTGTGAAGAGGAGAAATAATTTCTCTATCTAGGTTTTAAATGGCGGTTCAAAATGAAATCCAACTTTCTAGATTTGTGACTTTCTACTATTGTAAATCGGTGTAACAGGGCTCCTATAAGAGCGTCAAAAAGATCACATGGGTTCATTCGGGGTCAATCCAGAGGTCAAGGTGACCCCTCACACAACAAGGTACACGAATGAATCTTAACATCTCATTTTCAGAGTTATGAAGGGTACTTAATGAGTCTCCGAAAAATGCAAAAATTAACTATTTAAACCGGGAGATGATCAACGTTATTACTGGAAAGTCAATTTTGTCTGGTCGATAAAACAATGTTGTAGCGATCCAGTTGGGTAGGAAGTTTTCTACATCACCTCAGAATGAGGGTGGGAGTTCATGTTTTAATGCAAACGAGTTATTTTGACATCATGTAAGTTATGATGGGAGAACATTTCATTGTTTTGCAACGAGTTGAAATAAATAATTAACTGTATTATAATCCTAATATTTTAAAATTATATTAAGTTGTAAATGAAAAACTAAAATATGAGAGTTATGAAAGATGAGGGGAGGTGAACCATGCCTGGAAATGAAGCCGGTTGAAACCGCAAAATTGGTTCAACATCTCCCTTACGCATTTTACATACCACTGCACCATTCAACACACGTCGTCCCACTCGAGGCTCCACCAGAAATCTCCACGCATCTAGACAATATGATACGAGGGCAGGTTACAGTCAAAGCTAAGGCATATGCGCCCTCTACCACCGTGAAATCCTTTGCTTGAATTCCTTGATTTGTGCTAGGTCCTATCCATGTGCATCAATCCACTGCACTTTCCTCTTCCTCTTACAATCAGTACCATGTTCATTGTGGCTTCCATCCTCTGTGCCTGCTTCAAACACACTGGGATTTTTCAGACTGCTCTTCATACACACCTTCAGAACAGCTTTGACATCATTTTCCCTGTTTTCCACCAAGGGGGCTGAAATGGGAGAGGCGTGCAGTCCCATTGGTGAGCCATCCATATCCCCATTAGAAGAGGGATGAACAACATCCACCTTTAATGATGGTGATCCAACTTTCCTAATGCCCTTGGAGGAAGAGCCACTGATGAAAACCCAACAGGGGCGAAACCTTGGGGTAAGATATTTGCTGATGAAAATAGATGTCTGGCTGAGGGTACAAAAGGATTATGGGCAAACCCAACCACAATATTGTTTAAAGGAAACCACTCCTTAGGCGCATTTTCATGCGATTTAACATAAAATTCATACAAAGTTTTCTTGGCTATAGAAGGAGCTCTGATAATCTGAAAAAAATTCATTAGTATTCATAAGACAAAGCAAGAAGGTTATCCTTAGACATTATCTGAGTGTTTGCTCATGTTTTACATGTGTTTTCTTTTAACGAAGAAACCTTCCATGCTTTGTGCACAAGAAAAGAGACTTATTCTGCACCCAAATTAATTCTCTCCAGTCTATAGTTTCATTTCTCACAAAATAGCCCACACAACGAAGACAAAAGTGGGTGAGCAAGTCACTAATCATAGTCAAAGAATATACATTAATTAAAACAAAAATACATTATGCGGCCAACAACCAAAGGACAAAGGTGTTTCATACTACACAAAAATTAGGCACCAATCCAATGCATACAACCTCCTTGATCAATCCTTCACCCAAAGCACCATGCAATCCATGGGAAAGGTGCATACCCAGCCACCAAAAGAAATTTGTTTTCAGAGTAGACAATTTTTTTTTTTAAGTTTCACATGGGAAGGCTCATTGGATTCTCCAAAAAAATAATGGTTAGAAACTTAGGATTCCAAATAAAGTACTTGTATTATTATGCCAAGAAAATTGACAGGACGCAGGCCCTTCCACTCGCCACTCCTGACAAAGGCACCTCATTGTCTTAAATTGAGGGGGCATTATAGCCACCTATCCACTGAGCCGTAAAAATTGAGTGAGTCATCTAACCTCATTACTGTCCAACCTGGGAAGGTTGGAATACCATCTAACTTCATAGCCGTACATCACCTTGTGGTCACTGACAAACCTGATGGTTACCATCTCTACCTGTGGGCCCTCTAATCAAGGCGGTAGACGTCGTATATTTATTTCTAGTTCAACTAATAGGGTTGGACGTCGTCTAACCCTGTGTAATATAATGTGCCTCCCGACCATCCTCATAGTTGACCAATTATTGGGTCCACCAACCATGCATCTAACCCTGTGTTGTCCAATCCGATGGGGTTGGATGTCGTCCAACTTAGTGCATTACATCCAAACAAAGTGAGCCACCACCGAGCAATGGGCCGACCATCCTATGACATACCTAGGGTTGAATTCAATCCAAACTATGACCCATCAAACCTCGTCTATATGCTCCTTTGTCGCCAAACCACGCCTACAAACCCACGACCCATCCATCCTAGTGACCCATCTAACAACTTTGTACATCTTCCACTCGACCAACATAGGCATCCAACCAGATCGACCAACTCAACCGACTAACCTAGCCGACCAACCAATTGAAATTTTCTAATTTCACAATGAACCTAACAAACAACTCAACCATTCACCACGGCTCACCAAATCACCATGAATTAAGATGAAGCATAAGTTGTATTTCTTTCTTATCTCGGGGCTGAAATTTGACTTGTGTCTAAAAATCACAAGTTTGTACTTCAAATTTTGAATAGGTTATCCGAATTTGTATGGATGAAAATTTGGGATAATGGTTTGGCGACCTCTAGTGGACATCGCCGCTAGATGGAAAGACTAGCTACCTCTAAGTATCCATTGGGCATGGAGTCATCATACACATGAATTTTTTTATCATTGAAAATTCATGTGTACTACATGGATTGGTACTGATTTAGAGCTGCGATAAAACTTCCCTAAAACATAAAAAGTGCAAGATTAACGAATTCGTAACTATGTACAAACATGAAATATCATATATGTCCGAAATGGAACATATAGAGTGTGCAAACAAAACTTATCTAAAAGCATACCCAAACTACCAACAAAAAAATATGTTGTAAGAACTTAGAGGAATTGAAAAATAAATTGTTATGTACAATGATGTAACAAATGTCTTAATGAAAATGCTTAAGATAAATCCCATTGACTGGGATTGGTAGTGCATAACCATCAAGATCAGTAAGCTCAAAATAATTTACTTCCTTGCAAGTGTAATGGTATATGGACCACTCCAAATTGCATCAAACTTGGAAAGTCTTACTTGGTTTGGCCTGGTCAGCATGCCACTTCAAAACCAAATCACCAACATTGAATCCCTAAAACTTAGTATTTTTATGAAACCATTTCTTGTTGATTTTTTAATGTTGCCCTAACTTAAAATTATTAAAATTCCTTAGTTATTCAAGCTCTAACAACTCCACAATCTTGATTTCTCTCTCGATCAGCCCCTTCAAATTCAATTTGTTGGGCCAATTCAAACGAGGGAAGCTCCAATGACAAAGGCAATCTTGCTTCTTTTCCATAAACCAACTTGTATGGTGAAGTACCAATTTCCTTTTTCATGGAAATAATGTCATCCTAAAGAGCATTCCTCACCTTTGTGTGTCATTTCCTTTGATTGACATCCATTTTCCTTTTCATAATCCTAATTAGGTTCTTGTTAGTAGATTCTGCCAAACCATTACCTTGTGGGTAATAATTGGAAGAAGTTTTCAAATAAATACCAAGTCTTAGAGCCCAATTAGAAATTTTAGATCCCCTAAAAGCCTTTTCATTAAATCAGAAATTAAGGTTTATAGGACACCTAACCTTTACACTATCTCCTCAATGAAGTCAAGAATAATCTGATTCGGTCACTTATTTCAATGGTATAACTTCGGTCCACCTTGTGAAATAATTTGTGGCTGTTAAAACCCATTTATGGCCCACACTTGATGGAGGGTTGACCATGCCTATAAAATCATGGCCCCACTGAGAAAAAGGCATATCTTATTGAATTGTATGCAAAGAAAGAGCTGTTAATCTTTTTTTTTTTTTAGTGAATAAGGCACAATCTTTACATTTTATGACCCATTTGTGACAATCAACAAACAATGTGGGCCAAAAATATCCTGCTCTCAGAATTTTCATTGTTGTGGATTTGGCTGAAAAATGACCACCGGATAAACCACCTTGAAATTCTGTCAATATTCTCTTCATATCCTCTCCTTCAATGCACCTGAGTAGGACTTCGTCAAAACTTATTTCAAACAAAATACCATTCATGAAAACATAAGGGATGGATTGCATCGTTAAACGTCTCTTTTTTATTTTACTCAAATAAAAAGGGTATGTACCTGTAGATAAAAAAGTGATCATATCACTCATCCAACTATGACCATTGGTTGCATGTTCTTCATTTTGATGAATTTCAACATCATGCAAAGGTTGGTTATTCATGAAGGAGGTATCTTTATCACCTTGAGCATCTAAAGCAAGTTTCTCACATAATCCTCTCCCTCTTACCAATTTTGTAGCCTTGATAGTCACATCATATTCCATTATCTTTTTCACCCATATGGATATTTTCTCATTAATATCTACCCCCATAATAAAATATCTCACACTAGAATGTGAGACCAAAACCTTGATGTGATTGGAGGACAACATGCTCCTGAATTTCTTTAGAGCTCTCATGATGGAAAACACCTATTTTTCAATGTGATTATACTTTAATTCATATTATTTTAGTGTTTGACTAAAGTAGGTGATTGGATGGTCCATCCCTTCATCATTTTGCTTTGTCAAAACAATAACTATACTAGCATCAGCTCCATATGCATACAAAATAAAATCCTTACCATAGTTAGGATTAACAAGTGTAGGAGCCTGAGTAATTTCCTTCTTGATTTTCTCAAAAATTTCCTTTCCTTCCATTGTCCATTTGAAAGCTGCATATTTCTTTAGCATTAAGGTGATGGGCTTGACAAGTCCTGCAAAATTAGGAATAAATCTCCTAACAAAGTTAATCTTTCCAAAAAGGATTGGAAATATTTCTTATGAGTAGGTAAGGAGAGAGACAGGATGAATGATGAATGTCTCGATCAATGGCTTTTGAAATAATATGCCTAAAAATATTACCCCTAGAAAAACAAAATTACACTTCTTGGGATTAAGAGACACCCCAAACTCTCTACATCTCTCAAAAACCTTCTCCAAATGGTCTGATGTGATCCTTTCTTTTCTTTGAGAAAATGGTAATATCATCCAAGTAAACAAGGATGAACTCATTAATGTAACCTTTGAAAGAAATATCCATTGCTCTTTAAAATGTGGCACCTACATTTGACAAGCCAAAGGGAATATGTACCCCATTTTTTTGTAAATGTAGTTTTAAACTAATCTTCTTCCCTAACCTTGATTTGATTAAAACCTGAATATCCGTCCAACATGGAAAACCTTTCTACCCCTGCAACAGTTTGCAAAATATTCTCCATAGAGGGTAAAGGGTAGTGGTCCTTTAGGGAAGCTTTGTTTAAATCATGAAAATCAACACAAAGTCTGATTTCCCCATTCTTTTCCTGACCGAGACCAAATTGGCCACCCAAGTAGAATATTTGATTGGAAAAATTATTTTGGCCTCAATGAGTTTGGATAACTCCTTCCTCATGAGGGGCTCTATTTTAGGGTTGACCGACCTTTACTTCTTCCTTACCGGCTTGACATTGGGATCAAGGTCTATAGAATGTTGCACAATATTTGGATTAAATTCCTTCAGATCCTCATAGTCCCAAGAAAATACATCACTAAATTTTTACACAAGGAAACAAAATCTTGTTTCTCATTTTCATCACATACCTTTCCCAATAGAAGATATTTTTCTTGTGTAATGGTGACTAGCTAGAAGTCTTCTTTCTTGGGTTCCATATTCTTTTCAGCCCCTTGAATTCATCATTTGAGCCAAAAATATGCTCCAAAGTAACCAAAACCTTTGGCAACCTATTTGTCTTTAATTGAATAATCTTCTCACCATAAATTTCCTACAAATCAGATTGCATATTTGAAGAAAACTCAACCTCATTTTGGATGAACTAAACAATTTTTTCATCACTATCAAAAACTTGCTAGTTGGTTTCATTATCTAGAATAGATGGCCTAACCACCATTTTAATGTGTTGTACATTTCCTTGATCAAATCCTCAGTAGGTGAAAATTATGATCTAAGTGCCATCATCTAATTTTCTTCTTTGTTTAACTTTCTTGGTATCACCTAAAAATTAAGAGCATCAAAGCTCTCCAAAAATCCCAAAATCTATGCTTATAAGATTTCAATAGCTTATTTTTGTAGCACACTTTCCTATGACCTGATGAATTACCAATTCTGTATCCCCAAAAATCTATAACATTTTAATTTTCCTCTTTTCAGCAATCAACAAGTCATGGACCAATGCTTCATATTCTTCCACATTATTGGAACATGAAAACTGTAACCTATGGGAAAAGAAAAAATTTTCCTCCTTAGGTGAAATCAACACAACACCTGCTCCAACTCCATTCCTACTCCTAGAACCATCAAAATATTTTTCCATAATCCTAAAGCATCTTCTTCTCTCTGTTTAAGCATGTTGGGTAATAAAAATTCTTCTTCAAGAACACAGTAAGTACCTAGACTAGTTTCATAGGATTTAAGTTCTTCATCATAGGGATCAAAATTATTATCTCTTTCATCCCATTCATCTAGCAATAGGTCTGGCATGGGAGGAGGAGTAAGTTGTTCTTCTGAAACTAAATCTTGTTCCGATTTTGTAGGATTAGATAATTTTATTGGATAAGGGTGGGGTCATATGACTCAATATGATAAGAAAATATAGGTTCAACTTGTATGGTAAATCTGGTACCATACCTAGTTCTCAAAAGCATGTGAGTCCAATCAAGACAAATAACCACCCACTTTGGCAGTAAAATCCCTTGACAAACAAATGGAAAACATTGGAGGCAATTCAATGACCGATATATCATGGGTTATGGTTAGGCTTGAGCAGTCATGAAGGGTTAATTTCAAATCTTTAGTGACTATCAAAACCCTAAAGTTGAGTCATCAAACTGCAAAACACCTTTAGTATGTAAGGTTGTACTCTAGACCTAAGACATCAACAATTTTCTTTGGCATAACTAAGGTACTAGCACCTAAATCTATCATGCAATTATGAACCAAGTGCTTACCCATGATCAATGACATATAAAATGGTGGGTTTTTGATGAATTTACTTACTTGTTCCTCCTTTGAATGGAAAATATTAACAATAAAAAGAAACTTTTGAATTACTAGGTCAACAAGGGGAAACTGCTTCAAATCTTCACATAAGAGGTCCCTTTGTGATGGGATAGCCAAAGCATCCCACATTGTTACATTGAAATTCATCCTCTTTATTTAATCCACAATGTTGAAGGGGAGACCCATAGATTTATGCAATTATGGTACGGTGTTATCCATGCTTTACTATTGAAATTTTGGAAAAAGCGTTTGTGGTTTGGGAGTGACTTCCTTGCTAGGAGCCTTGGTTGTTTTAATTTTTCCCATCAACCTCCTTTTCCTTGTTAAAAATATTGCCTTGATTAGAGGAAGATACACACTATGATTCCAACATTATTTTCTTAGACTTGGTATTGTCAACAAATGTCCGATTTAAGGCACAAAAATATTTAGCTCCAAAGAACATAATATTTGCATCCTGATTAGCCTCCTGAGCTCCTTCCACATTAGAAGTGGTGCCTCCACCAATCAATATTTTGATTGGAAAATATTTGAATCATATATGCATGTACATGCAATTCCATTTCACAAACTTGTTGATTTGTGGTAGATTGCAAGAGAAACACCATTCTATTTATTGAATGACATTATTTGGCATAGGAACTAGAACTTGACTAGAATAGGTAACAGAAGATGGTTGACCAAGTAAATGGTACAAGTGGAAGAAAGGATTTTGGGCCTGCCACCTATTATTCTAGCTGATTTTGTCCATACCTTTGATTTTGTTGATTCTACCGATAACCTTGATTGAAGCCTTGGCTCAAGATCGCCCCTAATTCGAATAAATTATATATGACTAAAACGATTGCTTTTCCTAGGTGACATAAAGTTTTGGAAATATTCCTTATCAAGGATTTTATGTCTTCATCCTCCTTTTTCTATGCAAGAGAGTAGGATGTAGATGCGGTTGGCTGGGATTTTTCTCTGAAATATAGGCAATGGAAGGTTGAGTTGCTTGGGATATCTCAGGGTAGAATGGCATAAATTTCCTAGGGGATAACTTTCTATCTTGAATCAAACAATTTTAAGCCCTAATGGCTATATCATATACACTCGACAAGGTTGTGTTTCCCATAGATTGAATCATAACAAAAATATTAGAATTTAATGCCTTTAAAAAATATAGGAATGCACCTTCAGTAGCTGGTCTTACTTGGGTTGGAATCCTCTCCTAAGTTTTGTGAAATATAAAATTCAAGTCTATCATGAGCTCATTTGGATCCCTCTTAATAGTCGTTAGCTGCTTGAGAAAGGAAATATTATCATCCTTTTCTCTAAATTGATTGTAGAGAGTCATCGCAAGTTGAATCCAATTAGTAATTTACCCTGTTATAAGACTCCTGAACTATTTCAAAGATATACTATTGTATGAAGAGGCCAATAGCATAATAGCTACATCTTGTTCAACAATTTGATGAATAGTACAAACATTTGCAATGTCTCGGATATGATCTTCCTAGAGTAGTCTGATTCTCCCAGTGAAGAAAGGGATGCTCTTAAGAGAAGATGTTGGAATGGGATTGTTTACATTGAGGGTAAGAGGACTGCTGCCAGTAAGAAATGAAAAATCCCAAATTTTATTACTCGCCATTATAATAGGTCTGAGAACTCTAGTAGACTGCAAGAAAGGCCTACCAAGAGGTGGAGTGGAGAGAGTCATGTTTGGTGGTGAGGGTGACCTTTGAATAGTTCTTCCTCTTCTTCCCCTTCTAGGTGATAACTGCAAATACTCAAAAGCTCCCTCCTCTGCTATTTTGGACCTTGTCTTAATTCTTCTCATGAAGTAGGAACGGCAATCGATGAAACTTGATGATTTAAAATATGGATTTACTATATGTGTCACACAAATCCTCCAAAGGATAAAACTTAATAAGTCACACACTAAGACCTAACAATGAAGAAGTTATAAATAATAAAAATCTAACCTCGGACGTCCCACCAAGCATGCCAAACTATTGAAGCTCAAATGTGCACAAACCCCGAGTCATTGACAACTTAGGATTTAAGACAACATGGGACTATATCTAAGCCGTAGGACCTAAACTCGAGATAGACCTCCAGGAGAAGTATGGTTCCTTCACCTAATTATAATGCTAAGCTAATCCTAGGAAGTCAAAAACAAGTAAGTACTAATGCCAAGGGACTAGGTAGAAAGATTGATTGCATGAAATGAAATCCTAGACTAAGGAGGTGATAACATCAAAATAAGGGTTAGAGAGATTCCTAGTGAGTGAAAATGGAGACCAAACGAGGAAAGGAATGGCTAAAATATGTGCTAGAATATAAAAGAACCTTTATATTCCCATCTTCGTGGAGAACAATAGATCTAGCTCCCGCAAGAGGAAAAGATATGCACAATACATCTGAAAATTTAATAAAAGGCAAGAAAAACAACACAATTCAAGTGAGGGAAGAGAAAACATAAAAACACAAACTGCCTTTTTACCGCACAAAAGGATAAAAATCAATTAAAAAGTAGATACAAGGAAATAAATCCTTACGAAATGGCCATATCCAGGGTATGCAACTCACAAAAATAAATTTTGAAACAAATTTGGTCGAGTT
Source organism: Taxus wallichiana var. yunnanensis (assembly GCA_018340775.1). Taxonomy (NCBI): domain Eukaryota; kingdom Viridiplantae; phylum Streptophyta; class Pinopsida; order Cupressales; family Taxaceae; genus Taxus; species Taxus wallichiana. The sequence continues at coordinate 124,757,120 of CM031237.1, forward strand.
CCTTTACAATTCTAAGAAAATACCCCCAAAAAATGAGGGGGTCGATTACATTATATAGGAAAATTTGTGCCACCTACCCTACATTAAATCCCTAATAGGAATTGAACTACCTCAACTATCGCCATCAATTTTCTACTCGCAAGTGAAATTTTGTTGATGACCCATCTAACCATGAGGCTAGCAATCATATCTAGGTTGGGTGTACGCCTATCCATTGAGCCATACAAATTGAATGAGCCATCTAACTCTGTTAGTGTCCAACCTAGGAAGTGTGGACGATGATATAACTTCTAGGTTGTACATTTCCTTGTGGTCACCGACCAACCTCATGGTCACCATCTCCATCTATGGGCCATCCAACTATGGTTGTTGGACGCGCTGTCTATTTTCTTCTCATTCAACTCGATGGGTTTTGATGTCATCTAACCCTATGTCATACCATGTACCTCCCTACCATCCTTGTAGTTGAAAAAATATTAGGTTAACTAACCATTCATCTAAACCGAAAGTGCGTTAGACGTCATCCAACTTGTTTGCATCTGTCCAAACATGAAGCCACCACCGAGCAATGGGCCGACCATCCTATGTCATACCTAGAGTTGGACATTTTCCATCCCGTGACCCAACCTTGTATATACGCACTTTCACTTAACAACCTCGCCGATAGACCCATAACCCATCCATCCTAGTTACCCATCCAACCAAGCCATACGTCTACCATTCGACTAACCTAGGCATCTAACAAGACAAACCAAATCAACCGATCAACCCATATGACCAACTGTTTACATTTTTTAATTTCACAATGAACTGGACCAACAACTTGACCATTCACCCTGGAGATCTAGACTAACTTTGCTAAGCCAATACATAAACTATTTTTCTCTTTGATATCCGAGGCTAAAACTTGATGGCTATCCGAACGTCACAAGGCCATACTTCAAATTTTTAATAGGTTATCCAAATTTTTAAGGATGTAAATTTGGTATAACAACCACCATTTGATTACATTTATAGGATTAGTTTTGTCAAACAAGGAGTGGGATGTTCTAAACCATGTCAACATATAGAACATAGAAACTATACCAAATGTGCCTCAAAATATGCCTATGATCACAACTTTGTGTGAGAGGTGGTGTTTAGATACTTACACCTTTTAGTTATCTATGAGGGAGGTGACAGTTACACTAAAGGATGTGTATCACATACTAGGATTACCCATTGTTGGTGAGGGGTAGAGGTTACGAAATTAGATGAAATACAAAGATAGATGAGGGCCACAAGGTGGTATTTTATGGAGAATCAAGTTCCTATCGAGGCATGTATTATCCTAGATGTTATACTAAGATAATGGGTTCCGTGATTGTAAAATTTTATTCTTTGTTGTAGATAGTGTCATCGATTATAGTTGAGGGTGGTGGTGTAGGCATGTTATATAAGATGCATGTTATATATCACTGGATAGAAGAGGAGATTGCTAGGTATGTTTGGGCATGATGTGTGTTGGACCACTTGTACAGGTATTATAAAGATTTACATAGGAAGAACATGTTCATGGTATTAGGGCTACAACATTTCTCCATGTATTAGCCTATGAGCATATTGCAGTATTGAGGCTAGTTCTTTGAGATTGTGGAGAGTGTGCAAGGAGAGACATATTTTTCAGGAGGTGGGTAGGTGTGTGTTGGAGGAAGATGGATATAGATACCTATAGAGATATGATAGATTGTATGGGTCAAGAGGCCGTGATATAGAGGCTCTACCATGATTACGGAATATGTCTAGATGATGTAGTAAAGTTACGATCTATACGATGGAAGATGTCGTTCGAGGATTGATTTCTATGTGTGGATGAGTTATTTCAAGTTGAGTGGGTTTCAAAATAGTTTGGTATGGCCCAAGACATGCCCCTAGAGCCATATGTATGGTTTAGAGATATTAGGGCACCAAGGAGGGTTGGAGAGATACCAGGGACTGATAGGAATGTAGTTAGTACCTCCAGGCCAAGACAAGGCCTATATGGTGATAGAGCTAGTAAATATGGATGGCGTAGGGTTCACCGAGGTATATATTGCATGGTTGGAATCTAATTTGTGGGTGTATTTATTTATAGTGTTTAGGGAAGAAATGAGACCATCACCACGAGGATTTGAGGGGTAAGCAGTACTGCCCTAGGTGGTGTAGTGACAAGAATAATAGATCATGAGTATTTTCATAGTTATGTTTGTTTCACACTGAATGTTTCCGTTCTTGGAATAGATTTGCTTCTATCCTTTCATTCTCTTGGGAAAGCAGAGATAAGGGTTAGGGGTAGAAAGAATAATGCTTTGGGAAGGTGTGCCATACCGTGGAGAGAGATCGAGATCGATGCAAGAACTCCTTTTTGTCCTGGGAAGGACTACGTGAATAAGAATGCAAGACCACCAAATTATAGTTAGACAATAAATGAGGGAACGCGCTTGGACCCAGAAATACAAAACTTCCTTTCGAAGGTGGTCAGCCGCTAATATGAATTAACACAAATTATTGCAAAATTACAATTTAATTACCTCGTTAAAACAATAGAGGAAAGGCTGGTTTTGGTTTTGAGTCACAGTGACCGATGCCGGTCACTGTCACCGGTACCGGTTTCTGATAACCGATATCGGTGGGGCAGTGGTTTAGGGGCTTTTAGTGAAGGTTGGCTATAAGGTGTCTATGGTGTTTATAAGGCTGGTAAATGATTGGGGATAGGTAATGGGGTGATGGAGAAGACTCAGAGAGTATGGGGGCTGTTCTTGGGACAATGTACGGGTAGAGGAATGACAGTTAGATGTAGTGTGTTACCGGGTAGTAGATCTAGGAATAGACTTATAATTCTGTGATTCAGAAGTTCAAGAAATGTTATTAAAAGAACATACAAGATACTACTTACTAGTTCTTGATGAAGATACAGGCCCAAGGACTGTGATGACGAAGGCAGGACTCAGGTAGGATGATCTGACAATCAAAGATGAGCTATCTTCTCTCCCAATGCTTGGATGAGTGTCACCGGCTCAAGTTACTCAATTGCCTTGGGCTTGATGTCCTTCTCTACAAACTCTTTTCTTTCCTTCACTTGTCTCTCGCTCGCCAAGTGAATTCTCGATCTTTCCAATGAATTTTCAGATCCTTTGTTTTTGGTTGGGGGAGGTCATTTACAGGGAACCGATGGCGGTTACGTAACAACAACGGTCGAGTAGGAACCGATATTGGTTAAGTCAAAGTGGGCTATTTTTAGTAAAATAGCCAACTTTCCCTCCTTTTCTCTCGAGGAATTAGTTGTGGGCTTGGTCAAGTCATTATTAGGTTGATTTTGGTGCGGGTGAGGAGTAATTAGTCATGGGTGTGGATGTAGACCAAGTTATAGGTCTTAATTAGGTTAGTTTAGGTTAGGACTAGGTCACGATGAGGTGGCGAAATGAGGTGGCAGGGTTTGAGATGTGGATTTATTAATTATAAGGTAATTAATAAATAATTGTGTAAGGTTTAGGTGATGAGGTTAGGTTATGAAATGAGATGCGGGCACATGGGTGTCGTAAGACACAAATTTGGTGTCTACATTAGCCCTTGTTGTCATTGTGTAGCTTGTCTTATAAAGCCGCACCGACAATAATAAGAAGTGGTTACTCCCGTTAAGGGTATAGGTAATCCCCTCAAATCTATCACAGATCGAGGTAACGTGAAATCAAGGATAGGGTTGATAAAGGGTAAATGGTGTTGAGATGATGGTAAGATGGTGGGTAAGTTCAAGGAAGCAGACGCACGCATTGAAATGCAAGAGTAGTGCGACTGTGGTACATGATTTCAAGAGCAAACAAGCAATTCATAGGCAAAGGTCGATAGTTTATCCAAACAAGGGTGATATAATCCTGGTATCCAAGGCATAGGAAGTAGCTCCAGGGGATATAATGGGTAAGGTACAGAACATTTAGGCATGTTTGGTAGTACCAAATGGTTGGTTTGGTCGAGATAAATGTCACGGTCTCGATCTAGGCAAAGTTGGTCGACTGATCAAGTCAAGTACCCTAATCATGCTAAAACACGAACAGTGAGCTCGATGAACAAAAAGCTACATGATGGGTGGATAAAATTGTAATTTGTGGGGTTTGGGCGAGGTATTTAATTCGGTGCAGCCGTGGGTCGGGCCGATTGATTAGTGAGGGCCATGGTCGGCCCGATTGGTTGGGTTGTGGCCTCCTGGGTCGGGCCCGATTGGTTGGCGCGGCCTGGTCGGGCCAAATGGTTGGTCGCGGGCCTCGGGGGGCCAAATGGTTGGTCATGCGCCTCGGGGGCCGGCCGAATGGTTGGTGATTGGTCGGGCTTGGTGGGTGGGTCGGGCCAAATGATCTCATTGGTCGCGGCCTTGGGTCGGCAAATGATTGGTCATGGCCTTGGGTCGGGCCAAATGATTGGTTACGGCCTGGGTCGGGCCAAATGGTTGGTCAGTGGCCTTGGGTCGGGCCAAATGATGGTTGGTCGCGGCCTTGAATGGGCCAATGAAGTCAAAAAGGCTATTTAAAAAGGTCAAAGGGGAGGGGTAGTGATGGGGGAAAAAGGGAGATTGGTGAATAAGGGCAAAATTTTGGTAAAATAGGATTAAACCGATATCGGTTAGCTATGACCGAGTATCGCTAGATGACCGATATCGGTATTTTAGGGCACAATATAACCGATATCGGTTATAGGTCAAAACCTATAAAAAGAAAAATACGGCTGTCATCATTGTCACATTGTCAATTTGAAAACCAAATTTAGTTGTTCGAGGTGTAAAAGTGATATTGTTGAGTTTTTTCAGGGCCGAGGTGGCATTATTTGAGTGGAGAAGTGAGTGGTTGGTAGACCCCAGTGAGTAGGAGGCAGAATTTGATTGGTGGAGGACCCAGCTGAGGTGATTTGGAGCCATGGCACATAGCCAGGGAGGAGCAGGAGGTGCTGGACCAGCTGGACCACCACCACCTATCCCACCACGACGACGTGTAGTCGCACTCTGTAGGCTCTAAACCTCTAATTTGTGAATTTAATGAGTTTAAATTAGATGTGTGGTTTGGGTAGGAATCTAATTTTAATAAAATAATTAATAAATGGAGGTAATTGGCAAAATGGAGTGGGTAGGTAGGGTAGTTAGGTCAAAGCGGCGGGGTGGGTAGGTTTTTAGGGTTTTTTGTTGGGTAAATAGGGAGAAATAAGTGAAAATGTGTTTTGCGGGCCGTTTTGGGTTCGGCCCCACGATTAGATAGTGACCGATGTCGGTCACTAGGCGACCAGCATCGGTCACCAAATATTTTGCAAAATTTGGAGTTTTTTTGGGTAGATTGGCGTTGGTCGTATGTCGATCGGGCGCCGGTGCATAGGATGTGAATGGGAGGGACCAAAGGTGGTGGTCGAGGGTGACCGTGCACAGGTTTTACACCAGTGCATGTTTTTTGTTTTTTGTTTTTGTTTTGTTTGTTTTTGTTGTTTTTTTGTTTTTGTTTGTGTTTTTGTTTTTTGTTTTTGTTGGGGGTGAAGAGGGAGGGGGTAGAGTTGATAGAAAGGTGATGGGGTGGGGAAAAAATGGGGTGGTTGTGTGGTTGGGTCGGTTAGGATAGATTAGGTGTTGGGTATGAATTAGGAGGTGTTAAATTGGTAGGGGTATAGTTAGATGGCGAGAGTAGATCGGGGTGGTTGGTAGGGTGTGAGATAAGGAAATGGGATATCGTAGATGTTTTAGGGTAAGATAGGTGGGTGTAGATGTGTGGTATAGAGTCGGGGTGGTCAGGTGGGTAAAAAGGGGGTATAGAGGGTTAAGGTAGTTGTTTTTGTAAATGGTAGGTCTAATGAAGTGGGTTGTTTTTTACAGCACGTCCGAAGCTTACGATGCGGGATCGGATGCCCCGCTATTGAGACGGATGCGGCCACATGTGTCCGCAGTGCATTGGGCCATTATGCGCGAGGTGGGACTCAGTGAGTCCAAATGGTATAGGGCTGTGGATAGGGACCATAGCCTTATGGTTGCCCTCATCGAGAGATGGGATCCGGCGACCAATGTTTTCCATCTCCCTACCGGAGAGATGACTATTACCCTGGAGGATGTATATCGCATCCTGAGACTGCCGATCGTAGGGGAGGCAGTATTCCAGGTAGATGCGGAGATGGCTATGGACAACATCCTGCATGTATTTGGGGATGCAGCCGCATTATTGACTTATCACTAGCACGAGTATTGCCTATGGCGATATGTATCGCGCGCACCGACATGAGACACGGCTTGTCGTGTTGATGATGATAGGCATCACATGCTTCGCCCTCCCGGACTCAGAGGGAGGCCGCTTCCCACGGGCTTTGATGGGGGTGCTACACGAGATGGTGGAGGAGCATACGTGCTATGCCTGGGCACCAGTATACCTGGTGCAGCTATACAGAGAGCTGTGGGGTTATCGCCGGATGAGGTGATTTGGGATTTGCTCCACATTTTTGTTACACTGCTGGGCATATGAGCACATCATATGTATATGACCAGTAGGGCTGCCCCAAAGCAGCTGTGGCCACAGTTATATACAGACAGTATGGCTTTCGTGAGGTGGTGGGGGTCGTGGGCCAGCCACGAGCGGTGCTCGCAGGATGGGATGTAGCTTACTACCGTCATATGCTAGAGGGCTTGACCGCACTGGATATTGTATGGAGGCCTTACAGAGGCCATCAGCCCCGAGGAGGAGCCCGAGCATAGATGCGCTGGATCCAAAGATACTTTCTGATAACAGACTGAGAGGCCCGGAGAGCATGAGCGGATACCCCTAGAGAGGGTACAACGGCAGTTGGGGCTGCGACAGGATGAGCCACCTCCCTTCCCACAGTACTGGAGGGATGATGTAGAGGCCCCACTACCTGCACCGCAGCCCGTTGACCCAGATTGGGTAGCAGAGAGGCCGACGGACGATACAGTGGATGATGCCGGAGTGACAGGGGCCTTTTTGGTTTGGTGGGCAAGGGAGAGAGCAGCTAGAGAGCACAGCCCGCACAAAACCAGACAGATTTGGTGCACGTTATATAGCAGAGAGGGACCTCGCCTCTGGGACAGTGCAATTATTATAGGGGCAAGCTTTGCGCACTGTGCACGATCGGGGTATTACAGGGGTTAGCTTGCAGCAGCTCAGCCCTGTGCACAGTACAGTGCATGCAGTACACCAAGCACCAGTAGCCATAACTATCGGCATTGTGCACCACAAGACCACAGCCATAGGCAGCAGGCATGTGCACCACCACAGCACATGTGGTGTACCACAGGCAGGGGCCACCGTTATTAGGAGTCCTGGGGACCAGCCCCACAGGCAGCCATGGTGGCACGGGCCCGTTATATGGAGGTGAGAGCGGAGGCCCGGTATTATCAGGATGTCCTTGATGGTACCGGGGCTGACTATCAGCCATATGCGGTGCACAGAGCCGAGACCTCGCGGAGCCAGAGATCCTGGGGGGCAGCCACAGCCGGTGGGTCGGTGACAGGGAGGAGGCGAGAGCAAAACACAGGACCAGCAGGGAGAGGGGCTGAGGTGGTGGGGAGAGCTGAGACATCCCTAGAGAGAGAGAGGTTTTTTTTTGGATATTGGATATAGACACCGGTCTCGCGAACCGGGTATGTATATAGGAGGCCCACATATGATTCACATATTCATTCTTGTTGTATATATTGAGCCCATTTATTCATTCTTGTTGTATATACCGGCCTGCGAGCCGAGTACAGGTTGTATAGTTGATACCGGCCTGCGAGCCGAGTATATTTTTGACATGAGAGACCGGCCTGCGAGCCGAGTCGAGATTTTGACAGTGATAGTGGCCTGCGTGCCGGCTTTGTATTATTTTGAGATCACAGAGGCCCCCATGCAGGGCAAGTTGTATATTTAAACATTGATATATATAGAGATGATGATTTTGATCCACATGGTGTATATAAAATGTTTTATGTGTTTTGTTGATGGTTTTTGAAATTTAATGTATATAGATGATGAGTTTGATCCACATGGTGTGTATACTGATGGGTTTGATGTAGATATTGAAATGTCGTATGTATTTTGTCGATGGTTGTTTTATTGTAGATAGATGATGTTGATGAAATTGTGATGATATATTGATGTGATTTTGATGACAAATATTGATAATGGTGTTGTTATGCAGGAAAAAGAGGTGGGCGCCACAAAAATTTGCAAAAATAAAGAAAAGGCCCAGGTTTAAGCAAAAGGACACATGTGACCGATATCGGTTATCTAACCGACGTCGGTAAATCAAGGACCGATATCGGTTAGGTAACCGATACCGGTTATTCAAAATGAGCTTTTCTAAAAATAGAAAAGCTTGGGTGGCAACTTAAGTTCTTATTTTTAGAGTCATGCAACAAGTTAAATACATGAATGTGACGTTGTTTGACGACTGATATAGGTAATTGCATGAGAGAATTGAGTGATAAGGAGGAAAGAGACAGGTAAAGTGAGTGTGGGCTGAGATTAAGAAGGCAGAAAGGCAAGTTATATTTGAAGAGGGTGGTGAACATGGCTGAACGAGGAGAAGCATCCACAGTAGAGACGAGAGGGAAGACAGTTCCACCCAAGCCGCGCATCCCAAGAGGTAAACCTGTTTGGTTCAGATTTAATTCTTGCATGTTTATGAATAGGATGAGAGAAGGTAAGTGGATAGAGATGAGAAAGAAAAGGTGATAGGCAAGGGTTTGGGATGAGGTGAGTGTTATGGGGTAGGTAAGCTGGGGTTTCACGTATGTTTATAGGTATAGAGAGGAGTAAATGAGCAAATTATTATCGTAGGTGGTGGTTTTAAGTAGGTGTATAGGATTGATAAAGTGACTAGTATCATTTAGAGATAACCAAGTATCGTTAGTAAACCGGTATCGTTATCTATAACCGATATTACTATCGTAGGAATTTCCAAAATGTGAGAAAAACACTGGGGATTTGATTTATCAATGGTTGTGTGTCATTTTGATGTATGCAGCAGAGGCAGTGGTTGAGGATGAATGATAGTGTGCCAACTTTGTTGTCACTTAATCCGAGCGGATATAACACCAGTGGAATGGGCATTGATAAACCGTGGGGTTAAGTGGGATCCGCTATTATTCACGAATCACACGCAATCATGCTATGTTGCAGTGTTGATTGAGAGATGGAATCTAGTAAAAGAATACCTTCTATCGCCAACAGGGGAGATGACAATGATGTTGGAAGATGTGTTTAGGATCTGAGGCTCCCAATTACAGGAAGACCAAAGCAGTATCGAGTAGGGATGAGTGCGGGCAGGGAGCAATAACAAAAGATTTGGTCCACCGCACGAGATTTCGACACACAACGAGGTTTGACATTCACTTATGGTATAATGTATGCAACACACCCTGAGGCAACAAGGTTGGCAGTAGTATTAATGATAGCGGTGGGGTATTATGCATTACCGAGGGTGATGGGGGAAGATTTCCAAAAGCATTGATGTGTATTATTTGGGAAATGATAGAAAGGAGCGTGACTTTCACATGGGCACCCGCATATCTGGCGGAGCTATACAGGGGTTTATGGGCCTGCAGTGAAATCACAGGATGACATTGGATTGTTCATACTTATTACATTGTTGGGCCTATGAGCACATTATTTGTGTGCGACCGATAGGCCGACCCATCCAGTCGGGAGAGACAGGAGTGCAGAGGTTGGGATTCAGATGATGGGTCCAGACAGAACAAGAGGCAAGATCTCAGGCCGTGACAGAGGACATCGAGTATTATAGGTAGGTGTGGGAGATGGTGACGATTGTGGATATCCATTGGAGGCCTTACGGGAACTATATGGTGACGGAGAACATAGCTGAGGAGTTGAGGGGTGTAGAGCGATTGAGGTGGATCGCAGGGCACAAGGCGAGTGAGTACGAGAGGATTCCTCTAGATCGCGTGTGGTGACAATTTGGATTTGTTCAGGATATACCCATGGCTTATAGACCATACATGAGGATCGATGCACCGAGGCATCATTCTCACCTCCCCGACCGACACCTCCAGAAGGACCAGAAGAGATAGCAGCCAATCGCAGGGTAATGGATGCAGGAGCGACAGAGGCTTATAGATTATGGTGGGTAGCAGAGCTACGAGGTTCACGTGAGAGGGCCGATCATCCTGACATAGCTGTGATTACAGTGGAGAGAGATCATCTGCAGGGTTTAGTTCATCAGCTCCAAACGCGGGTGAATGAGACCACGGATTGTTAGCGGTTGCAGAGTCACGAGTGGAGAGACTAGAGGTGAGATTCCGCCACGCGAGAGGGCGTATTCATATGTTACAGGAGAGGTTGGCAGATCAGTGGGAGGAACCAATAGCAGTGGCACCTTTGAGGATGGAGAGGCCAGGTGAGCGGCGTCGATGATCACGATCATCACCTGGTTCGGGATGAGGTGCAAGGATCTAAGTGAATTTCATAGAGGTATAAGAATAAATAAGGATGCCGACCTGCATGTCGATGATAGAGAAGATGTATTTGTTTAACATCTAAATAAAACTGAATATGTATGTTGATTTGAGTTATGATAATAATAAGAATGGTTGTGTTTTGAATGTTTTGTTTTGAAAAAGGATAAAGATGAATGTGAGCAAATAGAAATACACAAAAAGATTTATATTTACCACACATGATAGGTTATGGTAGGGGATGGTCGAGCTAACCTTGGGAGACCCCATGTCTCCTAAGTGCTGCCTACATAGCCCATTGCACAAAGCAAGGAGGGGCCTCAGACCGATGTAGTTCTCCCTTATGAACAGGGAGAGGTGAATTCAGGCAATTTGGTTATAGTTAGGCAATTTGTGGGCTGGTAAAAATATTGATATTGGTAGGGTAACGTTGTTGGTGTTGGTAAGGACTGCGATGAGTGTGGTAGGTATAGGTGAAACGAAAGTTAGCTTACCCAAGTAGTAGGGAATCGTGTCCTGATTAAGGTCAACACATAATCCTAGATTCGAGTAAAAGAGGCAAAAGTGTCCCGTAGTTGAGAAGAGCTAAACACCAAAACCACTTATTAACGTAGGATGAGCTTGAATCCCTAGGTGCCTTGATAAAGCGAGAAGTCGATAGGTGAAAAGAGTCGTATAATCACAATATATCGGATATACGTCACGTCCCTTGAGTTTTTTTTTTTGAAAATGGTGAGTGAGGTGGCTGCAGTATAGCTAGGATGCAGAGAACTTGTTATAAGGTGATTATGCTGACTAAAGAGAACCAAACCTAAATAGACAAGTCCATGACTCAAAAGTGCTATTGAATACTTTTTTTTTACTTTTCTGGATATAGACTGATCGATGCGGGAAGTCCATAGGGGATATGCATTTTGTTGTTCTTGAGCTCTTCACGAAGTTGATCAATGCGAGAAGCTTCTGATAAAGGCTGACTTTGTATAGCTGTCCTTCAAGGGAGCAGTCTATTTATAGTAGCAGATGTGGTTTTTGTGTATAGCTGTCCTTCGGGGGAGCAGTCTATTTATAATAGTAGAAGTGGCTTTGCACATAGCTGTCCTTCGAGGGAGCAGTCTATGTATAACTTTAGAGGTCTAGATGTCCATTTGGCATGAAGCATCTAGTTTTGTAGGAAGTTTGACTCAAGAATATCCCATAAGCGTATAATTGAGAACGTGTTATTTTGATACTTTTAAGTCATGGACTAGACTAAAAAGGGGAAGGCATCTTTAAGGGGAGGTGATGACCAAACCATGTGAGCTTGATTCGATTTTGAGATGCATGAAACAAAGTGTATGAGGTGGGAAATGAGCTCAAGGGACGAGCGCAAGGTAGATAAGAAGTGATATAACACTAAATTCAACAGTAGAATGGTCAGAGATGCAAGGCATTAAGGGGTTCAGGCTCAGGTTTACCATTAAGTGAAGCTAAACGATAAGTGCCTGATCCATAAGTGTGAGTGATAATGTAAGGCCCAATCCAATTTGGAGCAAATTTTCCACGTTTGCTTTTTTCTAGTTTGGTTACATGTTGATTCTCTTTGAGGACAAGATCACCAACCTTAAAGGTACGCTCATGAAGTCACTTATCATAAGCACGCTTGATGCATTTTTGATAGATTTGAAGGTGGTCAAGAGTTGTAAGACGACGCTCATCAAGAAGCTCTAATTGGGCTAACCGCTCTTGGTGGAAATCATCATTGGTGAGAATATCCTGAAGAGATATTCTTAGTGAGGGTATTTGTATTTCGAGAGGCAAGACAGCCTCGGTACCATATACCAAAGAAAATGGGGTGGCATTAGTGGAGGTACGAATGCTAGTCCGATAAGCCCAAAGAGCAAAGGGGATGTGATCAGGCCAATTTTTCCAGAATCGTTAACAACTTTCATGAGAATTTTGGTCAAGGTTTTGTTAGAAGATTCAGCTTGACCATTTGCTTGTGGATAGTAAGGTGATGAGAAGCTAAGTTTGATACCAAAGTTGTCACAAAGGTCTTGTAACAACTTATTTTTGAAATATTTTCCATTATCTGTTATCAGGCGATGAGGAACACCAAAACGACAAATAATGTGATGGTTAATGAATTCTACGATTTTTTCTTTTTTGGTTGAAATGAGTGGAATGGCCTCCACCCATTTAGTGTAATATTCGGTTGCTGTGATTATCCAACAAAGGTGACGTTGAAGAGGGCGGGTGAATTCACCAATAAGGTCTAAACCCCATTGTGAGAAAGGCCAAAGATCTCGTGCGACTCAGAAGCGGATGGCTAGGAGTATGTTGAAGGTTGGCATGTTGTTGACACATAACACAACGCTTAACATATTCATAGCAGTCGTTATTAAGAGTAGGCCAATAATAGCCTAGGCGAAGGATCCGTTTGGCCACGGCAAGGCCACTAAAATGTCCACCACAAATACCATCATGGACTTGTTGGATGGTATAGGTGACCTCCGCACCGGTTAGACATCGAAGGAGGATGCCATCAAAGCCACGTTTATAGAGGAGTCCCCCCATGATGACATAACGAGAAACACTTTTAAGAAAAGCACGTTTTCCGTTACTAGTAAGAAGGTCGTGAGAAATAGAGGTTGTAAGGTAGTCGTGAAATTGGTGATACCAGGTATCCTGCGAATTAGCAGACACATTATTTATCATACAAACATCCGGGGCTGAGTAAGATGGGGCAAAGAGTTGTTGGACCAAGACGAATATGTCAGAGTCAGTTGGTGAGGCAGGAATTTGCGAGGCTAAGCAAGCCATAGTATCCGCAAATTTGTTAGTGGAGCGGGGAATGGTTTGGATAGAATAATGAGTAAATAAGGTCAAAAGTGAATCCACGTAATGTTTGTACTTTTGAAGTTCCTCATTTTTACATTGGTAGATGCCCATAACTTGATTGACTACCAATTGAGAGTCGCCAAAAATATTAATAGATTTTACACCTAAGTGTAACGCAACCTGGAGACCCAAAACAAGGGCCTCGTATTCCGCTGTATTATTAGTGCAGGGGAAATCGAGCTGGAATGAAAGAGGCATAGGCTCAGTGTCAAGAGGAATGAGAACAACGCCGGCCCCTCCGCCACGCTGGCATTTGGATCCATCGAAGAAGAGGGTCATTGGATACGACTCCTCACTGAGTGAAAGAGTGGCGATGAGTTCGTCAGGGAAATTAAAATTGGTAAATTGCTCCCCAGGTAAAGGGGCTTCCGCGAGTTGGTCTGCGATAGTTTGTCCTTTGATTGATTTCTGGTGTACAAATTCAAGGTCGAGGTCGGCAAGGAGCATAAGCCATCGGGTGATGCGTTGGTTTAGATGAGGTTTGGCATACATATAATGGATGGGGTCCGTGTTGGTGATGACAAAAGTTTTGTGATTCAGGAGGTAATGTCGGAGTTTGGTGGCCACGAATGATAGGGCTAGGCACAACTTTTCTACATGTGTATACCTAGTCTCATAATCCACCAGAGTATGACTTATATAATAAACGGCTTGTTCTCGATGCTCGGAGTCATGATGTGCGAGCATGGCTCCTACAACATGGTCGGTGGTGGAAAGGTAAAGGTAGAAAGGGCGATCGTCCTGAGGTGGGATAAGCACTGGTGGCTGCAAGAGATAGGCTTTAAGAGCTTCAAAGGCTTGGTGGCACTCTTCGCTCCATCAAAGACAATGTCCTTTTAAGGAGATGATGGAAAGGTTGACATCGATCCGAGAGTTGTGAGATGAAACGCCGGATAGATTGGAGTTTACCCTGCAAACTACGCAATTGTTTGAGGTTAGTAGGTGGGGGCATCTCTAGGATAGCTTTGACTTTAGCTGGATCGACCTCGATGCCACGCAAAGAGACAATAAAACCAAGGATTTTTCCGAAAGGACACCAAAGACACATTTCTTTGGTTGAAGACGAACACAATATTGTAACTAGGTGATCGAAAATAATTGTTAAAACATCGAGATGTTCACTGCAATGTTTAGATTTTCCAAGAAGATCATCGACATAATCCTCAAGGATAGTGTGCATAATGTCATGAAAATGTAAGTCATAGCCCACTGATAGGTCGCACCAGCATTCTTAAGGCCAAACGGCATGACACGATAGCAGAAAAGGTTCCCAAGGAGTTATGAAGGTAGTTTTATGTTGATCGGCTGGGCTACCAAAATTTGATTGTATCCCGAGAAGCCATCCATGAGAGAAAGCATCTCATGGCCCGCAAAGTGAGATCAACAAGTTGATCAATACTTGGGAGGGGGAAGTCATCCTTCGGGCAAGCGAGGTTAAGGTCCCGAAATCCATACATATCCGAAGTCCCCGTTGCTTTAGTAACAGGTACGATGTTAGAGATCCATTGAGGATAGTCAATAGGTAAGATGAAGGAAACAGAAAGGAGTCGTTGAAGCTCTTCTTTGACCAAGAGGGCAATGCGTGGATGCATTTTTCTTAGTTTCTATTTAACTGGTTTGGAATCGGGTTTTAGGGTAATGTTATGGACAGCAATGTCAGGATCAATTCCTGGCATGTCAGCGTAGGACCAAGCGAAAGCTTGGTTATGGGCATGGAGGAAGGTAGTGAAGGCAGTTTGTTCTGATGTGGTAAGAGATTGTCCGATCTTCACAATGTGAGGATCATCCTTTGTGTGGATGTTGATTTCTATAGTCGACTCATTCAACATGGTTTGAGTGTCAGATGGTAAGGCGCGTTGAATATAAGAGTCATCCGCACCAAGGTAAGTGAGGATGGAGTCGTCATCCTGGCACTCAACAACATTAATTGAAGGCGAGTCCTCTTCGATCATGTCTGGATACAGAAGGGGAAGAGAAGATGGGTCTTCATTATCACGTTGATAAGTGAGAGGACCCAAGAAGATAGTGTTTATGAAAAAAAAAGTTAGGAGGGATAGATTCAGGGTCTATCGACTCTGTGGGTGACGATGGAAAAATGGGTGATGATGGTTCGGAAGGGGTGACTTCATCATCTTCCTGGATACAACGAATATGCGGTGTTTTCGGTGTAGGTGGTTCAGAGAATCCAAGACCACGACGATCTTTGTGTTTGCGTGTAGTAATGGGAATGATCGTATGTCGGCCTTGTTCATAAAGACCGAAACCGAAGCCCTTCCAAGCACAGCGCGTCAAGAAGGTGAGAGCGAAACGACGATTAGTTAAATATTGAAAATCAGATTGGAAGGGAACCACACCAAGGGGAGGTTCAGGGGTGACAGAGGATGTATCGACACCCCCATACGTTAGGTTGGTGTGGCAATTAGGTGGTCCGTAGGAGATTACTTCCCCCACACGACAGTTATAGGTAGGATGCGCATGTAACTGTCCATACTCCTGTGGGGTATGGAAAGTGCTAACATTATATAGGTGATACTCCCCCAGCGTAAGGCATTGAAAACATCAACTAAGGGATCTGAGGTTGGGATGTTGTCCGCGGGAAAGGAAGTGGAATTGGTGGAGGCGGTTTCATTGGTTGAAGGTGTAGGTGTGGTTGAGATGGATGGTTGAGGTGTGGTTGAAGTAGATGGTTGGGTTGGATGAATGGGTGTCTTGACTGGTACAAGTACATCATTAGGGCGATATAACATATTGCAGGTTTTGAAGGGGGAGCATCAGCTTTTATGGTGTAGGACTTCCCCTCATACTCAAATTTTATGCATCTATGTAAGGTGGAGGGAACGCATCCCATAGCCCGGATCCAAGGGTGGCCTAACAACATGTTGTATTGGAATTCTCCCTCAAGGACATAGAAGAGTTCGGGTAAGGTACGTGGCCCTACACGAATGTTAAGGATCACGGTGCCTAAGGTAGAAGTAATAGCATCATTGAATGAACGCAACATGGTGGGGTTGGCACACATGCAGCTAGAAGGGATATTCATTTGTTGGAAGGCTTTGGAAGAGATGATGTTTAGGCTAGCACCCCCATCAATCATAACACGACGCACTCGGATGTCCCAGACGTAAGCTGAGATGAAAAGAGAGTAGGTCAGATCTTTCGCACCAAAGTCAACAATTTCATCTTCGAGAAACCGACAAAGCAATGGCTGTCTGTACAGGACGGAAGTGGTAGATTGTTTGGTGAGAGAAGCAACATGGTTGGGTGTTAAGATGGAGGTAATGGGAAAAGTTTCGTTAGGTAAGACCTCTATCCTCAAGGATTTCAATGAGAGCTTCATCGATGAGATTCAGAGTTTGAACGAGATCATACAACGTCATTTTTACAGGTGATTGGTGAAGTTGTTTGATCATGGTTCGGTGGGCAACTCCATCAGAGACGGGGTAGGCAGGTCCATGAATAACCACTTTAGGTGGTGGTGCGATCGGGATGGTGGACGAAAGAGAGGCCGCAGGTGTGTTTTCTTTAGCTTTCCCATTGTTTTTCTGCCCTCGAGTAGCAACACTAATCATGTTGATCTCGTGAACACGAGAGGAGGAAGATGGTAGGGATAAGTCATGGTCTTCGAGAGGTGGGGTTGTAATAATGATAGATCTTGGTGAGGTGGGGACAGGTGGTATAGAGAGGGGATTGAAGCTAAAGGTTTCTCCCTTCGTAAGTTGTCTTTCTTAACCTTTCTATCCGAGAGAGGTGACTGACGAAGTATGGATTTCAAAGCTTTGCATCCCTCTACATCATGTCCTGGTGTGCGGTGGTAAGCGCAGATTTTAGACTCATCATAACCTATAGGTCGAGGTTTAGATGGATCATAGGATCTAAGTGGGGGTAGGGAAATGGTCGCATTTTCCACCAACATATCAAGGATCTTGGCATAAGATCCTTTGAGTGGGTCAAAGTCAGAGGAAGATGAGGCTATTGATTGGGTGAGTTTTGGTAATGTTTGGGTATGGTTGGTTCGTATGGGTGGTGGTTTAGACAAGGGGTTTTGATAATTGGATTTAACTAAGCGTGGCTTCTTCGGCGCAGAAGTTATGTTTAGCTGGTTAGATGATGAGGCCACAGATGATGTGGTAGCAGGAAATAACCATGGAGAAAGAGGAGTGACGGAAAACAAATCCTTTGATGATGGAGTTTGTTTAGGGTTGATAGGTGGACAGGATCTCTGTATGGGTGTAGAAGGTGCAGGTCGTTTTAGAGAAAACGCAGGAGGTGTGATGTATTGAGGCAAGGTGGAGGGGTGAGGTCCCAATATGGAAGGTAAGTGTGACGGTGAGGGTTTTAGTTGTGACAGAGGCAGGGATTGGATTTGAGGAGATTGGATTTGTCTCCTAGGTGGATGGACGGATTTATTTTTGGATAAATCTAACCATTTAGGTGGGTGTGTTAAACTGGGTATTGGTGGAGTCCCAAGCGTAGGGGAAGGTTTGGTTAGGTTAATAGAGGTGGATGAGGTATTCGGTAGAGATGAAGGGGGTGAAGATGAGGACATAGGCATTTTGAGTTTTTGTAAACACCGCGGGTATATGGTAGAGGTGTCTGGATCGGTCATCTGCATCTGAGTAGAGCATGGTGTACTCAAACGCTCCCATAGGACTCGTCTATCTTCTGAGGGATGACAATCTTCACGTGTGAATAGGAATTTTTGTATGGAAGAGAGGTGGGTTGTAATTCCGGTCCACTGTGGGTGTGATACAGGGGGTAAATGAGTCTCTGTATCAATGGGTGTTAAGAGGTCAACCGGTCACTGAAAAGATTTAGGCGATGAAGAACTAATAGGTAGAAGGGCATGTTTGAGGGGATCCGTCATGATTAAAGAATGTGGTGATGTTGATTCGAGGGGTTTCTCTTCTAAGGATGATAGAAATAGTGGTGAGCCTTCCTCTTTATATAAAGAAGAGTGGTAGAAGGAGATGTTTGGGAAATAGATAAGTTAGATAACATCCACTCACAATCTGCAGGATGTGGCGTAAGAAGGCTCATCTATGAGAAGAGAACTTTGGGCGGTTAATTCCTTTATGGGTAAAGGAATGGCAAGGATTTTCATTTTGTCTTGATGGTGGTGAAGGGGGTTCGGGTCCCTGCGTTAGTGAAGAGGCTTGATTCAGAATTTCTCGATAAGCGTTTGGTTGGGAGTCGAAGACGCATGGATTTCATGAACACTCTCCTCGCTAAGATATCTTGGTTTATGTTACTGTTAGATGAGTGGTTCGGGAATGGTTTGTTGAAGATTTTCAAATTTCGGTTAGCAGGGGCATTAGGATTATCGAGGGTTATATCCCCTGCATCAACCATTTCCTGCACTATATTTTTCAACATCTTACAGTTTTCGTGATTGTGTCCCTTCACGCGGTGGAAGTTACAGAAGTCATTTTCTTTGTACCAAGAAGGTATAACATGGGTGGAATCAAACCCGGAGTGAGGTTTAACAGGAGGCAAGGTGATAGCTCCTGCTTTGAGCAATTTGTCCAAAATCACACCATAAGTTTCTCCCAAGGGAGTGTAATTGATGGGCTCGGCTTTATACTTATAGGTGGTTTTTAACGGGGTACTAGACGGTGCTTGGGATTTGACCATCACCGCGTGTACAGCTCCTTTTGATTTCGAAGCAGTCGATGCATGAGAATTGGTGGTGTTGGGTTTGTTGGTGGAGTCTTGGGTTGAGAAATTAGGGTTTTTGTTGCAACCGCAATTTCTCTTCCTCTAAGGCTCGAATTTCTAGTTTTCGAGCCATAGTAAAGGCCTCATCAAAGGTGTGGAAAGTTTGAATTTGGAGGGTAGGAGAAATGTGCTTAGCGCAGGCCCGCGTAAAGAGTTCGATGAGTTCGGCCTGAGGTAAGGCATAAGTAAGTTGGTTGATGAGGCCTCGCCATCGTCCAATGAAATCTATGATAGATTCATCTTCAAATTGTCGGATGGCATAGAGGTCGGTGATAGATACTTTCTTAGCAATATTAATGGAGAAATGATCCAAGAAAGATTGGGCTAATTGGTTAAAAGAGAAGATTGAGTGTTGGGTTAAAGCACTGTACCACTCCAAGGTGGGTCCTGATAAGGACATGGGAAAGGTGCGGAGTAGTAAGGCATCGTCATGAGCAATCAGATAGCAGGCATGTCTAAATGATCGCAAGTGTTGTTGAGGATCCTCCTTACTATTAAAACGAGTGAATTTTGGTAATTCCCATTGAGGAGGATATGAATGAAGGGGACAAAAGGATGAATAGGCTCCCGACAAACTTGCTCGTATGTCAGGGTGCTACGGCTTCCAAATGAAGCCTCCAGATTTTGCATTTTGTCCATCATTTGTTTGATGAAATCCGTGGTTGGATGAGATGCTGGTGCGGTTGTTGTAAAAGGTGGAGGATTGGGCCAAGGGCCTCCACTAGACAATGGTGGGGTTAAATGTTGATAAGGTATTGAGGATGAATATGTTGAGGAGACCGAATAGGGATGTCCTATATAAGGTGTCGAAGCCACCGGATAAGTGTGTGGAAATGAAAAGGTGGGTGGAGCTTGAGAAGGAAAGCTCGTGTGGATAGGTGGCAGAGAGCAAGTTATGAAAGGGAAGCTCATGCGAGAGAGAGGGGTAGGTAGAGCAATCAGGTAATGATATGTGGGGCCCCAAATTAACCAAAGGAAAGCCAATCTGTGCCGTATGAACCTCTGAAGCCACTGAGTTGGGAGACGGGGCTAAGGATGAAGAAGGTAAGGCGGAGTTATTAGGTGGAGAAGGAGCTAAATGAGCAGCTATACTAATAGGCATACAACAAGGAGCTGACCATCGGGTGTATGGTCAGGGGTATGAGACAAATAGTACTGTACAACGCTAGGATTAGCATCCAAAAATTTCACAAATTCCTTATCTCCTACAGGGATTTTGGGAACCTCACTGGTGTCCGTAGGATTCCCTATAGAATGTGAAGGGGGTGATTCAGGCAAAGGCATAGAACAGGCATGTGAAACCATGGCTACGGCTTGTTTTCGAGTGATAACAACCATGGACAAGAGTACACAGTAGGGATTTGATTAATCAGGAATAGAAACAACACAAAATGTTGGAATTGGTAGGCTGTTGGTTTGTCGGGAATTGTGAAAGAAAGTAACCGATATCGGTCTGATAACCGATGTTGGCCGGAAACTATAGCTACGGCGGCCGCTTAACCGATGTCGGTATAATAGGACCGGTGTAAGAAGCTATAAGGAGTGTTGATTTGGGGTTAACAATGCTTAGTATACCTACCAAAACTATTCTCAAGTGATCATCAAACATTGTGAAAGAGAAACAGAACTAAAAACAAGCAAGATGCACATGCAAATCAAGAGACTAACCCTAGGATTAGTTTTAATTATTGTGGGCTTATGCCTTAGACGCAAGATGATGTCAATCCTAAACAAAAGACTTAGGGGAAATGTCAAGTTTGTTTTGGCTTATAAGGTTACCTCAATCGGGGAGGAATACCGTGGAAAAAGGGGGATGTTTGAGTTGTTGTGTTGATTATGACGTGATTTGGTATGTGTTGTGCAGTGAAAGTAAGATTAATTTCTTGTCAATACCGTGGATATCACCCCCACGTGTATGACCTGTTACTTAATCTATGTTCACTAGAATTGAAAACAACAAGCAAGAATGTGATGCACGTGTTTTAAACCCAAATCGAAAATGATATTCGATGAAGCAAAGGAGATGACTTTCACTAATGCAAAGATGTGAAAGCAAGACAAATTCTTTTACCAAAATGACAAAATATTTTGTGAATACTTAGTAGAAACAAACAACAAGTATGCTCCCTATATGAAAGCAAGCAAGAAAGAAAGAAACCCGAAATGGGTCCCACCGGGCATGCCAAAATGTTTCACAGAATGTTTCAGTTCCTAGAATAGAGTTGCTTCTATCCTTTCATTCTCTTGAGAAATAGATAAGGGTTAGGGCTAGGAGGAATACCTGTTGAATGCTGGGAGGGTGTGCGTGTACCGTAGAGAGAGATCAGATCGATTGCGAAGAACTCCTTTTTGTCTGGGAAGGACTACCTGTGAATAAGAATGCAAGACCACCAGATTATAGTTAGACAATAAATGAGGGAACTGCCTTGGGCCCAGGAAATATTAAACTTCCTTTCGAAGGTGGTCAGTTCCCCTGCTAATATGAATTAACACAAATTATTGCAAAATTACAATTTAATTACCTCGTTAAAACAATAGAGGAAAGGCTTGTTTTGGTTTTGAGTCACAAAGGATCGATGATCGTTACTATCATCACCGCAAGCTTTCGATAACCGATATCGGTGGGGGGGCAAAGTGGTTTAGGGGCTTTTAGTGAAGGTTGGCTATAAGGTGTCTATGGTGTTTATAAGGCTGGTAAATGATTGGGGATAGGTAATGGGGTGATGGAGAAGACTCAGAGAGTATGGGGGCTTTTCTTGGGACAATGTACGGGTAGAGGAATGACAGTTAGATGTAGTGTGTTACCGGGTAGTAGATCTAGGAATAGACTTATAATGGCTGTGATTCAGAAGTTCAAGAAATGTTATTAAAAGAACATACAAGATACTACTTACTAGTTCCTGATGAAGATACAGGCCCGAGGACTGTGATGACGAAGGTAGGACTCAGGTAGGATGATCTGACAATCAAAGATGAGCTATCTTCTCTCCCAATGCTTGGATGAGTGTCACCGGGCTCTGGTTACTTAGTTGTAATCTTGGGCTTGATGTCCTTCTCTGCAAACTCTTTTCTTTCCTTCACTTGTCTCTACTCGGCCAAGTGAATTCCCGATCTTTCCAATGAATTTTCAGATCCTTTGTTTTTGGTTGGGGGAGGTCATTTACAAGGAACCGATGGCGGTTACGTAACCGACGACGGTCGAGTAGGAACCGATATCGGTTAAGTCAAAGTGGGCTATTTTTAGTAAAATAGCCAACTTTCCCTCCTTTTCTCCTCGAGGAATTAGTTGTGGGCTTGGTCAAGTCATTATTAGGTTGATTTTGGTGCGGGTGAGGAGTAATTAGTCATGGGTGTGGATGTAGACCAAGTTATAGGTCTTTATTAGGTTAGTTTAGGTTAGGACTAGGTCACGATGAGGTGGCAAAATGAGGTGGCAGGTGTTTGAGATGTGGATTTATTAATTATAAGGTAAGGCGTCTGCGTGTCAGTATGATTTGTTACTTGGTTGTGTAATGGTCATTTTTTCTGATATGTTTCTCTTATGGTTGTAGGCGATGCATATTAGTTTTTTATTATGGAAACATCTATGCATACATCGATATGGAATGTACCGACGACATGCTCATGGTGGAGGCATGCTATACCGTGTGGATGATATTGTGGATGAGTATGCCCATTTATTCTATCCAATGACGATTGTAGAAGTGACGTGTTTCATGCTACTCGAGTGAGAGAGAGGTGGCACATGAGGAGACACAATGAGCTAGAGATGTGGTGGTCCTTTGCATAGGATGCATTTACACATTTCGTGGAGCTGCAGAGTCACTTTAGAAATTAGTTAATAGAAGATACACCGCTCCGTGGGTATGTAGAGAGGTATAGAAGTCATGATAAACAACAAAGAGTGAGTAGTAAAGCTTCTAGTTATAAAAATCTTGCATTTACATAGAGTGATAATGACGATGAGATTTGAAATGTATTATTGTGTTGATGTAGGGAGCTTCCCTAGTGATGAGATGTTTTGTAACTATGATTGTAAATGATATATATATATATATATATATATATATATGAATTTATTGGCATATTTTATTCGATGTATATTGATGTGATGCTTATGTATGACTTATTGGCTTGTTGTTTCTTATATAATTCTTTACGTTTTTATTAGTGTTCATATTTGATGAATGGATTCATAATGCATAGTTATTGAGTAACAAGTAATGTAAATTATAATAGATAATGTAAGTAATATGATTACGAAAATAAAATTGTGATGAATGATTGATGATGTGTAAAAGTATGATGTGGTCATATGTTAGTATGATGAAGATGGGGATGGTGGAATAGTGATTCCTCCCAATGTATAGATGATGAGGATCATTTGTATAATACCCTCAAAAGAGTCATGAATGAACCATAAAGCAAGAGTGCATCATCGGGAAATGATTTGATAATGTGCTAGATGAATCAAAAACACGTGAAGAGAGGTTCTTATTGTAATAGATCCCTCAACATTCATGTAAGAATCATAAGAACATGAGTGCATCATCGGGGAAAGGTGATAGAAATCACCTACCGAAGAACAATCCGGGGTGAAGTGGTGAAGGCATGTGGAATGAAAGTAGCATGAGTGTATGATCGAACCGAATGCTATGTGTAGCAGTTGATAATGACGGGTGATGGAGTGGGAGGAAACATGAATACCGATGGTTGTGGAATCCAATGTGTAGCAAGAGCATGACGTAAATGATGAGATGGTGTAGTGATCAATGCATGCGATGGAGAACATGCATGAGTAACTACCTTTGTCGAAGGATGAGAAATGACCTTAAAACTAGATGAAGGAGATAAATGAATTGAATGACAACACAACTACAAGGTAGTGGAGATTTCGACCACTTATGGGAGTAAAAACCAATGGAAATGACCTGTTATAATCTAGTTGTTTCAAGTGATCATGGAGGGAGTAACAATCATTGTTTCTATGGCCATTGATACGATGATAGTTGCATAAGAAGGTTTATCACACTAGCATTGTAAGAAATGTTGTGGATGGTGTGTCATCACCAAATCCGACACTATGATAATTCTTCACCGGGAACTCCTCGTGCTATGATTATTTACTAATGCATGACCTTTAGTTTGGTGGATGTAATCTAGAAACAAAACAACAACATACCATTGACTATGATAAGATGGAATGATGACAAATCTGAAATATCAAAGTAAATGATAATATTAACATGAAATTGTTACAATCTCACCCATGAGGTACTTCAAGTGTTATTGACTTCACTTGCCTTTCACCAAGACTATGGGAGAAACTTTACAATTACACCTCTTAATGGCTTCTTCAACACACCTTTAAACCTGATGGCTTCCTTTGCACACTTCCTACAATATTTCTCACTACTTCCTTCTATGCTAAATGGGGGAGTGGCCTCTCTATTTATAGAACTTCCAGGTGCTTATCCATCTTATCTCTAAGATAGGATAAGAAATTCACTCTGACGAATCATATTCCATACCTTAACTCTTATCTCGTATATGTAAGCTTATCTTTTAAGATAAGATAAACCTTATCATTTTACATGGGTTCCACATTTTTAAACTTTTTACAAATAAAATACAAAAATATTTATGACCTCACTCCTTGTCCTTATTACCAATATAATATTTCTAATTCCTAATCATGTAGACCCTACTTCTCTAATTACCCAAACTTTGACATTTTAACATTACCGGACCACTTACGACAAATATTTACTTTTACAACATTCCTATTGTACTTTGATTGACTACCGTACTCCACATTATTGGCAGCACCGTTATCTTCTATCAGACGCTACTACTAATTATACTTAACAACATCCTATTCCTAATACATACATTAATGAAATAGAAATTACGGAGGAAAATTTTAGTGTCGACATCTTCCCCTTCCTAGCTTCTACTCCGTCCTCGGAGTAGACTATTCTGGTGCTTGGAAAATATTCAATTTTTCGTGGTTGACCCATTTCGTAATGGGAGTATGATTCAATTCCTCCAAAGTGCACGTACCATTTTCATGCATGATGTTATTTTGTAGGGCCCCATCCATTTTGGAAGAAATTTTCTCTGTCTTCTTCTTTTGTATCTAGAATCATATACTAGAACCAAGTCATTCACATGAAATGGAGACCAACGGATCTTTTGATCAAAGTATTCCTTCTACTTCATTTTCTTCTTATGGCTTGTATCCTTTGCTATTTCCCTCATTTACTCTAGCAAATGAAGATGTACCAACCTTTCTTTTCTTTTGAATCACTTTCATCCATCCTTTCATTTTTCATAACTCGCGGCAAATGTGGGAATATCAAACTCAATAGAAGAAGCCCGGATCAATGCCATAGGCCAACTGAAATGGAGAGTATCTTGTTGTTGACTTTCATGTTGTCCTATATGCCCACAATCTGCATGAATCCTTCTTCTATCCCATTTCTGCACTCTGCAAGGCCTGCATCTTTTGCTAGAATTTGACACAACACAAAAATTTGTTCGTTCCACTGTCCATTTGTGCTTGGCTTGTATGTTGTTGCCTTCCGTGCTTAATAGAAAACTTATTGACTAGGGCTTCTATCACCTCATTAATGAAGTGGCTTCCTTGATCCGTTATAATTTCTAATGGACAACCAAATCGGTGACAATGCGTTAATATATGAACCTTACCACTTCATCCATGGAAGTTGTTTTCAATGGCCTAGCTTCAACCCACTTGGTTAAATAATCTATGGCTACTACAATATAATTATTTTGGTGTGAGGTAGTTGGAAGTGGACCTCGATATCTATTCCCCACTTTTCAAAGGGACCAAGTGGAAGAATAGGGCATAATGGAGCTGATGAAGTCTTACGGTTACCATGTGTTTGACAAATATCACATGTATTACAATAATTATAACAATATTTAAAAAGAGTGGGCTAGTGATAACCTGCATCCAAGATCCTTCTTGCTGTAAGTTGTCCAGAGAAGTGCCCTCCACATGTACCATTGTGGAATTCTTCTAGCAGTTCCTTCCCTTGATCACGTCCAACTACCCTCTTATACTGTCCATCAGGTCCTATTCGAAATAATACTCCATGCAGAATAGAATATGGATGATTGGCTTAAGTAATCTTTCTCTTAGTCTTTGCATTGGCACCATCAGGAAACTTGAATTCATTCAGATAATTCCAAATATCTATGTATTCACTAGGGATTGTGTCAAGGGATAACAATGTTGCATCGGGGAAATCATCATCATCACAAGATGATCCTAAACCATCATAGGCTCGAGAGAGTGCATCTTCATTGACATGCTTCTTTCCTGGCCTATCTATAATATCAAATTCAAATTCTTGTAGAAAAATTATCCATCTTGCTATCCTCCCTGATGGGTTAGGCTTATTTACAATATATTTTAGAGCCCGATGATCATTACAACTAGAAATTTTTGCCCTAGCAAGTAATTTCTAAACTTCTTTACAAAGAAAATGATAGCGAGCCTCTTTTTCGATTACAAGATAATTTACCTCAAAGATTGCTCATTTGTTTGCTCCCAAAGTAAATTAGATGTTCATTCCCATTTTAATCCTTTTGGCTCAAAGTAATTCCTAGTGCTACATCCGAGGCATCAATGTACACAATGAACGGCTTGCTCCAATCTAGATTCTTCAAAACAGGTGAAGACACGGGGCTTCCTTGATTGTCCAAAAGCTTCATGCGCATTATTTCCTAGTTCATAAGTAACATCCTTCTTCAAGAAGCTGGGTTAGTGGTCATGTAATCTTTGAGAAATTCTTGATGAACCTTCTATAGTAACCCACATGGCCTAAAAATGATCTCAACTTACTTCTATTAATAGGAAATGGTAAATCTTTGATTTTGAAACTTTATCAGATCGGTATCAATACCATCTCTCGGATACAACATGCCCTAAAAAAACACCTTTAGAACATCTAAAGACACATTTTGTAGGGTTTAGTGAGGCTTGTGCTTCATCTAACCTTTGAAATGTTGTCTCCATCTAGTGCGGTGGTCTAACTTGCTCCCATAGATGCAAAAATCATCCGAAATACTCGATGAAGGTCCCAATGTAGGGTTCGAACACCCTATTCATCAAACGCTGGAATGTTCTTTGGAGCATTACACAACCCAAAAGGCATAACTCTATAAGTAAACGTTCCCCAAGGAGTGGTGAATGTGGTCTTCAACTGATCTTTCTATGCTATACGAACTTGGTTATAGCCTTTATATCCATCGGCAAAACCGTAGCACTCTGGCTAGCTACTTCATCCAAGATCGATCGAAAATGGAAGAGGGTAATGATCCTTCTTTGTTTCCTTATTGAGCTTCTTGTAATCAACACAAATGCGTAGCTTCCCATTCTTTTTATTGAGATCACAATGGGAGAAACCCATTCTAAATTCTCCATAGCAAATATGAATCCTGCATCAAGAAACTTATCTATTTCTTCTTTTACAGTCTTGGAAAAATTAGGATTCATTCTATATGGCATTTGCTTTATGGGCTTAGCACCATCTACCAGCTCAATAGAATGTTCTACCCAACTTACTTGACGGAGTTCCTTGTAATCAAAAGTGAATATGTGTATGTACCTTTGAAAGAGCTAGAGGTAGGATTCCTTCTCACTCTCCATCACAAAGCATCACTAATCTTTATTTGTTGGAGACAATCATCAAATTCTTCTTCAGATAATTTTATGGGGTCATGAGTTGGTGTGACTGGAAGGATATCCATGATTGAAACATCAACCTCACTTTCTTCATCTTCAGTGTCCACTTCACTGGTACTAGAGTAATCAGAGGATGTCCAATCATCAGTTTCATCACTTGAATCCACAGGTTCTACCTTATGATGTCGAGGGATCACATTTATCTTCACTCTCTCTCTACCACGTCCAAGTGTCATGAAACCTTCATTCCAGTAGTTTCTTGCATGAACTCTCCTTAGCCATGGTCTTCCCAGCAGCATTGGGTATGCAACAGTACCATTTTTCATCACCTGAAAGTCTACCACACATACAACACCCATAACAGATATTGCCACATTTGAAACTACACCTTATGGTTTAGTTTTTCCTTTATTTAATGACCTTAACATAAGTGTTGAAGGGTGATCAATTTTTAAACCCAACATATTCATTACAGACTCGGTCATTACATTAACTGCAGCACCTCCATCAACTAAGACATCATGAATTGAAATACCATTACATAATACCTCAGCTTGTGGAGCATAGGGATCCGCCTCTGCCTCCAAAATAGGGACCTCAACCTCCTTTCTTCGTCGAGCATTGAGTCCACTTCGCAGCTCCCGCCTCTTCTCCGAAGACATAGCCAAGAGTTGACCATATGTAATATTTGTAGGCCTTTTGGATAGATCTTCCAAGATGGAGTATGGTCCTTGCCCCTGTGAAATTAGAAAATCCTGCACACCCAACTTTCTTCTCCTATGTTTCTTACTAGTTTCTCCTTTCATCTTCTTAGGATCATTTCCATCTTGATTATCTTTTTCTTTCTTTATTTTTGTTACAAACACATCTACTTCATTATTTCTACTCTTATCTACTACATCAAAAGAATTCACAGGTGCTTTTCCTTTATCATTATCTCCTTTACCAGATGTAGAAGCTCTATCGGACAATTATACTTATAATGACCCTTTTATAACAACCATAACATACAACTTCAGAAATATTTCTTTTTGGACCTCTATCTCCTCCCGAGAGCTAAATTCTTTTCCTTTAAGAAGATTAATAGTTAATCGACCCATCTTTTTGAAAGCGAGATCTTCATACTCGGTAGATGTACTAGGAGAAATATTTGTGGTCAAGGGAGTGGTTGTGGATTCTGGACCAAAGGTGCTGGTGTAGGCTCTACTTTAGCAAAAATTTCTTTGGGCTCCTCTTCCATGCTTTGTCTTGCCTTCTTGCAATCTCCTTTGCTTGTTCAATGGTAGCTAGGCGGTCATACTTCACTCGTTGTCGATCTCACGGCTTCATCCCAAGAATGAAGTGCTTACAGAGGAGATTATCCACACCATTCATCAACCCATCCGCTAATCCTTCCTTCCGGATCTGGGCATCGAGCTTCCTCCTTAGCTCTAGAACATGAGCATGATAATCCCTTATCTTCTCCTTCTCTCCTTGGGATAGCTTTGTGATCTCGATCATGAGATCTACATATTTCTGTTGTTCACCAAATTCTTCAAGAAAACTTTCAGTTAATAAATCCCATGAATTTTTCACATTATCACCTAGTGTTTCAAACCACCTAAGTGCTGAACCATCCAAAAAGGTAGGAAAAAATTTAGTCCATTGTTCCCTTCTTATAAGGCCATTACAAATACAAGATCACTTAAACTCTTGAATGAAAGAAGAAGCATCTTCATTAGATTGAGCTGAAAAAACAGGAATCTTTCCCATTTTCAAAAGTAACCACCGTGAAATACCAACCCACAAGTACAATCAACAAGACTTATGTGCACAAATAATTGGAATCACTATACTAGAAAGTGAATTTACACCTTTCTACAAAGTAAAATAGAAATCACCATGGTAAACTATGGTAAAACTTGACTTACTGCGGTAAAAGCTCGACTTTCTTGTGGTAAACACTATTCACGGTAGAAAGTGAAGTTACTGCGGTAAATACTATTCATGATAAAAAGTGACTTTACTGTGATAAATACTATTCACACCAAAAATGACTTTATCATGGTAACTACTATTCACGGTAAAAATGACTTTACCATGGTAACTACTATGCATAGTAAAAATAAGGTTACCCTCGATTGATTTTTGACTAAGTGGGAATATCTCTCCAAAAATCCACCAACGAGGAATGGTCCCAAAGAACGGAACCAAAATGTCATCACCAATCCGACACTATGATAATTATTCACCGGGAACTCCTCGTCTATGATTATTTACTAATGCACATGACCTTTAGTTTGGTGGATGTAATCGGAAACAAAACAACAACATAACACAAGAATACCATTGACTATGATAAGACGGAATGATGACAAATCCAAAATATCAAAGTAAATGATAATATTAACATGAAATTGTTACAATCTCACCCATGAGGTACTTCAAGTGTTATTGAATTCACTTGCCTTTCACCAAGACTATGTGAGAAACTTTACAATTACACCTCTTAATGGCTTCTTCAACACACCTTTAAACCGATGGCTTCCTTTGCACACTTCCTACAATATTTCTCACTACTTCCTTCTATGCTAAATGAGGGGGTGGCCTCTCTATTTATAGAAATTCCAGGCTTATCCATCTTATTTCTAAGATAGGATAAGAAATCCACTTTGACGAATCATATTCGATACCTTAACTCTTATCTCGTACATGTAAGCTTATCTTTTAAGATAAGATAAACCTTATCATTTTACATGGGTTCCACATTTTTAGACTTTTTACAAATAAAATACACAAAATATTTATGACCTCACTCCTTGTCCTTATTACCAATATAATATTTCTAATTCCTAATCATGTAGACCCTACTTCTCTAATTACCCAAACTTTGACATTTTAACATTACCGGACCACTTACGACAAATATTTACTTTTTACAACATTCCTATTGTACTTTGACTATTACCGTACTCCACATTATTGGCGGCACCATACTGATGGTGCCGTTATCTTCTATCAGACGCTACTACTAATTATACTTAACAACATCCTATTCCTAATACATACATTAATGAAATAGAAATTACAGAGGAAAATTTTAGTGTCGACACATGCTAGTTAGAATATAATCAAATCAATCACTCATCAAGTAATGTATGTAGGACATCATAAGGTCTAACATGATGAGAGAAATGTAATGGTCCTCACAAAATAGGTGTATAACTTTGAGGTCTAGCTTGACATGGAGTATGAGATGATGGATGCTTATGTAATTGATTAAACTGATTTTTTTTTTGATATGAAGGAGATGGAGACCATATAGGACACCGAACAGATTGAAGCAGAGAAGAAATAGATGATGTAACAATAGTAATAATAAGAGGATCTATAACATGTGTAGTGATGAGATCTTGTTCTAGATCAATGACCCTATAGCATAAAAGCGTGAATGATTTGCATGTGTCCTATTGCAATCATTGTTTTTAGGAAAGAATCAAGCCACGACAGAAAAAAATTGCTTCTCTAATTCAATAGGATGAAATAATAGTGAGTGCATGTAAACATTGAATCGTAAAATGTAATCCATGATAGGTTCTATTTTACACTAGGTAGATGATCATATGTGAATCTAGGGTCATTGTTTACTATGAATCGATAGAGAAAATATTATTCGATGTCACAATAGGTACTAATAAATCCAAAGGGAAGATACATGTACCATTAAAGAGTGTTATCAGTAATACTATAGTGAAAGGATTTGAGCAATAGTTGATCATTAGAATATGAATCCATAGCTATATGGTAATGCTTGAGATGTAAATATGGATTTCCAGTACCATCGAAAAAAAAAAAAGAAAATGTAGGCATAAAGAAACCCTTAGGAAATGATGAGTTGTAAATATTTTTGGGAATAGGGTTACCATGCAATGAATTACTATCTATGGAATAATAATAGGCCTTGTTTTATAATGTGAGAGATTGAAATTGAGCCTATAAGTTCCCAACATCATGCATGAGAGACAAGATATCCCGTGAAGGAATAGTAGATGATGGAAATAATGTGTTAAGTGGTTGAAATTTTCCATTATGAGTAATCATAGGAATATCAAGAGGAGACATGGGAGATTCTAATGCTAAGGGTACAATAGATGTTAGCGCCGATTAAGTAATATGTGGAGAAAGACATGCAACATCCATATAAGTAGTAGGAATAACATCAGCAACATCCCTAGGATATGACGTGATAGATGGAGATTATGCGACAGGAGGACATGAACTAATAGATGGAGATGAAGTGATAGGAGGAGATGAATCATGAATTTTATTAGATACAATCTCATAAGAAGATAAAAATGGAGCAGGGAATTCGGACTCAACAATATGCTAAGAAGTAGAATCTTGACTATCAAATATTTCATCGAAATCAAACTTAGATTCAGGTTGAAGGATAATATTAAGTTTATCATCGACATAGAATGAAAAAGTAGCGGAACTAGTATTTGATGCATTGTGAGAATAAATTTCATAAATAGGAGAAGTATGAGATGTAGCTATAGTATTGTTGTGATTAATATGAGAATCATCATGCACATGTCTATCATCATCAAGACCAAGCATAAAATTTATAATAGCATCATCTAAGTTCTCAATAGAAATATCAGAAAGAGGAGTGTGGCTAAACATATAACAAGGTGTGCAATGAGTAAAGCTCATTAGATTAGAAACAATTCCAATGGAAGAATGCTCAAAGCTAGTAGGTATATTACATTCGTTAGCTAATATTTGTTGTTAAGTATCATCTAGAAGAGTAAAATTATTATATAGGGAAGTAAGCTCAGCTATGGTTTCTTCATCATAGATGGGATTGATACACACATGGGGCATGATTAAACAAGAAGGGGAAGAGTTATCCTTAGCCTTTAGGGTTTTAGTGGATCCTAGGGAAAATAGTTCTAAGCTACGGGTTCACCAAAATTATTCAATAAAATATAATTTATTTTATTAAAATATAAATGTACAAAACTATTGTAAATGAAATACATTGAAATGTGAATATTTATACAATTTATTTGATTTATAAATGAAGGGAAATAAAAGGGATAAAGGACTTACATTTTTTTATCTTACATCACAAGTTGACTTGGAACTGAGAAGTGTGATGAAATAGAAGAATAGACCGTCACAATGAAACACATAGAAGTTTAGCACATGTGAAATTAGCTAGATGAGGGCACCTAGAGAAGGATGGGGGTGCCTAGGATACTATGATCTGAATTCTAAGCACCCTAGTCTATAAAATAGGTAAAAACCTGCTTCTGATATGATCATTAGGGCTTCACACTTATTCTCCTTTTATTGGGTGTATATCACACTTGGATCACTAAGGTACCTATAAACCTACAATGAAGAAAGCACCTACAAAACCATCAAATAGACATCAAATCCTAAAAAGGAAAGATGCAAAATGAGGGGTCAACATTCCTCATCCACCACAATGGTGGACTTACAACTGAGCGTTGCACTACATCTTAGACCCAATGTATTTTTATGTGCTTGTGTGTACAATAGTGTTCGTAGATTTCCCTCATGCCAATGATGGCAAGGTAACATGAAATAAATACATAAAATTGCAATTGTGTGCATGGAATAGAAGTAAATACCCTTCCTATGTAGTGTCTATGTAAAATAATGGTCCAAATGCAGTCCATTTCTCTATGTCGATAGTTATCCCTTGATAAGAATAGTTCACCCATATAATGGTATGTATGGGAAAATCGAAAAGGTCGACCTCAAATGTAAAATATAAAAATAAAATACAAAGAGTACAAGGGAACTCGGATTGAAAAGAGCAGCTCGTGTTATTGCCCAACCCTCAGAACTAGTGTCAGTGAATAGTGATGACAAATGAGTGATAATTGACAAACAAGGATCCTTGAGACCTGATCAAAACTATGTGTATGAGTGACAAGTGTGTAAGAAAAATAACAATAAATACCAATAAGAAAAATGTATGGAATATGGAATGGTTCATAAGTGAATACTTTCCTTACGCAAGATCCATATATAAAACAACATACTTAGTAGTATAATAATAGTAGTAAGTGCATGATTTTGTGTCTACAAACATCTAAAAATAAACTTTTACCCTTAGGGTCATCATCACTTTTACTTCCTCTTCGTAGCTTCCACACTTCACTTTTTATCACTCCACATTTTTTGTCTCTCAAAGCATGTTCTTCGTCATCGATGTACATGGTCAATAAGTATGCATCCCTCTCTACCTTATGTTACCTAGCTTTCACTCAACAATATAAAGTAGGAAAAATGTAGACATTAAATCACACACTTGGGAAAATATCTAGGTCCTAATCACATGCATTACATTCATATGTTTCCTAAGAGAGAAAATTACTAATTGATCACTATATTTTGCCTCTTAGGTTCCTTTCTGGTCTCTTTCTTAACATTTCATACCCTACTTCCTAGTTTAACCCTTGATACTTCACCTTTTCTGGCTATGGACACCAACGCGCAGCTAGGATGCTAGCACCTAGGCTCCATCATCCCTTTTGGGAGCCCTAGACATATTTATATCTTTCTCACTCCTTTTTAGGTCCTTTCTAGTTGTTGGACATCCTTTTCTCTTATGGGTTGGCCTTTTAATGATCAATTATGAAATTCAAGCAAGAGAATCATATTAATACAATATTACGAGATCAAATTAAAGGGACCAATTTATAAGCATTTATTATCACCACCTAAGGTTACATACATAAATCATGTAAAGAGAGTCAAAGTACCCATCTAGCTTCACTCAAGGGAAAAGGCACAGGTTATTCTGCATACACTTCATAGGAGGGGAAGATAATTTTTTCTGTGCACATATCTATTTACATTTGCTACATGTAGCTACCTACTTGCTATCAAGTATGACACACATAAGATCCACCTATGGAATGATTTTGACACACACACACACAAATAAAACTACATTAGGTCCGAGATGTAGTGCAGTGATCATTCATAATATCAATTTTTTTTGATATCCGAGGATAGTCATACCCCAATTTTACATTATTATATTTTTAGGATTTGATGTGATTTAGGGTTTTACAAGTCACATATTTATTGCAAATTATAAGAGACATCAATTCT
The DNA here is from genome assembly GCA_018340775.1 of Taxus wallichiana var. yunnanensis. Taxonomy (NCBI): domain Eukaryota; kingdom Viridiplantae; phylum Streptophyta; class Pinopsida; order Cupressales; family Taxaceae; genus Taxus; species Taxus wallichiana. The sequence continues at coordinate 124,792,009 of CM031237.1, forward strand.
CATTGTGTTACATTATAGTGATGAACATCGACGGATTGTGACAACTTAATGACCTTACTCGAGATCATTTCTAGGAATCGCTCGACTCGACACCTAGATAAGGATCCTAGTTCTAGGTTCCTTGTACTCTCTAAGCACCTTGGTCGAGCCTTCCCTTGCGCTTCTACATTTTTCTAGTTCGGTTATAACCTCTTGTTTTATATTTTTACTAGTTCTCCATCTTTGCACACTTCTTGATTAATTGTGGAATCAACTAAGTATTATAAATATTCATTTCACTTAGGGTTTCATTTATCTTTCTTATTACTTATTTCACTTCTTGTACTATATATTTTTATTTATCGATGTGACTATGAAATAGGCTATCTATGGTTTTGAAAAAAAGATGGATTTTTTTAAATCAATATTGAGGATATTTAAAAATAATGTTCATCATCATGTGTTTTTATGATGAAGGAGGTGAAGAGTTCTTTCCCCTATGTGAGAATGAGGTTCATTTTAGTAACGATTCCCTCAAAAACCATGTATGGACCAAAACAACACGAGTGCCTAATTAGGTAATGAGAAGGAAATGTATATCATCTACTTGAGTTGAAGTAGCCCATGATCCACAGTAGGAGCATATGGAACAACAACCGTATGTGTATAGATGTGGAATAGGGTTTTAGAGGAAATGGTGTCAATAATGGGAGGTGTGATGGTGGGAAGTGTGTATGTGGGTTATTTAGGAAGCCAAAGAGATGCATTATCAATGTGTGGAGAATGAGATTATGTGGCTATGGGAAGGTCATTTGGATGGTGTGGATGAATGATAAAATTAGGAGGTGGACCGATGATAACCTTAGGTAGAGGTGAATGACCCAAGATAATAGTGGCGGAGGGACACTTATGTGGAACATGAGAGAGAGAGAGAGAGTTTGCGAGAGCAGGAGTGAAGAGAAATGACACCTTTATATTCTAATTGTTATAGTCAATCATGGAGAGCATAACAATCATTGTGATGGTGGTCATTGATGTAGTAAAAATTACAAAATGGATGGTCATGATTGTGGCGCAACTGAAAAGGTACATGATGATGGTGGAAGGAAAATGGATTAACCACTTATCAAGTAAGGTACATAAGAAATCATGTGGTTTAATAACATGTGAAAATTGCAATGGCTCATGGGTGGGAGGTGGAGAAAACTTAGGTGAATTCCAATGTTGTGGTGGGGAAGGGAGACATTTACGTGGAGGACGACAAAGATATTGTAGAGGAGGGTCAATAGGTGTCCGAGGAGAGGACATAGTAGGTAAGGGAGGAATAGAAAAAGTAGAAGGTGGTGTTATAACATGATACAAAAATTAAGTCCTTTTATAAATCAATAACCTTATAGCACAAAATAGTAAATGAATCACATGTATCATACAATATCCTTTATTTTAATGGAGGAATTAAGCCACGACAAAATATAAATTACATTTCTAGATCAATAGGCTAAAACAATAATTGATACATGTAAGAATTAAAGTGTAAAATTTAATCTAATATTGGTTCTTTCTTTCCTTGATGCAAAGAAGGAAAAAATTCATATGTAACTTTAGGACCATTTTTAGAAATAAAATGTCTAATAAAAACATCCTCCATATCATAGTAAGTACTAATAGATCCATTAGGTAAATGAGTATACTATTGGAGAGCATGATCAAAAAGGATATTACGAAAGACTTTCAATAATAATTGATCATTGGAATAAGGAGCCCCGGTTACTTGGTAAATATTTATATGTAAATAGGGATTGTATATGCCATTGAAACATGAAAAAGTAGTCATGATGAAACCCTCGGGGAAAGTGTAAATTTTAATCTTATTACGAATGGGATTTCGTAGAAGGGAATTATTTTCAATGTAATAATTATTGGCTCTACTCTCAAGGGTAAGGTTATGAACTTGAGATTGAAAATTACCAACATTATGCATGAGTGAGAGGATATCCTATGAGGGGATGGTTTATGAAATGAAAGGCACATTGAGGGGTTGAATCTTGCCATTGTGAGTGATCATGGGAACCTAAGAAGGGGGAGTGGATGTGGAAGGATGGGATGGAGGTGTGAGAGGAGGAGATGGATGTGGAAGCTCTATAGATGTACTAGGTGTAGGATCATGAGACATAGTAAGAGGTGTATTAGGGGTAGGATTGGTTTCAAAATTCTGTCATTAGAAATAACATTAGAGGAAAGAGGAGGTGTAGATTCACATTCAAAAATTTTAATTGAATAAACATCATCATTAACATGTGTAGTATCATTATCAGAATCTAAGTCACTATCAATCATATTTTCACAAGAAAGGATTTCATCAACATACAAGGAAATGATAGGAGTGCTAGCATTAGATCTATCATGAAAATAAATGGAAACATTTCTAGAATTAAGAATAATAGGAGAAATAGATTCACATTCAAATTGACTAATAACAGGAACATCATTATTCATATTTACATTTACGATATCGAAATAGAGTCATTATCATCCATATTTTCACAGAAATAATTTCATCATGAAAAGAATCTACATTATTTCAATTATTTTCCATAATATAGGAGGAGGAGGATGGAGGGTCATTCTAGCTATGGGAAATGATGGAGAATGTGTACTAAAGTTTTTGTCAAGGAAAGCTATGCAAATATCGAGGTTTGGAAACCAACAGAAGAGAATTTTTGAAGTCAAGGAGTTATTAGAGGACCTTTGGATCATATTAAGGATGGTGAATGAGGTTACAAAATTTAGATTCTTCAATGACATTAACAAATACTAGATGCATTTGCATATAGGTCATATCCTGCATTAGAGATGGGAACCTATTTTTAGCCATGAGGGTTTGTGATGTTAGGGAAAGGAGTTCAAAAAAGAGTGGGGTTCACCAAATTATTTAATATAAATGGAATTAAATATAATTTTAGAGTAACTAATATAATAAATGATAATATACAATAATTATACAAGTGTTAAGTACCTAAGCAATGTAGAATCTAACCATATAAGAAGGATAGATGAATTAGTTGGTTCCACAATCTAGAGGTAGTCAAAATTGTGTATCTACTGGATCTTCCTGGAAATGATGCAACAATGGCTGGTTGAGAGTTTTGAAACTCGTTTCTGTGTAGGATAAGAGTTTCCAAAAGAGAACAGGAGGCCCTAGGCACTATTGTACATCCTTGGCACTAGTTTTTGTGTATATATTCAGGATCTACACCTTTTTTGGGTCTCAACGTCTTTATTTCAATATCTTCTTTGTCACTCCTACTTCATTATTAGGGTTTTGGTTGTACCTGTAACTTGCAAAAAACCCGTCGGTATCTACAAAATCTCACAAACACATTAGATCTGAATAAAATATGAAATATGTGAAGTTGGATAGACCCTAATATTCACCTGATGAGTGATGTTAGTCCCGAAAACTACACTACATTTCAGACTCCATGTACTTTATGTTCTTGAGCGTAAAATAGTGGCTTTTGGTTTTGCTTGCACGTTAATTGAGGCCAAGATAGCAGGCTATAGCTAGCTTTGATGTAAATTTGTGGTATGTAATTCATTACTTCCCCTTCCTAAGGAGTGTATGTAACCCAAAATATAGTTCCTTTGATAGTGGTTATAGTATGTAGATGTAATAGTCATTTTTAATTGTGCGCTGAGAATAATAGTGTGCATTTTTTTGTATATATATGAGTCTCTTGTTTGAATTTCCACACTAGTGACACAAAAGGTCAATTATGAACATGGAATAAGGATAATAAAAGATAAAAGGATAACAAAAATGTCAAAATGTGTAAAAACTAAACATGATGGAAGCACCCATAATGGACACAAGTTCCGGGGCACTAGTGTTCAATGTGGGCACTAGTGTCTTGAGGTAAATAATGAAAAATATGAAAATACAAATAGACATGGATCCCTGTGACCTGACCAAAAGTGGATGCAGAAATGAAAATGTGGAAGAGAGTTATAGTAGAAAATAATCAAAGACATAGATGGACAAGAGATAGTGTCACCAATGAATACTTTTCTTACTTAAGATTCATGCATATAACAACATACTGACGACATAGTAAAATAGTAATATGTGCGTGATTTTATGTCTACACTTGCGACTTGTCAAATTATCTGTAAACATGGTAAAAGTAATGGATGATGGCATGGTATTCCCTATTACTAATTTTTTTCACATACATTAAATTTTCCCATCCACAAGTATTTACAAGATTAGTACAGAATAAAAGAGAGTAAACATCACATATGCAATTTCCTTTCGTTATCAAGCTAGAGAGAAAAAAGGAGAAGAGAGAAAAAACCATATTACCCACAAACTAGTTTGACCGAACAAAACAACTAAATGAGTTCTATAGGGTCATGTAATAGTGTTGATAGACTTTCCAATAGTTATCCATTTAAGAGAAGATTCTATGATTGTTTTCTAATATTACAGTAAGTCTATGGTAATGTGCAATTTAGCCCAAATGGCCTAAAAAAATGGGTTCCAAAAACAATTTATCTAAACACAAACTCACCAAGAATAAAGTTTCATTTATTCTCCTATCTACTGAGATATAAAAGAAGTTGACAGAACTTAGATTTGGCTACCAAGATTCAAATGGAGGCCACTTTTCTGGATCTACTCGTTGTGATCGATTCAGTTCAACTTGTCCTCGAATGACTGCAGGCATACCAAACCCTCATACAACACAAACTTCCAATGTGATTTTATCAAAAATAAAGTTTGAATATGATTTCCTCCCAAAATACTAGAGGTATGATGTGATGGAACTTCGTTTCTTGATACGGTGCCAAAATCATGAGCCAAACCCAAATAGAATTCTTAACTCGTTGCATTTGTCCAATGTTGCGATATTGACCAGTGATCTCCTAGATGTGTGACATAATTTGTCCAACAACTAGCTATAATCATTCTAGGGGTTGATGTGGCATCCCACATCACCAGTTAACATATTTAAGGCATATTTTCTAGCCACTGGATTTGGAGGTGGTGTTTTGCGAATTATCAAAAAATATTTTTTAAAATTGTTTTCTAAGTGTACAAGTAGCGAATAAACACTAAATATGAAGATCAAATTTGTCATTTTGGAGGCTTTCTGTTATATTTGTTTATCATCTATGTATTTCATTATTGTGGGGTGTGATTTGTGGCAACATTAAGACTCAAATATGCCTTTTCATTTGTGTATAAAAAGAAAATTTTAAATGTTCTTTCTACTACCAAATATTTAAAAATATAATTTTTTACTTGTTTAAATTGTCAAAATCCATTACGGATTAAAAATAATAAAATATGAAAACATGTTAGGAATATGAATAAAAACAATTCCTAGTAAGAAATGAAGAGGTGTACGAGGATTCCAAGCCAATTGAAGATGCTCAAGGTGTGATTCCACTACAAATACATTTGTTAACTAGTTCATGTGCATTGCATGTGTTTCCGCATCCTGCATACATATCTAACATGGAAGTGAGAACTTCAACTAGCTAAAAAAATCTGCTTTCCTTTCTTCCATTGATGGGCTTCCATACATTTCTCTCAGGACCCTTTCTCGAAATAGGCTCAAAGGATCCTAACAAAGGTAGAGGAGACTTTTCTTTAAAAGAGAACATTTAAATTTGTAGTGATTGAGAGGATTTGTTTACTTTTCCAAAAATGGCAAACATAACAAGCTTCCACTTCCAACTAAGAAAAGTTATATATTGTAACCTTAATGTTTTGGAAAATAAAAAAGGGTTTCTGTCATCTCTTGTTTACTTTTAGTTGAAAGAAAAGAAATTACGTTGTTTAGTGCACCATCCGATCAAGTCTCTAATTTTCATTTTTCTTAAGTCAAACATTATTGAATGTCAAAACTTGGATGAGTGTATCTATTAATTATTGTGGGCATAGCAGTCGAACCAATGTGAAACCACAATCACACCACATACTAAGGATATTTATGCATAGTCAGAGATATTGTCTTGTGAGACGCATTCACGAGGATTTCAATTTCATTTCAACAAACTCATAGAGCCCTTTCACCTCATAACCAAGGACATGTCATGCAACCCCAAGAATGTAGTCACGCATACTTGGGCATACTCCCATATGACAAAACAACACAATACAAACAATATTTAGCCATCTCACCAATAGGCATGAAAATCCATGTAGCATCCTTGATGAAAATTTATCAAAGTGTCCTTAAAAACAATAAAGCTTCAAGTTACCAAAAAGAGATAAAATCCATTAAATAAAAGAAATAAAAATAAATTGCTAAGTTTCGCATTGAAACAATGAAAATATCACAATAAACCCAAAAAACCAAGAAGATCATAAAATATTTTTAATAAACCAATTAAATAAAATGTTAGTCCTGAAAAGACAAGCCAAGTTTACAAATAGAACACATGAAAAATCCATATCACAATCACTACGGAACCTTTGTGGTCCGCTTATAGAAAGTACTAATCAATATATATATATATAATATGGATCCAATAAGATATATGTCATGATCTCTTCTCTCCTAGGTTGAAATATGTCTCTAAATCACCAAAAACTACCAATAACTATCACCACTATCAAATGTCATAACTATAGATTATATAGGACTCAAGAGAAACTATCCAATCTCCTATTAATCTGTCAATTTGTTTCCAAATTTCACCAAGAAGTAATATTGTCCGAAAAGGTACGAAGCTAAGTAAATGAGAAAAAGTTTTTAAATTTCTTTGGGATCGACATCGTACCAATCCATAACAAGGAATTTGGCTACCCACTACACAACATACTCATCAAGAGCCACATGCCTAGTTTGATAAGTGGACCAAAGAATATTAAAATAAATTCACTTGACACACTAACTAGACCCAACATGACACTCACGATATGTGTAACAAGCAAAAAGTACATTATACACATTAACAATTTATCCTAAAGGCTTAAGTGTTTCAAAATCTACTATGATGCCAACTGTAATGCCCACTATTTTACCACATAAAATGTATCCGAAAATGAATTTTTTTCTGTTATATGATGTAACATGAGAAAGAAGTTGCACTGATCACAAGACACATAGTATAAATTCAGTGAACACATGATTTACTGATTTACTTTTGCATGTATTATATTTTGTTACTTAGGATTAATAATTATCCAGAGAACAGGAGAAAGTATTTATAAAACATCATTACAAGTTTTTAATCTTTGGTAACTTTCATTCTAGGATCCATTCCGATGATATAATTCCATATTTTTCTCTCGTTACCTATTTCAAAACATAGAGGTCCACTTAATTCTTGAACATAAAAATGTTAAGACCAATAGAATACAACTTCAGTGAGACCCTTAATAAACATTAGCCATCACTCAGGACGTGATGCGTGTATGAGTAAGTTACTTATTCCATCGTAGGTTTTCCTATCCACCATTCTTATATGGAGTGAAGATCACGAAGTATAACTAAACATAGGGAGAAGAGTATAACTCAGAACACCTTTCACTAGGTCCATACACCTTTCACCAAGGTGTTTTATAGGTACATTAAGTAGGGACACCAAAATACAAGTTTTTCCACACTACTATGACAAAAATCCCATCCACGGTATAATGTGATATCTCAACCAACCTTTCCACCAAGGACCAATACTACCCAGGGTATGAGGTTCTCATACAATACTAACCCAAGATCAAGGGTTATTAAGAGGATCACTTACTGAACCCCTTAAATTCCTAAGGAATTTCCTTCTATGATAAAGGCTAAACTTGGCTCAAAATATATTTCATGCATGACTTTGAACCATCTAATAGCACACTAGGAAAAATAATGTTCACGTATTCATATATGCACATAAATTCATTTGATTGAACAATGTTTCCACTATACACTATGCATTATACACCTAGTTGAGCCTAAGTGAAGGCTATATCCATAAATACAAGGGAGAGGAAAGGAAATTATTTTTAATCATTACTATATGCATATTTCATGAGTACATTATATTCAATTACTCATTTGGTGTAAGAAAGGGGTCAAAGGTAACCAAAATTCTTGAGCATGTATGTCCTCACAAAAGAGACGAAAATGTCAATCCACATCCACTCTGTAACATCCCCACTATTTTTATGTGAAATGAATAGTGGATTTACAACATTCTTCTACATTAGGCCTATAATGTTGTTGGTTACTGTTCATGATCGTAGTTTATTTTCATTGCTTTAACATGCTTGAAATAATGTGATTAAGTCACTAATGGCTAAACAAGTGCGTATAATTAATACTTGGGTTATGTTCTTTCTTGTTATGTTACATTGTTGGATAAGACTAAAAAGTTCCTAATTCTATCTCATACTTGAAGAAGTTTCACAATACATGTTATTTTATATTTGTTGGGAGATTGTGAATAATTATAGTATCAAGTTGCACATATCAAGGTATGAATACAATTATTATGTTTTAGTGTCACTTACCTTTCATAGAGATGATCACATTTGATAGGCAATTAACATTACTTGTTCATTGAGAATATGATCTTGTCTATTTCAAGAACTAGAGTAATAATGGAATTACTTAAGGTTCATGCTATTATAAAGGTACATGAACTAAGGGTGGGAATATGACTCAATGTAATTTTAATATAATCACCATTATTTTTTCTTTAACAAATCTTGGCAATAATAATTTAAGGGCCTAATTAAAGGTTTTAGGTTATTTGAATTATTGTTTTGAAACTTTTTGTGTATAAATCTTGGTATAATGAAAAAGGACACTAAATTTATACCAAACTAAGTTCAAAGTTCCAAGTGTGTTAAGGCTAAGGTACATTTTAAAATCTTGGACATAAATTGTGATGGCCCTAGATCAGAACTAAACTACAATTTATGAATTCGAATTAATCAAAGCATAGATGGTAAGGGTGATTTGGCACCCACCTCTATAATAACATGTACTAAATATGGAATTGATGGGGTGCATTTATCAATAACCGCCAACCACCCTTTGGGGAAAACACATTGTTGGAGGTTCAAATACCAAGGTATCTAACTCTACTTAGTGATCTATTTGTAAAAGTAAATAGGCTATGCTAAATATAAATGAGAACAAGTCGGTGGTTTGATTTAAGAGGGAAATACCACTGCCTACTACCATGCATTAGTTATATCGAAAATACCCCACAATCTCCAGAAAACATCAAGTGGTTTTGGAGAAAAAGTGGTCGATTTAGTTCTATTGTTGTTTTAAATGTTTGAATTTTAAGCTTGAGCTTTGAATGTTCGAATCTTGCACTATTATTGGTTCACTGTGTATTTTTGATCTTGCATTTTATTCTAACTAAAAGTGGAAATATTTTTGGGAAGCATTGATTTCGGGTTAAAAATTTATATCATGGTGAAGTTAAGAGGTTCTTTTCACTTGTTGAATCAAATTTCGAGTTGTGTTTGCAAGGTAATCTTGGAAACAGAAGGTAAAGAATAAGGCTCTTGATAACATGCATGATGAGCTCTATCTCTCTCTTAATGGCTTACTCCATTTATTATTTGTGTAAATCAAATCTCTGTAGTTGCTTTCATCAGATTTGTGGAAATGGGTTTCTAGGAAAGGCACCATACTGGTCATTATGGTTTTGTTTTTGTTATTTTTTTATGGGTTCGAATGGAATCTTTGGAAGGTTACAAATATTTAAATGACTATTATTTTTATTGCTTGTAAGAGATGAATTCTTATCCAGTTAATAACCTATTGGGATAATGTTATAGTGACCCTAGTAATATTAGATTCTCTACCTTTATTATTTTTTTGCTCTTCCGATATGTATTCAATATGTATCGATGTGTGTATTTTATAAATTAAATACCCATAATATTTGAGTGTCAAATATATATATATATATATATATATATATATACATTTGAATTGAATCTTTGGATTCAAGTGTGGTTATCCTAGTTATTATCGTTCTTTGTCATTATTAGAATTTTGTTACCTTTTGTAAATCTACAGTGGTTATCATGGCTTGTATTTTTTTGATAAAAGTATAAACCCTAAAGATATGGGTGTCATTGATATAAATACTTATGTTTGTATCAAATCCCCAGATTCAAACCTTGGTATCGCGTGGTTATCAAACTCGAATTCCTTTATGTTTTTATTTGATCTTGAGACTTTGTTTTGTGTGAATGGTTTGCAAAGATAGATGTTGTTGTGGCTTCTTCGTTTCGATTTCAGATATTTTTTATGGTATTTATGGTTGTGATTTCTATGAATCCTTATCTCTACCTTGGAGATAAGTTTTTATGATCAAGACCCAAAATCATATATGGGTGATCTGTCAAAGTGTATAATTTGTTTGAGGCTTTTGTTTTGTATGATTATGTACCTTGCTTTTATGGAATGGCCTTAGGTAAATTGTATCTTACAAAAATTTAAGGAATTACGATCTCTGTGTTTGGTTGATGAATAAACTTTGAAAATTTCTTTGTTCTAAGTGTGAATGTGTTATCGTACACATTAATAAGATTACAAATGTATCAACATGGTATTATTGTGTTCATTTCATCGATTTGTTTCATCTATTTAGAGTGGTTGTTTCATTGAGAAGGGAATTTCATGACCTTGGATATTTCGTAGTCACTAAGGTAAATAGTCTTTACCTTAACCTTGTCGAATCTGATTACTCTCTCTTTGTGAGGTTATTGATATTTTGATATTAGATAGTTAATGGTTTATGATTAGTAAGACTTTTATGACTAGAATTATATGATTTGGATTCAATAAGTAGTTGGGTTGACTATAACCCCTTCTTGAATTGATATTATTTTATTGTCATGAGATATATGATATGTTATGATGTTAATCATGAAGATATGTATAAGATATATTTTCTAAATATTGACTAGTATAAATGTTACCTTAAGTTGTTGAATATATTTGAGTGACTAAATATTATTTGATACTTATATAAGTTATTTGGGATTATGTAGCATCTATATGATTATTGAAGTTTTGAGGTAAGTTGATAAAGATCGATTAATAGTAAACTAAACTATCTTGTGATATTTATTCTTAAGTAAATAAATTTAAAGGAAGATCGGTAGTAATATGGATGCCAAACATTTATCTTGTTATGCTTGCCATTGTTGTATTATGTTTTCAGAAGTCGATTATATGATTTATGTTTTTTGTAACATTTCATTTGTATAAATATTAAATGGCATAATTCATTAATTAAGGAATATATCTTATCATGCCAATTCTTTCAACCCGACCATTTCTAACATTTTATAGATGGAGTAATTTAAGTATTAAAGGTGAATGAAGTTGAAATAATTTATTTTTCATTTTGATTGATTAAAGTCTACAATGTACTGAAATGTGAATTTGTAATTAAGAGAAATATCATTGTAATAATTAAATGATTAAGAGGAAAAATTATCCTATTCGGTTCACATCCGCTTCGGAAATGAAATAAATAAAGATGTGTTCATTTATTAGTTGAGTCTTGATTACATCATAAATTTATATGAAAATTTTCTTTATATTAATGGAATGAATGTTTGGAAACTTATGGGAATTAATATACTATTATAAGTAACGCATTAAAAATATGTACTCAAGGAATAATGCGTTCTTATTATCAAGTGATTCTATTGGGTTAAGAATATCTTGTTGTGTTTCATAATTAAATATAGTAAATATTTTAAATGGTACATGTATTTGAAGTTATATATGATTGACTTATATAAATTTGGATTGTTGTCTAATATTTGTAATTGATTCTATTAAGTCTTTGTTCTAATATTAATATAATAGTAGTGTAGACGGATTATATATGATTTGCAATATTAATGCAGAAGGATGATTTAAATCTACAACTAGTAATTATAATGATCATGTTTGAATGACTCTAAACATTTAATTGATATTTGTGAATCCCTTATTTAGATTATTAGGTATGAATTCTATCATGATGAGAGTATCACTGAACCTTAGGAATTGTCATGTAGTAACTTAAAAAATTATCTTAACTCTATAGGATACAACATTTTGACTAGAAGAACTCGTGAGCCAACTTGATATAGCCTCTTCTACGTAGTATCCATTTAATGAATAAGGTCATTATTTGGCTACTACGGAGAAGCGATATGTCGAGTTATCATGTATAGCTCCTCTAATTGTGATAGTCATAATGCTTTAAGATGCAAGTGATGTTAAAGGTACAAGTACAGATTGTACCAAATGGTTAGGTACCCGATGTCATCTTATGATGACTACGGGGAAGGAAGTAGACTCCTAATTATGCAAATCTTTACAGAGATGCTAACTCTCCCTTACTCATCCTAAGCTAGCATAGTGGCGATTACCCACCCATACAATTTGATCTCGAATTAGTACCTTTGTACGTAAATCATAAATGATTATAACTACACTATTTAGTCCTAATCGAGATAACAAAAATTAATTCATATGGTGAAATTCGAGTTCCTATTTATGAGTGTGTTTTCACGGAACTGAGCATGGCATACATGTCTCTAAAAATTTGGCTGAAGTAGTGTAAGATGTTGATTACACTATCCTAATTTCACCAAGATCTAAGATGTAGGATACCATATGGGTTTTAGAAACGAATACCTATGTATACAATTAGAAAGTGTTACTTAATTATCAATGTCTAAAACATAAAACAATAGTATACCTTGTATACAAACTCACAAAGAGTAATACATAATGGATAAAAATTAATCCGACTCATATAATTTGCACATGGTTAACTCTTATAGGATGGTTTGACTAAGATGATTTTGGTTCCAAATTAAGTTAATTTAGAACAAGGAAACATTGTGATCTCGATAAAAAAAAACATCTTGTATTAAAGTCTTAAAAGTGGTTGTTACACACTCAAATGAGAATAACATGATACAATGAAGAGGTCTTGATCAAATGAAAGATTAAGATGTTATGACCCCTGTATATAGGTTCTTGGTATTACATTTTCAAACTTACCAAATTTACTTGTGATTAAACATTGAATCTTTCCACTTATAACATTCACTAAAACCTGTATCTTATCCTTATAAGTTACAAGTTTTCTCATTTCATTTGTGTTAAGAAATAAAGAGTACATCTCTTTTACTGTATTTCATATACACGATTTTTAGATATGTTTTTCACTTGACATAAATAATTTTTTGTATAATTTATATTAAAACCATTCCGATATTTACTCATTTAAATTTTTTTCTTCCTACATTTACGTTGTGAAGTTACGTCTCCACTTATCAATTTATGTGGTAAAAACTTAGTAACCAACACATATTTTTTACAACACCTACATCCCATCATGAGTCATAACTATGTTTAAATACATACTCATCTAAAGAAAGTCTATATTTAAGGTGGGGTTCCACACTATACATAACAAAAAAATTCACATATGTTCTTATTACCACATGGCTATCGTAGGATAAAGAAAATATTAGTTTAATGTTTATCATTCCTTCTTCTCTAATGAGATATAATCATACACATACTATTAAGTAAATTAAAATTAAACCTTCACAACATACAAATGTTCACTTTGTATTTCCATTATTTAAACATCTCCATGATATACCCTTGAAAATCCTACTATTCCCCCCTCCCCCCCTCTTTATAGTGGTCAAGTGATAGCTACCAAGTTTTCATATTGAAAAATTATGTTGGTTTGGATCATCTACTCATGCATTTTCTAAAAGTTTGACACCCCAAAAGAGTCACGAAAAGATGTAGCCACAAAAGATCACCTATAAGTGGAATATCAATCGCCACTAATTTATACATGAGTCAAGTAGTTTCAAATGTGAATGGTTGGGTTGTGACCATAGTCAAGGACTATAACAATATTGTTTAAGTTGAATATTAGATAACCAAATTCAAATCTCATTTCCAATAGTGATATAACTCTATAATTGTAATTAACCACCTTCCCATTTACATCTTACTATTATAAGTGCTAGATAAAACACTAGACAATTGGATGCATTTTGGTAGAAAATGTATGATTTCAATAACTAAACAACTAAATATAAAATGGTTCAAAGGTTGGCATGGGTTGTATATAAACAAAAATTATATTATTTTCCAAGATTATGATTCTAGAGGGGCCAAGTTTATATTCTCTATTCATAATCACACAATTTTTGAGATTTTGCAGTTATCACTCTCAAGTGGACCATAGATGAATAAGTACAAGAAAGTATTCAGTTCATTTGATACAATGGGAACTCTTATAACCCATCAATGACATAGGTTGAGGATAACCTGTAGAGTGGGTTGTTTCCCTAGGATAGATCACCTAAACTAATTCTCTAGCAAGGTTACGGGAGAAAAATAAACACAAACTTAATGAAAAAATGTAAAATAGGTGATATACCAATGTCTTGGGACCTTTGATTGCTTAAAACACACTAGGTTGACTACTAAAGAACAAATAACATTCACTTCAATTATTGTTTGATGGGATTTTACACTCATAAAGGAACTAAAATGCACTTAAATTACATGTAAAACCTTACAAAACTAACTTGATGGAGGTGTATTTGAGTTACAACCATACAAAGGAAATAAAAATTCACTAACACATATCAAAACACATTGCAACACACTTCAAAAAGCTATAAATGAAAGAAAAAGACAAATCTTCATTGCTTCAACAAGGTGTTGTAGTATAATCTCTTCATAGCTTTGATCATACAAAATGAATAAATCCCCCTTGCTTTCAATTGCAAGGTATATATAAAAAGGTAGAAGAGGCTCTAACTCAACTTTTGTTCAAAAAAATAGCAATGTAATTCATGTTTTAGACATAGCTACTAAAAATAGCTAGATGTAAATAAACCCATTGTAAGGCTATAATTACCCCTCCATGCATAATTACACTCCCTTGCTAACAAAGAAAATTTATAATAAAGCAATAATAAAATTCATGATTAAAAAAGGGAAATTTTGGCTTGGATGGTCCAAATCCTCGTTGAAAGCAGAAAATGTATAACACTTAGCGAGAAGGCATACGGAAGATTCACATGGAAGAGCAGAGAACATTTAAAGATACACGAGGATCGGGAAGAAATCACGTGTGAAGGATAGAGACATTCGAGACTTAGCCATTTACATGATTATGATATATTTTTGGAAGATGGTGTGCGGAGTACATAAATGAGATGAAGGCTTGTACGACACACATAGGCTATTTTTGGAGGAGCGTCTACTAAGAGTTTTACATTGGATCAAACTAATAATAAGATTACTACTTCTAGTTAACTATGAGAGGTCTATTGTTAGCATTCTTGCATGTGAGCCTATTATTGTAAAGGTGCATGGCTATTCTTAGCATGCGACCTATTTTGGGATTAGATAAGCGATTTCTTATGCGTGTAAATAGGATTGGAGGTATCACACACTTTTTAGACGTAGGAATAATTTCAGAACCTTTATGATGATGATATGATTTTGACCCATGTTGTGGATACGTGGTTCTATGGTTTTTTAAACAACTATATCTTAGAGTACTCAATTTCCACTTATTCATGCCCAGAGGTGGTTGAATTGTAATTTTTATGATATCCTAGGGAACTTACCTCCAAGGCATTCCCTTGGTGATAAAAATTTTGATGGTAACTCGGAACTTGGAGAGAAAGCGATGACTAACTAAACCCCACCACGCGAAGGGGAAGGAGTATGGTGAAAGATGGAAGACCTCGGGAAAAGAGGTAGAGAGAAGAAAGGTTTCTTAATTATAATGAGGCATATGAGAGGGAGATAGAGAAGTATTGGGATGTTGTAGAGTGAATGACATTGAGGAGAGAGATGGCTCGTGAAGGATTTGGAGTTCATGTAGAAGGCATGGAGCTAGAGCATCAGGAACTCCCCCATTTGGGAAAGCATGATAAGGAACCCTCCTTTACCACACATCCGAGTCTACTCCGACAACCTTTCCCTTGCACTTGGTCTTCCAGATTCTAGTACGAAAAACATTTAGCAAGCTGATTTAGACAAGAGGTGAGAAGGAGTAAGTCATATAGAAAACACATCAATGACTACAAAAATATCTTTATTATTATTCGAGAGGTACCTTTTCAGTTGTATCATCCACATAGAATTCAAAGTGCGCATAATTTTTAACTCTCTTACGGGAGTAGTAACACTTTGCAGAGTGTAGGGTACATTTCAGTGCTACTATTGGGACACAGGGAGTACATCTTCCGGTCCGAATCAAGGCTATAGGTTTAGGATTATGAGGATTAGGTTGCTCTAGTGGATTTGGTGGTTCTAGAGGTAGAGGAAACATAGGAGGTTCCGGATCGGGTGGGCGGTGGTCCGCACCAACCCCAAAATATTTACATTGATATGTATCTTCATCTTCCATAATATATGGGCATAGAAGATGATGTTGAACACATGAAGATGTGTGAAATACTATGGTGGGAAAAAGGAATCAGGGCTTCTAAGCGTAGGGCAACCGAATTTTCTACTACGCTACAAGGGCACCACACAGTTCGTATAGAAAGTTTGACCGGTGGAGACTTGTGTAGACTATGTAACTTTAAGAGATGTTTTCCTTAAAGAGTTTCACATCCCTAAGTTTGAGCAGAAGAGTATAAGTGCACTCAAGGATATTAATTAAGGCACTACTGAAAGTGTTAGAGAGTATGATCCTCATTTCAAAACGATGTTATCTAAAATTTCTTATGATATTAATGCAAGCCCGGCATGCGCAATGGTTTGTTTGGGGCCTTATTACACCTTTTAGAAGGGCATTATCACATAAGGCATACAATGATCTGCATGAAGCACGTGAAGTAGCTTCACATACGAGGTAGTTACAAGTATAGAAAGTGGGGTGAGCCAATTTTTAGAAGCAAAGATCGTAGCTATGGCGAAGCGATTGGAGAAGCTATTGGTAAATTCAGCACATGAGATGTGCATAAGGATTTTTCACACAAATTGTGAAGTGAAAGGTCACACAAAGGATAAGCTGTCCCCCGCATGATTAGTATGTTCATTGTTATTGGACTATGAGATATGTAATTTAAACCATGATGCTATGCTTTGCCTATTATTACAACATGCAATAAGGAAGAACTTCTCTTTTACTATAAAATTTGTAGGTCCACAACTCATGACACAAAATACTACCAAATTGATTGGCGAGATCCATCATGCTATAGATATTGGTGTACAACAATGACAGGAGTTTCGAGATAAATCTAAAGGCAAGAATGAGCACCAAGGTCGGGATCAAAATCAAGTGCACTATGATTAGAGTGAAGGCCATTTTGAAGGAGGTCATGGCAGAGGCCGAGGGTACCATGGTGGTGGAAGAGGTGATTTCCCTGTGAAACATGTGGATCTCCGACCAATACATGCGTGAATTTCCTCGAGAATATTACATGTTTTTTCCGTGGAAAGAATCATAGTTATGAGGAATGTCCGGACTTGTATGAGAATCTTAGCAAGAAACATAAACAAGAAAATGAATGCATGAGGATGGTTAGGATACAACATCTTTGTGGAAAATTAGTAGATGCCCAAGTTGGAACCGAGAATATGAGGCATTACAAGTAAGGATCACTTCCCACACTAAAGTGTAGCGTGCGAAAGAAGCATTGTAGTAGAATCCTACCATCACTAAGGATGAGGTTTTACATGTATGGTACATCGATCTTGCCCATCGAAGGAGGTTTTTAAGGAAACCATGAGGGCACTCGAGAAAATCTTTATTGTGAAATACGGTATTTAAAGGAGCAAAAGAAAGCATCAGAGACAGTCCAATCTAACATGGATGACTTTAAAGGAGTGTGCAAGATGTTGCGCTAGGATAATATCATTCCACTGTTAGGGAATTGGTTAAAGGGAAATACTTCGCGCACAAGTATTGAGACTGGATGGTAGATCCTACATGTAAATCTTCCCCCTCAAAGCCTAGATTATGACAAGGAAATCACTATGAATGTTGTTGTGGATGGGTGGATTTTGAGTAATATATTGATTGATACAGCACAAAATTTAATGTTCTTACCTTCAATGCATGGGTACAAATGGGGATACCTCCATTATAGCCATCTTTGAATGTATTGTTCATGGGTAACTGTGACTAAGGCCACCCCCATCAAATTTTTAAACGATGCATCCATTACCATACATGGATCCAAGTTCACTTTGGGTATTTTGAGGTTTTAGCATTGGTAGAGGTAGATAGCTTCCCATCTCTATAGAGGTTTCCTTGGTGCTATGTAAATAATCTTGATATTTTGTTCAAAAAGGGTTATATAAGATTTAAAAACAAGGAGGAAATGGTTATCATCCAATTAACAAATGGAAAATATGTGCCCTATGTTGATCCCTTTAGTGAGGAAGACCTTAATAGGATTTATGTACGCGTCATCTAGGACCTAGAGGTGCATGAAACATATAAAGACAAAATCATTTTGTGGGAGGATGCACGCAGTCTATTATCGATACTATGAGTGTTGCTTGTGATAATTTGGCTCATAACACTTATGATTTTGTAGGCGTGATGTAAATAGTATATCGCTAGGGATATCATATCATGTTATATTAAAATAATAGGTAACTACTCAAGTACCTCGTTACATCAAAGAAAGAGACCCTATGGTGTTCATGTGTGCCATGGAAGAATAATGGATAGACCGATTAGAGAGACAGAATATGCGAGCATACACCCTACGCAGAAATCAACGCAATGGTGGGTACTTAACAAGGATAATCTTGTAGGATGGAATGAAATTAGGATTGCTCTTGCTACTAGGTTCTTCAGGAGAAATGCACCTACTCAAATATGTACTTATCATGGTAATCAACATGTTTAGCACCACGTTCAACAATGTGAGAGACTTTGGACAGAGGGGTAGGAAGATTTACCACCTTCACTCTAGGTGCACAAGTTTTATTCCACTTTACAAGGTTGCACGCGTGCTTGGTATGCATATGCAAAACTCCATAGAGAGACTAGGAATTGGCAGGATTTAATTGTAGGAATAACCCAAATTTTTGACTTCTTCTCTAGTAAATCTCATGTGGAAGAATCATTAAAGGTTATAAAGTTCTTAACCATGGGGGATAATGCCAAGGAAAAGGAACTCATTCAAGATTTATTTTATTAAGGAGACTCAAGAGTGCGTTTTGTTGAAGAAAAAAATATAAATGCCACACTACTTAAACGTGCTTTCCTCATGAAATAAAAAGTAAAAATTGTCTACTTAGTGGATGATGAAGAAGTAGAAAATCTATATGTAGACCATTCAACGTGGTAGGTGTGAGGTGTTAAACAAAGGCAGATAAGACCAAACACACCTATCATGAACCTATAAATACAAAGAGAGTGAATATTAGATCAGATGTTGAGCCTAAGAAGGCAATAATTGGAGACTATTGGTTAGAATCGAAGTGACAAAAATCATTGAGTTACTATGGGATTATGAGGACTTATTCCTCGGGGTACCATGAACTTAAAGTCATGCATAAATCATTAGGAGAGATGAAGATAAAGCTTAAGGAAGGTGCACACCAAGTTAGAAAGAGACCCCGCAAGATGAACCCCAACTTGCATGAAAAATTAAAAGAAGAGATTCACAAAATTTTGAAGTCTGGAATCATCAAACCCCTAGACCAGTGAAAATGGGTTAGTCCAATGGTGATCAAAAGACGTATCAAGAAGAATGATTGGATTAGGATATGTGTGGACTATAGGGAACTAAATGTTGCATATGCGAATGATCCCTTTCCTATGCCATTCACTGAGGAAATACTAGAAGGTGTTGCAAGGTGCGAAATCTATTTACTTAAAAATGGGTTCTCTGGGTATCATCAAAGTTAGGATTTCCTAGGAGGATTAGGAAAAGAATACATTTACTACTTTTTTGAATGGGATAGATTTTCCTATACCGTGATGCCTTTGAGTCCGAACAATGCGCCCGCTTTATTTTCACGCATAATTATTCATGAGTTAAAATATTTATTCACTTCTTGCAGTTTATTTAGATGATTAAATAGTGTATGGACTTGTTAAGGATCATTGTCACAATACATGGCTTAATGTTTGAAAGATGTGGATAGTTGAGTATCTCATTGGACATCAAGAAGTACATATTTACTACACCATTTGGAATAATTGTTAGGGCACATAATCTGCAAGGAAGGTTTGTTGGTTGATCCAACTAAGGTTGTAGTCATTATCGGCCTAAAAGAGCCTACTAGTCAAAGTGAGGTGTGTGGATTCTTTTGTCACACAGGGTATTATAGGAAATTCATAAAGGGGTATGCCAAGGTTGCCACACCTTTGGAGGAGTTACTGAAAGGAAAAGGTACATTCTACTTGGGAGAACCGTAGCAAATGCGAATTTGATACATCAAGGATAAACTTACTACCATGCGTATTTTGTTCTTTCCTTTGTGGGACCAACCATTTCATGTACATGTGGCTGCCTCTAACATGACCATTGGAGTAGTGTTGGCTCATCCAAGAGAAGGTATTATAGATCTTCCTATCTGTTTTGCTAGTAGAAAGATGACTCCTGTAAATTAGAATTACACAACTACAGAGTGCAAAGCTTTATCAACGATCTTTCGTTTATACATAAATTCAAACAATACCTGCTAGCTACACCATTTGTTTTATACAAATCACATGGCATTGAAGTATTTGGTAAAAAAATAATTTTACGAGGGCACATATGCAGATAAGTACTCTTTTTTAAGAATTTGATTTTATAGTTGTGGTCAAACTAGGGAAAACTAATTCTAGACCAGACCATTTATCTAGAATACAGTCAAGAGAAGAGGCATAGGACATTGAAGATACCATGTCTGATGCACAGTTATACAGGTTGGAACACATACCATTAGAATTAGAGGATATTGTTGTCTTTCTACAAATAGGTATGACACCAAAAGGAATGAAATCCTTAGAGAAGAAACAACTTGTTATACGTGCGGCACCCTATATGTTGAT
Source organism: Taxus wallichiana var. yunnanensis (assembly GCA_018340775.1). Taxonomy (NCBI): domain Eukaryota; kingdom Viridiplantae; phylum Streptophyta; class Pinopsida; order Cupressales; family Taxaceae; genus Taxus; species Taxus wallichiana. The sequence continues at coordinate 124,813,036 of CM031237.1, forward strand.
TAGCAGTGACCTGTACAAGTTAGGTTGGGATGAAGTATTGTCCTACTGTTTACTGGAACATGAGCACACATATATCATGGAGGAAGCTCATGGTGGTATTGTAGGTGGCCACTATGTAGGTGACGCCACTGCGTGCAAGATTCTACTCATTGGATTATGGTGGGAGACCCTGTATAAATATTGTAAAGCATATTGCAAGGCTTGTGATCACTATCAACACCTTGGGAAACCAAGTCAATGAGATGAAATGCCTCTAAGACCTATTATTGTTGTAGAACTGTTTGAAAAATGGGTTATTGCTTTTGTGGGTCATGTTTCACCATCCGCATATATGACTGGATCGCACTATATCATCACCTATACAAACTATTTGATAAGGTGGGTAGAAGCAACACCTACAAAGGATTGTACAATGGCTACACAAGCCATGATTCTATGGGAAAATATTATTACAAGGTATGGTTGTCCTTTTAGTTTTACCAAGTGATAGGGTCACACATTTTTTGAATTATGAAATCAGGATATTATTGGATGAGTTTATGATTTCATACCATAAGACTACACCCTATCATCCTTAGGCTAATGGAACTACGAGGCCTTCAAAATAATTTTGAGCTAGACATTGAAAAAAAAAATTGATGTTGGAAGGAAATATTGGAATGAAACATTTTATGTTGTGCTTTGGGAATATCAAACAACATATAAAAGGTTAAACGAAGCCACACCATTTCAGTTAGTGTTTGGCGTGGAAGCAATTCTACCTATGGAATTCATGCTACCTTATTTGCGTATTTCATGTGCTAGAGGTCTAGCTAATGAAAAACATTAAACGAATAGATTGAAAAGTTAATCAAGTTGGATGAGTGACAATCAATAGCATGTTGGAGTTAAAAACAATAAAATTCCACGAAGAAAGCATGGCATGACAGGCACATCGGGGATAAAAGTTTGAGATTGGAAAGATGGTGCTCCTTTATGATTCTAAGTTTTTGTGCCATTGTTGATCAATCAAACTCTGGAACTTAGTTGAAGAAATACAAAAGGTTCACTTGGGATAACAGAGCGCACTCAAACATACGGAAGCACTAGAGAGGATCATGCATAGAATAGAGACAAAATGGGACTTAGCCATTTTCTTGACGAGGATCTATTTTTGGAGGTAGTTTCAGGAGCACATAAATAGGTCAAAGACTTATGTGACATGCATTGGCTATTTTTTGAGGACTAGCTATGAATATATTTGCATGGACATAGGCCGGGAATAGATCTACTACTATCAGTTAATTAACAACAGTAGTCTATTGTTAGCACACTTGCATGTGTGGCTATTATTGTAACGGCACGTGGCTAATAATAGCATGTGACCTATTTTGGGATTAGATAAGCAGTGAAGGGAAAGTCCCCACCCTTATAAATATGTAGTAAAATGTGTAGTAGAAGGGGTATATATAGATAGATATATATATAGAGAGAGAGAGAGCATATACATATGAGAACTAGGGTATAGTAAAATTATGCTGCTAGATCTGTTACACGCATGAGCGTATACTACTGTTATTATAATGAAGCTTCTATGTATTTACTACATTTAATATAATAGAGATTATGGACTGAATCAAGGTGTTATCATGTTTATTCTCAAGATCGCATGATTGATTTCATTATGGTTTTCCTTTAATGTTGTTATTTCCTATATCTAGATTTCATTATTATTAATAACTATATGTCCAAATTATTAAAGTATTCATCATGATAACATCCCGCAACAACAACCATAAAGAGGGACTGGTACCTTTGAGCACTTTGGGTGAGTTCTCGCCTAGGTTGAGGATGTGCCAAAGTGCGCCTAGGTTTGTAGTGCTGAATTCTAGGCTACATCATTGGTTCCATTTTCGGGACCTATTTTTTAGTTATTTTAAGAATGGTTTACGATGAAGACATACCAGTTGACCTTAGCAAGTGTTGAGGAGTGGATACACAATCTAGAAAAAGAATACACATAGTGGTTCAACACTGGATCTAAGTTTAACACAAGCGGGTGGGTAGAATGTAACACTCGTACGACATTTTATATGAGAGCTTATTTGCTATCTTTCCAGTAGATTTGTATGAGTGGGTGAATGATTATGCATAGAAGAGGAATTGGAGGTATCGTGCACTTGTCTAGATGCATGAGGAATTTTAGGCCCTTTATGATGCTGATCCGATTTAGAATCGAGCTATGGATACGTGGTTCGTGGTGTTTTGAAGATTTATATCTTGGAGTAATCGATTGCTACTTATTCATGCCCAAAGATAGCTAAATTCAAGTTTTTACAATATCCAAGGGGAACTTACAAGGCATTCCACTAGAAATCAAGATCCGATGGGAACTTTGAATTTAGATAGTAAATCGATGGAAAACTAAACCCCACCATGCCTGGGGCAAGAGTAGGTTTGGTGAAGGATGGAAGACCTAGCGGTAAAAATGCAAAGAGAGGAAAGACAACTTAAGTATAATGAGGTGCACGAGAGGGAGGTAGAGAAGCAAAGTGTGACATTATAGAAAGTATAGTGTTGAGGAGAGATATGGCTCATGAAGGATTTTGAGCTCACGTCAAAGACATGGAGCCGAGCATGATAGGGATACCTCCTCGCCTCACACAAAAGCATGCCAGTAGAGATGACTGGGCCATAGGCATGCATCCGAATCCACTTGTAACCGTACCCTTGAATTTGGTTTTCTAGGACCTACTATAACAAGAAGTCAACAAGCTAATTCAAGTAGTGGGAGAGTAGGAGCAAGTATTATAAGAGGCATAGTGATGGTAGCACAAATGGCTTCATTGTTATATGGGAGTACCTTTTTGGGTGTAGCATTAGAGCAGAATACATGCGCGCTGATTTTGGACTAACTTCTACAGGTCAGTGCTAACGCTTCACCGACTATCGTGGTATAGTTCAGTTCTACTATTGGGACATAGGGAATTACATCTTTGGTCCAATCCCATTCTACAGGATCATAAGGCATAGGTAGCTCTAGTTTCAGCTGGATCTCGGTAGTTCCGGAGGCAAGGGAAACAGAGGTTATAGATTAGGTGCGAAAGGTCCGCAACAACCCCAAAATATTTACATGGAGATGTCTCTTCATCTTCTGAACTATAGGGGCATAGTAGATGTTGGTGAACATGTGCATATGTGTGAAATACCGTGGCTCATCAAAGGAATCATGGCTTCTAAGCGAGAGGCAAAGCCAATTTTCTACTACGTTACAATGACGCGCACATACCTGGTACAAAAAAATTGACCCTAATCATACTTGCGTAGACTATCCATCTTTAAAAGATTCATTCCATAAAGAGTTTCACATCCCGAGTTTCAGGAGAAGAGTATAAGTGCACTCAAGGATATTCAAGAAGGAACTACCGAGAGTGTTAGAGAATATGATGCTCGTTATAAAACATTGTTATCTAAGCTTTCTTATGAGATAAATGTAAGCCATCATGTAAAATAGTTCTTCTAGGGCCTAATTACCCCTTTTAGAAGGGCATTATCACATAAGACATACATTGATCTGCACAAAGCACTTGAAGCATCCTTACACACCGAGGCAATTGGAAGTATAGATAAAGGGGTAAGCCCATTTTTAGAAGCACATATCACAAAGATGGCAAAATAGTTAGAGAAAATATCAGTAAATTTAGCACATGAGATGTGCAGGATTTGGTGCATAGAATGTGAAGTGGAAGGTCTCATAAAGGATAGTTGTCCTGCAGATCAAGTACACTCATTATTTTGGATTGTGAGATATTCCATTTAAACCATGATGCTAGTTGTTGCCCATTATTACAATGTGCGATAAGGAAAAATGTTTCAAACTACTGTAAAATTTGTAGGTCCATGACTCATGACATGAAAGACTGCCTGATTGGTCAGATCCATGATGCTATAGATATTGGTGTATGATAAAAGAGTTTTAGATAACTATAAAGGAAATAACGAGCATCGGACTAGGCTCACAATTAGGTGCGCTATGATCGGAATGAAGGGCATTTTGAAGGCGGTCATGGCAGAGGTCAAGGATACCACGGTTGATTTGGAGGACGAGGCTATGGTAGTGGAAGAAGTGAGTTTCCTTGCGGAACATGTTATACATGCGGATCTCCTGACCACTACAAGCTTGAATGTCCTCAAATATTACATGTTATTTTTATGGAAAGAACCATAGCTATGAGGAGTTCCCAAACTTATATGATCATCTTAGTAAGAAACATAAATAAGATAACAAATGCATGGGGATGGTTAGGATACAATGCTGTTGAAAATCAAAGTGGATGCCTAAGTTAGAGACAGAGTCTGAGGAGCTACAAGTGAAGATCATGACCCGCATTGAGGTGGCACATGCTAGAGAGGAATTATAGAAGAATCCTACCATCACTAAGGAGGAGGTTCTACATGCACGGTACCCAAATCCTTCCCTTCGAAGGATGTTTATTAAGCAACCATGGAAGTTCTCGGGAATCTTGTGGTGAGATACAATACTTAAAAGAGAAATCATTGAAGATGGAGCAAAAGAAAGTATCAGATATGGTCCAAACTGATATATATGACTTAAGAGAAGTGTGTAAAATGTTTCTCTAGGAAAATATCATTCCATTGTTAGGGGATTGGTTAAAGGAAACACTCCATGCAATGTAGTTGAGACTAGACGCCAAATCCTACATGCGAATCTTCCCCCTCATAGCCTAGATTATGACAAGGAAATCACTCTAAATATTGTTGTGGATGGTTGGCTATTGAGTAATAAACTGATTGGTACAAACGTGGAAGTCAATGTTCTTAGCTTAGATGCATGGGTACAAATGGGAGGAACCCCATTGCAGTCATCATCTAATGTATTGTTCATGGCTAATCAGACTAAGGCCACTCCCATGGATCTTCTAAGATGCATCCATTACCATACAAGGAGCCAAGTTCACGGAGACTTTCAAGTTTTAGTGTTTGCAGATTTAGATAGCTTCCTCTATTGGGGAATCCTTGGTGTTATGTAAATAATGTTGATCTTTGGTTTAAAAAGTTCTATATTAGTTTTGAAAACAATGAGGAGAGAGATATTATCCCTTTAATGATGGAAAATATGTGTCCTATGTTGAGTCCTTAAGTTAAGAAGATCTAAATAGGATTTATGTACACATCATCCGAGATCTAGAGATACTTGAGCCAACCAAAGAAGGAATAATTCAGTGGGAGGATGCACATTCCATTAGCAATACTACAAGCGTTTCTTGTGATAATTGGGCTCATATCACCAATGAGTTGGTAGGGCACGAAGTAAAAAGCATATTTCCTAGAGGCAGAAAACTGCGTTATGTCAAGAGAATAGGTAACAAATCAGTACCTTGTTACACTAGAGAAGGAGATCCTATGGTATTCTTGTGTGCCATGGAAGAATAGTGGATAGACCCATTGGAAATAATAAATATGCTAGCATATACACTATGTGGGACAACAACATATTGGTGGATGGCCCACAAGGATAATCTTGTAGGATGGAATGAAATTAGGATTTCTCTTGTTACTAGGTTCTTCAGGAGCAATGCACCTACTCAAATATGTACTTATTATGGTAATCAACCTATTCAACACCACATTTAGAAGTGTGAGAGACTCTGGATAGAAGGGCGGGAAGCTTTACCACCTTTGCTATGGGTGCACAAGTTTTATTCCACTTTACAAGGATGTGCATGTGCTTGGTATGTATATGTAGAACTCCATAGAGAGACTGGAAATTGGAAAGATTTAATTTCAAGAATGGCCCGGACATTTGACTTCTTCTCTACAAATCCTCTGGTGGAAGAAGCATTGAAAGTCATAAAGTGCTTAACTATGGGAGATAGTGCCAAGGCTGAAGAACTCCTTCAGGAGTTATTAGATGAAGGAAACTCGGGAGCATGTCTTGTCGAAGAAACAGAGGCCAATGTCATACTACTTCAATGCGTTTCCTTGAGAAATAAAAAAGGAAAAATGGTCTACTTATTGGTTGATGAAGAAATAGAAAATCTAGATGTAAACCATTCAACAGTAGGCATGAGGTGTTGGAAAGTGAAGATAAGACCATGATCACCTATCATGAACCTATGAGGACAAAGTGGGTGAATATTGGATCAGATGTTGAGTGTAAAGAAGGCATAATTTGAGACTATTGGTCGACTCTAAAGAGGAAAAAATCATCGAGTTACTAAGGGATTACTAGGACCTATTCCTAGGGGTACCATGAACTTAAAGGCATGCATGAATCGTTAGGGGAGATGAAGATAAATCTTAAAGAGGGTATATGCACAGTTAGAAAGAGACCCTACAGGATGAACCCCAACTTACACGAAAAGGTCAAAGAAGAGATTGAAAAATGTTGAAGTCTAGAATTATCAAGCCCCTTGATGAGTCAGAATGGGTTAGTCCAATGGTGATCAGTATCAAGAAGGATGGACGCATTAGCATTTGTGTGGATTATAGGGAGCTGAATGCTGCATGTGTGACTAATCCCTTTCCTAAACCATTCAATGAGAAAATACTAGAAGGCGTTGCAGGGCGCAAAATCTATTCATTTATAGATGGGTTCTTTAGGTATGATCGAGTTCGAACCTGCACTAGGAGGATCAACAAAAGAATACGTTTACTACTGAATGGAGTAGCTTTTCCTATATTGTAATGCCTTTTTGTCTGAAAAATGCACTGTTGTATTTTCGTGCATAGTTGTTTAAGCATTCAAGGAATTTATTCACAACTTCTTGCAAGTTTATTTAGATGATTGGACGGTGTATGGATTAGTTAAGGATCATTGTGACAATTTCGCTTAATGTTTGAAATATGTAGATAGTTGAGTATCTCCTTGAACATCAAGAAGTTCATATTTGCTACACCATTTGAGATATTTCTTGGACACATAATCTACAAGGAAGATTTTTAGTTGATCCAGCTAAGATTATAGTCCATATAGGCCTAAGGGAGCCTACTAGTCGAGTGAAGTGCGTGGATTTTTGGGTCATATAGGATATTACAGAATTTTATCAAAGGATATGCCAAAATTTCCGCACCATTGGAAGAGTTACTTAAAGGGAAAGGTACGCTCTACTAAGGATAATCGCAAAGAGCGTGCCTTTGAGACATTAAAGGAAAAACTTACTATGATGCCTATTCTCGTGTTTTCCTTCATGGGAAAACCCTTTCATGTATATGTTGACACTCTCGCATGGCCATTGGCATGGTGTTGGCTCAACGTGGAGAAGGTACTATAGACCTTCCCATCTATTTTCTAGTAGAAATTTGACTCTGAAGAACATAATTACACAACTATAGAGCGCGAAGCTTTGTCAATTATCTATGCGCTAGATAAAATATGTCGATTACCTACTAGCTACACCATTCATATTTTATACAGATCACATGGCCTTAAAGTATTTGGTAAGAAAACCCACTCGAAAGGGCACATATTTTGTGGGTGCTCTTATTTTCAGAATTTGATTTCACGGTTGTGGTAAAACCGGGAAAAGTAATTCTAGACCAGACCATCTATCAAGAATACAGTCAGGAGAAGAAGCATAGGCAATTGAAGATACCATTCTAGATGCATGCAGATTATAAAAGTTATAATGAGCACCATCATAACTAGAATACATTTCTATATTTCTATGAATAGGGATGATAGCAGTAGGAATGAAATCCTTAGAGAAGAAACATCTTGCTATACATGCAGCCCCTATAAGTTAATCGGTGGTCACCTGTAAAAATTAGGTCGAGATGAAGTATTGCACCGTTGTGTATTGGGATATGATTACATATATTATGGAAGAATCCCATGGTGGTATTGCAGGTGGCCACTATGCCGGTGATGCCACTGCGTGCAAGATTCTACTCATTGGATTATGGTGGGAGACCCTATATAAAGATTGTAAGGAATTTTTTAAGGCATGTGATCATTCCTAAGGTCTTGGGAAACCCGGTCATTGAGATGAAATGCCTCGAGACCAATTACTAGTGTAGAACCATTTAAAATGTGGGCTATAGATTTTGTGGGTCCTATTTCACTAGTTGCATGTAGAACTGGATCACGTTACATCATAACTTACACATATTATCTGACAAGGTGGGTAGAAGAAGAACCTACAAAGGATTGTACAACAGCCTACAACAGCAAGGTTTCTTTGGGAAAATATTATTACAAGGTATGGATGTCCTTTAATTTTTTCCGGTGATAGGGGCACATATTTTCGAATGAGAAAATTAGATATCTATTAGATGAATTCATGATTGTAAACCATAAGACTACACCCTATCATCCTTAGGTAAATGGAACTACCGAGGATTTTAACAAAATTTTGAGCCACACATTGACAAAAATTTGTGATGATAGAAGAAAGGATTGGGATGATAAAGTATCTATAGTAATTCGGGCATATCGGACAACATATAAAAGGTTGAACAAATACACACCATTTTAGTTAGTGTTTGTGCGTAGCAGTTCTTCCTATGGTATTTATGTTACCTTCTTTGCGTATTACATGCGTTAGAGGTCTTCTTGATGAACAAGCATTCGAAGAAAAGATTGAAAATTTATTCAAATTGGATGAACCATGAGCCCTAGCGTTTCGAGTCAAAAAAAAAAGAAAAGACCGGGAAGAAATCATGACATGACATGGACATCAAGGATAAAAAAATTGAGATAGGACATATTGTGCTCCTTTATTATTATAAGTTTTTTCACCATCCAAGCAAAATCAAGGTACATTAGTTGGGGCCATATGTTATCACTCACAGACTTGAATCGAGACACTTGTCAATTAGAGGCACCTAATGGAATACAGTTACCTAGTTACTTCAATGGGAGTAGATTGAAGCCCTACTATAAATAAGTCTTCTTGGTGTTTGTATTAAGGTAGTGTTGCCATTTAGATTAGGTTTTCAATTCTGAATTTCCTTAATTTGTTTCCTTCTTTGTCATTATGTTTTGTTAATTTAGTTGGTGTGTTTTTGTAATAAGTGTGTTTACGCACCAAAAGCTAATTACTATTTGAATAATTTTTATGCACAAAGGACTACACATACCCTTAGTGTGGGGTAGGTTGTTGATATCTAGGTATAGGATTGATGGAAATAATTCCACATGAAAGGAACTATCTTCAGGTGCTATTCAAGGTTGGAAAATTGAAAAAAATAAAAATCTGGACACAAGGACCATAGATGAAGAGGAGGGAAGAAATAAGTCCACATGAAATGAACTATCTTTGGGTGCTATTCAAGGTTGGAAAATTGAAAAAAAAGAGATTTTGGACACAAGGACCATAGATGAAGAGGAGTGAAGAAACAAGTATAACATCGAGTAAGTAGGTGTCCTAGAAGACTACTAGTGGAAGGTGCAGTGATGAGGTACTCAGGCGCATGAAAGTGTGCTGAAGAGAAGTCCATAGCAAAAAGGTAGAAGGACACACTAGAAGGTTATAGCTTGGGTGCGAAGATGTACTACACGAAATAATGAAAATGGTCACTTAATGAGAGGATTGTTGATAGGTGGAGGAGTAATAAATGCACTAATTTTTTTGAAATTCTATATAAGGACGGGATGCAAGTTCATTTTTACCATTGTAATTGAGATAATTTGAAAAGGGTTAAGTGTGAATGAGCCGAGAGATCATATTGAGGTGTGAAGAGTCTGAAACTAGACATGAAGAGAAGCATTATGCATAGGAGAAGCTTCATGTTCCCATAGGAGAAAGGTTTGAGTGAAGTAGACGCATTACAAACAAGCTATGGCATGTGATTTCTACTAGGGAATGATGATTTAAGCTAGGGTTTCTACTTGCTTGATTACAGAGGGAAGAAAAGTGTTTTTCAAATGGCACCAAAGAGCACCCGCATCGGGAGATAACGGGAAGAAGAAGGTTGAGGTACAAGAAGAAATTTCTCCGAGAATAATTTTTCAGAATTGTAGTATCCAGAGGGCATGATTGTGGGACAAGAATGGGATTCCCATATCCACCAATGTAAAATCAACGACTACAACCATCGAAAATTTGATAATAAGAAGGAGCTCAATGCATTGCTAAGCACGAAAATGAATAAGTGCATGTTAGAGGATATCTTGGTATATGATGACGTAGAAGAAAAGTTATTGAAGAAAAAGCAGAGTCTACGGTTGTACGAGCTACCATACTTTGGAAAGTATGAACCATTTTATCGATGGTTGTTGAGCAGGGGTCCATGAGTACTTCTTCTACTTAACTAGATGAAGGGTAAGAATCACGGCTACCTTGATTTTGACGATGATAGGACTAAGGTCCTCCGGGTTGGATATAGATAGTGATTTAATTGATAAAGCCTCAATCCACGGAGTCAAGGAAGGATCCGGGGTATACCAAGGGTCCGAGTGGCATGGACATTGACAAGTTGAAGAAGTTCCCAATAGTACAGAAGCGCACATCTTGTGACAAAGCTGAATGACCAAGGAAGGTGGTCGCAGGTAAACACAATGTGGTTGCACGTCAGCAAGAATATGTCTCAAGGAGTGGTCTACAACATTACAAATCACATAGCAAAGAAAATCATCAAAGAAGCAAAAACAAGTGATAGAATAAATTTTGGTGATGTATTATTGTCGTTAGTATTCATGGAGATTGGGGGTACTGATGGGCCAAATGAGAAGATTTGGGAGTACCTCATGGAACACAAGTCACATGTGGAGAGGTTTGGCAAGTACTTGTGCATTGGATAAATGAGTAGAGAATTCAAGTAGAGGGAGGAGATGTGGTAAGATAGACTACGTGTGACGTTCAAGGAAGAGTGGAGCATACCTAAGGATTTTCCTTGATAGTGGGTAAGTAAGTAGTTTAGTTTTCCGTATACATACATTTTTACATCGCACGATTTGTGATGAAGGGTGGGGCTTGGAGTCCATGGTGAGCTGTCTGTCATATGCCTTATCCAAAAGATATTTGAGGCATCAGTCCATCGATTCTCGAGATGCGCACCACTTAACCTTCAACGCGAGACAAGGTAGATTACGACTACCGCACTCACGAGGAAGAAGTATGTATATCAAGGCACAATGCATACATTTAAAGACTTATTTCAAATATTATAAACATGAAACATGTGAGCTTAGCAATTAGGGACAACCGGAGTAGTGCTTATGTATACGTAATTTAAACCCAAGTGGAGAACACTAAGTATGTGGAGAATGAGTTCACACTCCCGGGCCACTAAAGGATAAGCATACAATGGAAAATGTTCCAACATCCAAGCCTACGAAACAATTTAGGTTGATGATGAAGAGGAGGAGCATGAGGGACAGTGGTGGTTTTGAACACGAGAGGTAGAAGATAGCCTCTAAATAAGGATGAAGCTAAGCGCACAACTACTCCACCTCAGCCACAAGAGCGAGATGAGGAGGACTTGGATGTAGTCCAAGGAGAGCACCGATTCAAGAGAGTACTCAAAAGGAAAAGGACCCAAGGTGCTACTCTGCAAACATTACGCAGATCACCTCTACTCTCTCCAAAGAAGGAGACAAATGAGAAAAGGAGAAGGAAATTAAAGTTGAATGAGGAAGTAGAAGAGTCAGAGGAAAGCACACCCAATTCTCCTACACCTCTAGAGAATGTGGAAGAACAAAAAGATGAAGAAATGAAGGATGGAGAAGAGGAAGAAAAAGGACAAAAGATACAACAAGCTGTTTCGCATGAGAATGTTTCCGTTCTTAGAATAGAGTTGCTTCTATCCTTTCATTCTCTTGAGAAATAGATAAGGGTTAGGGCTAGGAGGAATACTGTTGAATGTTGGGAGGTGCGCCCATACCGTAGAGAGATCGAGATCGATTGTGAAGAACTCCTTTTTGTCTAGGAAGGACTACCTACAAGTAAGAATACAAGACCACTAGATTTTAGTTAGATAATAAATGAGGAACCGCCTTGGGCCAAGAAATATTGGACTTCCTTTCGAAGGTGGTCAGTTCCCCTCTTAATATGAATTAACACAAATTCTAACAAAGAAGTTATTGCAAAAATACAATTTAATTACCTTTTTAAAAAGAAATAGATGAAAGGCTGGTTTTGGTTTGAGTCACAGATGACCGATGCTTGGTCATCGTATAACCGAGCTATGATTATACACCGATCGGTTTACGATAACCGATATCGGTAGGGGCGATGATTTAGGGGATTTTAATGAAGGTTGGTTGTAAAAGGTGGCTATGGTGTTTTATAAGGCTGGTAAATGATAAGATGTAGGCTATAGGGTGATGGAGAAGACTCAGAGAGTGTGGAGGCTGTTCTTGGGGCAATGTAAGGGTAGAGGAATAATAGTTAGATGTAGGGTGCTACCGGGTAGTAGATCTAGGAGTGAACTTATAATTACTATGAATCAGAAGTTCAAGAAATGTTATTTAACAATGTACAAGACACTACTTACTAGTTCCTGATGAAGATATAGGTCCAAGGACTGTGATGACGAAGGAAGGGCTCAGGTGGGATGATCTGACAATCAAAAGTGAGCTATCTTCTCTCCCAATGCTTGGATGAGTGTCACTTGTGCTCTAGTTACTTAGTTGCAGTCTTGGGCTCGATGTCCTTCTCTGTAAACTCTTCTCTTTTCTTCACTTGTCTCGCTCTGCAAGTGAATCCGGATCTTTCAAATGAATTATGATCCTTTGTTTTGGTTGGGGAGGTCATTTACGGGAGGAGAGATGGCGATTACGTAACCGGACGGCCGGCCGAGTAGAACCGATGTCGGTTAAGTCAAAGTGGGCTATTTTTAGTAAAATAGCCAACTTTCCCTCCTTTTCTCTCGAGGGATTAGTTGTGGGCTTGGTCAAGTCATTATTAGGTTTGTTTTGGTGCGGGTGAGGAGTAATTAGTCATGGGTGTGGATGTAGACCAAGTTATAGGTCTTAATTAGGTTAGTTTAGGGTTAGGGCTAGGTCATGATGAGGTGGCGAAATGAGGTGGCAGGTTTGGAGATGTGGATTTATTAATTATAAGGTAATTAATAAATAATTGTGTAAGGTTTAGGTGGTGAGGTTAGGTTGTGAAATGAGATGCGGGGCAGAGGGTGTCGTAAGACACAAATTTGGTGTCTACATTAGCCCCTTGTTGTCATGTAGCTTGTCTTGTAAAGCTACACTGACAATAATAAGAAGTGGTTACTCTTGTTAAGGGTATAGGTAATCCCCCTCAAATCTATCACAGATTGAGGTGACGTGAAATCAGGGATAGGGTTGATAAAGGGTGAATGGTGTTGAGAGGATGATAAGATGGTGGGGTAAGTTCAAGAAGCGAGACGCACGTTGAAATGTAGTAGTCACGACTAGGTACATGATTTGAAGAGCAAACAAGCAATTCATAGGCAAAGGTCGATAGTTTATCTAAACAAGGGTGATATAATCACGGTATCAAGGCATAGGAAGTATCTCCAGGATATAACGGGTAAGGTACGGGAACGTTTAGGCATGTTCGGCATAAAGACTAAATGGTTGGTTTGGTTGAGATAAACATCACATCTGCCTCGCCCAGGAAAAGTTGGTCCACCTGATCAATTCAAGTATCCTAATCATGCTAGAACACAAACAGGTGAGCTCGAGTGAACAAAAACTACATGATGGGTGGATAAAATCGTAATTTGCGGGACTTGGTCAAGGTACTTAATTAGTGCAGCCTTAGGTCGGGCAGTGATTAGTTGTGGCCGTGGGTCAGCCGGATTGGTTTGTTGTGGCCTTGGGTTGGGCACTGATTGGTTGGTTGTGGCCTGGGTCGGGCCTCGATTGGTTGGGTGCGCCGTGGGTTAGGCCGTTGAGTAGTTGCGTCCTTGGGTCGGGCTGATTGGTTGGTTTGTTGTGGTCGTGGGTCGGGCCTAATGGTTAGTTGCGGCCTTGGGTCGGGCCGATTGGTTGGGTGCGGCCTTGGGTCGGGCCAAGTGGTTGATTTGTTGCGGCCGTGATTTGGGCCAATGAAGTCAAAATAATGCTATTTAGCAAAGCCGGGGGAGGCGATGTGGTGAGAAAGGAAGATTGGTGGATAAGGGTAGAAATTTAGGTAAAGTAGGCCTGTAACCGATATCGGTTAGTTATGACCGGTATCGGTTAGAAGACCGATATCAGTGTTTTAGGGCACGAACTAACCGATATCGGTTATAGGTCAAAAACCTATAAAAAGAAAAATACGGCGTGTCATTGTCACATTGTCAATTTGATAACCAATATGGCTTTTCTGGGTTTTAAATTGATTTTGTTGAGTTTGTGGTCGAAATTTGGCACTAGTTGAGCCGAGGAGTGAGTGATTGGTAGATCCCATTGAGCAGAGGCGAGTTTGATTGGTTGAGGACCCCACTAAGGAGATTTGGAGCCATGGCACATGGCGAAGAGGAGCAGGAGGTCTTTGGAGGAGCTGGACCACCACCACCTATCCCACCACAACGATGTGTAGTCGTGGTGAGGCTCGAACCCCTACTTATGTGAATTTAATGATTTTAACTTAGATGTGGGTTTTGGGTAGGAATCCAAAATTTAATAAAATAATGAATAAATGGAAGTAAATTGTCAAATGGAGTGGGTAGGTATGTTAGTTAGGCCAACACGGCGGGGTTTGTGGGTAAATGGGTAGAAATAGGAAAAAATAGGTTTTGGGGCGTTTTGGGTTCGGCCCCGAGAATGGGAGCAGATGATCGATGTCGATCACTGGCGACCGGCATTGGTCGGCCGAATGTTTGTAGAAATTGCTTTGTGGATAGATCGCGTCAGTCATATGTCGACCAAGCGTCGAGTACATAAAATGTGCTTTGGGACTGATGGCGGTCGAGGTGACCAGTACTTAGTCATCATGGGTAGGAGTTAGGTTTTTTGTTTGTTATTAGAGTTTTGTTTTTGTTTTTTTTTTTTTTTTTGGGGTGAAGGGGGAGGAGGTAGAGGTGATAGGAAAGGTGATTGGGGTGGGGGGGGAATGGGGTTGTTGGGGGCTGGTTTGGGTAGGATAGATTATGTGTTGTGTATGAAGTAGGAGGTGTTAAATTGGCGGGGGTATAGTTAGATGGCTAGAGTAGATCGGGGTGGTTGGTAGGGTGTGAGATAAGTAAAGGGGATATCGTAGATGTTTAGGGTAAGATAGGTGGGTGTAGATGTGTGTTATAGAGTCGGGTTGTGGTTGGGTGGGTAAGTGGGTATAGAGGGTTAAGGTAGTTGTTTTTGTAAAGGGTAGGCCTGATGAAGTGGGTTGTTTTGCAGGCACGCCAGCAGCTCACGATGCGGGATCAGATGCCCCCTCTATTGGGGTGGATGTGGCCACATGTGACTGCAGCGCAGTGGGCCATCATGCGAGAGGTTGGACTCGAGTGGAGTCCAGAGGTATAGGGCTGTGGATAGGACCATAGCCTGATGGTTGCCCTCATCGAGAGATGGGATCCGGTAACCAATGTCTTCCATCTCCCTACTGGAGAGATGACGATTACATTAGAGGATGTGTATCACATCCTTAGACTACCGATCATAGGTGAGGTAGTGTTCCAGTGGATGCGAGACAGACAGTGATGGATAGCATCCTGCAGCAGTATTCGGGATGCGGCCCCATGGATTACATATCATAGCGCGAGCATTACTATGGCGATATGTAATGTGCACACCGGCGAGAGACACGGCTTGCCATGTTGATGATGATTGATATCACACCGCTTCACCCTCTCGGACTCGAGAGGAGGCCACTTCCCATGGGATTTGATGGGAGTTTGCATGAGATGGTAGAGGAGCATACATGTTATGCACAGGCACGGCACCAGCAGTGCGGCAGCTCTGAGAGAGATGCAGGGTTATCACCGTATGAGGCGATTTGGTATATGCTCGACATTTTGTTACAATGTTGGTCTTACGAGCATATTATCTCGTATATGACCAGTAGAGCTGCCCCAACATCCAGGCCATAGATAGTGCATGCTGAGATATGGATTTCGTGAGAGGTGGTGGGGGTCATGGGCTGCCACGAGCGGTGCTCGCGGGACGAGATGTGGCCTACTACCGTCGAGATGTTAGAGGGCACGACCCTCTCGATATTATATGGAGACCCCCTACAGGGGCCATTATCCCGAGGAGGAGCGAGCACGCCTACCTTGGATCCAATATAGTTTTAGATACAAATGGGACAGAGGCCCGAGGAGAATGAGCGAGATACCCCCAGAGAGGGTATGACAAAGAGTTGGGCTTACGGACAGGATGAGCCACCTCCCTTCCCACAAGACAGGATGGATGATGTAGAGGCACCACTACTGCACCTGCCCGGCCCTGACCCAGACACTAGGTAGCAGAGAGACCAGCCTGATGATACTGATGGATGATGCCGGAGTGACAGTGCCTTTTTGGTTTGGTGGGCAAGGCGAGAGCGGCCGGGAGAGCACCATTGCCATGCCTAGATTTCGCGGCTACTTATAGCTATGAGAGAGGACCATCTCTTGGGGCAGTGCAATTATTACGGGGCATCTTCTGCACACGAGCCTGCATTGGGTTTCTACGGGAAGTTAGCCCAGACAGAGGCTCGAGAAATGCACCGCGAGCATCAGATAGCCATTGCAGCACCGCACAAGAGCACTGCACGTGCATCGCCGCAGCACGAGTGCAGTATAGGCATAGAGTGCGAAGTACAGCCAGAGGGTGTACCTTGGCGAGGTAGGGGCCATGTTATTAGGAGTCGGGGACCAACCCCACTAGCCATGGGCACGGCCCACTATATGAAGGCGAGAGCAGAGGCCGGTATTATTAGGACGTGCTCGATGGTACCGGGCCGACCATCGCCATACGCAGCGCATCTGAGCCAAGACGTCCCAGATCCAAAGATCACAGGAGGCGTAGCCATAGCAGTGGAGTCGGTTATAGGGGAGGAGGCGAGAGCCAGCACGAGAGACCAGCAGGGGACGGGCGAGGTGGTGGAGAGAGCTAAGACATCCCGGGAGCAGAGATGGGTTTTGTTGTGGATATAGACACCTGGTCTCTGAGGCACCGAGTATGTATATAGAGGCCTGCATGCCCACATAGAATTTAATTATTTATTTTTGTTGTATATACCACCTGCTGAGCGAGTACATTTTGTATAGTTGATACCAGCCTGCGAGTCGAGTATATTTTTGACATGAGAGACCAGCCTGCAAGTCGAGTTGAGATTTTGACAGAGACAACGGCCTGCGTGCCGGCTTTGTATTTTTTAGATCACAGAGGCCCCATGTAGGGCAAGTTGTATATTTTGACATTGATATATATAGATGATGAGTTTGATCCACATGGTGTGTATAATGATTGGTTTGATGTATATATTAAAATGTCTCATGTGTTTTGTCGATGGTTTTGAAATTTAATGTATATAGATGATGAGTTTGATCCACATGGTGTGTATAATGATTGGTTTGATGTATAGATTAAAATGTCTCATGTGTTTTGTCGATGGTTTTGAAATTTAATATATATAGATGATGAGTTTAATCCACATGGTGTGTATAATGATTGGTTTGATGTATATATTAAAATGTCTCATGTGTTTTGTTGATGGTTTTGAAATTGAATGTACATAGATGATTTTTATGATAGGTATATGTGTTGATGGGATTCTGATGAAAAATATTGATAATGATGTCGTTATGCAGGGAAAAGAGGTGGGTGCCACCAAAAATTTGTAAAAAACAAAGAAAAGGCCTAGGTTTAAGCAAAAGGAGACATGTGACCGATATCGGTTAGGTAACCGATGCCGGTAGCTACTTGACCGATATCGGTTATGCCAAAAACGAGTTTTTCTAAAAATAGAAAAGCTGGGGAGGCAACTTAAGTTCTTATTTTTAGAGTCATGCAACAAGTTAAATACAAGAATGCGACGTTGTTTGACGACTGATACAGGTAATTGCATGGGAGAATTGAGTGATAAGGAGGAAAGAGACAGGTAAAGTGATTTAGGCTGAGATTAAGAAGGCAGAAAGGCAAGTTATATTGAAGAGGGTGGTGAACATGGCTGAATAAGGAGAAGCATCCAGTAGGCAGAGACGAGAGGGAAGACAGGTTCCACCTCAAGCTGCTGCATCCCAAGAGGTAAAATTTTTGGTTGTAATTCAATTCTTGCATGTTTTATGAATAGGATGAGAGAAGGTAAGTGGGTAGAGATGAAAAAGAAAAGGTGATAGGCAAGGGTTTGGGATGGGGTGAGTGTTATGGGGTAGGTAAGTAGGGGTTTCGGGTATGTTTTAGGTACAGAGAGGGGTAAACGAGAAAATAATTATCATAGGTGGTGTTTTTAAGCAGGCTGTATAGGATTGATAGTGACTGATATCATTTAGAGATAACCGGTATCGGTTATGTAACCGGTATCGGTTATCTATAACTGATATCAGTTACTGTATGAAATTCTAGAATGTGAGAAAAAACACTTAGGGATTTTATTTATTGAATGGTTGTGTGTTGATTTGATGTATGTAGGCAGAGGTAGGGTTGAGGATGAATGATAGTGTGCCAGCTTTGTTGTCACGAGTCGAGCGGATGTAACACCAGCTGAATGGGCATTGATAAACCGTGTGGGGTTAAGTGGAATCCGCTATTATTCACGAATCGCATGCAATCATGCTATGTTGCAGGTGTTGATTGAGAGATGGAATCTAGAAAAGAATACCTTCTATCTGCCAACAGGGGAGATGACAGTGACGTTGGAAGATGTGTTTAGAATTTTGAGGCTCCTAATTACAAGAAGAACAAGTGTATCGGTGGCGCCTAGCGTGGCTGCAGGAGTGATAATGCAAAGTATTTGGTCCATTACACGAGATTTGACACAGCAAGGTTTGACATTCACTTATGGTATAATGTTTGCAGCACACCCTGAGGCAATAAGGTTGCTGTGTGGTATCAATGATAGCGGTGGGGTATTATGCCTTACCAAGGGCAGATGAAGGAAGATTCCAAAAAGCATTGATGTGTATTATTTGGGAAATGATAGAAAGGATCGTGACTTTCGCATGGGCACCCACATATCCAGGCGGAGCTATACAGGGGTTTATGGGCCTGCAGTGAAATCACAGGACTACACTGGATTGTGCATACTTATTACATTGTTGGGCCTATGAGCACATTGTTTGTGTGTGACCAATAGGTCGACCAATCTAGGAAAGAAATACAGAGTGCGAGAGGTTGGGATTCGAGCGATGGGTCCAGATTAACAAGAGGCGAGATCCCAGTGCCATGCCATGACAGATGACATCGAGTATTAGGTAGGTGTGGGAGATGGTGGATATCTGGTTGGAGGCCTTACGGGAACTATATGGTGATAGAGAACATAGCTGAGGATTTGAGGGGTGTAGAGTGATTAAGGTGGATCGCGGGGCATAGGCCAGGTGAGTACGAGAGGATTCCTCTAGATCACGTGCGGTGACAATTTAGATTTGTTCAAGATATACCCATGGCTTATAGACCATACATGAGGATCGACGCCGAGGCATCATTCTCACCTCCCCGGCTAACACCTCCAGAAGGACCAGAAGAGATAGCAACCGATCGCAGGGTAATGGATGCAGGAGCGACAAAGGCTTATAGATTATGGTGGGTAGCAGAGCTGCGAGGTTTACGTGAGAGGGTCGATCATCCTGACATAGCTATGATTACAGTGGAGAGAGATCACATGTAGAATTTAGTTTACTAGCTTCAAATGCGGGTGAATGAGACAACGAGGATTGTTAGCGGTTCTGAGTCACGAGTGGAGAGACTAGAGGCAAGATTCCTCCACGCGAGAGGGCGTATTCATATGTTACAGAGATATTGGAAGATCAATGGGAGAAACCAATAGAAGTGGCAACTTTTAGGATGGAGAGGCTAGGCGAGTAGCGTCAGCGACGATCACGATCATCACGGTTCGATGATGCACAAGGGTCTAAGTGAATGCATAGAGGTGGAAGAAGAAATAAGGATGCCGACCTACACGTCGATGATAGAGAAGATGTATTTGTTTAAAATCTAAATAAAACTAAATATGTATATTGATTTGAGTTATGGTAATAATAAGAATGGTTGTGTTTTGAATATTTGTTTTGAAAAAGGATAAAGATGAATGTTATCAAATGAAAGACACAAAAATATTTATATTTACAACACATGATAGGTTATGGTAGGGGATGGTCAAGCTAACCTTGGGAGACCCCATGTCTCCTAAGTGCTGCCTATATAGCCCTTTGCACAAAGCAAGGAGGGGCCTCGAGACCGATGTAGTTCTCCTTAGGACCAGGAGAGGTGAATTAAGGAAATGTGGTTGTAGTTAGGAAAGTTTTGGTTGGTAAAAGTTTGATGTTGGTAGGGTAATGTTGTTGGTGTTGGTGAGGTATTGGCGATATTGGTGTAGGTATAGGTGAAGCGAAGGTTAGCATACCCAAGTATTAGGAACCATGTCCTAATTAAGGCCAACACATAATCCTAGATTCGGTAAAAGAGGAAAAAGTGTCCGTGGTTGAAAAGAGCTAAACAAACCACATATTAACGTAGGATGAGCTTGAATCCCTAGGTACCTTGCATGGCGAGAATCGATAGGTGAAAAGAGTTGTATAATCACAATATATTGGATATACGTCACGTCCCTTAAGTTTTTTTTTCTTTGACGAATGGTGAGGCGAGGTGGATGGTAGAGCATGGGCGCAGAGAACTTGTTGTAAAGTGATTATTTTGATGAAAGAGAACCAAACCTAAATAGACAAGTCCATGACTCAAAAGTGATTTTGAATACTACTTTTATTTTTATGGATATAGACTGATCGATGGGGAAGTCTACATGGGATATGTATTTTGTTGTTCTTGAGGTCTTCACGGCCGAGCAATGCGAGAAGCTTCGCTAGAGGCTAAATTTGTATAGCTGTCCTTCAAGGAGCAGATCTATTTATAGTAGAAGATGTGGCTTTGCACATAGCTATCCTTCGAGGGAGTAGTCTATGTATAACTTAGAAGTATTAGATGTCCTTTTGGCATGAAGCATCTAGTTTTGTAGGAAGTTTGACTCAAGGATATCCCATAAGTGTATAATTGAGAATGTGTTATTTTGATATTTTAAAGTCATGGACTAGACTAAAAATGGGAAGGCATCTTTAAGAGGAGATGATGACCAAACCATGGAGCTTGATTCTATTTTGAGATGCATGAAACAAAGTGTATGAGGTGGTAAATGAGCTCAAGGGACGAGCGCAAGGTAGATAAGAAGTGATATAATACTAAATTCAACTAGTAGAATGGTCAAAGATGTAAGGCATTAAGGGGTTGAGCTCAGTTTACCATTAAGCGAAAGCTAAACGATAAGTGCACGATCCGTAAGTGTGAGTGATAATGTAAGGCCCAATCCAATTTGGAGAAAATTTTCCACGTTTGCTCTTTATTAGTTTGGTTACATGTTGATTCTCTTTGAGGACAAGATCACCAACCTTAAAGGTACACTCATGAAGTCACTTATCATAAGCACGCTTGATGCACTTTTGATATATTTGAAGGTGGTCAAGAGCTGTAAGAAGGACGCTCGTTAAGAAGCTCCATTGGGCTAACCGCTTTTGGCGGAAATCATCATTGGTGAGAATATCCCGAAGAGATATTCTTAGGGAGGGTATTTTTATTTCGAGAGGAAAGACAACCTTGGTACCATATACCAAAGAAAATGGGGTGGCATTAGTGGATGTACGAATGCTAGTCCGATAAGCCCAAAGGGAAAGGGGATGTGATCAGCCAATTTTTTCCCGTAAGCGTTAACGACTTTCATGAGAATTTTGGTCGGGGTTTTGTTAGAAGATTTGGCTTGACCATTTGCTTGTGGATAGTAAGGTGATGAGAAACTAAGTTTGATACTAAAGTTGTCATAAAGGTCTTCAGAACAACTTATTTTTGAAATATTTTCCATTATCTGTTATCGGCGATGAGGAACACCAAAACGACATGAGATAATGTGATGGTTGATGAAATCTACAATTTTTTATTTTTTGGTTGAAATGAGTGGAATGGCCTCCACCCATTTAGTGTAATATTCAGTTGCTGTGATTATCCAACGGTGACGTTGTGAAGAGGGTGGGTGAATCTCACCAATAAGGTCTAAACCCCATTGTGAGAAAGGCCAAAGATCTCGTGCGACCTGTAGCGGATGGCTAGGAGTATGTTGAAGGTTGGCATGTTGTTGACACATAATACAACGCTTAACATATTTGTAGTAGTCGTTATTAAGAGTAGGCCAATAATAGCCTAGGTGAAGGATCCATTTGGCCATGGCAAGGCCACTAAAATGTCCACCACAAATGCCGTCATGGACTTGTTGGATGATATAGGTGACCTCCGCGCCGGTTAGACATCGAAGGAGGATGCCATCAAAGCCACGTTTATAGAGGAGTCCCCCCATGATGACGTAATGAGAAACACTTTTAAGAAAAGCACGTTTTCCATTACTCGTAAGGTCAGATGGGAGAACAGAGGTTGTAAGGTAATTGTGAAATTGGTGATACCAAGTATCCTGCGAATCAGCGGATACATTATTTATCATACCAACATCCGGGGCTGAGTAAGATGGGGCAAAGAGTTGTTGGACCAAGACAAATATGTCAGAGTCAGTTGGTGAGGTAGGAATTTGCGAGGCTAAGCAAGCCATAGTATCCGTAAATTTATTAGTTGAGCGGGGAATGGTTTGGATAGAATAATGAGTAAATAAGGTCAAAAGTGAATCCACGTAATGTTTGTACTTTTGAAGTTCCTCATTTTTACATTGGTAGATGCCCGTAACTTGATTGATGACCAGTTGAGAGTCACCAAAAATGTTAATAGATTTTACACCTAAGTGTAACACAACCTGGAGACCCAAAACAAGGGCCTCATATTCCGCTATATTATTAGTGCAGGGGAAATCAAGCCGGAATGAAAGAGGCATAGGTTTAGCATCCAGAGGAATGAGAACAATGCCGGCCCCTCTGCTACGCTGGCATTTGGATCCATCAAAGAAGAGGGTCATTAGATATGACTCCTCACTGAGTGAAAGAGTGGTAATGAGTTCGTTAGGGAAAGTAAAATTGGTAAATTGTTCCCCAGGTAAAGGGGCTTCCGCGAGTTGGTCTGCGATAGTTTTTCCTTTGATTGATTTTTGGTGTACAAACTCAAGGTCGAGGTCAGCGAGGAGCATAAGCCATCGGGTGATGCGTTGGTTTAGATGAGGTTTGGCATACATATAATGGATGGGGTCCGCATTGGTGATGACAAAAGTTTTGTGATTCAGGAGGTAGTGTCAGAGTTTGGTGGCCATGAATGATAGGGCTAGGCACAACTTTTCTACATGTGTATACCTAGTCTCGTAATCCACCAGAGTATGACTTATGTAATAAACAACTTGTTCTTGATGCTCGGAGTCACGATGTGTGAGCATGGCTCCTACAGCATGGTCGGTGGTGGAAAGGTAAAGGTAGAAAGGGTGATCGTCCTGAGGTGGGATAAGCACGGGTGGCTGCAAGAGATAGGCTTTAAGAGCCTCAAAGGCTTGGTGGCACTCTTCGCTCCATTGAAAGACAATTTCCTTTTAAGGAGATGATGGAAAGGTTGACATCGATCCGAGAGTTGTGAGATAAAATGCTGGATAGATTGGAGTTTGCCTTGCAAACTACGTGATTGTTTGAGGTTAGTGGGTGGGGGCATTTGAGGATAGCTTTGACTTTAGCTAAATTGACCTCGATGCCACGCAAAGAGATGATAAAACCAAGGAGTTTTCCCAAAAGGACACCAAAGACACATTTCTTTGGTTGAAGACGCAACACTGATATTGTAACATGTAATCGAAAATAATGGTTAAAACATCGAGATGTTCATTTGCGATGTTTAGATTTTCCAAGAAAATCATCGACATAATCCTCAAGGATAATGTGCATAATGTCATGAAAAATGTAATTCATAGCCCACCGATTGGTTGCACTAGCATTCTTAAGGCCAAACGGAAAGACACGATAGCGAGAAGGTTCCCAAGGAGTTATGAAGGTGGTTTTATGTTGATCGGTGGGCTACCAAAATTTGATTGTATCCCGAGAAGCCATCCATGAGAGAAAGCATCTCATGGTCGCAGTGAGATCAATAAGTTGATCAATACTTGGGAGGGGAAGTCATCCTTTGGGCAAGCGAGGTTAAGATCGAGAAATCCGTACATATCCGAAGTCCCCCTGTTGCTTTAGTAGCAGTGCACGATGTTAGAAATCTATTGAGGATAGTCAATAGGTAAAATGAAAGAACCAGAAGGAGTGAGTCGTTGAAGCTCTTCTTTGACCAAGAGGGAAATGCGTGGATGCATTTTTCTCGGTTTACTGTTTAACTAGTTTGGAGTCGGGTTTCAGAGTAATATTATGGAAAGTAATGTCAGGATCAATTCTTGGCATGTCAGCGTAGGACCAAGCAAAAGCTTGGTTGCGGGCACGGAGGAAGGTAGTGAAGGAAGTTTGTTCTAATGCGTTAAGAGATTGTACGATCTTCACAATGTGAGGATCTTCCTCTGTGTGGATTTTGATTTCTATAGTCGACTCATTCAACATGGTTTGAGTGTCGATGGTAAGTCGCGTTGAATATAAGAGTCGTCCGCACCAAGGTAAGTGAGGATGGAGTCGTCATCCGGCACTCAACAACATTAATTGAAGGTGAGTCCTCTTCGATCATGTCTGCGGATACGAAGGGAAGAGAAGATGGGTCTTCATTATCACGTTGATAAGTGAGAGAACCCGGGGAAGATAGTGTTTATGAAAAAAATGTTAGGAGGGATATATTCAGAAGTCTATCAACTCTGTGGGTGACGATGGAAAAATGGGTGATGATGGTTCGAAAGGGGTGACTTTGTCATCTTCCTGGATACAACAGATATGTGGTGTCTTCGGTGTAGGTGGTTCAGAGAATCCAAGACCACGATGATCTTTGTGTTTGCGTGTAGTTATAGGAATGATCGTATGTCGGCCTTGTTCATAAAGACCAAACCGAAGCCCTTCTAAGCACAACGTGTCGCAAGGTGAGGACGAAATGATGATTAGTTAGATATTGAAAATCAGATTGGAAGGGAACCACACCAAGGGAGGTTCGGGGGTGATAGAGGATGTATTGACACCCCCATATGTTAGGTTGGTGCGGCAATTAGGTGGTCCAGCAGGAGATTACTTCCCCCACACGGTCAGTCGTAGGTAGGATGCGCACGTAATCGCGTACTCTCGTGGGGTATGGAAAGTGCTAACGTTATATAGGCGATACTCCCCAGCAGTAAGGTGTTGAAAAACATCTACCAACGGATCACGAGGTCGGGATGTTGTCCTGGGAAGGAAGCGGTATTTGCGGCGCGTTTCATTAGTCAAGGTGTAAGTGTGGTTGAGATGGATGGTGGAGGTGTGGTGAAGTAGATGGTTGGGTTGGATGAATGGGTTT
Source organism: Taxus wallichiana var. yunnanensis (assembly GCA_018340775.1). NCBI lineage: Eukaryota > Viridiplantae > Streptophyta > Pinopsida > Cupressales > Taxaceae > Taxus > Taxus wallichiana. Next base: position 124,838,444 of record CM031237.1, read on the forward strand.
TTTGACTGTACAAGCACATCATTAGGGCGATATAACATATTATAGGTTTTGAATTGGGGAGCGTCGGCTTTACGTTGTAGGACTTCCCCTCATACTCAAATTTTATGCATCTATGTAAGGTGGAGGAACGCATCCCATAGCCGGATCCAAGGGTGACCTAACAACATGTTGTATTGGAATTCTCCCTCAAGGACATAGAAGAGTTTGGGTAAGGAACGTGGCCCTACACGAATGTTAAGGATCACGGTGCCTAAGGTAGAAGTAATATCATCATTGAATGAGTGCAATATGGTGGGGTTGGTACACATGCGCTAGAAGGGATATTCATTTGTTGGAAGGCTTTGGAAGAGATGATGTTTAGGCTAGTGCCCCCGTCAATCATAACACGATGTACTCGAGATGTCCCGGACGTAAGCGAGATCAAAAGAGAGGGTCAGATCCTTTGCACCAAAGTCGACAATTTCATCTTCAGAGAAAATGACAAGATGGTTTGTTGCACGAGGACGAGTAGGTTTTGGGAGGTAGGTTATTTGGTGAGAGAAGAAACGTGATTGAGTTTTAAAATGGAGGAACGAGAAAGGTTTCGTTAGTAGGACCTCTATCCCTTGGAGGATTTCAATGAGAGCTTGTCAATGAGATTCAGAGGTTTGAATGAGATCATACAATGTCATTTTTATAGGTGATTGGTGAAGCTGTTTGATCATGGTACGGTGGGAAACTCCATCAGAGACAGGGTAGGTAGGTCCACGAATAACCACTTTAGGTGGTGGTGCGATCGGGATGGCGAGACGGAGAAAGAGAGGCCACAGGTGTGCTTTCTTTAGCTTTCCCATTGGTTTTCTGCCCTCGAGTAGCAATGCTAATCATGTTGATCTCGTGAACATGAGAGGAGGAAGATGGTAGGGATAAGTCATTGTCTTCGAGAGGTGGGGTTGCAATAATGATATTTCTTGGTGAGGTGGGGACAGGTGGTATAGGAGAGGGGATTGAAGCTAAAGGTTTTTCCCTTCGTAAGTTTTCTTTCTTAACCATTCTATCCTAGAGAGGTGACCGACGAAGGATGTCTTTCAAAGCTTTGCATCCCTCTACATCATGTCCTAGTGTGCGGTGGTAAGTGCAGATTTTAGACTCATCATAACCTATAGGTCGAGGCCTAGATGGATCATAGGGTCTAAGTGGGGGTAGGAAATGGTCGCATTCTCCACCAACATATCAAGGATTTTGGTGTAAGATCCTTTGAGCGGGTCAAAGTCGAGAGGAAGATGAGGCTATTGATCGGGTGGGTTTTGGTAATGATTGGGTATGGTTGGTTCGTATGGGTGGTGGTGTTGACAAGGGTTTTTATAATTGGATTTAACTAAACTTGGATTTTTCAAGCATGGAAGTTATATTTAGTTGGTTAGATGATGAGGCCACAGATGACATGGTGGTGAAACAACCACGGAGAAAGAGGAGTGTCAAGCAAACAAATCCTTTGATGATGGAGTTTGTTTAGGGTTAATAGGTGGACAGGATACTTGGGGTGATGGTGTTGATACACACATGGATCCTTGTATGGGTGTAGAAGGTGCAGGTCGTTTTAAAGAAAACGCAGGAGGTATGATGTATTGAGGCAAGGTGGAGGGTGAGGTCCCAATATAGAAGGTAGGTGTGACGGTGAGGGTTTTAGTTGTGACAGAGGCATAAATTGGACTTGAGGGGATTGGGTTTGTCTCCTAGGTGGATGGATGGCTTTATTTTTGGATAAATGTAACCATTTAGGTGGGTGTATTAGGTGGGTATTGGTGAAGTCCCAGCGTAGGGGAAGGTTTGGTTAGGTTAATAGAGGAGGATGAGGTATTCGGTAGAGATGATGGGGTGAAGATGAGGACATAGGAATTTTGAGCTTTGTAAACACCTCGGGTATATGGTAGAGGTGTTTGGATTGGTCATCTGCATTTGAGTAGAGCAGATGTACTCAAACACTCCCATAGTACTCATCTATCTTCGAGGGATGAAAATCTTCACGTGTGAAGAAGAAATTTTGTATGGAAGAGAGGTGGGTTGTGATTCCGGTCCACCGTGGGTGTGATACAGGGGGTAAAAGAGGCACCTGTATCAATGGGCTTTAAGAGGTCAACGGTCACTTTGAAAATATTTAGGCGATGAAGAACTAATAGGTAGGAGGGCATGTTTGAGGGGATCCGTCATGATTAAGAAATGTGGTGATATTGGTTTGAGGGTTTCTCTTCTAAGGATGACAGAAAAAGTGGCGAGCCTTCCTCTTGTACAGCAAGAGTGGTAGAAGGAGATGTTTGGGAAATAGATAAGTTAGATAACATCCGCTCACGATTTTGCAGGGATGTGGTGTAAGAAGGCTCATCCGTGAGAAGATAACTCTGGGCCGGTTAATTCCTTTATGGGTAAAGGAATAGCAAGGATATCGTCTTGTCTTGATGGTGGTGAAGGGGGTTTGGATCCTTGCGTTAATAAAGAGGCTCGATTAAGAATTTCCTTGATATGAGCTTTTGGTTGGGAGTCAAAGACCGCATGGATTTCATGAACACTCTCCTCGGCTAAGATATCTTGGTTTATGTTTCTTGTTAGATGAGTGGTTTGGGAATGGTTTCTTGAAGATTTTCAAATTTCGATTAGCAGGGCATTAGGATTATCGAGGGTTATATCCCCCCGCATTAACCATTTCTGCACCATGTTTTTCAACATCTTACAGTTTTCGTGACTGTGTCCCTTCATGTGGTGGAAGTTATAGAAGTCATTTTCTTTGTACCAAGAAGGTATAGTGTGGGTGGAATCAAACCCGGAGTGAGGTTTAACAGGAGGTAAGGTGATAGCTCCTGCTTTGAGCAATTTTTCCAAGATGACACCATAAGTTTCTCCCAAGGGAGTGTAATTGATGGGCTCGGCTTTATACTTATAGGTGGTTTTTGGTGGGGTATTAGATGGTGCTTGGGATTTGACCATCACCACGTGTACAACTCCTTTTGATTTTGAAGCAGTCGATGCGTGAGAATTGGTGGTGTTGGGTTTGTTGGTGGAGTCTTGGGTTCGGAAATTAGGGTTTTTGTTGCGCAACCACAATTTCTCTTCCTCTAAGGCTCGAATCTCTAGTTTCCGAGCCATAGTAAAGGCCTCATCAAAGGTGCGGAAAGTTTGAATTTGGAGGGTAGGAGAAATGTGCTTAGCACAGGCCCGCGTAAAGAGTTCGATAAGTTCGGCCTGAGGCAAGGCATAAGTAAGTTGGTTGATAAGGCCCCGCCATTGTCCAACAAAATCTACGATAGATTCGTCTTCAAATTGTCGGATGGCATAGAGGTTAGTGATGGATACTTTCTTGGCAATATTAATGGAGAAATGATCCAAGAAAGATTGGGCTAATTGGTTAAAAGAGAAGATTGAGTGCTGGGTTAAAGCACTATACCATTCCAAGGCGGGTCCTGATAAGGACATGGGAAAGGTGCGGAGTAGTAAGGCATCGTCATGAGCAATCAGATAGCAAGCATGTCTAAATGATCGCAAGTGTTGTTGAGGATCCTCCTTACTATTAAAACGAGTAAATTTTGTAATTCCCATTGAGGATGATATGAATGAAGGGGACGAGAAGGATAAATAGGCTCCCGATAAACTTGCTCGTATGTCGAGTCTCGGCTTCAAAGCAGAAGCCTCCATATTTGCATCTTATCCATCATTTGTTTGATTAAATCAGTGGTTGGATGAGATGATGGTGCGGTTTTGTAAACGGAGGAGGATTGGGCCAAGAGCCACCACTAGAAAACGGTGGGGTTAAATGTTGATAAGGTATTGAGGACGAATATATTGAGGTGACCAAATAGGGATGTCCTATATAAGGTGTTGAAGCCATCGGATAAGTGTGTGGAAATGAAAAGGTGGGCGGAGCTTGAGAAGGAAAGCTCATGTGGGTAGGTGGCAGAGTGCAAGTTATGAAAGGGGCAGTCTACGAGAGAGACGAGGTAGGAGAAGTTGGCGGTAATGATATGTGGGGCCCAGATTAACCAAAGGAAATCCAATCTATGTTGTATGAACCTCCGAAGCCACTGAGTTGGGAGACGGACAGGCTAAGGATGAAGAAGGTAAGGTGGAGTTATTAGGTGGGGAAGGAGCTAAGTGAGCAGCTATACTAATAGGCATACCAACAAGGAGTTGACCGTCGGGTGTATGGTCAGGGGTACGAGACAAATAGTATCAGCAGCTAGGATTAGCATCCAAAAATTTCACAAATTCCTTATCTCCTATAGGGATTTTGGGAACCTCACTGGTGTCCGTAGGATTCCCCATAGGATGTGAAGGGGGTGATTCAGGAAAAGGCACGGAGCAGGCATGTGAAACCATGGTTGCGGCTCGTTTCCAAGTGATAACAACCATGGACAAGAGTACACAGTAGGGATTCAATCTATCAGGAACAGAAACAACCAAAAAATGTTGGAATTGGTAGGTTGCTGGTTTGTTGGGAACTATGAAAGACGAAGAACCAATATCGGTCAGTAACCAATGTCAGTCAGATAGTAGCAAGTGGTCGGTCGATTAACCGATGTCGGTAGAATAGGACAGTGTAAGAATTTATAAGAAGTTGTTGATTTGGGGTTAACGATGCTCGGTATACCTACCAAACTATTCAGAAGTGATCACTGAAATAGTGTATGATAGAGAAACAAAACTAAAAACAAGCAAGATACACAAGCAAATCAAGAGACTAACCCTAGGATTAGTTTTAATTATTGTGGGCTTATGCCTTAGACGCAAGATGATGTCAATCCTAAACAAAAGACCTAAGGGAAATGTCAAGTTTGTTTTGGCTTATAAGGTTACCTCAATCAGGCGGAGGAATACCGTGGAAAAAGGGGGGATGTTTGAGCTGTTGTGTTGATTATGATGTGATTTGGTATGTGTTGTGTAGTGAAAGTAAGATTAATTTCTTGTCAATACCATGGATATCACCCCCACGTGTATGACCTGTTACTTAATCTACGTTCACTAGAATTAAAAACAACAAGCAAACATGTGATGCACGTGTTTTAAACCCAAATCGAAAATGATATTCGATGAAGCAAAGGAGATGACTTTCACTAAAGCAAAGATGAGGAAGAAAGACAAATTCTTTTACCAAAATATCTTGTGAATATTTAGAAGAAGAAAATAGCAAGTGTGCTCCCTATATGAAAGCAAGCAAGAAAGAAAGAAACCCAAGAAAGGGTCCCACCAGGCGTGCCAAAATGTTTCGCACAGAATGTTTCCATTCTTAGAATAGAGTTGCTTCTATCCTTTCATTCTCTTGAGAAACAGATAAGGGTTAGGGCTAGGAGGAATACCTATTGAATGTTGGGAGGGTGTGCGCACGTAGAGAGAGATCGAGATCGATTGCGAAGAACTCCTTTTTGTCTAGGAACGACTACCTGCAAGTAAGAATACAAGACCACCAGATTTTAGTTAGACAATAAACGAGGGAACTGCCTTGGGCCCAGGAAATATTGGACTTCCTTTCGAAGGTGGTCAGTTCCCCTCTTAATATGAATTAACACAAATTCTAACAAAGAAGTTATTGCAAAATTAAAATTTAATTACCTCGTTAAAAGCAATATAGGAAAGGTTAGTTTTGGTTTGAGTCATAGTGACCGATGCCGGTCCTTGTATAACCTCATCGTGGTTATACACCAGTCTTGGTTTCTAATAACTAATATCGTAGGGGCGGTGATTTAGGGGATTTCAAGGAGGGTTGGGTGTAAGGTGGCTATGGTGTTTTATAAGGCTAGTAAATGATTAGAGGTAGGCTATAGGGTGATGGAGAAGAATCGAGAGAGTGTGGGGGCTGTTCTTGGGGCAATGTAAGGGTAGAGGAATGAAAGTTAGATGTAGGGTGCTATTGGGTAGTAGATCTAGGAGTGAACTTATAATTACTATGAATCGAAGTTCAAGAAATGTTATTTAACAACGTCAAGACACTACTTACTAGTTCTGATGAAGATACAGTCCAAGGACTGTGATGATGAAGGCGGGGCTTAGGTGGGATGATCGACAATCAAAAGTGAGCCATCTTCTCTCCCAATGCTTTGATGAGTGTCATTTGTGCTCTAGCTTACTCATTTGCGAGTCTTTGGCTCGATGTCCTTCTCTGCAAACTCTTTTCTTTTCTTCACTTGTCTCTCGCTCTGCAAGTGAATCTCAAATCTTTCAAATGAATTCCGATCCTTTGTTTTTGGTTGGGGAGGTCATTTATAGGGAACCGATGGCGGTTCACGTAACCGACGGCGGTCGAGTAGAACCGATGTCGGTCAAGTAAAAGTGGGCTATTTTTAGTAAAATAGCCAACTTTCCTCCTTTCTCCCGAGGGATTAGTGTCAGGCTTGGTCAACTCATTATTAGGTTGGTTTTGTGCGGGTGAGGAGTAATTAGTCATGGGTGTGGATGTAGACAAATTTATAGGTCTTAATTAGGTTAGTTTAGGGTTAGGGCTAGGTCATGATGAGGTGGCAAAATGAGATGGCAGGTTTGGAGATGTGGATTTATTAATTATAAGGTAATTAAGAAATAATTGTGTAAGGTTTAGGTGGTGAGGTTCGGTTGAGAAATGAGATGCGGGGCATAGGGTGTCGTAAGACACAAATTTGGTGTCTACAACAACAATAGATACTACTCAAGACATAGAAGAAAAAGTTCCAAATCTTGAAGCCCAAGTTTACAAACATCCTAGATCAAGAAGAACAAGTGGGAGTATATTCCTCTAGTCATGGGCTACACCAGAGGATATAGGAAAAATTGTTCGCTCTTGTTTCTAAAGTACAATGGTACAAAAGGAGTTATACATTTGGGAGTTAATGGATAAAGATATGGTGAAGATGCGCACAAGGAAGCAATTGTCATGGTTGATGCACATGTACATGGATGAACCAGACTTTGATGTATGTGAGGAGTCATGCATGTCAAGGAGGTTGAAAAAGACACCTCAAGCTAGACACATAACACTAAAGCCTACTTTTATGTCGATGAATAGGTGAGCAATGCTTTGGTAAAGGTTTTGACAGAGGAAACATGATAGAATATGGATAAAGTTGTGATAATTAGGGTCTTGAGGAGGAGATCAAGAATAAGGATTAGGAGATATCCCGCCTAAAGAAAGAAAAATACTTGGCATAGAAGAAGAATGATGTATTCATCGGCATGGCAGAGGAGGCTGGTGACAATTTCATGAAGGCTAGGCCACACTTAGAGACAAAGGTATCAAAAAAGTTCCTTCAAAAATACATTACATAAGCACATTGGTGGACTTAGTGATTGAAGATGAACCTCTGCGAATGCTAGTGCCAAAGGATCCGACACAAGATACAAAGAGAGAAAAGGATTCAATGATGCTAGAAGATTACATCATATGAAGGATTGCTTCAGATCTTGCAGGAGGAACTAAATAAGGTGGATCAAAAGCGCTGAATATTTGTACAACACCGAAGCCGTTATAGGGACCATGACAATTCTAGAAGACAATGAAGTCTTAAAGGCCATGAAGGATGAGACATTGGGCCACGCTTGAGAATGGTTAGCACTTGTTTAGTAGAAGCACGATGCCCTTACTGACCACTCGGGGAACCTCACGGGAAATGCTAGATGAGCTTGGAAAAATCATTGCTCAAAATATGGACTTGTTGGAAGGAAGGAAGAATGAATGGAATGTCCAACATTTTGTTGGTATTAAAAATCAAAAAGGAGAGATTGTAAGGGATGAATTCGTGTTAATCGCGGTAGATATTCTAGAGAAGGTAGAGGTCGTGCTCAATATTTGGAAAACCTTAGAGGCAGAGATAAAAGAGGAATATCCATAATTGATTATTCTAGTTGCGAGAAGAGGATACATCAAGTTGAAGACATTCTTAAAAGGAAAAAATTCTATTTATACCTTTATTCATATTCTTTGGTTCGTTTTGAAGACAACCATTTATGGGGTGCAATGAAACTAGTGTGGGGTAATGTTAATCACTCAAAATATGGCACTTAGTTGAGAAAATACATAAGGTTTGCATGGGAGAACAAAGCGCATTCAAAGGTGTGGAAGAATTAGAGAGGATCATGCACGAACAAAGAAGATTTGTAACTTAGCCATTTTCATGACAAGGATCTATTTTTGAGGTAGTGTGTGGAGCACACAAACTAGTAAAATACTTGCGTGACATGCATTGACTATTTTTTGAGGATCAACTATGAAGCACTTTGCATGGACACAAGCTGGGAATAGATCTACTACTGTCAGTTAACTAACAGTAGTCTATTGTTAGCGCACTTGCATGTGTGGCTATTCTTGTAACAACACATGGCTAATAATAACATGCAACCTATTTTGAGATTAGATAAGTGGTGAAGGGAAAGTCCCCACCCTTATAAATATGTATTAAACTATGTAGTAGAAGGGTATAGTAAGATAGAGAATATACGTATGAGAACTAGGGTATAGTAAGATTATCTTGCTAGATATATTACGCGCATGAGTGTATACTATTATTATTATAATGAAGCTTCCGTGGTATTTACTACATTTAATATAATGGATATTATAGACTGAATCAAGGTGTTATCATGTTTATAGTTCAATATCGCATGCTTGCTTTATTATGGTTATCCTTTAATGTTGTTATTTCCTAGATCTAGATCTAAATATGCACCGTAAAAGATATAATAACTATAGATATGAATGATTAAAGTCTTCATCACACTAACATCCTCTGAAAAAAACCATAAAGAGAGGCTTGGTACCTTTGTACACTTCAAGTGAGTGCTCGGTCTAGGTTGAGTGATGTGCAAACACACACAGGTTTGTATTGCTGAATTATACCTGCATCAACCATCGGGAAAATGCATGGTACATTGGTTGGTGCCATATTTTATGACTCACATACTTGAAACAGCACTTGCCAATTAAAGGCACTTGATGGAACACTGCTACTGTGTACTTCAATGGGAGAAGGCTAAATCCATACTATAAATACTTATTTTTGGTGTTTGTAATAAGGCGGTCTTGCCATTTAGACTAGGTTTTCAATTTTGTATTTCCTTAATGTATTTCCTTATTCGTTGCTATTCTTTGTCAATTTAGTTGGTGTTTTTGTGTAATAAGCACATTTGCATGCCAGAAGATAATTATTATTTGAATAATTTTTATGCTACAGAGGACTACACATACCATTAGTGTGGGGTGGTTATAGATATTCGAGCATAGGACTCATTGAAAATAAGTACACATGCAAGTAAAAATTGGTACCGTGTGCTATTCAAGTTGGAGAATTGTTAAAAAGATATTGCTTCTAGAAATAAGGACCATTTGTGGAGATGAATGAAGAAACAAGTATAACATGAGGTAAGCAAGAGGCCATGGGAACTACAAGGAAGGTGAAGTCGCATGAAGGTACTCGGGTGCATGAAGGTGCACTAAAGAGAAGTCTCTAGAACCCGGAAGGTAAGAAGGTGCTCTAAAAGGTTATAACATGGGTGTGAAGATGTACCTAGTGGAAAGAATGAAAATAGTCGATGAATGAGAAGATTTTTGGTAGGTAGAGGAGCAATAAATGCACTAAATTTTTGAAAATCTATATAAGGACGGGATATCATTTCATTCTTACCGTTTAAACTACAAGAATTTTATAAGAGCTAAGTGAAAATGAGCCGAGTGAATCGTGTTGAGGTGTGAAGAGTGTGAAACCAGATGTGGAGAGAAGATTTATGTGTAGGAGAAGCTTGCGTCCCCATAGGTGAAGGGTTTGAGTGAAGCAGATGCATTACAAAAGAAGTAAGGAACACAATTTCCACTAACGCATAGAGATTCAATCTATGGTTTTAACTTGCTTGTTATATAGTATAGAAAGGAGATAATTTCAAATAGCATCTGAAAAAATCACTGCCAAAGCGGGAGTAAAAGGGAAGAAGAAGGTCGAAGTGGAAGAAGAAATTACTCCCAAGAGTAATTTCTCAGAAATGTAGTATCTAGAGGGTGTGATTGTGGGACAAGAATGGGATTCCCACATCCGTAAATGTAAGATCAATGATTACAACCATCACACATCGGATAATAAGAAGGAACTAGATGCATTGTTGAGCACAAAAATAAACAAGTGCATAATAGAAGACATGCTAGTGTATGATGATCTTTGGAGAGAAGTTGTTAAAGCAGATTAGAGTCTACCAGTTATATGAGCTACCATACTTTGGAAATTATTAACCATTGTATCCATGGTTGATGCGTAGAGTCCATGAGGGATACTTCTACATTTTGAATAGAGGGTTAGAATCACAACCGCCTTAATTTCAACAAAGGACAAGATTAAGGGCCTCGGGAGTTAATCCGGAGAGGGACTTAGCAGATAAAAATCCATCCTGAGACAAGAGGAAGGAGCTAGGATATACCAAGGGTCCGCGTGGTATGGACATTTATAAATTGAATAAATACCCAAATGGCATAGGTAGTTGCACATCGATAAAGCAAAGTTGAATGACAAAGAAAGGTGGTCGTAGGTGAATACAATGTGGTTGACGTGCAAAGAAAATGTCTCAAGGAGTGATGTACAATATCTCGGGTTACATAAAGTATGGAAATAATTATTGAATAAGCACGTATAGGTGATAGAATTAGTTTTAGTGCTATTTTATTGTCTTTGGTGCTTATGGAGATTAGAGTGCCCGATGGGCCAAATGAAAATAAATCTTTGGTGTAAAGATTTGATAAATACTTATGCAAAGGGACTATGGGTGGGCCATTTAAGCAGACGTTGAATATGTGATATGACAGGCTCCACGTGGCATCCAAAGAGGAGTGGAGCAGGCCAAAGGAGTTACCTTTGGTGGTGGGTAAGAAGATAGTTCGCGGTCTACTAACATTTTTTCATCACATGATGTTTGATGAAGGATGGATCTTGGAGCCATCTACCTTCACATCACGCTACTTACAGGCATAAATCCACTAGTTCAAAGATGCGTGCCTCCTAAACTTCATCGCAGATAAGGTAGATTGTGATTATCACACTCTGAGAAAAACATATGTATATTCAGGATGGATTACCTACATTGAGAGGTTTATTTAAGATGTAGTAAACATGTATCCGGTAAGATTTAAAGTCAGAGACATTGGAGTAGTGCTTGTGTATCTTCAACTCAAGCCCAAGTTGGAGAACAAAAACTATGTGGAAAATGAGTTCACTCTTCGAGGGCCACCTAAGGGTAAGCATATAGTAGAGAGTGTGCCAACTCCATAGCCTATAGAGACTATAATGGTGGATGAAGATGAAGATGAACGAGAATATAGTGGTGGCCTGGAGCATAGAGGATGAAGGTAGCCTATAGACAAGGTAGGAACTGAGTGCATGAATACACCACCTCATGTGCAAGAAGGAGGTGATGATGAACTAGATGCAGTACAAGGAGAGCATCACTTTAAAAGGGTATTCAGAAGAACTAGAACACAAGGTGCTACACCACAATCAGTTTAGAGATCACTGCGAATCTCTCCTAAAAAATATGTAGTAGAGAAGAGAAGGAGAAAACTAAAACTGAATGAAGAAGTAGAAGAGTCTACAGAGAGCATGCCTAACACTCCCATACAACCAGAGGACGTAAAAGAGACAAAGCAAGAATAAATAAAAAATAAAAAAGAAGGATTAAAGGAGGTAGATGGGACAACACAAGAGACTACTCAGGCATAACAAAAAAAGCTCCAAATCTTGGCACTCAAGTTCCTAAGGGGCCAATATCGAAGAGGACAAGTGGGGAGTATACTGCACCGGTCATGGGCTATGTTGAGGACACAAGTAAAATTGTCCATGCCCATTTCCAAAGCACGGTGGGCCTTAAGGAATTGTATGGATGGGAGCTGATGGATGAGGACATGGCCACCATGCACACAAGGAAATAGTTTTCTTGGTCAATGCAAACACATATGGACAAACCAGACTTTGACATATGTGAAGATTCCTGTGTATCAAGAATATTGAAGAAGACACCTTAGGACAAACACATAATAGTAAAGCCTATTGTTATGTCGGATGAACAAGTAAGTAATGCCTTGGTGAAGGTATCTACAGAGGTGGCAAGGAGGAATGTGGATAAAGCTACAACTATTAGGGCATTAAAAGAAGAGATCAAGGCCAAATATGTAGAGATAGCGTGCCTACAACAAGAGAAGGACTTAGAGAAAAATAAGAACAATGCTTTCATCAGCATGGTAGAGGAAATTGGAGACCATGTCCTAAAAGCAAGACCACATTTGGAGTCCAAGGTACCCAAAAAATTTCCTTGAAATGCATTATGTACATACCTTGGTGGATTTGGTGCTTGAGGATGGACCTATGCGCATGCCAACACCAAAATATCGAGAAAAGGCTTCGGTGATGAGGAAGATTACATCTTATGAGGCATTTCTCTAAACCTTGTAGGAGGAGCTGAGGAAAGCGAAGCCAAACATTGAATATTTTGACATCTCCAAAGGTGGTCACTAGGATAAGGACCATGGTAGAGGACAATGAAGTGCTGAAAGTGATGAAGGATGATACATTGTGTCACGCAGAGAGGTTAACATTGGTAAAACCAAAGCGTGAGGCCCCGATAGATAGTAGCACAAGAAAACCATAAGGAAAGGTTAGATGAGTCGGGAAAGATTATTGCACACAAGATGGATTTGCAAGAATGAACAATGTCTATAATGTCCAACATTGTTCTAGTTTTTCGAATGAAAAGGAGAAATTACACAAGTTGAGCTGGATTCTATTGTAGTAGATATTCCGAGAAAAGTAGAGGCCACGCTAAATTAGTGGCCTTCGACATTAGAGGCAAAAATAAAGGAAGAATATCTTAACTCATTCTTCCATTTGAAATAGAAGGTGATGCGATTAAATAACTATTCTTTTATAGAAATTCTTTAACATTATTCCCATTACTTTATTATTTATTTTTTAAGGAGAAGCCATTGTCATGGTGGAAATGTAGTTAGTGTGGGGTAATGTTGAGTAGAAAATGTATGACACTTAGCATAAGGCATAGAGAATATTCTTGTAGAAGAGCAGAGCATATTCAAAGAATATTCAAAGGATCGGGAGGATCGGGAAAGAATCGCTCGGATGACAAATATAGATTCAGGACTTAGCCATTTTCACGATTATCATCTATTTGTTAAAGATGGCATTCGAGATCACACAAATGGGATGAATACTTGTATGACATTCATAGGCTATTTTTGGAGGAGTGCCTACTAAGCGTTTTACATGGGATCAAGCTAATAATAAGATTACTACTTCTAGCTAAATGTGAGAGGTCTATTATTAGCATTCTTACATGTGAGCCTATTATTTTTAAAGGGTCATGGCTATTCTTAGCATATGACCTATATTGGGATTAGATAAGCGGTGAAGGGAAAGTCCCCACCCTTATAAATATGTATGTAGTAAGCTATGTAGGAGAGGTGATTGAGATATACAGAGATACAGATATAGAGAGGTATGTGTGTGTGAGATAGATATAGAGGTATGTAGAATTATGTTGTTAGATGTTACATGCATGAGCATATAATGTGTTAAGTTATGGAGCTCAATTACTTCATTTTAGCATGCAATTGGAACTTTCTGGAAAACATAGTAACCGACATCGGTTAAGGGTAGACCGACATCGGTCAGGGAAGACCGACATCATTCAAGGGCAAGTAGGAACCAAAAATGGTTAGGCGTAACTAGCGTCGGTTACTGTGTGCAACGATTTTTAATTAACTCTAGAATTACATCTATTTTTAGAATTAAAATAGATTTATTGATTGTAATTGCATGGCTAAGTTCCCTAATTATATAAACAACTATATAAGCACAAAAGCTAGGGTTTAGAAGTAATGATAAACAAGAATTAGAAAGAACTTGAAAAAGGTTGGTGAGAGAGAATTCTTGGTGGTAGAGAAAAAGCTTGAAGGAAAAAAGTACCAAACATTTGAGAGGTGTGGAAGATTGTAAATCTTCATTGTATATCTTGTCAAAGATTTGGATAATAGATTGACTTGTTTCTTGGTAGACGTAGCCCACACTGGGTGAACCACATTAAATCTAGTGTTGATTTATGTCTCTTGTTTTGTATATTTCTTCTGGTAGAATATCTTCTTTTATTTGCATGTATGCTTAGATTTGATATATTTTTTGTACAACCGGTGTGTTGACCCCAATAACTAGTATCAAATATTTGTTTGAGGGTTTTGTATGTTGACAGATTTACTCAAAGATAGTTTTTGATTGAGTGGGAGATACAACAATGGCGGAAGATAATAAATACAAGGTAGAGAAATTTGACGGCTGAAATGATCAATTATGGAATATGCAGATTGAGCATTATCTGTATCAAAGAGATTTGTACTACCGTTGGATGAGAAGTCTAGACCTATGAAGATGACTGATGAAGAAGGGAATATTCTTGATAGAAAGGCTTTAGGATCTATAAGATTGAGTCGGTAGCATCTCGTGGCTTCCAATATTACGAAGTGGCTTCTACGGTAAACTTAATGAAATCTCTCGCTAATTTATATGAAAATCCTAGTGGTTCAAATAAAATTTCTTTCATGAAAAAAATATTTAGTTCTAAGATGCGTGAAGGTGAATCTAGCTCTATTCATTTGAATTATTTCCAATCTATTGTAAATTAGTTAAAATTGGTTCATATACCATTTGATGATGAAGTAAAAGCACTTTTATTCTTATGTTATTTTCCGATAGTTGGGACAACTTGGTAATGGCTGTTAGTAATACAACATCTACTAATAATATTTTTAAGTGTGATGATGTGGTTTGTATAATATTGAATGAATAAATTTATAGGAAGAGTACAGAGGAAACATCATCTGGAAATGTTTTGAATGTAGAAACCAAAGGGCGATGGCGAAGGAGAAATCCAAGAGTAAGAGTAATGGTAAATCAAATTCAAGGGATCGCAGACCTAAATCCAAGTAAGGGAATTACTTGTTGGAAATTTGGAAAGAAAAGACATGTAAAGAAAGATTTTTGGTCAAAGGATAAAGAGAATCAACAACTAGACAAAGGTAAAGAGGAAAATCTTGCTTCATCGAGGTAATGCAAGATGCTCTTATTCTTTCTTTGGACAATAGAATTGAATTATGGATTTTAGATTTAGGAGCTTCTTTCCATGCAACCCCTAATAAGGGTTAATTCAAAAATTATGTCTAGGGAAATTTTGGGCATGTTTATTTGGGTGATGATGAAACTCAAAGATATTCTTTAAAGGGGAAGTTCATATAAAATTGCAGAATGAAAAATACATGGGTATTAAAAGATGTGAGGCATGTACCAAGCCTCGGAAAGAATCTTATTTCTCGCAGGGAAACTAGGTGAATCTGATACGGTTTGCATGGTTACTTTTACAAGAGACTCTTGGAAAGTCACCAAGGGTGTTTTTTGTTGTGGCAAGAGGTAAGAAGGTAGGAACATTATATTTATCTAATTGTATTATTGATTCCTTTTCGCATTATCTACTTTAGATTTAGATGCATGCATGTGGCATAATCAGCTAGGTCATATGAGTCAAAAAGGAATGCAGATCTTAAATGCAAGGGTAAGTTATCAGATTTGAAATATTTAGATTTTGACTTCTTTGAGCATTGTATCTTTGGAAAGAAAAAAGAGTGAGATTTCTCAAAGTTGGGGAAACTAAGAAGCAACATAAATTGGAGCTTGTACACTCGGATGTGTGGGGACTAGCATAGGTAGCTTCTTATGAAGGATCCCAATATTATGTTACTTTCATTGATGATGCTACAAGAAAGGTATAGGTTTATTGTATTAAACATAAATCTGATGTTTTGAGACTTTTAAAATATAGAAATCCCTTGTTGAGAATGAATCATATTCTAAGGTAAAGTTCTTAAAATCCTATGACAATGGCGGTGAATACTATAGTAAGGATTTCAATGACTATTGTTAGTGAATTCGAGTGAATGGGATACATAGAGAAAGAATGGTGTTGCGAGAAAGAAAGAAAAAGATAATCATGGAATGTGCTAGAATTATGAGAATACATTCTAGATTGCCCTTGCGATTTTGGGTAGAAGCGGTTAATACTAATGGTTTATTTGATTAATTGTGGCCCTTAAGTTCACTAAATGGAGGAATAGTAGAGGAAGCTTGGACCGGAAAAAGGTAGATCTTTCTTTTCTTAAAGCTTTTGGTTCGAAGCTTTTTGCATGTTGATAGGAAAAATAGAAAAAGTTGGATGCAAAATCCAAGAGGTGCACTTTCATTGGTTATGGATCCGGAGATTTTGGTTTCCGTTTTTGGGATTTATAGAATTATAAAATTATTAGGAGTCGTGATGTTGAATGGAATGCAAAGAGAATGTACAGGATCAAATATTGGTACCCAATGATGAGAAAATTGAGAAGTTTATTGATGAAAATGAACTCTCGGGTTTTAAAGAAACTCCTACAAAACTACACAAGTAATTGTGGTTGGTTAGTCCTTGACCGACATTGGTCGATGAACCACCAATAGTTCACAAAGGATCGAATTAGCATCGGTTAGCATAATCGACTTCGGTTAGAGGTGACCAACGTTGGTCACCGGGCTCGAAGTTGATACTAATCTTCAGGAGGCCTAGACAGAGCCTCAAGTACCCCAAACTCTGTGAGAAGGTCACAAAGGGTAAGTAAACTTCCATAAATATTTACATCTTCTCTATTTTATTTATTGTTGGTGATAGTGGTGAACCAGAGAGCTTAGAAGAAGTAATGAAAAATAAGACTCACGTTCAAAGTCGAGCATGGCATGGATGAGGAGATGGAATCCTTGGAATAGAACAAGACTTGGGATTTGGTTAAGTTACTAGTAGAGGTAAGAGGACATTACAGAACAAGTGGGTTTATAGGATTAAGGAATAAGAGGGTGGATAGAAAAGATACAGGTCAAGGCTTGTAGTAAAGGGATTTAGACAAAAATAAGGTATTGGATTCGGTGAAATATTTTCTCTGTTGTTAAGATGACTCCTATTCATACCGTATTGAGTTTAGTTGCACTAGAAGATTTGCATTTAGAGCAAGTAGATGTGAAGACTATTTTCTTCATGGTGATTTGGATGAAGAAATTTCTATGCATCAACCGCTTGGGTATGAAGTCAAGGGTAGGGAGAAACTAGTGTGCGAGTTGAAAAATAACCTATATGGGATCAAGAAAGCTCTAAGGAAATGGTACATGAGGTTTTATATTTTTATGCATGAGCATGGTTACTTGAGATGTGAATCGACAATTGTGTTTATTTCAAGAAGCTTGAAAATGGGAGCTATATTATTTTGTTACTGTATGTGGATGTTATGCTTATTGCAGGATCTAGTATGTAGGACATTGGTGATCTTAAGAGAAAGCTAGCTCACACATTTTCTATGAAGGATTTAGGAGCTGCAAAAGAATCATTGGCATGCTAATACATAGAGACAGAAAAACAAGAAATTATATTTGTCTCGGGATTTTATCTACAAGGTGTTAGAAAGGTTCAACATGCAGAATGCAAAACATGTTAGCACACCTATGGCTAAACACTTCAAATTGAGAAAAGATCAGTGTCCTTCATCACATGAGGAGGTCAAATACATGACACGAGTGCCATATGCTTCAGCAATTGGAAGTCTCATGTACGCTATGGTTTGTACCAGACCAAAAATTACACAGGCAATGGGAGTTGTGAGTAGATATATGGCTAATCTAGGTAAAGAGCATTTGAAAGCGGTATAATGGATACTCAAGTATTTGAAAAGGACATCTAACATGCCGTTATGCTATGGAGGTTCGAGATATTTCATTACGTTGCTATGTTGATTTAGATATGACTCGAGATTTGGATGGTAGGAGGAGTACTACTAGATATATTTTCACTGTAGGTGGAACAACGGTTAGCTAGATTTCGAGATTACGAAGGTTACAACTTTGTCTACTACAAACGCAGAGTATGTTGTAGCTACGAGAGGCTAAAGGAAATGATATGGATGAGTAGGTTCATGGAAAATTTGGGAAAGGATCAAAGTGATTGTAAAATGTTTAGTGACAGTCAAATTTTAGTTCATTTAGCAAAGAACTTAGTGTTTCATTCGAGAATGAAACACATTCAATTGAGGTATCACTTCATACAAAAGGTATTGGAGGATGGGCGAGGTTGAATCTAGAGAAGATTCATATGAGCAATAACCTATGGATATGCTAACGAAGACATTAGCAAAGGATAAGTTGGAGCTACACTCCACTTCTATTGGTATTTGAGTTTGAGACTTGAAGAAGAATAAGCAAAGCTAATGAAGGATCCAAGAATGACGTTGTATAGGTATGGTGTAGTAATAAACTCCAAGAGGAAGATTGTTGAGTTGTGGAGCTAAATTACTTCATTTTAACATGTAATTGGAACTTGCTAGAAAACACAATAACCGACATCGGTTAAGGGCAGACCAACATTGGTCTAGGAAGACCGACATTGGTCAAGGAAAAGTAGGAACCGATAAAGGTTAGGCAAAACCAGCATCAGTTACCTATGCGATGAATTTTTAATTAACTCTCAGAAAGTATATTTTTTTTTAACATTAAAATAGATTTATTGATTGTAATTGCATGGCTAAGTGCCTTAATTCTATAAACAACTATATAAGCACAAAAGATAGGGTTTAGAAGTAATGATAAACAAGAATTAGAAAGAACTTGAAAAAGGTTGGTGAGAGACAATTCTTGGTGGTAGAGAAAAATATTAAAGGAAGAAAGTATTGAACATCGAGAGGTGTGGAAGATTGTAAATCTTCAATGTATATCTTGTTAAAGACTTGGATAATATATTGGCTTTTTTCTTGGTATACGTAGCCATTTGGGTGAACCACGTTAAATCAGTGGTTATTTACGTCTCTTGTTTTGTATATTTATTCTAGTAGAATATCTAATTTTTTTACATGTATGCTTAGATCGAGATATATTGTCTATACAACCGGTGTGTTAACACCAACACAATGTTATTATTGTAAGAAGCTTCTTTGTATTCTTGTGTTTTAATATATTGGAATGTTTTACTTGAATCAAGGTGTTAAACATGGTTATAGTTTGTTATTCCATGGATGATATCATTATGTTTATTATTGATTCATGGTTCCTAAAGATCTAGATCTAGAATAAGATTTGTGGAATACCTATGTAGTTGTGTAATTTCATGCATTAAATTTTCATACTAATCCCATCTCGCACGAAACTCTAAAGAAGGTCCGGTACCTTTGTGCATTTTGGGTGATCATTTAGTCTAATTTGAGTGATGTTCCAACGCGCATGGGCTTTTACTAGTAAATTCTAGGCTGCATCATCGTTCAAGTTGAATTCAATTGACACATTACTTTTTTATTAAAATTAAGCTATTTAGTATGCTCCATTTTAATGATTAATGTATTTTGGGTCTCCTTATTTTTGGCTCCATGAATTCACAAGGTAATGAGACACTTCATATGTGGATGATGATATACTATTTGACATGGATATATTATGAATGTTGTTCGGACATGTGATTTTGGATATTGTGAGTAGACCTAGAAAATGGACATTATATGATGATGATATAGTTGTTGATATAAATTGTAAGTGATATTGTTGATTGCCTTGATGTTGTTGTGATTCATATGTATAGATGATTTTGTGATTATATTTATATCATGTTGGATTTTGATATGGCCATGAGGCCGAAAGGAGGTATTTGTGTTTTGAGTTAAAATATCACAACAAACATCGGGGGATTGGAGACCAACCACATTGGAATTCTAGATGAATTCAACAAGGTCACCATGGCAACATGTTTTTGTGTGTGTGTGTGTTTTTTTGTTAGGGATTCCCATGGGGGATTACCTTTGAATGTGACCAAGGGGTTTGTGTATTTTATTAATGTGGTTCCTTTTTATTATTGTTTGCATGTGTTTATTTTGTGATGCATTTACCCCTTTCATTATTCTTTTAATTGTGGAGAATTAATGTGAGTAATCATATTGTTAAAATAAATAAATAAATCAAATTTGGGATATAAGAAAGTAATTATAGAAGTTGTTGGCTCTTGTATTAAATGTGGTAAGTGATGTGTAAGTATGTGTAAGAGTTGTGTAAGTCAGATTTTGGAGTATGAAACACTCCACCTCCTTGGAAATTCGAATTTGTCCTTGGAGGCTGATTTTGGAGGCTTGTGGGACAAGTAAAACTTGTCCCATACCTCTTAATTTTATTTACCAACCATACCTATGGTTGGAGGGTTGATTTTAGACCTTTTTAATGCATTTTTATAAGTCAAGTTGCATGTTTTAATTGCACTTTCTTCATGTTTTAAATTTGCAGTCCTTTGGGGTGTGGGCTTTTTGGAGTGTGTAAGTTTATTTGTCATATTTTCACCCACCTCTTTATTGTGCATTGGAGAATGAATTTGAATTTTTGTGTTGGAGTTGAGGATGTGTGATGTGGCATCCTACATGGATCCACCTCATCCTCTTCTCTTCCCTCTTCTATAAAATTGAACTCCTTGCTTTGTTTTGGGTTGTTGAACTTTTTTGGAATGCTTCCTTGGGGTGAATTTTCCTTGTTGTTTGGAGCTCTTGTTGATTTTGGAGGAGATTGGAGAGCATTTCATACTTGGGCATTGCTGATTTTGGGATTGTATTTTGACATTGAAAGCTTGTTTTTTGGAACAAAATCTACCATGGAGAGGTAGGAGCTTAGCTCTTCATATATGCTTTTATTTCTTTTTATGTTTGTGTGAATGGTGAATGTTTTTGTGTGTTTGTTGGTTGGTTGGGTAGACTGCCTAGGAATGGTGTAGGAGAAGGCTATGGGGAATCATGTGGGGGGCATAAGGGAATGCCAGTGGCATCAAATTTATTGTGGAGGGAGTTTGGGATTGGGATCCACCATGGAAAAGAAATAGCTTGCATTTCTTACTTTGTGGGGGCATAAGGAAATTTTGGGGGGGGCATAAGGAGGGATTGTGGGGGGCATAAGGATATATGGGAGATGTTTTATATTGGTGGTTTGTTATAGGTGGATACCCAATTCCCATTGGGAGGCATAAAGCAGCTTCCCCCATAGTTCTTGCTCCTTTGGCTTGCATGGTGAAGCCTGAGTTTTGTTTGATGTATGTTTTTCATGGTTGCAAAACTACTTTTTTTTTGGACTGTGTTTTTAATTTGAAATGTGCATGTTGAAAGATTGCTTTGTGATGTGGAAGCCTGTTGTTTGCCATGAGTTGAAATACATTTCTTATTGCATTGTGGTTGGGGCTCAGGGGCCAATGAAGAAGGATGGATTCTCCTCTTCATTGGATGTCTTGGTTGGGTGGAGAGAGCGTTGCCTTTCCCCTCCTTTGTTGTGATCAAATTGGAAGAATGAGAGAAGAATTTATGTTGTTGTTCTAGAGGTGAGAAAAGATAGTTTGATAGTCCTTGTGAAATAAAATCTCATTGTAACCTTTCCCACTTTGAAGTGGATGAATTTGTAAATGTTTTGAAATGGAAAGATGTTGTATGGATTATGAAATTTGTAAAGTGAAATGAAAAAGAGATAGACTCTATTTTTTCTTTGAAAGAATGTGAAGAAATATATATATATATGATAATATTGAATTTGAAAGAAAGAAAGAAATTGAAATTTTTATTTGCAGAAATGAAAAAAGATGTAAAGTTGTATATTTGAAATCAATAAAGGATTGCAATACCTTTTCTTCATTTCATTGTTGCATTGAAATCTGATCTTTAAATGTTATTGAAATCTCTGT
Source organism: Taxus wallichiana var. yunnanensis (assembly GCA_018340775.1). Taxonomy (NCBI): domain Eukaryota; kingdom Viridiplantae; phylum Streptophyta; class Pinopsida; order Cupressales; family Taxaceae; genus Taxus; species Taxus wallichiana. The sequence continues at coordinate 124,860,221 of CM031237.1, forward strand.
TTGAAAGAAAGGAATACGTATGAAGGAATTGTATTACTTTGTTCTTTTGAAAATATGACAAAATTGGAAACCAGACTTTACATTTTAGCCATTAAATGGTTTGTTGAATCAACTAAATGGATTTGACTAGGATTAGAATGAAATTTCCATACTTGGAAGAATGAAAAATGATAAATAGATAGACCCTTTAGAAATTGATCTTTGTTTTAAAATTTAAAACTGGAAAATAATTTATCTAAAATGCACAGTTCAAACCTACAAACAATAAATAACATGAAACATTAAAATTGAACATGCTATGATATAAATGAACTCAATTTGACAAAAAACACTTAAGGAAATATTTTAAAACATTGCAAAATCGGGCCCAAACCTTTCACATTTTTTTTTATCAGAAGTTGTAAAAATTCAAATTGGAAATCAATCAAGAAAAATTACCTTCCAATACATCCTAAAATTCTTCTTAGAACAATCCTCCATGTTCATTTGACATGTTGAGAGAAGAAAGAAGATCAAATTGAACAAAATTTATAAGTTAAAATTTACTAGTTTGCTTTTAAAAATCCTACAGGCCATTTTCTTAAAATTGACCCCTTAAACTTTATCAAAATCTAAAATTAATGATTCTTGTGCAAAGAGGGCATCGAGATATTTCCAGAAAGTCCTCGTTTTCCCAAAACTGAGCTCTCTATCAAAAGTTATGGCCTTCTGAAGTTTTCTTCCTTGGCGGAAAATTTTGGGAAAATTTTCCTTAGGGCGCATGGCCCAAATTTTTCCTTAAAACACTTAGGAAAATTTTTTGGGAAAATTTTCAAAATTTTCTCCACCCCACCCCATGACCAATCAGAGGCCACATGGCACCATGATGCACCATGAGGAGGTGGAACCCTTGCAACTTAATCATTTTGAGAAAATTTTGGAAAATTTTTTATTTTTTCCCCATTTCAACCCGCTGACTAATCCAATTGCCACGTGACAGCGACGGGGAGGATGGAGTTTTTGGAACTTAAAATTTTAATTATCCCCATTGGGAAAATTTTCTTAAATTTTCTCCGTGACCATCAGCCCACGGCCAATGAAGTCCTTGCCTGAGCATCCATTGAGCAGCGGGAGTATTTTGGAACTTAACCTTTTTACCTTTAAAATTTTTTGGAAAATTTTCTTAATTTCTCTCCACCACCCTGCCAGCCATGCCAATGAAAGGATGACACGTGGCAGCCTTAGGCATCTGGTGGAGGTGCATGTAAAATTTAACCCCTTGCACTTTTTGAAGAAAAAGTCTAAAATTTGTATGTTTCCCCCGCATGTTTGGTTTTCCCTGGATCTAATCTGAGCTTGACACGTGTCCTCTTGGAGGGCCACTGGGCGTGGGAAAAAAGTCACACTTTTTTTCCCTGAAAAGGGAAAAAATGCCAAAACTCTTCCCCGCTCCTGACCCCCCCCTTTGGGAAAATTTTCACCCCCCAGGCCCATGAGAGGCCCTCTTGGGAAAATTTTCACCCCAAGGTCCGCCGGCCCATAACTTGAGTTTTATGAGGAGTTAGGAGGACTTCTTTATATCATTGGAAAGGTGAGGAAATTTCCTATCAATGGGAATGATTTAGGGAAATTTTGAATGCATTAAGTGTGAGAAAAATCAAGTTGAAACTTTAAGCCTTGTTAGAGAGTGGGTATGGTGAGGAATTACCCTCTGAACCTAATTGAACCTTCTAACCCTAAATTTTGGACCTTGTGACCTCTAATAATTGTTAATAAAAGAAAAGTATGTTCTAGTGGATTAGAATTGTTTTGGAACTTGTTAGTGATAGTTGTTGCCTTGTAACCTAGTTGTAGACTCTTTTAAAAAAAAAAAATTATTCCATAATTTTCCTAACTAATCCTAGGTTGTTTCTTGGGTCTCAAGTGGGTTGTTTTAGGGTGTTACACTTGGTATCAGAGAAGTGGTTCAAAATCTTGGACCATTGGGCACACTAGAAAACTTGAGACATGAAACTTAAACCTAGCACACTTTTAAATCTAGAAAACAACTTAGTTTAGAAATTACATATTTTAGTAAACATGGAAATTGAATAAAACTTAGAAAAATGAACTAACTCTCACCTTGGTCTGTGCAGGAGGCACAGATGGGATGAGGGGAATTTTTCACATAGACCTAGACTTACCACCACTAGATCATGTTGTAGCAGCCATCCTACCCTAGATTTTGTAGACTCTTTAGGATGTTAATGCCACTCTACACGGAGGATCAGTAGGAGGACATGCAGCCAGACATGATAGAGCCCCTTCCATTGAGGGTCAGGTATCTCCTCGACCCAGTGAGGAGCATAGAGGAGAGAACTCCCATGTAGAGTCAGCCAAGGAAGAGTCACCACAGAGGGGATAGGGTGACCGAGTTTTAGAGCATAGAGAGAGGTCTCGGAGCCCTAGGCTTAGGGATGAGCATGCAGAGAGACCTAGAGGCCGTCAGACCACAGCTGTAGATCACATCAGGGAGATCCTAAAGCTTTGACCATCACATTATTCTAGTGACATAGGTGGATTTTAGGTAGAGGCTGGCTAGTGAGCTTGAGTGGTTGCTTCAAGCTTTGTCCTTGTTCTAGCAACATGAAAGCTCGTGTTGTGATCCATCTACTTGAGGGATGGAGTAGGAGTATGGTGGAGGACAGAGGAGTAGAAGCTCCATGTTGATTCTGAGATAGTTACCTAGGAGCTCTTTGAGGAGCATTTTTAGAGTAGATATTTGTCATGGAGGTTCATACAAGAAGATAGATAGATGAGTTTCATGACCTTGACAGGCATCTCTTTTAGTAGTAGAGTATGAGAGTAGATTTTGGATCTACTCAGTATGTTGAGTACATGCATGTAGGATGAGTAGGTGTGGATCACAGGTTCATCTGGGGTCTGAATCTAGACATTGGAGGTGTGGTGTGGATCCATTACCCCAGACATTAGTTGAGGCCATCGAGAAGGCCTATATAGTAGAGGAGACTCGGGGAAAGACCCAGTAGGCTAGAGACCGAGTCCGGAGCACACACAGATAGAGAAGACAATAGATCGAGGGGGTCAGTACCCCTCCTCCTCGTGGTGGCCAGAGTTCTTCATAGTCATCATTTAGAGACCCAGCAATAACAGTAGTAACAATAGTCCCACCCACCTTATAGACCTCCACAGAGAGTTGATGCACAGAGAGGTCGGAGTATGGGGCCTCCTCCTAGGGGTCCCATCAGGACACAAGGTGGACCTAGAGCTCAGTCAGTGGGAGCTCACCAGCTAGAGGCCACAGCAGACCACCACTGGATCATCAGGATCCACCACAGACTTAGAGCACCTACTGGAGGTGCTACTCATTGGGGAGGATCAAGGTGGTTGTTTTGGTTGTGGAGTTGTGGGACATTTTGGAGAGACTGCCCTCAGAACCCTAACAAGGGTAAGACATAGATCTCAGAGCCAACTGTTGGTGACATGGGATGTAGCCACAGATTTATGTAGTGGTTGAGAACCACCAGGAAGAGCATCAGAGTACAGTCATTGAGACTATAGGTAGCATTGGGGTATTCCTACCTCTATATTGTTTGATTCTGGTTCTTCTGATTCTTTCATTGCACCATCTTTAGTAGAGAGCGATGAGGATGGTGGCAGTTAGGCAGGGTCATAGTTGGGATGTTGAGATGCTTTGGAGCCAAGATCTCTATAGACTCCTTAGTTAAGGAGTGTGTAGTGGATTTGGGACCTTTCACCACTACCTCAGATCTCTGTATCCTTCCTTTGGGCTCGTATGGAGTCATTTTGGGTATGGATTGGTTATCTACACACAAGGCTAGGATGGATTGTTACCACAAGACTATATCTTGTGCAGATGATTTGGGAGTGGAGTCGGTGATTTTAGGGGTCAGGAGACCCATTTCTATTCACACCATCTCTCACTATGTAGCTTAAGCGGTGTGTGTGATGGGGTTGTCAGATGTATGTTATTACAGGTAGTGTGAAGATCAGAGGATGGGTCTAGTGGACCATCGCTAGATGATCACCCCATTTTGAGAGAGTTTTAGATGTCTTTCCAGGGGAGCTACCGGGGTTACCACCCCCACGTGAGATTGATTTTCATATAGATCTAGTTCTGCAGGAGTAGAGCCTATCTCACGAGAGCACCTTCGGATGACCACCCCAGAGCTCTGTGAGCTCAAGTTGTAGCTTGAGGGCCTTTTGGAGAAAGGCCTTATCCATCCTAGTGTATCCCCTTGGGGTGCACCGGTGATCTTTGTGAAGAAGAAGGATGGATCCTTGTGGTTGTGTATTGATTACCACCAGCTGAATAAGGTAACGATCAAGAATCGTTATCCCCTTCCTCGCATTGATGATTTGTTTGATCAGATGAAGGGAGCCACAATTTTCTCTAAGATTGATCTTAAGTCAAGTTACCATCAGTTGAGGATTTTGGAGGTGGACATTCATAAGACCACCTTTCGTATGAGATATGGGCACTATGAGTTCACAGTGGTGCCTTTTGGTTTGACTAATGCCCCCGCAAGTGTTTATGAGTTTGATGAATGGGGTATTTAGGACCTTCTTAGATCACTTCATGCTCATCTTCCTTGATGACATTTTGATTTACTCACGTACGCGTGAGGAGCATGAGGGGCACCTTCACCAGGTTCTTCAGTGTCTTCGGGAGCAGTAACAACTTTATGGGAACTTGGAGAAGTGTGCATTCTTTCAGATAGAGGTGTAGTATTTGGGTCATATCATTTTATGGGGAAGGTATCACCATCGATCCTTCCAAGATTAGAGCTATTATGGATTGGCCAGCACCCACTACTATGACTGAGGTGTGCAGCTTCATGGGATTAGTAGGTTACTACCATGGAGATTTGTTTAGGACTTCTCTCGGATTGCACACCCCATCACTTCCCTTCAGAGGAAAGGGAAGAAGTTTTTTTGGTCGAGATAGATGTGAGCAAGCCTTAGGACACTGAAGGAATGTCTCACTACAACACACCTATTCTTGCAGTGTCGGATCCTCGGGGTTTTTTTCATTTGCACGGATGCTTCTTTAGTAGGGCTTGGAGGTGTGTTGATGCAGGAGGGAAGAGTAGTGGCTTTTGAGTCTCTGCAAACTCAAAGATTATGAGCTTAATTATCGACTCATGATCTTGAGCTTGTGGTAGTTGTGCATGCTTTGGTTTGATGGAGACACTTTTCTTCTTGGTCAGAGATTCACACTTAGGACAGATCACTTGAGTCTTTTCGCCACCTCTTCACGTAGCCCAATCTCAATGCTCGTCAGTGGTGTTGGATGGAGTTTCTTTGTGAGTATGATATGGAGATAGAGCATGTGAAAGGGAAGGAGAATGTGGTAGTAGATGCTCTCAGTAGATGGAGACATGTGGCTATGGCCACCTCAGTGAGCACATAGATTTGTGGAGTAGGATTCTTTAATAACTTCCTCTTGACAGCTTCTACATTGCAGTTCGAGTAGAGATCGAGTCTCAGAGACCCCTCGAGGGGAAGTTTGATGGTTTTTCCTTAGAGGACAGATGGTCTTCTCAGGCACAGAGGCTGGATTTATGTTCCCTAGAGATGGAGGCTTGAGGCAGGACATCTTGGCAGAGGCACATCATGCACCCTATTCAGCCCATCCGGGGTGAAGAAGATGCATGCCACCTTGAGATAGTTGTATCATTGGAGAGGACTTCAGAGAGACATGGCCCTAGTTCATGTCATGATGTTTAGAGTGCCAGAGAGTTAAGGCCGAGCATCAACATCCAGCTGGCCTTCTTTTTCCTCATGCTATACTGGAATGGAAGTGGGACACCATTTCCATGGATTTCATTGTTGGGCTACCGATGTCGAGATATCACCATGATGCCATCATGGTCATGGTTGATAAATTGACAAAAGTGGCTCACTTTTCTCAGTGAAGACCACTTATATAGCTAGTAGAGTATGGCATGGGTATATTTGGATGAGATTGTTAAGTTTGCATGGGATTCCATGGAAGATCATTAGTGACCGCGATCCTTTGTACACTTCCCATTTTGGACTACCATACAGCATGCCCTCGGGATGAAGATCAATTTCAGCACAACATATCACCCTGAGATAGATGGACAGATTGAGTGGGTGAATCATATTTTAGAGGACATGCTCAGGATGTATGTGATGGATCAATAGTCTAGATGGGAGGAGTACTTGTACTTAGTGGAGTTTTCCTACAATAATAGTTTTAGAGTTCTATAGGCATGGCTCTTTTTAGGATTTGTATGGTAGAGAGTGCAGGACACCTCTTAGCTAGGATAGGCTAGAGGACAAGGGTTTCTCTTGGACCAGCTTTGTTGTAGGACATGGAGTAGTAGGTGGTATTGATCAGAAAGAGACTACAGGAGGCACAAGATAGAAGAAGAAGTATGCAGATCACATAGGACCGACCAGTAGTTTTGATGTGGGCATGAAGGTGTTCCTTCGTGTTAGGCCACATAAGAGCCCTATCCATTATGGAAAAGGTTCTAAGTTAGCTCCTAGATTCGTTGGTCCTTTTGAGATCTTGGAGCGTATTGGCCCTTTGGCCTACCATCTAGCATTGCCACCTAGCTTGTCTCACATACATGATGTGTTTCATTTTAGTTCTTAGGAGATATGTTTGTAGATCCTTCTCATGTGTTAGATTGGACATCATTACAGGTGTAGGATCAGGGGTAGGTGATGGTGGAGCCCATTGCATCCTAGATCATAGGACCCTGGGCCTTTGAGGTAGAGAGGTTGATCAGGTTCGGGTGTAGTGGGACAGATATGATGAGACTGCAGACTACATGGGAGGATGCTACCTTATTATGAGTTAGTTTCCACATTTGTTCAGTGACTTCCAGGAGGAAGTCGAGTCTAAGGGGAGGGGATGTAGTGCCCACTTCCCTTTGACACCTTTTTGATACTGATCTTGATATTATTGATTACATTATGGACATTATTATGGTTTTGATTTAGTATGATGTTAGATGTTGGACCATGGATTATTGTTGATCTTGATTTGATTTAGTTATGATGCATGATGATTATTAGAGACACTTCATATGTGGATGATGATATACTATTTGACATGGATATATTATGAATGTTGTTCGGACATGTGATTTTGGATATTGTGAGTAGACCTAGAAAATGGACATTATATGATGATGATATAGTTGTTGATATAAATTGTAAGTGATATTGTTGATTGCCTTGATGTTGTTGTGATTCATATGTATAGATGATTTTGTGATTATATTTATATCATGTTGGATGTTATGATATGGCCATGAGGCCGAAGGAGGTATTTGTGTTTTGTAGGTTAAAATATCACAACAAACATCGGGGGATTGGAGACCAACCACATTGGAATTCTAGATGAATTCAACAAGGTCACCATGGAAACATGTTTTGTGTGTGTGTGTGTTTTTTTTGTTAGGGATTCCCATGGGGGATTACCTTTGAATGTGACCAAGGGATTTTTGTGTATTTTATTAATGTGGTTCCTTTTTATTATTGTTTGCATGTGTTTATTTTGTGATGCATTTACCCCTTTCATTATTCTTTTAATTGTGGAGAATTAATGTGAGTAATCATATTGTTAAAATAAATAAATAAATCAAATTTGGGATATAAGAAAGTAATTATAGAAGTTGTTGGCTTTTGTATTAAATATGTAAGTGATGTGTAAGTATGTGTAAGAGTTGTGTAAGTCAGATTTTGGAGTATGAAACACTCCACCTCCTTGGAAATTCGAATTTGTCCTTGGAGGCTGTTTTTGGAGGCTTGTGGGACAAGTAAAACTTGTCCCATACCTCTTAATTTTATTTACCAACCATACCTATGGTTGGAGGGTTGATTTTAGACCTTTTTAATGCATTTTTATAAGTCAAGTTGCATGTTTTAATTGCACTCTTCTTACATTTTATTAAATTCAGTCCTTTGGGGTGTGGGCTTTTTGGAGTGTGTAAGTTTATTTGTCATATTATTCACCCACCTCTTTATTGTGCATTGGAGAATGAATTTGAATTTTGTGTTGGAGTTGAGGATGTGTGATGTGGCATCCTACATGGATCCACCTCATCCTCTTCTCTTCCCTCTTCTATAAAATTAGAACTCCTTGCTTTGTTTTGGGTTGTTGAAACTTTTGGAATACTTCCTTTTGGGGTGAAATTTTCCTTGGTTGTTTGGAGCTCTTGTTGATTTTGGAGGAGATTGGAGAGCATTTCATACTTGGGCATTTGTTGATTTTGGGATTGTATTTTGACATTGAAAGCTTGTTGTTTTGGAACAAAATCTACCATGGAGAGGTAGGAGCTTAGCTCTTCATATATTTATTTCTTTTATGAATTTTTATGAATGTGAATGTGAATTTTTGTGTGTTTGTTGGTTGGTTGGGTAGATGCCTAGGAATGGTGTAGGAGAAGGCTATGTGGAATCATGTGGGGGGCATAAGGGAATGCCAGTGGCATCAGATTTATTGTGGAGGGAGTTTGGGATTGGGATCCACCATGGAAAAGAAATAGCTTGCATTTCTTACTTTTGTGGGGGCATAAAAATTTGTGGGGGCATAAGGAGGGATATGGGGGCATAAGGATATATGTGGTGATGATTTATATTGGTTTTTGTTACAGGTGGATACCCATTCCCATTGGGAGGCATAAGAAAACTTCCCCATAGTTCTTGCTCCTTTGGCTTGCATGATGAAGCCTTGAGTTTTGTTGATGTTTTAAATGTATTTGTAAACTATTGTTTTATTTTGGATTGTGTTTTTAATTTGAAATGTGCATGTTGAAAGATTGCTTTGTGATGTGGAAGCATGTTGTTGCCATGAGTTGAAATACATTTCTTATTGCATTGTGGTTGGGGCTTGGGGCCAATGAAGAAGGATGGCTTCTCCTCTTCATTGGATGTCTTGGTTGGGTGGAGAGTGTTGCCTTTCCCCTACTTTGTTGTGATCAAATTGGATGAATGAGAAGAAATTGCATGTTGTTGTTCTAGAGAGAGGAGAAAGATAGTTTTGATTCCTTGTGAAATAAAATCTCATTGTAACCTTTCCCACTTTGAAGTGGATGAATTTGTAAATGTTTTGAAATGGAAAGATGTTGTATGGATTATGAAATTTGTAAAGTGAAATGAAAAAGAGATAGACTCTTTTTTGCTTTGAAAGAATGTGAAAGAAATATATACTTATGATGAATTTTGAATTTGAAAGAAAGAAATTGAAATCTGTTATTTGCATTCAAGAAATTGAAAGATGTAAAGTTGTATTTGAAATCAATAAAGGATTGCAATACCTTTCTTCATTTGCATTGTTGCATTGAAATCTGATCTTTAAATGTTATTGAAATCTCTGTTTGAAAGAAAGGAATACGTATGAAGGAATTGTATTACTTTGTTCTTTTGAAAATATGACAAAATTGGAAATCAGACTTTACATTTTAGCCATTAAATGGTTTTTTGAATCAACTAAATGGATTTGACTAGGATTAGAATGAATTTCCATACTTGAATGATGAAAAATGATAAATAGATCCTTTAGAAATTGATCTCTTTTTTAAATTTTAAAAACTGGCAAATAATTTATCTAAAATGCATAGTTCAAACCTGCAAACAATAAATAACATTGAAACATTAAAATCTAACATGTTATGATATAAATGAACTCAATTGGACTAAAACACTTAAGGAAAAATCCTTAAAACATTGCAAAATCGGGCCCAAACCTTTCACAGTCTTTTTGTTGTCAGAAGTTGTAAAAATTTGAATTGGAAATCAATCAAGAAAAATTACCTTCCAAATACATCCTAAATTCTTCTTAGAATAATCCTCCATGTCTATTTGACATGTTGAGTGAAGAGAGAAGATCAAATTGAACAAAATTTATAAGTTAAAATTTACCAGTTTGCTTTTAAAAATCCTGCAGGCCATTTTCTTAAAATTGACCCCTTAAAATTTATCAAAATCTAAAATTAATGATTTTGTGCAAAGAGGGCATTGAGAGCTTTCCAGAAAGTCCTCGTTTTCCCAAAAATGAGCTCTCTATCAAAAGTTATGGCCTTTGAAGTTTTCTTCACTTGGTGGAAAATTTTGGGAAAAATTTTCCTTAGTGGGCCTGTGGCCCGAATTTTCCCTTAAAAAACTTAGAAATTTTTGGGAAAATTTTCAAAATTTTCTCCTCCCCCCCTTGCCCAACCAATAGAGGCTGCCACATGGCACCATGAGGTGATGGCGAGTGGGGGGAACCTTTGCAACTTAATCATTTTGAGAAAATAGTTTTTGGAAAATTTTTTTAGTTTTCCCCCCCACCCCATCGACCCCTGTGAGCCTAAATGGTGCTGCCACGTGGCTCGGTGAGCGGAGGATGGAGGATTTTGGAACTTAACATTTTTTTTTTTTTGAGTTTTTTCGGGAAATTTTTTTAAATTTTCTCCACCAAGCCCCAGCAAATGGAAACCTTTTTTGGAAAAAAATTTTAGGGCATGGGAGCCACATATGTGTAACTTAACCTTTTTCCCCCTTTTTGGAAATCTATTTCTTAAGTTTCCACCACCTGCCACCAAGCTCATAGCCAATGGAGGATGACACATGGCAGCCTTAGGCGTCGGTGGAGGCGTGCGTAAAATTTAACCCCTTGCACTTTTTGAACCCAAAAGTTAAAATTTGTATCTTTCGTGCATGTTTGGTTTTCCCCATTTAGCTTTCAAGCTTGACAAGTGTCCTCTTTGGGCCCGCGGGCATGTGGAGGAAAATTGCACTTTTTCCCCAAAAAGGGAAAAAATGCTAAAACTCTTCCCCGCTCCGTTGACCCACGCAAGGGAAAATTTTCTCCCCTAGGCCCGCAGGCTCGCCCTTGGGAAAATTTTCACCCCAAGGTCCCATCGGCCCATAACTTGAGTTTTATGAGGAGTTAGGAGGACTTCTTTATATCATTGGAAAGGTGAGGAAATTTCTATCAATGGGAATGATTTAGGAAATTTTGAATGCATTAAGTGTGAGAAAAATCAAGTTGAATCTTTAATCCTGTTAGAGAGTGGGTATGGTGATTTACCCTCTGAACCTAATTGAAACCTTCTAACCCTAAATTTTGGACCTTGTGACCTCTAATAATTATTAATAAAAGAAAAGTATGTTCTAGTGGATTTGAATTGTTCTGGAACTTGTTAGTGGCAATTGTTGCCTTGTAACCTAGTTGTAGATTCTTTTAATAAAAAAATTTATTCCATATTGTGATATTTGGATATTGTGAGTAGACCTAGAAATGAAAATTATTGGATGATGATATAGTTGTTGATAAAACTATAAATGATATTGTTAGATTGCTTTGATGTTGTTTTGATTCATATATCTAAATGATTTTGAAATTATATTTATATTATTTTGGATGTTCTGATATGGCCATGAGGCCAAAGGAGGTATTTATGTTTTTAGGTTAAAATATCACAACAAACATGGGGATTGGAGACCAACCACATTGGAATTCTAGATGAATTCAACAAGGTCACCATGGCAACTAGTATTTGTTTGTGCGTGTTTGTTGTGTGTTAGGGATTCCCATGTGGCGGATCACCTTTAAATGTGACCAAGGGGTTATGTGTATTTATTTATTTCACCCTTTTGTTTAATATTTCATGTGTTTATTTTGTGGTGCTTTTACCCTTTCATTAATTATTAAATGGTGTGTAAATTTTGTGAGTAATCATATTGTTAAAATAAATAAATAAAATATGTCATAAGAAAGTAATTAATAGAGTTGTTGGCCTTGAATTAAAGTGTTGTAAGAGATGTGTAAGTGATGTGTAAGTTAACTTTTGAGTGTGAAACACTCCACCTTCTTGGAAATTCAAAATTTTCCTTGGAGGCTGATTTTGGAGGCTTGTGGGACAAGTTAAACTTGTCTCATACCTCTTAAATTTAATTACCAACCATACCTATGGTTGGGGAGTTGAGATTAGACTTTTATAATGCTTTTTGAGAGGAAAATTGTAGGTTTTTATTGCACTTTTCTTACATAATTTAATTTCAGTCCTTTGGGGTGTGGGTTGGATTTGAGTGTGTAAGTAAACTGTCATATTATTCACCCACCTATTTATTATGCTTTGGAGAATGAAGTTGACTTTTGGGGGTTGGGGTTGAGGATGTGTGATGTGGCATCCTACATGGATCCACCTCATCCTCTTCCTCTTCCCTCTTCTATAAAATTCAAATTCCTTGCCTTGTTTTGGGTTTTTCACTTTGGAGACTTCATTCTTGGGTGAATTCTTTACTATTTTGGAGCTCTTGCTTTGAAGAAGTTTTTGGAAGATTGTTGCATGCTTGTGCTTGGATGTTTTGGATTGCTTGCATTGGGATAAAGCTTGTTGTTTTGGAACTTGGAACAACTCCATCATGGAGAGGTAGGAGCTTGGCTCTTGAAATTCTCTTCTTTTATGAATGTAATGTTAATGTATGAATGTTTTGGCATGTTTGTGGGTTTTTGGGTAGATGGCCTAGGAATGGTGTAGGAGAAGACTATGGGTTTATTTTATGGGAGGCACAAGTGTGTTTTAGGGAGGTATAAGGGTGGAGGGAGTTGGGATTTGGGTTCCACCTTACAAAGAAATAGCTTGCATTTCTTTACTTGTTATGGGGTGCCATAAGAGGTTGGGGAGGCATAAGGAAATGTGAGGAATAAGGGGTACTTTGGGGGAGGCATAAGGCATGTGCATGGATTTCAGGGATTTGATATATATATATATATATATATATATACATATTTGGTTTTTTTCTCAGGTGGTGATACCCATTTCCCCTTTGGGAGGCATAAGCAACATCCCCATAGTTTTTACTCCTTTGGCTTTTTGTGAAGCCTTAGTATTGTTTGTCATGTTTTAATGTAGTTGTAAACTACATTTTTTGGATTTTGTGTTTTATTGTGAAAATGTTGCTTGTGTGTTTGTGGAAGCCTATTGTTGCCATGAGTTGGATCACATATTTTATTGCATTGTGGTTGGGGCTCAGGGGCCAATGAAGAAGGATGGCTTCTCCTCTTCATTGGATGTCTTGGTTGGGTGGAGAGTGTTGCCTTTCCCCTACTCTTGTTGTGATCAAATTGGAAGAATGAGAAATCTGCATGTTGTTGTTTGGAGCTGAGATAAAGATAGTTTGACAGTCCCTTGTGAAATGAAATCTTATTGTAACCTTTCCCACTTGAAGTGGATGACTGTATATATATATATATAGAAATATATATATCAATGATGTTGAAATTTGAAGATGTTGGAGTGTTTAGGGAAGTGTAAATTGGAATGTGAAAGAATGATACATACTTTGTATGTTGTATTTTGCAATCAAATAGAAAGGAAGTTGTAAGAGTTTCATTTGAATTAATGGAAGTAGTTTTTCTTGTCCATATGATATTATTCCATTGGAAATTTGTATTTAACATGCTCTATGAAATCCCTGTTTGGAAAGTGGAAAAGTGAAACACGTGAGAAGAAAATGTATTATTATGCCCTGTATATAATATATGTTTTTGGAAAGAATAAAATAAGGAAGTTGTAAAGTTGTCTTTTGGAATAGATAAAGGATTGCATAATCTTCCTCAAATTGTATCATTGTGTTGAATTTAATCATTTAGATGCGAGTTGTAATCTCTGTTTGAAAGGAAGAAATGAGTATAAAGGAAGTGTAATACTCTGTTTCTTTGAAATATGTGAAAATTGGAAATCATAGATGTATTTTAGTTTTGAATAGTTGGATTGAATCAACTAAATGTATTAGATTAGGATTGGAACACATTATAATACTTGGAAGAAGAAAATGGCAAATAGACCTTTTTAAAATTTAAATCTTTGTCTTGTATTTCCAATTGACAATTATTTAATCCCAAATGCTCAAACTAAATTCTGAAACAAAGGAAATAACAAATGAAAAATTAATTTGGGCATAATAAGATCTAATCGAATTCATCTAGACATTAACACTTAAGGAATTTCTTATAAAACTTAGCAAAATCGGGCTCAAACCATTTTGCAGTCGTTTTGTTGTCAAGAAATGTAAATGTTCAAATTGCAAATCAATTAGACAAATTGAATCTTGAAATATTTCTTAAATACACCTAAGAACAATTTTCCATGTCTATTTGACATGTTGAGAGAGGAAAGAACAAATTGAACAAATTTAACAAGTTAAATTTTTACCGATTTGCAATGTAAAAACCTTCAACAGAAATTTTCTTGAAAATTGACCCCTTAAAATTTATCAAAATCAAAATTAATGATCCCTATGTAAAGAGGACATGAGAGATTTTCAAAAGTCCTCGTTTTCCCAAAACCGAGCTCTCTATCAAAAGTTATGGCCTTCTGAAGTTTTTCTTCACTTGGCGTCAAAAAAAAAAAAATTGGGAAAAATTTCCTTGGCCCGGGCCTGAATTTTCCCTTAGAGCTTCGAAAAATTTTTGGGAAAATTTTCTAATTTTTTCCCACCAACCCATCCAACCATTAGAGGCTGCCATGTGGCACCACGAGGTGGTGGAGGGGTGGACCCTTTTTAACTTAGTGCTTCTAGAAAATTTTGGGAAAATTTTCCAAATTTTCCCCCCCCCGCAACCAATTAGGTGATGCCACATGGCATCACGAGGCATGGTAGAGGAGTGGGTCCCTTTTTTCCTTTTAACATTTTGAAAAAATTTTGGGAAAATTTTCAAAATTTTCCCTGCCACCCCCCCGACAATCGGGAGCCACCACATGGCATTACGAGGTATCGGGGAAGCGTGCGGAATGAATCTTACCCTCTTAGCCCTTTGGGGCATTAAACTAAATTTTTTTCTCCCCGCTACCCCACATTCCTCAGGTTTTCTTAGGAGATGCCACATGTCCCTTGTGGACTTGCGGGAGCATGGGCAAAAGTTGGCTTTCACCTTAAACGCATGGGAAGATTTTTTAAATGTCTGATGCCAAAATTCGCGCTCTCCCCGCGTTGACTTGGGAGGCGCCATGTGTCCCTAGTGGACTTTGGACCCTGGTGGGTGCAAAGTGGGAAATTTTTCTTTTTAATTTCCCACATGGAAAAATTTCTAAAAGTCTCCCATGGCCCGCCGACCGCCCTTGGGGCAAATTTTCACCCCTAGGCCCATAAGCCCGCTCTTGGGAAAATTTTCACCCCAAGGCCCGCTGGCCCATAACTTGAAAAATATGAGGAGTTAGGAGGACTTATTTATATCAATGGAAAGGTGAGGAAATTTCCTATCCAATGGGAATGATTTAGGAAATTTTGAATGCATTAAGTTTGAGAAAAATCAAGTTGAAATTTTAATCTGTTAGAGAGTGGGTATGGTGAGGAATTACCCTCTGAACCTAATTGAACCTTCTAACCCTAAATTTTGGACCTTATGACCTCTAATAATTGTTAATAAAAGAAAAGTATGTTCTAGTGGATTAGAATTGTTCTGGAACTTGTTAGTGATAAATTGTTGTCTTGTAACCTGTTGTAGATTCTTTTAATAAAAAAAAAAATTATTCCATAATTTTCCTAACTAATCCTAGGTTGTTCTTGGGTCTCAAGTGGGTTGTTTTAGTGGGTGTTACACTTGGTATCAAAGAAGTGGTTCAAAATCTTGGGCCATTGGGAACACTAGAAAACTTGAGACATGAACCTTAAACCTAGCACACTTTTAAATCTAGAAAACAATTAGTTTAGAAATTACATATTTTAGTAAACATGGAAACTAAATAAAACTTAGAAAGATGAACTAACTCTTGCCTTGGTCTATGCAGGAGGTGTAGATAGGATGAGGGGTCTTTTCACATAGACCTAGACTTACCACCACCAGATCATGTTGTAGCAGCCATCCTACCCCATATTTTGCAGACTCTTCAGGATGTTAATGCCGCTCTACATGGAGGATCAATAGGAGGACATGCAACCAGACATGATAGAGTCCCTTCCATTGAGGGTCATGTATCTCCTCGACCTAGTGAGGAGCATGGAGGAGAGAACTCCCATGCAGAGTCAGCCTAGGCAAAGAGTCACCACAGAGGGACAGGGTGACCGAGTTTCAGGACATAGAGAGAGGTCTGGAGCCCTAGGCTTAGGGATGAGCATGTAGAGAGACCTAGAGGCCATCAGACCATGTATTCAGATCACATCAGGGAGATCTTAAAGCTTCGACCATCACATTATTCTAGTGACATAGGTGGATTTTAGGTAGAGGCCTGGTTGGTGAGCTTGAGTGGTGCTTAAAGCTCTGTCCTTGTTCTAGCAACATGAAAGCTCATGTTGTGATCCATATAATGAAGGATGGAGCTGGTGTCTAGTGGAAGATAGAGGAGCAGAAGCTCCATGTTGATTCTGAGATAGTTACCTAGGAGCTCTTTGAGGAGTGTTTAGAGTAGATATTTGTCATGGAGGTTCATAGAACATGGATAGATGAGTTCCATGACCTCGATAGGATCTCTCATAGTGGCTGAGTATGAGAGTATATTTTGGATCTACTCCAGTATGTTGGTTATATGCAGGATGAGTAGGTGTGGATTCATAGGTTCATCCAGGGCCTAAATCTAGACATTGGAGGTGCAGTGTGGATCCATTGTCCACAGACATTAGTTGAGGCCGTCGAGAAGGCCTATATAGTAGAGGAGACTCGAGGGAAAGACCCAACAGGCTAGAGACTGAGTCGGAGCTGCATACAGTAGATGTAGGACACAGATCGAGGGGTTAGTACCTCTTCCTCATGGTGGACAGGGTTCAACACAAGTCATCTTTTAGACCACAACAATAGCATTCCCACCCACCTTATAGACCTCCACAGAGATTTGATGCACGAGAGAGTAAGAGTATGGGGCCTCCTCCTAGGGGTCCCATTAGGACATAGGGTTCCCAGAGAGCTCACTCAGTAGGAGCTCACTAGCAGAGACCTCATCAAACCACAACTGGATCATCAAGATCCACCACAAGACCTCTAGAGTACAGGCATTTGGACTGCTACACAGGGGAGAGGATCAGGTGGTTGTTTTGGTTGTGGTGTTACTAGACATTTTTGGAGAGACTTCCCACATAACCCTAATAACAAGGGTAAGACATAGATCTTAGAGCCTACTATTGGTGATATGGGGCGTAGTCATAGGATGTATGCAGTGGTTGAGAACCACTAGGAAGAGCATCAGAGTATAGTTATTGAGACTGCAGGTAACATTGGTGGTATTCCTACCTCCATTTATTTGATTCTGGTTCTTCTGATTCTTTTATTACACCATCTTTAGTAGAGCAAATGTAGGTTGGTGGCGTAGTTAGGTAGGGTCATAGTTGGGATGTTGAGATGGCTTATGGAGCCAAGATCTCTGTAGACTCCTTAGTTAAGGAGTGTGTGGTAGATTTGGGACCTTTCACCACTACCTCGGATCTCGTATCCTTCCTTTGGGCTCATATGGAGTCATCTTGGGTATGGATTGGTTGTCTACACATAGGGCCAAGAGTGGATTATTACCACAAGATTATATCTTGTGCAGATGATTTGGGAGTTGAGTCGGTGATTTCAGGGGTCAAGAGACCCGTTTCTATTCACACCATCTCTGTTATGCAGCTTAAGTGGTGTGTGCGATGGGGTTGTTAGATGTATGCTGTTATAGTCAAGTGACAGATCAGAGGATGGGTCTAGTGGACCATCGCTATATGATCACCCCATTTTGAGAGAGTTTTACAGATGTCTTTCTAGGGGAGCTACTAGGGTTACCACCCCCATGTGAGATTGATTTTCATATAGATCTAGTTCGGGAGCAGAGCCTATCTCATGAGCACCTTATCGAATGACCACACCGAGCTCTGTGAGCTCAAGTTGTAGCTTGAGGGCCTTTTGGAGAAAGGCCTTATCCATCCTAGTGTATCCCCTTGGGGTACACCAGTGATCTTGTAAAGAAGAAGGATGGATCCTTGCAGTTGTGTATTGATTACCACCAATCTGAATAAGGTAACGATCAAGAATTATTATCCCCTTTCGCATGCATTGATGATTTTTTTATCGGATGAAGGAGCCACAACTTTCTCTAAGAGATCTTAAGTTAGGTTACCATCAATGTGAGGATTTTGGAGGTGGACATTCATAAGACCACTTTCCCATGAGATATGTCCACTATGAGTTCACGGTGGTGCCTTTTGGTTTGAATAATGCCCCACGTGCGGTATTTATGAGTTTGATGAATGGGGTATTTAGGACCTTCTTAGATCACTTCATGCTCATCTTCCTTGATGACATTTTGATTTACTCACATACGTATGAGGAGCACGAGGGCACCTTTTTCAAGTTCTTCGGTGTCTTACGAGAGCACAACAACTTTACGGGAACTTGGAGAAGTGTGAATTATTTTAGAACGAGGTGCGAGTATTTGGGTCATATCATTTCTGGGGAAGGTATCACCATCGATCCTTCCAAGATTAGAGCTATTATGGATTGGCCAGCACCCACTACTATGATTGAGGTGCGCAACTTCATGGGATTAGTAGTTACTACCAGGAGATTTGTTTAGGACTTCTCTCGGATTGTACACCCCATCACTTCCCTTCAGAGGAAAGGGAAGAAGTTTTTTTGGTCAGACAAAATAGGTGTGAGTAGGCCTTCAATACACTGAAGGAATGTCTCACTACAACACCTATTCTTGTAGTGCCGGATCCACAGGGTGAGTTTTTTGTTTGCATGGATGCTTCTTTAGTAGGGCTTGGAGGTGTGTTGATGTAGGAGGGTAGAGTAGTGGCTTTTGAAGTCTCACAAACTCAAAGATTATGAGCTTAATTATTGACTCATGATCTTGAGCTTGTGGTAGTTGTGCATGCTTTGGTTTGATGGAGGCACTTTCTACTTGGTTGGAGATTCACACTGGATCAGATCACTTGAGTCTTCGCCACCTCTTCACACAACCCAATCTCAATGCTGTCAGTGGCATTGGATGGAGTTGCTTTGTGAGTATGATATGGAGATAGAGCATGTGAAGGGAAGGAGAATGTGGTGGTAGACACTCTCAACAGATGGAGACATGTGGCTATGGCCACCTTAGTGAGCATAGATTTGTGGAGTAGGATTCTTTAGCAACTTCCTCTTGACAACTTCTACATTGTAGTTCGAGCAGAGATCGAGTCTCAGAGACCCCTCGAAGGGAATTTTGATGGTTTTCCTTAGAGATAGATGGTATTCTTAGGCATAGAGGTCAGATTTATGTTCCTAGAGATGGAGGCTTGAGGAAGGACATCTTGGAGGCACATCGTGCACCCTATTCAACCCATCCATGGGGTGAAGAAGATGCACGCCACCTTGAGACAGTTATATCATTAGAGAGGACTTTTGTAGAGACATGGCCCTATTCATGTCATGATGTTTAGAGTTCTAGAAAGTAAGGTTGAGCATCAAGCATCATCTGCTAGCCTTCTCTTTCCTCATGTTATACCAAAGTGGAAATGGGACACCATTTCCATGGACTTCATTGTTGGGCTACCGATGTCGAGATATCACCACGATGCCATCATGGTCACGATTGATAAATTGAAAAAAGTGGCTCACTTTTCTCTGGTGAAGACCACTTATATAGCTAGTGCAGTGGCATGGGTATACTTGGATGAGATTGTCAGGTTGCATGGGATTCCGTGGAAGATCATTAGTGACCGTGATCCTTTGTATACTTCCCATTTTTGGACTACCATGTAGCATGCCCTCGGGATGAAGATCAATTTCAGCACAACATATCACCCGAGAGATGGACAAGATTGAGTGGGTGAATCAAATTTTAGAGGACATGCTCAGGATGTATGTGATGGATCAGTAGTCAAGATGGGAGGAGTACCTGTACTTGGTGGAGTTTTCCTACAATAATAGTTTTAGAGTTCTATAGGCATGGCTCCTTTTTAGGATTTTTATGGTAGAGAGTGTAGGACACCTCTTAGCTAGGATAGGTTAGAGGATAGGGTTTCTCTTGGACCAGCTTTGTTGCAGGACATGGAGCAGTAGGTGGTTTTGATCAGACAAAGATTACTGGGAGGCACGGGACATGCATAATAAGTATTGAGATCACCATAGGACCGACCATAGTTTTGATGTGGGCATGAATGTGTTTCTTCGTGTCAAGCCACATAAGAGCCCTATCCATTATGGAAAAGGTTCTAAGTTAGCTCCTAGATTCGTGGGTCCTTTTGAGATCTTGGAGAATATCGGCCATTTGGACTACTCTAGCATTTCCACCTAGCTTGTCTCGCATACATGATGTGTTTCATGTTTTAGTTCTTAGGAGATATGTTGCATATCCTTCTCATGTGTTATATTGGACATCATTGTAGGTGCAGGATCAGGGGTAGGTGATGGTGGAGCCCGTTCGCATCCTAGATCACAGGACCCTGGGCCTTCGAGGAGAGAGGTTGATCAAGTCCGAGTGCAGTGGGACAGATATGATGAGACTGCAGCTACATGGGAGGATGCTACTTTACTACAAGTTTAGTTTCCACATTTGTTCAGTGACTTCCAGGAGGAAGTTGAGTCTAAGGGGAGGGGGATGTAGTGCCCACTTTCCTTTGACACCTTTTTGATACTAATCATGATACTACTGATTATATTATGGACATGATTATGGACTTTATTATAGTATGATGTTAGATGTTAGACCATGGATTATTGTTGACTTGATTCAGTTATGATGCATGATGATTATTAGAGATATTTTAGATGTTGATGATGCTATACTATTTGACATGGTTATTATGGATGTTATTCGGACTTGTGATATTTAGATATTGTGAGTATACCTAGGAATGGAAATTATTGGATGATGATATAGTTGTTGATGAAACTATAAATGATATTGTTAGATTGATTTAATGTTGTTGTGATTCATATATATAAATGATTTTGGAATTATATTTATATTATTTTAAATGTTCTATTATGACCATGAGGCGAAGGAGATATTTGTGTTTTGCAGGTTAAAATATCACAACAAACATCGGGGATTAGAGACCAACCATATTGGAATTATAGATGAATTCAACAAGGTCACCATGGAAACAAGTATTTTTTTACGTGTTTGTGTGTGTTAGGGATTCCATGGGGGATCACCTTTAAATGTGATAAAGGGGTTATGTGTATTTATTTATTTGACCCTTTTGTTTAATATTCCTTTTGTTTATTTTGTGGTGCATTTTTGCCCCTTCATTAATTATTAAATGGTGTGTAAATTTTGTAAGTAATCATATTATTAAAATAAATAAATTAAAAGACATCATGAGAAAGTAATTATAGAGTTGTTGGCCTTGGATTAAAATGTTTTAAGAGGTGTGTAATTAAATTTTGAGTGTGAAACACTCCACCTTCTTGGAAATTCAAAATCGTCCTTGGAGGCTAATTTTGGAGGCTTATGGGACAAGTTAAACTTGTCCATACCTCTTAAATTTAATTACCAACCATACCTATGGTTGGGGAGTTGAATTAGACTTTATAATGCTTTTTGAGAAGGAAAATTATAGGTTTTTATTGCACTTTTCTTAGATAATTTAATTTTAGTCCTTTGGGGTGTGGGTTGCATTTGAGTGTGTTTGTAAACTGTCATATTATTCACCCACCTATTTATTATACTTTAGAGAATGATGTTGAATTTTGGGGGTTGGGGTTGAGGATGTGTGATGTGGCATCCTACATGGATCCACCCCATCCTCTCCTCTTCCCTCTTCTATAAAATTCAAACTCCTTGCCTTGTTTTGGGTTGCTTGAATTTGGAGACTTCATTCTTGGTCGAATTCTTTTGTTGTTTTTGGAGCTCTTGCTTTGAAGAAGTTTTGGGAAGATTGTTGCATGCTTGTGCTTGGCTGTTTTGGATTGCTTACATTGTGATAAAGCTTGTTTTGGAACTTGGAACAACTCCGTCATGGAGAGGTAGGAGCTTGACTCTTGAAATGCTCTTTCTCTTATGAATGTAAGTGTTAATGTATGAATGTTTTAGCATGTTTGTGGGCTGTTGGGTAGATGGTCTAGAAATGGTGTAGAGAAGACTATGGGGTTATTTTTGGGAGGCACAAGTATGTTTTAGGAAATATAAGTGTGGAGGGAGTTGGGATTTGGGTTCCACCTTACAAAGAAATATCTTGCATTTCTATACTCATTATGGGGTGCCATAAGAGGTTGGGGAGGCATAAGGAAATGTGAGGAATAAGGAGTACTTGGGGAAGCATAAGGGCATGTCGGGGATTTGAAATGAATATATATATATATATATATATATATATATATTGGTGGTTTTTCTCAGGTGGTGATACCCATTTCCCCTTTGGGAGGCATAAGAAGCATTCCCCATAGTTTCTTACTCCTTTGACTTGCTTGATGAATCCTTAGTATTGTTTTTCATGTTTGAATGTAGTTGTAGAACTACATTCTTTTGAACTTGTGTTCTTATTGTGATTATGCTGCGATATTTGTTCATCGAATAATGCATATATGTAAGAAGCTGAGAATATAAGGGAGTTAAGGAACTTAGATTTCTAACCCATTTTAATTCCTCTTTCAGTTGTATGAAGTAACTGCTATATCAAACTTGGAGCAACGATTTCATGAGAGGGGATCTAGTCATTCAGAAATGACAAGTCCCTTATCTCCTTTACATTATCAATTTTTAATTTATTTGTATTTTTAGATTTAAGTCATGTCCCATATATTGTATGGGAAACAATGTACAATCTCGTTATGAATATATAAACAAAATGATGCAATGAATTATATGGTTATTCATTTACGGTTCTTTTTAGTTGTATAGTAAAAATTAAAATATGATAATTCAATACATAACAAAGCCACATATAATCACAAGAAATTAATGAAAACCTTTTAATACCTTTCTTGATGATTCAAAACTAAAAACTAAATGAATTAATGAATGAATAATCACCCTTGCGGCTGTAACATACTTCTTTTCACTTAAGAGTTTCCCAATCTGTAACCTCTTCATTGATGTTTGAGTATGTTCACTTGTGATGTATGATGCCTTTCCCATATTTTCTAGGACCCTATAGTAGTCTTGAAAGGATGATGCATGATATTAATGAATACGACAATTGGAAAGGCCTCCTATGTGAGGAATGAGCATCCTAGAATAACATTGCTAGATGGTTTTTCTCATGTTTTTTCCAATCCACCCTTGAAACCAAGTAACCTGAAACTGATTTATGCCCCTTTACTATGGTGACCAAAAATTTCAACATCATTGGTGGCTATGATGAATTGTTTCCTGATAATTATAATGAATATGGAATCCCATCTCTTTCAGGTATCCAATATAATCTAAAACCTTCATACAAGCTTAAACAAGCATTCCCAAATCATAGAAGCTATGATAAAGACTTAAAATGCTCTAAAAATGAAAAACAACTACCACAAGTGAAAAATGCACTTGGATGAAGTAAACTACCTACAAATTGATTGAAAATCATACATGCTCCAAGGAGAAGCATACAAAGTGTTCTCAAGCACTTACTTTACAACAAACAAACATACACTAACCTAATCTAACCAACTAAAATGAAAAGCTAAACAAATACTGATATAAGAAGAGAGAAGTAGCTTCCCTTTCTCAAAACATGTAACCATGAGATCATCTTGATAAGAAGATCACATGGAAACAGTGAAAACATGATTTTCACATTTGATTTACTTAAAATATTAGTCCTGAAGATGATAAATACCACTATTGGATCTGAAGTCAGTTTTAGGAGGTTTGGGGCTGACTTTTGAGAATGTGAAGCTCATTATTTTTCTCTAATTCAATCAAAACTGATGACGATGTTGATCTTAGTCCCAAATAAACCAAGTATCTTAGTGGGCATGGTCTTCTTAAATCTATAAATTGTCCTTTCTGATCCATCATGATTTTTTCTTTCCTCTTCATTCTTGATCACGTTTTCAAGGTGATAAAAACATTGTTATTCTTCCTTAAGATTATCTATCTCTTCTATTATGAATGGTTCTTAAATGATGTCAATATTTTGTTCCTCATTTTGATCAACCATGAATGTTCAAAAATATACCTCATCCTTCTTGAAATAATCTTTCTTCTCTCGGTCCATCACAGTAACAAAGGATGTTCTTAGTGAATCACAACATCCTTATATAAGTGCAACAATATCTAAACATGCTAGACATTGAAGATATTTCCATTCATCTACATCATCTTTCTCAGTTGGAAACCTTTCTTTTCTCTCTCATTGATTACCTTAGTTTTCACAAACACTTCGTTAAATTTTTCATGGCCAAGGAAGCATCACTTTTAATTTGAGTTACTTTGCCGCTTCCTCCCCTGTGTGGCTATTTGCAAGTTGATATAAGTTGTATTTTTCTTCACCCTCCTCATATTTATCATTGTAATCATCTAGCATGAAGGTTGTTAACCTGAAATCATCCTTGTTTAGATCATAAGATAACTCTAAATCTATTGAATGTTCCTCGATTTATTCTAAAATTAATCCTCATTCAGTTTTGATTCTTGATCAGCAATTAAGGGAATATTTCCTTAGATGGTTAGAACATTTTGGTCCTCTAAAATAGGAAAATTCAAATTAATAGTTGTTATTGAATAAATTTCTATACTAGAATCGATACAAGATCAATATTGTTGATTTGTTTTTCATAATTCTTCACATGTTCATTCAAATCATTATTTTTACTCAAGATAATGAAGAAAAATATGTCTAACCTTTGCTTGTTGATTGAATTGTTTCTTCTTCTTCGTCACCTCCACTTCTTTCTTGCACTCTTTCTCCAATTGTGGAATTTGGTTAGAGTCAAACCTTGAAACCCAATAATTTAAACTTTTCATGAATTCATCCATGTTGGTTTCTTTAATATGCTTCCCTCATTTTACTTATATACCTATCAAATGGGCTTGGGAGTGTTTGAGGAGGGGTGTGTTGGAATTCCACTCTATTACGCACTATTTATACAAATGGTAAGTTCTCAAAATATTAATTTGTAGGAAAGCGGGTGGTAGTAAAATTATTGAGAAAGGTTAGAAATTGATCATTGGGTTGCGATGGTTGACAAGAAAAGGGCATTGGATTCTCATGGGGAAGGTAAGTAGGAATATCCCATTGATAGGGTTCCTCCACCTTACGTTTTTTATCCTCTAATATGTATAATTATTCAAATTATTCCTTGAGAGCTTCACGGGTTTTCTTTAGCCACTAAATTTTTCTCGTCGAAATCATGGGCATGGATGTAACTATTCTCATAATCGCATTGTATTGTGCATAATCAACATATATCCTTGTTCTTGAATAACATAATGATCGTAAGGATAATCGTGATGATTCGAAAGATTGGAAATCATTTGGATATTCATTTTTAAGGATCATAATCAAGGAGGATATTGGTAAAATGGAAGTGGATTCAAATGATACTACTACTGAAAGTATGGGAACATTATTTCATGACCTCATAAAAGATGGAAAAATGAAGGAAAATGTCAGTTTCTTAAGAAAATGGGCTGATTGGACCGATAAAGTACACATATAAGTATTACAAATATACCTCCGAAGGATTGAATTTTACTAGAGCACACATCAAACATGGAAAAATTAAATGTAGAACAAAATGTTATGGAACAACTCGAAAAAAATATGATTTCAATTCTCCAACCGAGAATGCCGAAAACTATTATCACACCGAAGTGCACCCTAGAAAAATAATTTTAAGCAACTCTTCACCTCGGTTGGTTCAATGGGAACTCTTCTTAGCTATGGGTGACTCAGATTAAGGAGAACCTCATGAGTGGGATGGTTCCTACAATAGATCACTTAACATAATTCCTTGGTGGGGTTAAGGGAGAGAGATAAACACAAAATTAATGAAAGCATGTAAAATAAGGGATACACCAATGTCTTGGGACATATGAATACAAAAAACAAACTAGGTTAACTGCTAAAGAATTCATAACATTCACTTCAATTATTGTTTAATGGGATTTTACACTCACAAAAAACACAAATATTCACTTAAATGACTTGTAAAAGCTTATAAAATTAAATTGATGGAGGTTTTTTGAGTTATAAATATGTAAAGGAAATGGAGGGAAAACGATGTCTTTATTGCTTCAAAAAGGTGGTATACTACAATATATGCATATCATGAGTATACCTAATGAATAAGTACCACCTTATATTCAAAATTAAGGCATGTATAACAAAACACAAGAAGAGTTAAATCAACTCTTGTTCTAAAAATAACACTCTAATTCTAGTTATAGACCCAACTGCTAAAAATAGCCAGTTGGAAATAAATCCAATGCAAGGCTATAATCACCCCTCCATGAACAATTCAACCCCATTCCTAATAAATACAATTTGAAAGAAAGCAATAATAAATTTCATGACTACAAAAGGAAAAATTTGTTTTGCATAGTCCAAATCCTCATAGTTGACTTTAGTCAAAACTTTGATTTTTTGCAAAAATTAGGGAATTTTGTATGGTCCATTTGTAAAGATGAAGGTATTTTGGCTCTAATTGTTTTGGGCTCCATGCATTCATAATGTAGTAATTCCATTTTCTTGACTTTTGGTAAGGAGCCTGATTTGTAACACCCCTCTCGCAATCATACGGAAATTACAAAAGTTCTAAACATAGTTTCCCACATAGGTGGGTACATGTCTTAAATAGTTGTTAACCATAGTCAGAAAAATATGATTAACTCTGAAAATTGTTAATCGACTTGAATTAAGGTGAAAAACATAGAAGATTCTTATTTTGGCATTTTGTAATTCTGGTGACGGTTGTTTGCATGGGAAGACTTTGTAAAACTTTCTCTAGTTTTGTGCTTATGCTTCTAGTTTTTCTCCATTACCACTATTATTTAATCCTTTCAAGTTCAATTTTTCGGAATTATGGTTTTTTCACCATTGGGTTTGAAATTCTAGGTTCCCTCTTGTTTCCCTTACAATCCGCTATAGTTGTGTCGAGCTTATGGATTTTAAATGACATGGATATTTGTTTGTTACTTGACCTTTATCATTGGTTTGTAGGTTTTGGGATCAAGATCCGGTTTTGTTGCTTCACTTTGTGTGTTAGCTCGCAAAGTTACATAGGAATTTCTTAACCCGAGTTAGGGGTTTTACAACTTGTTACTCTCTCATTAACACAAGATCACTTCCTAGCTCTTAGTATGACCTCTTTAACTAAGAATGGGTCTAGATCTTGGTTTGTCCTTGATTTTATGTTTATATACTTTATCATCCAACTTGTGCATTTTCCTTTTGCATTATAGGTTTTTCTATTTGGAAGGATTACGTATTTACTTTGCTTGAGATGATTTTAATTGCTTCACGATTTAGGTTTTATTTACAACTCGGGATTGGATCTTTGTTATAGTGGCTCCCCATGTTTTATGCGGCTTGTCCAATTTACATATATTGGGTCATATTTCATGATCTACGCTTAGCTTGATGAGATCTCCATAACCAATTTTTGGGTTTTGCATGACTCCTATGTACATTGTTATTTATTTCCTACCTTAGCTTGGTGGTGGATGCATTAGCTCAAATTCTGTTTGTTTTACATTTGGGAGTCAAGATTTTATTGTTATCTCATTTTTATTTGAGTCTAAACTATGTTGGTTTCTTAGTATACTACCTCAACTCAAAGTTAGTTGCACAAGCTAATAGCCTTTACTCTAGTAAAGTCGGTAAGTAATTTTTTTATCTTTGTGTTTTGAATATGTTGAAGTTTAAAAGGAAACAAATACAAAGATTTTATCATATTACTCGACTCTATCCATTAACACAAAAGGAACCATTTAAGATCATAAAATTTGTGCTACTATGCCAACATTTTGTACTTGTCCTTATTACAAATGGATGGAGGGACTTTGTCTTCTACTATAGATGTAATTTCACTTTGTGCTTCATTAGCCTATCGAAACATAAAACTATATATTTATTGTGTACCTGTAATAATGGAGAAATTTATTTTATCTTGTGCAAAACTAAAGATGTATCAAACGTTGGAAATTTGTCTTAATGTTACAATCTATATAGCATCTCCAAGTCTAAAATATTTTTCACTTCTCATGATTTGGATTATAAAAATGTACTTGTTGTTAATATATCATGAGAACCTCCAATTTTTTAGAATTTTTATAATATAGAAAATTCACAATCTTTGCAATCTTTTATTTTTGATTGTGTTCATGAGAGTTGTATCCTAAAATGCTATTTTGAAATTTGGTGCTATACTTTGCAAGTTATATGGTTGTAGCTGAAACCCTTTGATATGAACCTTTATAAACACTGCTAGAAACATGCATTTTGAAATATGTGCTTCTTTTGGTAACTACTTTTGTAAATCTGAATTATGCAAGATGAGTGGCTACCATTTTCCCTTCATTTTCAGATTTGGGACTTTATATTTGATGAACTTTATTTGAAAATTATAAAATAAATGGCCATTTGAGGTGATCAATAATTCTTGCATATTATTTTCTTACTATTTCACTATCGTGAGAAACTTGAAACTCTATCCCATTATGTAAATTTGTACTAAAAAAATTTCATTTCCAATTTATTGAGTGCAACACTCTTTCACTTTTGTAATACTAGTTCAATGAAGAATGCATATATGTTATAAGATGAAAATATAACAGAGTTAAGGAACCCGAATCTCTAACCCATTTCCTTTCCTCTTTCGGGTGTACGAAAGCAGCTAATGGATCAAACACTGGATCAATAGTTGCACAAGAGGGGATCTAGTCATCAAGGAAACTACACGCCCCTTTTCTACTTTACATTCTCATTTTCTAATTTATTTGAATTTTTGGCTTTCATTCATGTTTCACGACTAGTGTGGTAAAAATGTAAAATATCCTTATGAATATATTAAAAAATTATGCAATGAGTTGTATGGTGTTTCCTTTACATTTATTTTAATTTTTAGAACTGAAATGAAGATCTAATAACTCAATACATAGCAAAAATACATATAATCACAAGGAATTACCAATTTGCTTAAACTTGTTCATAATGATTCAAAACTAAAAACTAAATGAATGAATTAATAATCAACCTTGCAACTACAATATACTTATGTGCACTTAAGAATTTCTCAATCTTCAAAATCTTCCTTGATGTTCCACTATGCTCACTTCGATTTATGACGCCTTTCCCATCTTGTCAAGGACCCTGTGCAGATCCTGAAAGGTTGATCCATGATTTTGATGAAGATTAAAATTGGAAAGGCCTCCTATGTGAGGAATGAGTTTTCTAGAACAAAATTGCTAAATATATTTTCTTGTGTATTGTCCAATCAACCCTCAAAACAAAGTAACCTTAAATTTTTTATGCTCGTTCCCTATGGTGACTACAAAAGGTCAACATTTACCTTAATAACCATGAGCAAAAATTCCAATGAAATTTAAGTCAAAATTATAACATAGTAAATTTAGCATCCCATTAATCTCGTAAACAAAACAATAAGATAAATACTTTTTTATTTTATTAATAAATTTACTGATTATTAAAGAATGGTATATTTCCAACTCCCTTAAAATTATGATTTTTGCAAAATAAAAGCTCAAATTTGGTTTCCATCATTTTTCAAATCTTGATACGCCACCTAAGACCTATCAAGTTAGTGTAAACATGGTCTAGTGAGACAAATATTGGGATGGTATTCCCCTACGACTAACATTTTTCACATAGATAAAAATTTCATCCACAAAATTTACAACATTAGTACAAAACAAAATAGAGTAAAAATTACATATGCAATTTCCTTTCATTATCAAGCTAGAGATCGAAAAGGGAGAAGAGAGAAAAATACCGTATTTTCGACAAGCTAGTTTGAGCAAACAAGAAACATAAATGATTTCTATAGGGTAATGTAATATTGTTAATAGAATTTGAGAAGGTTACGTGTTAGTTTTATAATATTCCAAAGCAAGTTTGTTGAAACGTGCAATTTAGCCCAAGTGGCCTAATAACTAGGTTCGAAAAACCATTTTTCTAAACTCAAACTCACCAAGAATAAATTTTGCTCTATTATGGAGGCCTATGAAGTTGAAAAAACTTAGATTTGGTGACCATGTTTTAGATGTCAACCACTTGTCTAGAGCTACTCAATGTGATCGAGCTAGTTCAACTTGTCGCCATTTGAATGGTCGGGGCTTACAAAACACCCTTACAACACAAAATTACAAGTTGATTTAATCAAAACTAAAGTTTGAATATGATTTTCCTCTAGAAATACTACACGGGCATGAGATGCCAAAACCATGAGTCAAACCCAAATGGAATTTTTAACTCGTGGTAGTTGTTCAACATTACAATATTGACGGTGGACTCCTAGATGCATGTTTTTGTTCAAATGACTATCTACAATACTTATATGGGTTGATGTGGCATCCCACATCACTAGTTAACATATTTAAGGTATCTTTTCTAGCCAAGGGATTTAGAGGGTTTTTTTAAGTTATCAAAAATGTGTTTTATAAAAATATTCTAAGTATACAAATGGATAATAAATGCTAAATATAAATTTCAAATTTGTCCTTTTAGAGGTTTTTCGTAATATTTGTTTATCAATTGTGTATTTCATTAGTGTCGAGTGTGATATGGGGAAATATTAAGACTCAATTTTTTTTTTTTTCATTTATGTAGAAAAGATAATTTTTAATGGTTTTCGCATTATCAAAAATTAAAAATCTAATATAAGCAATACTTTTACTTGTTCAAATTGTCAAAATCCACCAAGGAGGAAAAATAATAAAATGTAGAAACATGTTAAGAATAGGAAAAAAACCATTTTTGTTAACTAAAGAAGAACTGTAAGAGGGTTCCAAGCCAATTGAATACGCCTAAGTGGTGATTCCAACACCAAGGAATTGTTTAACTAGCTCACGTGCATTATATGTATTTCCTCATCTTGTATACAAATTTAACAAGGCAGAGAAATCTTCAACAAGTAACAAAATCTGAATTCATTTCTTCCTTTAATGGGCTTCTATACATTTCTCTAACAATCAGCTTTCAACCTAGGCTCATAGGATGCTAAAAGGGCAGAGGAGACTTTTCTTTAAAAGATGTCATTTAAATTTTCATTGATTGAGAGGATTTGTTGAATTTTCCAACAAAAATTAGATTTCCTACCATCTAATCAAAAATAGAATAAGCTTCTAGCTAAGAAAAGTTATAGACTATAACCTCCATAATTTGGAAGATAAAAATGGTTTCTCTCGTCTCATGTTTGCTTTTAGTTTACGGAAAAGAAATTACGTTGGTTGGTGCACCATCCGATCAGGTCTCAAATTTTCATTTTGATTAAGTAAAAATTATTGTGAAACCACAATCATACCACAGACTAAGGATATTTTGCATCGCTGGAGATATTGTGTTGGGAGATGAACTCAACAAGGGCGCTGATAACGTTATGGGACAACATACACTTGCTAGCTAGACATATTGATCACTTTCAATATCATTTTAACAAAACCATTTTGAAAATTCCATCGGCCTTAAACCAAACATACAGTTCCACCCTGCTAATGATCATTTGATCAGTCACCACACGCAATATACATGGCACAATGATGATAAAGATTAGGATACCTAGCACTACCAAGCTGGTATGATTTGATTTGAGACAGATTTTAAGATATATCACTCACGCCTTTGGACCATTTACATGTCTCCCCCATAGGCCTGCATAGTTAACTGTCAAGTAAAACAAAAATGAATCTTTCACGGTTAGGGTATGCGTCCTCCAGGGTGTTTTTGCAGCTACAACGCTAGAAATACACATCTTTACATCGCATTTTTAAAAATAAATCCCACACGATATTTGCCTAAGATAGGTTCCTATGCATGCCTTGACACTCTGATTCTAAGATCCCATGATGACATGAGATGGAGAGGATGTTTTGGGGTTGTAGAGTTAGATCTACACATCAACCAGAGAAGCCGTACATACTGGTTTCGAGGAAAAAACAAATTTTTGCCCATACACTGTGCCAAAGCATCAAAACATGTTTAAAGGTCTTTAAAAAAACCATTGTATCCATAAGCTCCATTCACTTCTGCCAAACTTCCCTCTTGATATGGGTGAGGAGTATGATGAAAAGGTGGTGGATTTCGAATCAAGACCCTGCCAACAATATCCTACTAGACGCCTCCATGGATGCCTCTCAACGCAAAACCACTTCCACAAAGATATTAGGAAACTGAACCATAAATGTTTCCCTTTATTTTTCCCAATCCTCCTCCAAATGGCTCTTTCCTTCATTTTTATTTATTTTTATTTATTGTTTTCTTTTTGTTTCTATTTTTGGTTAATATTAATATCTTAAGACATAAACATATATGTATTAAACATGTTTCGAACATATTAAATATGTCTACGTTATTTACACGAGGATACACAAATATCGGGTTCTTAGCTATATTTTATCCTAATTTGTTCAAAAATAACCCACTAAATAATTGACAACCTTAAAAATTCATCGACTAAGTTTGGTGAGGGAGGCACTATAGGTTCTAGATTGGGAATTTTATGTAACTAAAACTATGACATGAGGATCTATTGAGGGAGGATTGTGCAACATGGGAATGGATATCTCCATGGTCTTGACTTCTTTGCACATTTTTCCACCTAGTCATAATTGTGGTCTATGATTTTCTTGGTTTATCACTTTTTTGTTTCTCCTTTTCACTCTTTATCGATCACTATTGATCATATTGTGATGAAGTATGAATAATCTTCTCACTTTATCAAAAACATAACCACGAATGAAGTCTTGCAAAAAAATAAAATTGGGAACCCTCATGCACTATCATCATTGGCACTACTCCAAAGCAACCTCAAATGACATATCATTCATCTATAATATGATATATTGTTGTAGTGATATTAGATATTACATCCTTAATTTGGAAGATGTTAAATTTATCTCTTACAAATCTAGATGAGTTACTGAACTTGAGTTTTTGCATATGTGAGAAGCAATCCTCTAGAGCTAGTGGAAGCTTTAAACATTTAGATAATCCTTCCCTAATGAATGAGAAAATGTATTTTATAGTGTAACGAGATTTTTGTTTCTTTTGTCCTATTTTTCACAATAAAATTCCATGAGAATTCTAAAGATTGCTAGGTTCCAAATGAGGTGAGCTTCACTTGGTTATATATGCTTCCAAAGGTAATTTATGGTACAATGGTAGACTAAAGAGTAAGTAACCCAAAGAAAAACGTGCAACAAAAATTTTGGGACGAAAGTGAGAAATTTCAAAAACTATACATTAGGGTGAGGACCGTATAGATGGTCCTTCCCCTACTATACATCTTTGACCTAGTAGTGACAATATACAATATGAAGTTAGTAAGTTGAAAAGTGGAGTTTCTACATCGATTATATAAATTTAGTTCTCAAAAAAGTTTACATATGATTTTTTATGATAAAAATCCTAGACAAGAGATCTAGAGATGTGCTAGATGAGATTGGGTAAAATGTACTTGTTTAAGAAAGAAACGAATGTAAACACAACACCTTTGTGAAAAAGTAGTATCACTAAATTTATGTGTCTATAATGGAGAAGTCAGTATAAATGGTTCAACACACGAAGGTGAAAGGTGGAGGGTCCAAGAACATTCCATCAACCATAATTGTGTCATATGTGTAGGATGCATTCACACAAATCCTTCACCATCATCTACAAAATTATATGTTGGTGCAATCTTGTTGAAGAAGGAGGAAAAATTATACATGCTTAGGACCTATTACATCATAATATGAGGTATATTTACATATGAAAGAAATTCATCACAATAAATTTAATAAAACCTTTACAAACAAATGAGCAACATTATCGGATATTATTATGGAAGTCAATGAAATACAATGAGAATGAGACTTGCTTATATAGGCAAGGAAAAACAATCTAAGAACTAGTAAAAATCGTATATGAAGCTATAAATCAAGGAAATAACTAGTCATCAAAGAACTAATCAATACCATAGATTTAGGAAAGAACTATTCATCAAAGATCTAGTAAATACCACAGATCCAGAAACAACTA
The DNA here is from genome assembly GCA_018340775.1 of Taxus wallichiana var. yunnanensis. NCBI lineage: Eukaryota > Viridiplantae > Streptophyta > Pinopsida > Cupressales > Taxaceae > Taxus > Taxus wallichiana. Next base: position 124,894,265 of record CM031237.1, read on the forward strand.
TAAATAACAACTAGATAATATCCGTCTAATATCTAATTAATATAAAATAAATAACCACACACATAAGTGGGTAAGGATAAATACAATAAATGTAAATAAAGTACATAGTTGAACTTGAGCTAAGTTAAATACCTACTCTAACACCACCCTCAAGTGAAGCTAGGGCCCAAAATAAAAGTGGCATATCCATAGTATGAATCCTTAAAGCTGGGCCACGATCAAGTAATTATGTACAATATATCCATGAAGAAATATCAAATGAAAATAAGGAAAGAATCCTACTAGAAAATAAAGAGAAAGACGAAGAAAAGGAAGATGACGAGTGTCTTTACTTGTATCTATCAAAGTTACGAAGACCATTCCGAATATTTTCTTCTACCTTTTCTCTAGCATGGATGCCTTAGGTGACATATTCAAAATTTCTTACTTAGAATTTTTTTGAAATGATTATTAGGAAAGAATCCAAATCGTCTATCCTTGAGTCTTCCACCTCTCAAAATGCATTAGTTACATCTAATCCTAAGGGAAAGGAAAACAAAAAAGTATAAACAAATCCACCCCTTCTCCATCTCAAAGTGCTCCTAAACCCAAAGAAAACAACTTTAAACCAAATGAGTCTTCTAAATCCAAGAAATAATTCTATACTGTCATGCTCCTTTTTGGGGCTATTAGTCATGAAGAACATAGGTTTTATAAGTGAATGCAAGCCTTAGAGGATGCAATCAACAAACAAAAATTTCTATCTCCACTCCACCTCCTTATAATCAGCATGGAAAGCACTTAATGGTGTTAGGATATCTTTGTCACCACTTGCAGATAGTTGGTTTATATATTTTGGTGATTCTCATCACATGAATTCTTCCAAGGAGTCTTTTTGCATCTGTAGGTTTGAGTTCTACTTCTAAAATTGAGGTTGGATATTCTTCCTTCCTTCTTGTTAAAGGAAAAGGTTACATACACCTTTATGGTGGCAGTATCAAGATGCATTGTATGTTCCTAATATCACTACAAATTTTCTTTTTGTATATCTAATTTGTCATTTTGGTCTACAAAAAACAATGAATTTTACACCACATGGGGTAGAAGTACGAACATTGTTAGAGCCTCATTAACTTGTTTCTCAAGGTATTCTTGATGATATTTCTAAGCTATACCACTTTGAGGGTTCTGATGAAACTTCCTCTAAAGGGAGAGGATTGGTTTCTCATGCCTATTCAAAGAGTAAAATTTGACATGAAATATTTCAACATCTCAATTACATATAATTTAAGGAGTTGAACACTCATGGTATGGTTGGTGGTATTCCTATAGTTCCTTGTCTTGAGGTAGTTTTTCATGCATGTGCATTAGGAAAAAACACAAAGATCCATTTCCTAATAATATTTACAATAGATCTTATTCACCACTTGAGTTTGTGCATAGTGACTTGATGGTTTTTCCTACCCCCTCTTTCAATAGAGCTAAGTATGAACTTACCTTTATTGATAATTTATCTAGGCGTACTTGGATTTTTTTCAAGTAAAAAGTGATGTTTTTCACACTTTAAATTCTTCAAGTCTTTGGTCAATAAATAGTATTCTAGTTGCATAAATAACCTTCATAGTGATAATCAGGGGATTACTTTAGTAATGAGTTTTTGAATTTTTAGCAACTCATGGCATCATTCACCAGAATTTTGTTCCTCATACTCCAAAAAAGAATGACTTAGTAGAATGGAAGAATTGAACTTTGAAGGAAATGGCTAATTACATGATTCATTTTAGATATTTAACTCATATCTACTAGGAATTTTTTAATTTTGTTAGCTAAATTCAGAATTGCACACCACATAAAGAACTTGAGCATTTAACTCCAGAGGAAGCTTGGTCCAACACTAAGCCAAATGTCTCATTTTTTCAGGTCTTTAGAGACATTCATGGGCCTTTATGCCAAAGAAGAAAAGAAAATCCTTGGATAATAATATAAAACCCATGATATACATGGTATTGTGAGGACATGATAGCTTATCAACTTTTAGATCTTGATACTCATGATGTTCTCTTTCAAACACATGTTCATTTTGATGAGTGCTTCAATCTTCATGATTCTTCATCTTATTCCATCGTTACTTCTTCTTATTTATCTCATCTTGAGGATCGTTTCTTTGAGGAAGTTATAGATGCCAACGAGGATCCTATTCTCACTAATGTCACTATGCCTAAGTGGGCTTGTACTAGAGTTTATGAGGAAACACCTTTCATATAGGATCTTCTACCAACTGGGCATCATCATGCACATTCTACAAGTTCTGGAGTTTTGTGTCATGCAATTTCTGAGGATCCAAAGTCTTTTTCATAGGATCATGGGATACAAGAGTGGTTTGATGTGATGACAACTTGAGTATTATTATTTGATGAATAATCATAATTAGGATAAGGTATTTATTACTCTCGGACTTTTGCACCTATTGCTAAGATGGATTTTTACACTTGTACTTGTACTTGTTATTTTTGCATCACAAGGGTGGCCCATATACTAGATAGACATAAAAAGTTCCTTCTTACATGGAGATTTACAAGAGAAAATATACATGGAGAAATCTCCTAGATTTGTTAAGGATTATACTCTTGTTTGTAGGTCAGAAGGTCTCTCTATGGTCTCAAACAATCCCCTCAAACTTGGTATGAGAAGATGGACTCTTTTATTCTATTTACTGGTTTTTCATTGCCACTCTAAACATACAACATATCTACCACATCTTGGTGAGGATATTGTAAAAGTTGTCTTATATGTTGATGATATGTTATTTCTTGGAAGATCTTCTTTCCAAATTCAAAGTATTCTAAGGGATATTTCTACATAATTTTACATGACAGATCTTGGGTTATTGCATTATTTCCTTAGATTACATATTTTTAGACAGATTCAAAGATTGATTTGAGTTAGAAAAAGTACACCAATTATCTTCTTCAACGCTTTGATATGGTTGATTACAAGCCAATTCCATCTCCTTTTAGTCTAGGGTAACTCTTACTTCCACATGTACCACTCCAGTTTGTTATCCTACATTGTATAGGTTGTTAGTTAGAAGTATCATGTACTCGTCACATACTTTCCTTAATAATTCATTTGTAGTAGGGATTATATCTTAGTTTACGCATTATTCTCATAGTAGTCATTGGTGGGAGGCTAAAAGGATTTTGTGCTATTTGGGGAACTTCCCAATTTGGAATTCACTACACTAGGGGTTCTACTCAGTTAGTTGAATATAAAAATTCACATTGGGTAGGTTCTATTGATGAAGAGATTCAAATTCTGACTATTGTTTTTTTTCATGTTTCATCTCCAATTTTTTTGGCATGCAAAAGCAATAGGATACTACACTTTGATATTCAGAGGTAGATTACATGGTAGAAGTTACAATGAGTCATTGGATTCATTGGCTTCAATAGTTATTGAAAGAGTTTGGATTCCCATAGGATTAACCAATTGTACTTTGGTGTGATAACAAAAGTGCAATTCACATTTGTCACAACCTAGTTAAACACCAGACCAAGCATATTGATGTAGACATACATTTCATACGTCAGGCCACATTTAGAATGGATTTTTTTACTTAGATTACATTCTGAATTAGCAGGAGGTTGGAGACATCTTTACGAATCCTTTTCATCTCCTCGCTACCTTGAGTTGTGTGGCATGCGTGGGGTTTCGGAAGTTTTTTTGGGGGTGCGTGAGAACATCTTCCTTCTTCTATTTCTTTCTCTTTCCTTCTAGCAGGATTATTTCCTTATTTTGGTTTAATATTTTTTCATAGGTATATTGTACATGAGTACACGATCAGATCCAATTGTCGGGACTCATATTGTAGATATGCCACTTTTATTTTGGGCTCCTAGCTTTACTTGAGGGGGTGTTAGAGTGGGTATTTACCTCATATCATGTTCACCCTAAGTACTTTATTTATCTATATTATATTTATCCTCACCCAATTATTTGTGTGTGTATTTATTTTATTTTATTAAGATATTAGGGAGATATTATCTAGTTGTTAGGTATAGTTCTTTCCTTGATCAATGGTATTTAGTAGATCTTTGATTGACTATTTCTTTCCTAAATCTATGATATTGTCTAATTCTTTGATGGCTAGTTCTTTCCTTGATTTATGGCTTGATCTACGCCTTGAATGGTTCTTAGATTGTTCTTCCTTACCTATATAAGAAAGTCTCATTCTCACTATATTTCATTGAGTTCCATAATAATATATGATTTCTTTTCTCATTTTTTGCAAATGTAATAAAACCTTTGCAAACAAATGAGCAACAATATCATATATTATTATGGAACTCAATGAAATATAATGAGAATGAGCCTTTCTTATATAAGAAAGGAAGAAAAATCTAAGAACTAGTCAAGTCGTAGGTCAAGCCATAAATCAATGAAAGAATTAGTCATCAAAGAACTAGTCCATAACATAGATTTAGGAAAGAACTAGTCATCAAAAATTTATTCAATATCGTAGATCAAGTAAAGAACTATACCTAATAACTAGGCAATATCTCCTAATATCTAAATAAATTAAAAGAAACATCCATGCAAATAAGTGGGTGAGGATAAATACAATAAAGGTAAATAAAGTACCTAGGTGAACATGAGCTAAGATAAATACCTAATCTAACAACATCTAGGATCCTAACAACATGGAAGTTTTTATAAAGCACAAGCCCAAAAAATTTACAATCCCATTGCCATTTATTATAACAATCATCTTCACCACCATCGTAGAATACTCCAACCTTTAGGGATTACTACAATCATGTTTTTCTGTTATAAGAAAATGAGTTTGTAAGTTAAATAAGAAAGCAATGATAAAAAAATTAGTCAAAGGAAACTATGTGTGATTCCACCTCGGGGATACTTGTTAACAAACTAGACGAGAAAGGTCTTCTCAAGGAAAATCAACACCAAAGAGTAGAAATGAAGGATTAGAGAAGGTGTCATTCATGTGAAACCTTGTTGTGATGGGAATTTGAGTATGATATCCTCTATCTTTTTTAGGAATGTGTCATACCTTCCATTTAGTAAAAATCAAGAATTCAATATGTTTGGTTAGTTCATGTGGAGCATAGTTAATTATCATATTTAAATGCAAATTAAATAACTAAAAGTATCATGAATAAATTTTAAAACATATATATTGGAACGAAATAGGCATTACAACTTTCATAGTAAGAGTTATCCTACTTACATGATATGCGTATGTAAACTTGGTAATATTGACACCACCTTTAGACTATAAATCCATATGAGTTTTTACGTTGTTTAGTGAAAATTCATTTTGAATTACAAGGATTTTTTTAATGAATAAAACCACTAAAGTGTATTTATTATGTAATGTCTAGGTCTATATTCAAACTGGGTGATGAAAGTAAAAAAATGATTATGGGATAAAATCAAAAATAGTTTAAGGAATTGAATAGTATTTTTGTATAGGACAACATGCCCATGGTTCACTTCTCCTCCCATTATATTTATTCCTCTAAAATTATCATAATATATGATTCATGTATTCTTTCATATCACCAATTCCCATAGCTAGTGACACATGTCATGTAGTGAAAGGAGGGAAGAATTTTATAAAAATAGGTTTTATGAAAGAAGACTTGATTTATTTTTCAATAGACATGATAAAAGTGTACATCATCACATTCAAATCAATGGTTTTAATTTTCATTCATTGGAACATCTCATATGTAAATGGGTATCCTCCTCAATAATAATAAAAATGTTGATACAATAAAATAAAATCAAGATTTTACTAAATTTGGTGCCAACTCGCTAAGCACTACAAAAATCTTTAGCAAGGATAAATAACTAGACAAACACCACATACTCTATTAACAAAGCTCTAAATTTACTATAGTAACATCAAGATCTTAGCTTATTTTAATGCTTCAGAGAGCTAATAAAAGCACTCTTCAAAATCTACCTATCTACATTATGTATGTCTACAACATTTCCTCCGCTTTTAGAGAAAAATTGAAAGGATTGTAAAACAGCTTCTATGGTAGGGAATGGAGGAAAAATTTAAATATCACCTGGTTTCCTGAGATCAATTTTGCACTCCTAAAAGGATTGGGGGCTTGGGCATAAAAGACATTAGAAAAATGAATATGGTCTTAATTGTAAAAATGGGTTAGAGATTGCTCTCAGAGGAACAACCTTCGATTGATCTCATTAAGGCTAAATATCTTGAGTAGCAAACTGTTTCCTCCTTCCTACATTTTGAATTGCTTCCCCATGGTTCCATTTTCTGGAACAATCTGATTCTTACCAAGAATTTTACTAAGCAAGGTTGTAAATGGAAAGTGGGAAATGGCAGAGACATCAGTTTTTGGAGTGATAATTGGTCTAATATTAGCCTCATTGATAGATTTGGTGCTTGCTAAAGATATTCTTCTGAACAGAAATATGGTACTAAGGTCATAGATTACATGGAAATTGATGGGAATCAAAAGAGATGGAAATAGATCTCTGTGGATGGCTTGGATTTGAACTTTGTGTTGTCCTCTCTTCAAGAGCAACTAGACCTCATCCCCTTTAATCAGGTGGATATCAAAGACGAAATTGTTTGACACAACTCTAGAGATGGGGACTATATGGTTAAATATGGGTACAATTCTTACTTTTTGAATACCTAGAATGATTTTAATTGGTGTAAAATATGGATGACTGAGTTAACCCCTAAAATTAACTTTTTCTTTTGGCTTGTGCTTAGAGGAAGAATTCTTACTAATGATAACCTAATCAAGAAAGGATTCATTATGCCTATTAGGTTTCATCTTTGCAAAAAATATTTTGAAGATATTAAACACCTTTTTATCCACTATGATTATGCTACCATGATTTGGAGCTATGCCCTTTCCAAGTTCAATGTTCTCTTGATGGTACCTAAGGAATTCATCCAATTCTGGACCCAATGGAATCCTCCTTTTAAACATTGTGTTGTGAGAAGACTTTGGAAACTGATCATGCCCCATATTATCTAGGAGAATATGGAAAGATAGGAATGACATCATCTTCAGAAATAACAAGCAACACTACAAGCTCATCTTTGCTAAGATTGGGCATGCTATTAAAGATGATATTGGGAGATTCAAACCCCCCAAAAATAAGAAGTATCCTGTTGAAGAAGAATACATTTTATCCAATTCGATGATTGGAACTGCTAGTTTGCAGATTAGGAATACCTCAAACATAGATAGGTCTTTGGTCCATTGGATTCCTCTTGAGAGAAACTAGTATAAACTCAACTTTGATGGCGCTTCCAAGGGTAACCCTAGTTCTGTTACTGGGGGAGGAGTTATCAAGGATCAAAAAGGTTTTTAGTTTCTACTTTTGCTAGAAAAATGGGGAGTCGACGAATCATTATGTCAAGACCTTGTTGCTTTTAGCAGCTAAGGATTGCCAAAGATTTTGATATCCGTGGTTAATTTTGGAAGGGGAATCTATTAATATAATTAATCATTTAAACCAAACTTCTCCTCCTAGTTGGACCATCAAGGACTTCATTATGGAAGCAAGAAATATTTATCAAAATATCAAGAATATAATCATTAGACATACATATAGGGAGGGGAATAACGTTCTCAGACACTTTGGCCAATATGCACATCCATATTAATCTTACCATATGGGATAATGAAAACAACATCCCTAAGGAGGTTCAAAATAGTATTAATGTTGATAATAATGGAGTTACACATGTGGAGTAATTTTAATCATGACATGGAACAAAGTCTTAACGGAGGGGAAAGATCTCATTTGTGTGATTTATCCTCCTTTTTACAGACACATTAAAGCCATTAAACCTCACACAGATGGGAGGTATTTCAAAAAGAAGGACAACCATAAGAAAATTTAGACTTTTATGAGGTTTTGAGCAGGTTATTTGTAGAATTTGTAGGAAGAAAGAGAAAATGGGAGGGCGTCGTGTCGGTGGGGCCTAGCAAAGAACCCGACTTGGAAGAATAACGAGGTACTTGGAACCTCCGCACAAAGGAGGCATCTCAAATTTCATCAAACAAATTTAGGGTCATGACCTGAACATTTCAGTTCACTTTGCTATGGATTGGAAGGATAGGAGGGTCAAGTATGGTGGGCATAGGGTTATTGTCAATGAGGAGCTGATTGCTGAGGCAACAGGCTTGGAGATGGAGGGCTACCATTTTTTAGGACGAGGATTGATAGGGTCGCTGAGGCCAAGAAATTCTCGATGAGGGTGAAGAGCTGGAGTTTGTTGCTACGGGCATAAGGGTAAGGTCTATTCCCACGCCGTATGATGAAGTGACAAATATGATGGTCAGATACATTTCTCTGGAAGGATGTTATAAAATGGTCCCTATTAAACACCTTGTTTTTCTAAACCATTTTAGAAGGAATTTCATGCGGTCTATTTCCCGCATTATCTTCTCAACTCCCTGTAACTTTCTATTCTGGATTTACAAAATCATGCCCGCGCCATTCCTTTTCATCAGGGCCTTATTTTTCTGTTGCACAAGCTTTGTGTTGCTAAGTTCCTAGCTTCCCGATTGCCCCTAGTGAACTGCTCACTACCACATCCTCTGCTCCCACTACCACCCCTTCCAAGTCCAAATGCAAGAACCCCATGAAGGCAGAAACCCCTCTCACTAGAAGGATTCTCAAAAGCTCCAAAGAGATGGATGTTTCTCAAGACTTGCTTCATATCAACAATGCCGTATTGAAAAGGCCCTGCATCAGGAGGAGTCTCAAGAGGCTAATAGACTGGAAGCCCTGGAGAAAGAGATGAAATAGATGAAGAAGGATCTTCAAGCATATGGAGAAGCAAAAAGGGAAAAGAAATTTTGATGAAGAGAATGACAAAGACAAGGATCAAATTACTGATATATATAAGAAGTTGAAATCTCTTGATACCAGATTGGGGAGAGCTAAAGATAAACATGAACACAACATGGCTATCTTTAAAGCCATAAGTGACTTTCTTGATCAGAAAGTTCGGAGCATTGCTATGCTAAGTGGGATCCTTGCAACTATTTGGGGGAATGAGAAAGAGAGGAGTATGGAATTTTTGCAGCTAGACACTTCAGACCCAATGCACACTACCACTTTGGTGTTATTTACCTCGTGTACGAGATGATTGAGTCCGAATAGAAAGAGCATTAAAGAAATAGATTCATTTGGGCTGGCGGGATTTGGTTTTGAAGTTGTTCCTTTGTGATCTTTTTGTTGTGACGTTGCTAATTTTTGCGGTTTTGTTGCGGTCTATGTCCCTTTTTGCTTCTGGTTGTAACCTTCTCTTGGTTACTTTGGATACAATGTTATATCTGGATTTTGATCCTTTTTGTTAAATCTTCATAGTCATATTAGGCTGGTGAGCCCTTTATGTAACAGGGTATAGTCCCTTCAAAACTATTTACCAATAATAAAAAAGATCAATATCGTAGCTTATTTTAATGCTTCAGGAAACTAACATGACTTTAATCAATCTAAGTTAAAACATGCCTACTTAGTGTGAATTGCTAATTAAAATGGACCTATGACAACAACTAGAAAATTAAATTGGGTTGTTGCTTTACTTCACAATGATTAAAGGACCTCTCTAACAATGGCTACAAGGCCATATTAAATATTGTAGACCCCTAAACTTGGTATCTCTACCCTTGTCTACCGGTTTCGCATATTTTTTGTGGTCCTATCTAGATTCCCCTTTAATTTAATCCATCCCCTTCAATATTTAAATAAATTCCCAATCCATATTAATTCACATTAGTTGATTAATTTTAATTAATTAATTAATCAATTAATATTCACTTGCCCTTATCATGCCCTTGTGGACTTTCTATTTAGGATGCTTTTACATGTCTATATTTTTCTTATCTTTCTTTATCCTCTAACTACCTATATCATATCCCAAAACAATATCTTCCCACCTCTACAAGCTTGAAAACATCTATCCCAATCCTTAAAAGCATAAAATATCGATCAAAAGAAAAAATCGGCCCCCTTTTTAGAAAGTTTCCCCATAGTCGGCGGTGACCCAATCTAGTCATCATTGACCAGTATAAGACAAGGTTGTTCCTTTGTAAAAACAATAAACACAACCACACACATGCAAAAACACTTGATTTTCTTGAATTTTACAAATTCGTCTTTGAACTAGGGCATCCCTACAATAGTGTCAAACCTCTTCGATCCTTTCAAGATTGTTTACTTCATTCACGTAACTTAAGGAGGTTTTGTATATCTTTTATATTGTCTTATATCATTTCTACTATTATCTTTTTTGATCTAACATATTGTAGGTTTGGCAAAATATAAAGCTCCATTATCAACCCTCTTTTCTTACTACCTTTGCTTACAAGTTTCCTATTCAACTTGTTTTTCTATAGCCTTACTCTAATTTTTCTATAGTTGTCATCACCCGACTTGATTCATCATCGAATTAGACTTTTACGCTTGTGATTTCTACTTCTACAACCATAGCGACTCGCATGTGTTTTTTTCTCTTCCCTAGCTTGCTAAAATGACCACCTAGTTTGTTTATTTCATTGAAATCAATCTATCTACATCACGATTCCCATCGAACAAGGTCCTTATTCCCAATCTATCCCTTTTCAATCCTTTTTTATGCCATTTTTTTGTTTCTTCTCCCTTAGATTCCTCGTATAGGTTAATTCCAGATAAGCAAACTTCGTAGTTACCTAATTGCATCTAGATATTCAAGGGTCTTGCATATTCACTTATAGTTCGGATATTCACTCCTGTGCCATTGTCGACCGCTTCGCATAGTCTAGGTCGCCATTGACCAAAACAAGTATTATTTAATTTTCATCTATTCAAATTAAATCAATATTTAGATCAGATCTCAATTACTTTTAGATTCAACATTATCTCTTTTTTACATGTTATCAATTTATTTATCATTTACTCTATTTTCTTTTACCAAATGGGGTAGACATCCACCAAGGAGGTTAATACATTTTGGAGCCATCTTTTTTGGGAAGCCACCGCATATCTTATCTAATAATTTTTCTCTTGAGTGATTCTTATTTGCAAATTTAGCTCATATTTTCATAAATTTGACTGGTGTTGAAGATGACCTTCATCACCTAGGATAGTAGTGTTCATATTTTCTCCAAATAGCAAAACCTACACAACAACCCACATGACCTTCAAAAAAGGAAATAAATGCCCCTTTGGAAAATTTGTCCCCATGCAAACTAGATAAATGCTTCAACACTTTGGATAAAAATTTTGTTTTAGGATCTCAAAAACCAGAAAAAGTAGAAATTAATTTTCTCGATTTTCTTCCTCGTTGACACAGAGTTGAAGGCAAACCAAAGACATGCCCGTGCAATGCAACATCAAAAAAACCTAAGGAATGACTTCCTCAATAAATGTTCAAGTTTACAAGTCAATCTTAGGGTTTTTCCACCTTCGAATCCAATGGAAGGATCTTATTTATATAAAAATACACGAAATAACAAAATATGAAAAAATCCTAAATATATGAAGATATAAAATGCCTTATTTTAAAAAATAAAACTTACAGATGAATGTCAACAACAATCTATTGCTCTAAAACAAAAAAATGAATGATAAACAAATCATATAAAGCCACGAATAACTGAAATGCTAATTAAACACCATGCTCAATAATATGAAAGTAATTTTCCGTAATAACTTTATATAAACCTTTGCAAATAAATGAGTGGAAATATCATATTTTATTATGGAACTCAATGAAATACAATGAAAGTGGGCCTTTTTTATATAGGCAAGGAAAATAAATCTTAGAACCCGTCAAGGTCGTAAATCAAGCCATAAATCAAGGAAATAACTAGTCAAGAAAGATCTAGTTAAAACCATATATCAAGGAAAGAACTATACCTAAAAACTAGATAATATCTCCGATATCTAAATAAGATAAAAGAAATATCCTCATGCATAAGTGGGTGAGGATAAATATAATCATTGTAAATAAAGTACCTAGGTGAACATAAGCCAAGGTAAATACCTACATATACATATAAATATGGAGAATTTAATCAATTTCTAATAAATCATAAACATGTCGGTGAATGAAACTAAATGAATAGGAAGGTTCCATATATATTTAGTGATCTAAGAATGGTTTAAAAACCTAATCCATCTATCATGTGAAAATTCAATTAAAAGATATCTTTGGATTGGAGATCCATTGGCTATTTACATGGGAAAAATTATTGTTTGTGTAATTTTTGGCAAAATATGGTCACTTTGCCATCTTCATAAAAATAGCCAAATTCATATTCTAGAATTCATACTTTTAGAAAAATTACGTAATTAGCCACTAAAATTTTTTCTGATAGTGTCAATCGTCCCATCACGTACGGGTGAATTCCATGCTACTAGTACCCTAAAGAATAAAAACTAAAAGGAAACACTAGAAGAACATTTGTAAAATAAAGCATAAACCATGTAGTTAGGGCCCTATGGAATGGATATCATGAATTTGGAATTCGTCGATAAGGTGTCATAAAGCGTCAAAGAAAAGTGGTAGGTAGTAATGTTGAAAAGCTCAAAAACACCATAATGTAGGAGCTACAAAGATGAACTGAAATAAATAATTAGCCCAAAGGGAGAATAACAACATTGAAAACAAAAAAAATGATGCGGTTGATGCTATAAAAATAGCAAATCATATATATCTAGGGAATATTATGAACCAAGAGAGGATGTAGAAGATCAAGGAAATACCATAAGAAAGGCTATGGAAAAATGAAATGAAGTTTTCTATTGTCAATGTAAAAGAGAAAGATGAGGTTCATGAAGTAGTGAATTTGATAAGAAGAAGGAAGAGAGGGTAACTTATTACAAAAATTTCAAGCTCTTTCAGGCCGAAAGTTCTTAATAAATTAAAAATTTGTTGGTTCTTTGAAGATGTGGACTTCATTAGTTTGAAGGTGATATGTATTAGATATAATGATATCCTTGATGAGGTAGGGATGTCACAATTTATTAGTATTCTTGAATTCTTCTTCATGAGTGTCATGAAGTTTGAGTATAAGATTGCCCACACCGAAAGTACATGGAAAAACAACTTTGTTATGTTGTGTAGCCATGTGTTATTTTGTTTTTGATTACGAGTATAATCAAAATTTCATCGCTCTTCAAGAATTTTAAGTTCATGATGGTGTGCCTCACATATTTCATCAGCTAGATTTATATCACGAAGAGATAAACAAAGAAAAGTAAGTTCTATATTGAGTGAAATAAAAGCTTCGACTCAATATGTAAGTGAGAAATTCATTGACTCAATGGCCATATAGACATTGGTGTCACATACCCATAGCTTAGGGTATAATTTTATATGCCATTCTATACAAGATTCATGAATTTTCTTTTGAAGGATCTTAATGATGATTTTTCTTGAAGATTCAGCTTAGTCGTTACATTGGGGATGGTAAGGTGTTGAGAATCACTTTGTTTGATCTTGATATTAGCACAAATTTTCTTCAATTATTTGCATTTTAAACTCCCTCCATTGTCACATATGATGGTATGGGGAATTCCAAAGTAGAGAATGATTTGGTTGAGGAAAAATTAAGAAGAATGATTTGGTTGAGGAAAAATTAAGAAGTGGTAAGTCTATACATGTTGGTGAGTGGAATGAATTCAAACCATTTGGTGAAATACTCTTTGGAACTAATGATTAGGACATGGCCATCTTGAGATTAAGGGATATTTTCGATGTAAGCCAATGCCCATATGCTAAAGGGAAAGGGAGAATAAATGGATTGCAGCTCAACTAGCGAGAGAATGACTTGTAAGAACCTCTTTTGTCACTTCATTTCATGGGATTTTTTTGTTTTTAGTTTTTTTTAACTTTATGCTTCATTGATTTAAATACCCATATATTTAAATCGAACATAATCTTAATTTTCATATCTCATATTTCCTTGCTATTAATTCTCATAACTTACAATTAACATCATCTAGATCAATCCATCCTATAACAGTTAACGAGTGTGTAGTAGTATGAATCGGTTTAACTCGAACCCTCATATATCACTCTTTACGAGCTAGTATACCTAGTATACCAATGGTTTTCTTTTTCAGTTAAAGATAATCAAGTGTTTTATTCTAAGTGTCTACCTAAGTGTCCTCCAGAAATCCCATCTTTCATCCTACAACTTCAATGTAGGTGAAACCATGACAATGCAAAGAACATCTTTTCACTACTTTGATCAAAGTTTTAAAGAGATATATACCATGCTTTGTCCCATGACGATACATTCGCCAAGTGGAACTTACCTTTCACCAATCACTTAATTATTGTTATCTAGATTAGGATCAGATAATGGTGTTATAAAGAATAACAAGTCTCGTACAAGGTACAAATCCAGATTAAGCTACAAGAAGACGTGCCATTATGAAAGCTTAGAATTCCTATCGAAATTAAGTTTCCCCTTAATGATTTTCATCGCAGTACTAGACTACTTCCCTTCCCGTATCCATCCTAAGTTAGCATCAAGGTATGTATCCATGTGGTAGAATCCACCTTCGTAACTCTAACAAAGCTTAATATTAAATGCATTATGAATGTCCCAATTTGAGGAACTTGACGAGGAAACTCGGTATAGCTTCTAATTAGTATCAAATTAATGACCACCATCATTGAATGGAGATGACTACGTAGCGGAAATAGTGAGTTGTCTCACCGAGTGTCTTAAATTTGAAAAGCTCAGTAACTTAATTGTTTCTAGTTAATTATTTTAATCACGACGAAAGTTACCCTAGATCTCATGACACTTCAATATGCGAATGAATAATACCTAAGGTCCAATCTCAAGCTAACTTGATAAGTTGAATGTAGCTCATTGGTGTACTTCACACTCTTTATTACTTGCCTAATTACATATTTGAAATTAACTCACTACCTTAGATCGTATTCCCAATATTTGCTATTACAGAAGTAAAGATTCATTCAAGAATTTTAAAATATGGACTATTTATCCAAGTGAATAAAAAATAATCAATGTTGTACTTTACCAATATATATTTGATCATGTAGAGTTTACATACCAATCATTGAATATGATACATTTTATCATTTTCATTGAACCATAATAGTCAACATAGGTTCCCACATATTGAATTATGTTGTCTACGTGTTCTCTTAAACCTTCATGTCAACCATGATAAAGTATCATACATGTATGTATACCTACCTCCTTGGGGTTTTCTCGGTTTATTGATACCGTTATCTTCCCGAGTAACTTATTGCATATGACCATTGTCATCAATCTATATATTATTGTCGTCTGATAACATTTCATGGGTGTATACTCAACTCATGGATAAATAAATATGGTGTGTTTCAATTTAGCTACCCGATATGATAGATTTTATAAATAAGAATTACCCTCTCGCTAATTAGTAAATATTCCTTATTGTTACTCACTTAATAGAGATCCCCTTTTCCACAAATTAGACCCAATAATTTTGTATTTTTTAATGGTGCACAATGGATTTATTTATGTTTTAGATAAAAATATATATTACATATCACATTCACTCTACTTAGTCTTTGATAAGTGATAATACAAATAATGATATGCATGTCATCATATAGCTTTAGAATTGTGAATAGATAACTTGTTGACATAGCAATACAAATGTTTGAAGTACCCATGATAGCTCATTAACTCATTAATTTTCATATTCCTTTAGCAACAAACTAAGCCTTTTGTTACAAACAACAACAACAAATCTCAAATGAAGTAATAGGTTCCATATTTATAAAGAGTCTCATTAATATTTATCACAACAAGATTTTTAGCCATCTCTAAAATTACATTTTCCGATCTAAACACAAGTTGAAGATGTATCTTTCACTTACATCAATTGAGAATACAATATTTTCAGTCATGAAGTCAAGGTACAACTAATAAAATAAAGCTAATCATTCCTTGCTTACCAACTTGATGATCCTTTCACTTGCATGATTTAAACATGGTCAAGTATTATACAAAATGGCATGAAAAGTATACTCTCCATATTAGAGAGTTTATACCATTTAATGTTTACATGAACCTTATATTTCTATTTAAATCATGATAAAAAAATACATATGTATATATACAAGATCAAACAACATCTACATAAGATAACTTTCTTTCATCCGTCACAAAACCCATCATTATCTTAATTTCTAAATGAATACTATAAAACTACAAATACAGAAGTCAAAACAACCCTCAACGAAATCTCTGCATTCCCAACATAGTAAGTATTTCAATACTATATAATTTTTACCTGGCTTATTAAATTATTGAAGAAATGTCTAATCACATAACATATAATTACTGCCTTGGGGTAATTGTAGTTTACCTTAAACCTTTCAAAGACTCCAAATGAATCTCAAATGCTGAACTTAGTTCTATGTACATCACGACTTCCTCATGAATATCATTGTTCAACAATTAGAAAGGTAATACAATAGTCATACACCCACAGCCTTGGGTTCTTCCATTAAGGTTAATGTTTCTGATTAATATATAATTTAGACGACCTTATACAATTATATAGGGGCATATGATATCCTAGTTTATATCATTAACACCTCAAGTAGCTGAAGTATTTTCCTCAAGGATTGAGTGAGGATTTCCTTATGAGAATCCTTTGAATTTTCCATCATAAATGAAGTTGGTGGGGTTTTCATAGAACAATTTAGATGGATCAGTCAAATGCATGACTGATAATGATCTCCCTTAGCTAGGATATTCAAATTATAACACAACTTAAGCCAGCGTTGCAAGATAGATTCAACAAAATGAAAGTGCAAATAAGACGCTATCGTAAACCCAACTATCTAGCTTTAGCCGGTCAAATCAAGCAACCATATTACGTAAACCCTTACGGGTTATTAATGTATTAGAATATAAGTATGTCACAACCTTCAAATCAACCTCCTAGGTATGAAACAGGAACGAGCTTATATAAGTTTTTACTATACGAAGTAGCCGGAAGGTTACTTATTTCTATTTGCAACCAAAAGTCAACTATAAGTCAACCGAACCATAAATACTCAAACTGTATTCCTTAAACGTTATACAAGGAGTTCCAAATATTATTACCAGACTAAACTCATTCCAGTAAGTGATATCATCAAATATGTCGAAAATTACACAAGCCTTTGGTGAGACCCAAATTTAATTACCCACCCTTCTCAATAACAATAACAGATACCAAGGATATGGTTCATCACAATTATCAAAAATGGAAGAACTTAAACATTCAAGAAATCATTAACGCATCGTATTCCAATACAAGATCAACTACAATAGCAGTTGTATCAACACCGATGTATCAGAGATTGAAAACACAAGGGAAAATATTGCACATTATCATTTATGTAAATAGTAAATGGAATAAGTTTTGAAGGAGGAGAAAAGACAGTTATGCCTTATATTTTCTGTAGAATAAATATATAACTTGAATAAAATAGAAAATATATGAGGAAAACAAAAACATAGCATAAAACTTAATAAAAGGAAGAAAAATAGAACAACTAAGAGGAGAGAATAAGCTTGAGCTTCACTTCTTGTTTCTTACCAAACAAATTACAAATGCCTCACATATATAGAGGACTTAGAAACATCTAGAGAAAGAACACAATAATGAAATTACAAATATCCAACCATTATTGAATAGCATCACTTTTTCTAAAGTGATTCTAGATCATGCTTTAATAAAGTAGAAATAATGATTCTAGATCCCCACTTTTTTTAAAGTTATTCTAGATCATGCTTTAATAAAGAAACTTTAATAAAGTAGAAATTATTTCCAATACTCCCCCTTAATTTCTACCACTAACTATGCCTAGATTATGTCTGAGATATTCAAAGGTATCTTTAGCTAAGGCCTTAGTAAATATATCTACAATCTGATCTTGTGATCTGCTAGAATTCCAAAAATATCTCTTTGTTATTAACCAACTCTCTTATGAAGTGATACCGAGTATCTATGTGCTTGCTTCTTTTGTGAAAGACATGATTTTTGGAGAGAGAAATCACAGAATTGTTGTCACATAAAATTTTGGTGGCTTCTTCCTGAGTATGCTTCAAATATGACAATATCCTTCTCACCACCATGACTTGACAAAGCTGCACCTATGTCTACAACATATTCATATTTGGTGAAGAAAGAGTAACAATGGGTTTTGTCTTTGATGCCCAAGAAACCACACCTATTCCAAAATGAAAAGCATAACTTGAAGTTATTTTCTTGTCATCTATACTTCCTGCACAATCACTATCAGTGTATCCAAAAAGTTTGAATTCTTCTGAATTGGAATAAAATATTTCATAGTTCCTTGTTCCACTAACATACCTCATAATTATTTTACTTGTTTGCCAATGTGAGTCTTTGGGAGACTCCATGAACCTTGAAATCAAACTTACACCATACATGATGACAGGCCTTGTGGCTATAAAACACACAAGATTACCATAACGCTCACAAATTCACGACACAAAGACCAACATAGCAAAGTACAGGATAATTTTTTTTGACTTATTTGATGTACAGAACGACACAACAGGTGGTCATAAAGGTTACGAATAACTCTTCAAACAACTTGACTCAACGATGACCTTATGGACAACATGGAAAAAACTAACACCCATCAAGGATAGTTCACTTTTCTCTTTGTAAGGCACCACAAAACAGCTCAACCACAATACACAATCACAGTTGGATACACTCCACGGTTTACAATCCCTTAAGGTTATGCATTTACCAAAAATGTTTTTCAAGACCTGCCTTAACAATCTACAAGATTCATGTTTGGTTCAACATTCTTCTCACAAAGGTGAACTTATTACTTTGGTAATCTAGACTAACTAGCCGAAACACAAGATTTCTGAAAGAGGTTCAACTAAAGACTAGCAAAGCTAACAAAATTCATTTGACCAAAAGGGACACCTTTCATCTCTCACAAGGTTGCATAAACATGCCTGAGCTGAAAATATTGATCCAGGACCTCCATTGCACAAGCGATGAGCGTAAGCTCTAACTGAAGTGGAGTGCCATTACAATAGTTATCAAAACATCCTACAAAACACCAAGAGAGATAAAGTCATCCTTAGTGCAGATAGATTATCTTCTTGTGGGGTGTGCGGAAGAAATTTCCCCGAGCGCATAAGAGAGGCGCGGAAGGAAACTTTTTTTCAGGGCACATAAGAGAGGCACGGGAGAAACTCTTTTTCTCCCGAGCGCGCAAGACGGGCACGAAAGAGACTGATTTTTCTCCTGGGATTGTAATACGGGCGCGGAAAAGACTCCTTTTTCTCTTGCATACGCAAAACGGGCACAAAAGAGATTCATTCTCTCCTGGGTGTGCAAGATGGGCGCGGAAGAGACTCAATTTCTCATGGGCATGCAAGACAGGCACGCAAAGGGCTTTTCCTCTTATGCGAACTTCAGAAGGCCATAACTTTTGATAGGGAACTCTATTTTTGGAAAACGAGGAATTTTCAGAAAGCTCTCGATGTCCTCTTTGTAAAACATCCTTAATAATTTAATTTGGATAAATTTTTAAGGGTCAATTTTTATAAAACGCCCGCGAGGCTTATAAAATGAAAATCATTAACATTCGACTTATAAAATTTTGTTCAATTCGACCTCCCTCCTTTCTCAACATGCCAAACAGACATAGAGGGTTTCTCTTAGAGGAATTTAGGATGGATTTCAAGGTATAATTTTTTGATTGAAGATCAATTTGAAATTTCTCAATTTTGACAAAAGTAAACGCATCATGAGATTTTGCCTTTGTTTGATTTGAAAGTATCCTTAACCATTTCTTAAGTGGTTTAGTTTTTTTGGGGTGCCTTAATCATATTAAGTTCAATTCAATGTTTCATTTTATTGTTCATTGTTGCAGGGGTCATTCTATGCATTTTGAATAAAATAATTACCAGTTTGATAAGTTGTCTAATCAGAGCTCTACAACTTCAAATTCGAATTGATCTATTTACATTTACTAAGCTTAAACCATGAATTCATTCCAAATGATCTAACATACTAAGTTGATTTAAATCAAAATGTGCAAAAATCCAAAAGATACAGTTCTGATTTCCAAATCATACTTTTCAAAAGAATAGAGTAATGTATTTTCTTCATCCGTATTTCACTTTTCAACTTTCCAAACAGAGATTTCAAAATACATTCAACAATCATATTTCAATACCTAATAATGCCATTTGAGTAAAGTAATACAATATTTTATTGATTCAAAAAGATACCTTTACAACTTCTTCTTTCATTTCATTCCCAAGGACAGAATACAAATCTTTCTTTTCTTTCATTCAAAAATAGAAAACAGAGTGCATCTCTTTCACATTTCAAATTATAACTTTCATAGCCAATACAGAACATATTTCCATCACAAAATATATTACATTGTCATCCACTTCTAGTGGGAAAAAGGTTTTACAAATAGAACTCTCACAAGGGACTGTCAAAACTGTCTTTTCCTTTTCTCCAGAATAGCAACATGAAGATCCTCCATTTATTTCAATTTGATCACAACAAAGGTAGGGGAAAGGAAATGCTCTCCACCCAACCAAGACATCCAATGAAAGGAGAATCCATCCTTCTTCATTGGCCCCGAGCCCCAACCACAATGCAATAAGAAATGTGTTTCAACACATGGAAACAATAGGCTTCCACAACACAAAGGCAATCTTTCAACATGCACATTTCATATTAAAACACATTCCAAAACAAAACAATAGTTTTACAACCACTTGAAAGACAACAAACAAAACTCAGGCTTCTTCATGCAAGCCAAAGGAGCAAGAAACTATGGGGGATGCTACTTATGCCTCCAAAAGGGGAAATGGGTATCACCACCTGAGAACAAAATGCCAAAATATAACATTTCAAATCCCTGACATGCCCTTATGCCTCCCCCAAGTACCCTTTATTCCTCACATTTATTTATGCCTCCCAACCTCTTATGGCACCCCATAACGAGTAAATAAATGCAAGCTATTTCTTTGTAAGGTGGAACCCAAATCCCAACTCCCTCAACACTTATACCTCCCTAAAAACACTTATGCCTCCCACAAAATAAACCCCAAAGCCTTCTCCTACACTATTCCTAGGCCGTCTACCCAACACCCCACAAACAATAACAAACATACAAGCATTTACATATTCATAAAAGGGAAAATAAGAGCATTTCCAAGAGCCAAGCTCTTACCTCTCCATGATGGAGTTTGTTCCAAGTTAAAAACAACAAGCTTTCCAATGCAAAATAGTCCAAGAGATCAACAATCTACAAGCATGCAAAAATCTCCAGTCTTCTCCAAAAGCAAGAGCTCTCCAAAACCCCAAAAGAAGTCTCCCAAAATGAAGTGATAAAAGTGGAGCAACCCAAAAACAAGCTAAGGAATTCCAATAAATAGAAGAGGGAAGAGAAGAGGATGAGGTGGATCCATGTAGGATGCCACATCACACATCCTCAACCCCAACACAAAATTCAACTTCATTCTCCAATGCATAATCAATAAGTAGGTGAATAATATGATAGTTTTACTTACACACTCAAATCAAACCCACACCCCAAAGGACTGAAATTAAAACATGTAAGAAAAGTGCAATAAAACAATCAACATGACTTACAAAAATGCATAAAGAAAGTCTAAATTTAACTCTCCAACCATAGGTAAGGTTGGTATACAAATTTAAGAGGCATGGGACAAGTTTAACTTGTCCCACAAGCCTCCAAAATCAGCCTCCAAGGACAAATTCGAATTTCAAAGAAGATGAAGTGTTTCTTACTCCAAAATCAACTTACATATCTCTTACACATTACTTACACATTTCTTACAACATTTTAATTCAAGGCCAACAACTCTATTAATTACTTTCTTATGACATATTTTAATTAATTAACTTAACAACATGATTACTCACAATATTACACACCATTTAATAAATAATGAAAGGGGTCAATGCACCACAAAATAAACATATGCAAACATTAACAAAGGAACCAAATAAAAGAAAAATACATAAAATCCCTTGGTCACATTTAAAGGTGATCCCCCAT
Source organism: Taxus wallichiana var. yunnanensis (assembly GCA_018340775.1). Taxonomy (NCBI): domain Eukaryota; kingdom Viridiplantae; phylum Streptophyta; class Pinopsida; order Cupressales; family Taxaceae; genus Taxus; species Taxus wallichiana. The sequence continues at coordinate 124,916,388 of CM031237.1, forward strand.
GGGAATCCCTAACACAAAAAAACACACACAAACAAATACAGTTGCCATGGTGACCTTGTTGAATTCATCTAGAATTCCAAAGTGGTTGGTCCCCAATCTCGATGTGTGTTGTGATATTTTAACCTGCAAAACACAAATACCTCCTTCAGCCTCGTGGCCACATCAGAACATCCAAATGAATATAATATACTTCCAAATTCATCAATATATATGTGAATCACAACAATCATCAAGCCAATCAATAATGTCACTTAAAATTTCATCAACTATATCATCATCAATTTTAATTCAATTTTAATTTTCTAGGTCTACTCAAAATATCCAAATATCACATGTCTGAACAATATTTATAATGTAACCATGTCAGATAGTATATCAACATCAATATATAAAATGTCTCTAATAATCATCATGCATCATATATGAATCAAAGTCAGCAATAATCCATGCTCTAACATCTAATCATCATACTAAATCAAAACTATAATAATGTCCATGATACAGTCAACAGTGTCATGATCAGTATCAAAAGGTTTCAAAGGGAAGTGGGCACTACAACTACTAACAAGCCTCTTCCATAGCATTAGATCAACAACTGATCCACCATCCTCTTTACTCAACTTTAACCTTGTTTCCACTGGTGTTGGAGTTGCCTTGCAATTTAACATATTAAATATTTTCAAGATATCATTAGCATATTTTTTTTGTGAAATAAATATGCCATCTTCTGGTGGTTATATTTCAATTCCTAAAAGTATCTCATGAGGCCTAAATCTTTCATCTCAAATTCACTTTTCATAGCATCCTTAAAAGAATCTATGGAAAGATCACCAGTGAAAATTAAATCATCCACATATAAGCATATGATCATAATTTTACCTTGTTCATTGATTTTGATATATAAAGTTGGCTCACTGCTACTTCTTTGGAAACCATTCTAGATCAGGTAGGAATCAATCCAGCTATACCAAGCTCTAGGAGCTTGCTTGAGTCCATAGAGCGCCTTATTCAACTTGTAGACCTTGTCTTCATGTCCTAGAATTTCATATCCTTGTGGCTGGTCCACATACACTTCCTCATCAAGAAAACCATTCAAAAATGTAGACTTAACATCCATTTGATATATAGGCCACTTTTAGCAGTTATGTCAAAAATAATCCTTATGGTGTCTAACTGTGCAACTCGAGAAAAAAAAATCATTGTAATCTACTCCGGGTTGTTGTGTGAAACCTCTAGCAACTAACCTTGCCTTGTGCTTTTGAATTTTTCCATCAGCACTATGTTTTGTTTTGTAAATCCATTTCACACTGATTACATCCTTGCCTTCAGGAAAGTCAACCAAATCCCAAGTTTGATTCTTTTCAATAGAATCAATCTCTTCATTCATAGCTTGTACCCAAATCTCATCATTTACAGCCTCTTCAAATGATGATGGATCATCTACTTGAGAAAATAATGCAAAAATAGAGAATGCATTTGAAGTATCGACATTATACTCATTACCATATATTTCGTTGAGGCTCCTTATTTTCTGTTGCATTGGACTTGGTGAAGTGTTATCATCCGGTGAGGTAGATGGACTTGCTCCAGGTATCTCTGCTGAAGAAGTTGATGTTGGTGTCCTTTGTGGTGTCTGTTGTAACCTTGGTGTGGACTGAAGTTTTGAAGATCTCCTACCTACAAATTGAGGTGTAGCTTGAGCTACAACTTGTGTTTCTCCTTGTGTTACAATCTCTTCATCCACCATGTCATCATGTGGAGTAGTTGTTGCTATACTCACTGTCTTTTCTATGCTACCATCCCATGCCTCATCTTCAACAAACTGAACATCTCTACTGATTATGACTTTATTTGTAATAGGATTGAACAACTTGTATGCTTTTGTATCTTCAGAATAACCAACAAAAATGCATTTCTCACCTTTTTGTCCAATTTCTTCCTCAGCTCATCAGGTACGTGTGCATATGCCACACAACCAAATACTTTGAAGTGTGAAACATTGTGCTTTCTATGTGTCCATGCTTCTTGAGGAATCTTGTTTCTGACACTCTTCGTTGGGCACCTATTAATGATGTAGACAATAGTTGCTACTGCCTCAGCCCAATACTCATTAGGAAGATGCTTTGCTTTCAACATACTTCGAGCCATTTCCATTATGGTTTGATTTTTTTCTCTTTGCGATTCCATTTTTCTATGGTGTATATCTAGCAGTGAATTTCTTGTGAATTCCATGTTGTTTGCAAAATTTAAAAATGCATTTGAAATATACTCACCACCTCTATCAGTTCTAAGAACCTTGATGTAATAACCACTTTGTTTTTCCACAAGAGCTTTAAACTATTGAAAGTATGCAAAAGCATCAGACTTGTGTCTCAAAAAATATACCCATGTCTTTCTTGTGAAATCATCAATGAAAGTCAAGAAATATGTGTAACCTCCTATTGTAGGTGTCTGCATTGGTCCACATAAATCTGAATGCATGATTTCAAGTGGTAATTTTTCTCTTATTGATTTTCCTACAGGAAAGCTCTCTCTATGTTGCTTTCCCAAAATGCAACCTTCATAGATTCTTTCTAGTTTTTCAATTAACGAAAAACCTTTGATTGTATTCTTTTTTATGCAAAAAAATTAACACTCCAAAATTCGAATGTCAAGAATCTAAAATTCAGAGCCAATATTCATATTTAACAACTAAGCGAAATATTATTTTTGGTTTTCAATGCTTACCTCTGCTACTTTGGACATACCTTCAGAATGTGTTTTGGAGATAGCTTGAGTTACTTTGGAGGTTATTCTAAAGCTTTCTTTGGAGCTAAAGCTGCATGGCTACATCGGACGGTGCCAAATTAGTTTCTGAACAACTTGGGTTGTTTTTCTTCTCATAATCGGTCTTATCTTCAAAGGAAACATTCGATTGCTAGTCATCTGTACTTTAGCAATCAGCTAGTCACTAGGAAATATATCAAAAATAACACATTCATTGTTTTCAAGATAAACTTTGTAGCCCTTCTGAACTAATTGACCAATACTCATTAGATTGTGTTTCAGACCAGTAACATAATAAACATCATTAATTACCATCTTCCCCCCTTTTTAGATAGAATATCAATTGTCCCTTTTCCCAAAATAGTAACTTTTTTGTTATTTCCAAGAGTAACATCAGTTTGTACTGACTCATCCAAATTGGAAAACAAATCCATATTTTCTATCATATGATTGCTACAACTAGAATCTAAGTACTAGATATCACAAGGGATTTCTTGGATAACATTACATTCAATAGGGGAATTTGTGACTATTGTTTCAGGAATATTAGTACACACAATAAACATGGGCCTTGTTGGGGTGTTCCTTGAATGATTTTGTTTCTATTTATTTTGATCAAATTGAATTTTTGCACGCATGTTCATAACACACAATTATTTTACAATAATGGAATTGAATATGAGACTTATCAAATCTTTGACCACTAGTGTTCTGATATTGACCTCTTCCTAGTTAGGTTTCTTGGACTGCTACTACGTCCACTTCTAGGATAATTTCTTCCTCTGCCTCTAGGAATGACCTTCCTCTCGCCACTTCCATGACTTACAAAATCTTGTCATGAAAATGTATTCTTTAGAGAGTTTTGGGACATATTCAACCTTTGATCATGATTTATTAGAGATGCATGTAACTCATCAACAGAAAATTGGTTCAAATCTTTGGTTTCTTCTATGGCCACAACTATAGGGTCAAATTTTGTAGGGAGACTCCTGAGTATTCTCTCAACTCTACAGTATTTTCAAAAATAATATCTCATGAGATTTTATTTGATTTACTAACCCAACTATATATGTGAAAAATGATTCTACAAAATCTGATTCTTTCATTGACATAGTTTCAAAATCTCTTCTAAGTAACTATAGTTTAGCAGTTTTAACTTTTTCATACCTTGATAAACCACCTGAAGGGTATCCCATGCCTCATTTTCTTGATTGGTTTTTTTCACTCTATTAATATTAGTTTCATGCATTTCTTGATGTATTTATGAGAGATATTTTCCATCCGTCTTCCTCTGCTCCATCAAGATATCCTACATGAGCTTGCACATGAAACCATTCAAAGTTCCTCAATCTACTAGCTCCACATACCCATTCTCTACAATTTCCCACACATCTTGTGATCTAAACAAGGATTTCATGGTCAATGACCAATATTCATAATTTTTACCTATGAAAATGGGGATTAGTAAACTTGATTTAGGATGCACGGATGTGGAAGCCATGGTTGTCGAAAGAAAACACAATTTCACAAAATATAAACTCAAGAGAGTATGCCAATAGCCTCTTTCAAATCTTATATAAAGTTGTTGAAATCCAAAAACACCAAAAACATGCACTGTAAGGTAATAATAAACTCGAGAAAAAAGCCTACAATATCCCAAAGCAATTGCCAATTCAACACCAAAACCCACATATAAAAAATAACCAAAATCCACTCAAATTAATTGTCGAGATATGCATGTTTTTATATAAGTAGAGTTCAATCACAATGTGTTGACATGTTACAACAATGTACACTCATACAGCCCCATCAAGGAACACTAAGTAGGATATAAGTACATCGAAAAGTAAGTCAAACAAAACACATTATCAAAGCACAATTGATAAGAAAATATGGGTGTTACATGAATTAAATCGTCACGAAATTAGAAACATTCTCATTTCTTAGTAAAATCATGACTATCGGATTCTATAGTAGGCCAATAATATCCCATACGTAGGCATTTGAGGGAAGTATCCGATCAAAGCATATAATTGTGTCCCACTTTCTTACAATTTTTGTACCTTAAAAAAAAAAAATGTCTCAAAACCAAAACATTACCAAACATATCAAATGATCAAACCCATGTGTTTAAGAGATTAAATATACCAAGGTGAATGGCATCTAGAATTTACTTTTTTTTTTTAAATTAAAAATATTTTTAAATATTTATTTACATGTTAGATTTTAAAATATTGCTGGCCACCAAGTGGGACAAACTTATATGTTTTTACCCTATAATGACCGCTATAATTTCCACCAAATGTCCCCCCGTGAGCTTACTTTAAGACAAGGGGAACCTCATCCTTATTAATGTGTTAGAATATGATACCTTCAAATTTTCAATAGTATAGTACATCATATTTGAGCACATACTTGAGGGTATTTTTGTGTATGCCTAATTGTGCTTGTGAGAGTATGTGTCATCTAGGTAGGTTTGACGTTAGATGAATGGACAAATATTTGCATACCAAGGATTGGTTCAGTCTGTTTTATTAAATTTTGCAAAATTCCTAAACACTTTCATGATGCAAGGTAGCAGGAGTTTGGTGGATTTGTACTAAGGGAGTAGTTTTGTGAGTTTTAGAATTTGGCTGAAATTGTGTGGTGGTTATGGCCAAGCGAATCACCTAAAGAATTATTCTCATGGGGATTTATTTGATGGTAAATGATATGAACCATGGGTCTATTTCTTCAATAATATCATGATAATATTTAAGATTCTCACTATGACATTAATGCACACCGCTAACCTTTTAATGTTCGACACACAAATTCATAATCACCATAGTATGGAGATAAGAGATATTCTTAGTGAGGAAAGCTTACATGTCGAACATAATAGGTTCCTATGAAGCCATATTTTTGGTAACCTTGATTTATATTCATTAAGAGAAAGGGAAATTTTTTTCAAAAGGATTGAAGAGCACACATCCCGGACCAGCTCCTTGAAGGCATTTTTCCCTATCAAAGTGCACGGTGACAGAATATATGTCCTTATGTGAATCAATGGTAATTTCTAATTCAAAATCATAGTTCTTTATAAAGCTCTAGGAAGAATATGTACTTTGTTATTCTCTTGAGAGGACTATCCCTCAAGACTGACTATGGAGATAAAGAAGTAGTCTTTAATAGAGATAGCGTTCTCAATACCCTTGATAAGGTGCATAACTAGTGAAAGTCATAAATTTTTATCCAACCATGGGATTGTCTTGAAATTTTCTAGAGTGGTATTTCTTGATTAGTAATATGATTTGACAAAAAAATTCATGAATCTTACGGCCATTTTGGCATATTTTCAATGGTGATGATTCCTTAAATCTAGTGGTCTAAAATTGGTTAGAAACGTTTTTGCTACTCTCTAGAAATTAAAGTTTTAATAAATTTTGCTATCCTATATATAATTTATTCCAAAATTTGGCATGAAAATTCATTTATGAATTCATATTTGACACAAAAATTTGGGGTCCATCTAAGGTGTTTTTGTTAGTAGGTGATTTTTTGGCATTTTAGGTTTTTTCCCATTTTAGTGTTTTTAGAGCCAATGTGAAATAAAAGGAAGATTGTAGAGATGTAAAGGATTAGTGTGGATTATTGAATGAGATGAAATAGATTTTTAATATTATGGTTTATTTCTAATTTATTTGTGTTTTGGAGGTATTTCAACTTCTTGTAGCTAGATCCACATCAATTATTATCTTCTTAAAATAAAATAGAAATATTATAGTCTAATCCAATGCTATGGAAGTAGTAAATAATAAATAAATGATTTAACCCTAAATAATGTATGTAATGAAATATGAAACCTAGTGTGAAAAGAGGGTTAAGAATTCTTTAGCTTATTCGAAGATATGTTGGGATTGTGTTGCGGTGGAGAAGAGATGAACACGAGGAGAAAATGACCACATAAAAACTCATAAAAGTGAAAATCAGAGTTTATGCGAATAGAGTGGGATAACTTGAAAGGGGTGGAGTTCCCTTAACCTATTGCTTGTATTAGAATATGAGTAGCCAACTTGTGGCTTACCATATCATTTATTATATCATTTATACTTTCTCATGCTTAGTAGGTTATCCTTGGTGATGGCCATAACATATGAATAGTATATATAAGGGATTATAGGTAGTAGTTCATCATCATTCGAGCATTTGAGTCTTATTTTATGGTTTGGAGGTTGCCCCTTGAAGTGGAGAATCTATTATAATTACATATTGAGATCATTATTCTGAAATATTGTGTTATTTGGTGTTCTATTGCTACTCATAATATGAATTATACAAGTAATTTCATTACAAGTGGTATCAGAGCTGCGATTGGGCCAAAATTAGGGAAAAACCCTAATTTTTTGTTTTCCGCTCTATCTTATGAACCACATTGAATTTGTGGGATATTTATTTTACGGAACTTCAAATCATTTCAAGTAAAAATATCTGAACTTTCCATACCTTAGTGATATATTTTGCAAAAGTTATTGCAAATTTAGGTTTTTTGATAAAAATGCTCCCTAGACCGAAATTTGTGGAATTTTTCAGAGTTCTTTACATTTTCGGAAAGCTCTCAAAAAAATAGTATTAGTATATTCTCTGTGTTTTTTCTGTTCAGCCAAATTTGTATCGAAACCCTAAACCCTAAGGTTTGCCATCATGGTGGGGGCTTCCACAAGAGAAAAAAAGAATCCAGTCACTCCAGGTAAAACCCCAGATAAAGATGGGGTAGTGATTGAAGAGTTGGAGTTAGAAGGGGTAAATATATATTCCTTAGCACTAGGGTTTACCTCAATTGATCATAAGGTGATCCAACTCGAGTATAAGCTTTATGGAATGTACATGATCCGAGATGGCCTCTAAAGGAGACATAGACCAAATCAATCAGCGGTTGGATGATATCATGCAACATGTAAAGGGTAAATAGTATGGCCCAAATCCACCCCATACCAATGAGGATCTTGGTTCAAAATAATGGACAAAATAACCATTTTGGATCACTTTTCCATCCCAATTAGAATCAAACTTATTCGCAGCCATGAAACATGATGCCGAAAGTGGATATGCACAAATTTGATGGGAAGGATCCACTAAATTGGATACAAAATGGATAAATTTGAGTTACATCAAACACCATCAAGACAAAAGGTGAAATTGGCACCTGTATCTTGAACCATACCAATTCATTTGGTATTGATAGTTATGTGCTCGAGGGAAAAGAATAGTCTCGGTGTCACAGACGTTTTTATCGAGGATTTGCAATTGCACTATAGTTCTAGTGTTTCAGAGAAATACTTTAGTCAATTGGAAAAGTTACGAAAAACATGATCATTCAAATATTATGTGCATCAATTCCAGAACCTATCCTTAAGGGTGGAGAATATTCTAGAAGGGAATCTGAATGACCTATTTCTTGGGGGTCTTAAGGACCACATTGAGCATGAGGTATGTATGTTTAATCCACTCAAGATTTCTGATTCTATTATCATGCAACATCAAGTAGAGGAAATATATCTTTGTACTAGGAGGTCACCTTTCATTAACACCAGAGACCATAGTATCTCTTCCCCTTCATATGCTAGGCTAATTATAGTCACTCCTCAACAAATGGAAGAAAAGAGAGAGAAAAATTATTATGTTCTAACTATGAGATAAAATACGAACTGGGACATAAATGTCTTTGAGAAGAATTTATTCTATATTGAAGGAGGTAATGAGGATAATAAGGAAGATGAAGTTATAGAAGAGGTTGAGGAACTAGTACAAGATGAAGTAGAGGATCACCAACCTATAATTTCTGGCCATGCATTGTTAGGTATTATTGCTCCTAAAACACTCAAGGTTATCATTTATCTCAAAAATAGAAGGTGATGGTGTTGATTGACTCTGGGAGTACTCATAACTTCATAAATAGTAAGTTAGTTTCCCACCTCAATTTTTTTATTTACCCAAATATAGAAATTCAAGTTATTGTTTTGGATGGTGGGATAATCAAGTGCACATGAAAGTGCCATAGTATCAAGATTTACATGGGAGACTACATGTTAGACTCACCTATGTTTGTTTTTTTCTATGGTAGGGGTAGATATTGGTTTGGATGTCCTATTGCTCACAACCTTAGGTACTATAGAAATGAATTTCCATGAATTGTTCATGTAATTTCGTTCGAGATGGAAGGACAATACAATTGAAAGGGATGGTAGTGAAGTCTCCATAGATTATTAGATCTCATTACATGCAGAAGGTTCTTAGAAAATGATTAGATGGATTTATAGAAAATTTATTTTCCATAGAACAAAATACGTAGTCTTCAATGTCACCCAATCTTTAGAAGATTTTTATACTCACTCATATTTTTTGATACAATTCCAAAGGACTACCACTAGTTAGGTATCATGATCATTTCATTCAATTGATTCTAAGAAGCCAAACACCTAACATCAGACCATACAGATACCCATATTCCTTAAAAGTGAGATTGAGAAAATGGTACAGAATGTTGAAAGTAGGTATCATAAGGCATGACAAAGTGCATAGTCTTCAACAAAGTGGTCATGGTACGTAAGAAGGATGAAACATGGAGGATATGTCCAGATTACCAATAACTCAACAAGTACACCATCAAAGATAAGTTTCATATTCGATTAATTGATGATTTACTTGATGAACTACATGGTGCTATTTATTTCACAAAATTATATCTTTGTTTGGGGTGTTGGTACCCAAATTTAATCTCCGTCAAAGACCAAGCAACATCATGGATTAGAGATGACACTCAAAGGTAGATAGACACTCATGTATATCATTTTGTAGTTGGGAATCAATCTATCGACTTGTTAGCACTCAAGATTTGAAGGAGTGGGTAGCATGTTAAAAAGGATGTGATCTGATTTCAACTATTTTAGGTTGTGCCTTTCAACCAAGGTAAGATAACCTATTTGGTAACCTCTGTTATATGAAAGGGGATCACAGTACCTATCTTTGCATAAATTTTATATAGAAGACCTTGGCGAAAATATGATCAACACACCAGATCTGACTCTCACGAGTTGTCACTTCTAGATCATGGAGATACTTTCACAACAAGGAAAAGGTTACTAAAGACATTTCAGACCATGATTGCTTCTGCATGTTTTGGTGATGAGGATTGTGCATTGGCATACACACATGACAAACAGGGGTAGTATGGGTAGGATTGGTTGTTGTTAAATGAATTTTTGGTGGGAGGTGGGGTAGGGTGAAACTAGATTCACCAGATCCTTGAGGAACCTTATAAAATGACAAGTTATATAGACGGAATGCCACAAACAGCTAAAATTTTTCTTCAACTAGAATATGTGTCATCAATGGAGGCCCAGATTAGCACTCTTTCACACAATCTTTGAGATTTTATCAAAAGCCTCGAGTTAGAAAAACCAACAAAGCATCAAGATATAAGCCAAATCATGCCTAAGGTACACCCAAAGGTTTATAGATGACCTCTGTCAATATATGAGAGAAAAGTGATTTTAAATCATTTATTCCAATCCCAAATGAAAGATCTTATAAGAAATGGAATTGTAGATGCCACTAAACTGTCACAAGGATTGAGGCCTGTGTGATTGAATCATATTTTAATACAAGATTGCAATAGAAACAAGAAAAACTACTTGCAGACATTCAGAAATAAAACAAACACATTTTGCTCAAGACAACATAGAAATAACTCAAATTTGATTAAGTCTATTAGCAGGGGAAAGTTTCACAGAACAATCTCAGAGCTTTTCAATGGTTGTACACTTGCAACCACCTTGACACAATAAAACTTAATACAAAAAGAGATAACCTAGCTTCTCAAATGGATTCTCAAAAGATAGGCTTAGTCAAATTTTCCTCTTGGGAATTTTCTTCGACCTCTAGCACTCTAACCTCCAACTTCCAACCTCCCAACCCTTTTGCACGAAAAATTTGTGCCATTTATAACCTTTACAACAGAGCCCCTTCCTCCTAAAAGAAAAAACTTTAAATGCACTAGTGTTTGCCATGACTTTTTGTGATTCCCGAGAATCAACCCTGTAAGAAGTCTCTAGGTGCTAGAGGGGGAAAATTTCATTGAATGCCTTCTACATTCAACTCCTTGCTCTCTGCTAGATCACTCTTCCTTCAATATTCCAACCAATTCCACCCCTAATCTATCAAATCGGCCCCTTGCATGCTCGGAGAAGAATAATGGAAAAACTAATTGGGCACAAAAGTCATACCATTTTTATGGTGAAAGACATCTTCCAGATCTTCCGACCAAACTTAAGATATCAACATTAACTTCCTTCTCTACTTGGCGTGTAAAAATACCAAGAAATCATAGAGACTTGAACTTCGAGACAGATTCAAAAAATAAGGGGGAAAATTAGATTTAGACTCACGGTTGTCGTTGATCTTTACTTTGAATTTGGGCCGTCGATGTGGAAGATTCAAACTTAACAACATGACGTGGGGCATCCTTTGACTTTTTACAAATTTTAAAAAAATGGAAAAGAATTCCATTTTTCTCTTCACCTCCACCGTAAATCAGAAAACAATCTTAACACGTGTCCAAATGTGATTGGAGCTGATCCGTGGCGATTCTATTATTTTACACTCTTTTTGGAAAAGGGAAAATTTTCAAAAAAATCCCGTAGTTCCACCCTGGAAAATGAGCTTGACACTTGTCCCAATGTGATTATAGTGGGGCCGCGCTTCCCTTTTTACTTTTGACTCTTTTCTCCCAAAGGAAATTTTTCCAAATTTCCTCGAGAGCCCGCACCTCCGCCATTGACCGGGGAAAAACATTGACTATTTCCCTCATCGGGCTTGTGGGCCATTTTGAAATTTTAATCCTTAAGGGAAAAAAATCCAAGTTTCCTCCAATGGTCCGCCTCCCTACCTTTTTGACTTTTCAAACTACCACGTGTCACCATGGTGCACCTTGAGGTGGTCCCAAAAATTTGATACTTTGAACGAGCGCGGGCTCGCCATGTGTCCTTTTCGGTGAAGTTTGTCTAAATGCTTGAAGCTCGGTGAAAGGTGCCACGTTTCATGCTCTGAGGCGGTCTCCTTTTGGTCATTGAAAAGTATAAGAAAAATTCAAAGTGAATGGAGGCCTCCATGTGTCCGCCGACGCTTCTTGAAAATAGAACTCAAGGGCCGGTCCCCAAACATGCGTGGTTCCTCCACATGTCTTGTTCCACCAAACTGCTCCAATCTGCATGAAAATTTGTCTAATTATGGGCCAAGCGGTGGAATCCTCCACTTTTCCTCCCGCACTACTCCAAAGCCAAACCAAAAAGTAAGATTCAAACGAGCATCATGCCTCCATGTGGACACATTTTGAGTTAATAATTTTCATGAATTTTTCTAAGTACCTAGCTGAGTCGTGTCCAACCAAAAGGTGCCACATCCCCTGTAGATATAAGGATGCAAATTTGACCGAGAGAAACGCCCGTCAAACCATAAAATACAAAAAAATGACCATTTGAGCCTGGGAATGAAATTTTCTTCAAGGACAGTAAAGCTTAGGAATGTTACGGGCTCAAATATGTTTCTCGAGATACATCCATTCATTTTCTTCAAGTACTTAGGCGAAACGATAAGGAAGACAAATCCTAACCGTGGAGAATAGAACACATGGGGGAACCCAAGTTTTTAGATGAACAGAGAATGGGGACCCAAATTACAGACCCTTAATATATTTACAACCCAATAACCAATTTAAAATGGCCACAAGGATCAACCAAGCACAACATGGGGAAGGATAAAATGATAAAGGTCGTAAATTAGTAAGTTTTCAAAGGCAAAAATGCGGCGAGACTATTTTGAGCACCAACACCGGCTCCGACTCGGGGATGGGCACTCCCTGCGAGTTCCACAAGAAAAAAGTAGACCAAATGCCAAAAATATCCATTGGGCAATGGATTCATCTTACGAGTAGAGAAACAGAGCCATATTCAAAAAAAAAGATAGACAAACCAAAGCAAAACAGGTCACGAGGACCAGTGTAGACACCAAATTTGTGTCTTACGACCCCTTGTGACCCGCATCTCATCTCGCAATCTAACCTCATCACCTAAACCTTACACAATTATTTATTAATTACCTTGTAATTGATAAATCCACATCACCTTACCTGCCACCTCATTTTGCCACCTCATCATGACCTAGCCCTAACCCTAAACTAACCTAATTAAGACCTATAACTTGGTCCACATCTACACCCATGACTAAGGACCCCTTTCTCGCACCCAAAACTGACCTTCTAGTCACTTGACCAAGCCCGCAACTGATCTCTCGGGAGAAAAGCAGGGAAGGTGGGCTATTTTACTAAAAATAGCCTACTTTTTCCTTACCGATGCCGGTTCCTACTCGACCGCCATCGGTTACGTAACCGCCATCGGTTCCCTGTAAATGGGCTCCCCGAACCAAAATCAAAGGTCGAAGGATTTTTGAATCAACAGAGATCATTGGGAGCGATCAACAGAGTCCAGATCTTCACTTGACCGAGCAGAGACGAGTGAAGAAACCAGAAGAGTTGCAGCAAAAGGAGATCAAGCCCAAAACTGCAATGTAACGGCCGAGTTCTTAGATACTCAGCTGATCATCGGGAGGGAGATATCTCATCTTCTGTTTGTCCAGCCATCCTACCTAGAGTTCTGCCTTTGTCATCAGAGTTCCTGGATCTACATCTTCATCAGTAACCAGTAAGTTACATCTTGCATGTCCTCTTTAGTAACATTTCTTAGACTTTTTGAAGCACAGTCCTCACAAATCCATTCCTAGATCCACTACCCAAAGCAACATATTACATCTAACTATCATTCATCTACCTCTCATCACCTTATTACCTAATATCACCCATATACAGCCTTACAAATAACACAGCTACCAAACAACACAAACACCCCACAAAACAACCAACCTACAGATCCTAAACCCTACCGACATCAAGCACAAGTGACCGGTATCGGTTATCTCCGACTACAACCAGAAACCAACCTTGCCCTACCTGCTTCAACAAAGTAATTTAATTGAAATTTTTACAGTCTTTTGTGTTAATTCATATTAGCAGGAAACCACCACCTTCGAAAGGAAGTTTTATATTTCCCGGCCCAAGAGCGCTTCCTCATTTATTATCTAATCAAAATCTTGTGGTCTTGTGTTCTTATTTACGAGATAGTCCTTCCAAGACAAAAAGGAGTTCTTCGCATCAACCTGATCTTTCTCTACGTAATGCGCACACCATCTCGACGTTCTCAATGTATTCCTCCTAGCCCTAACCTTATCTGTTTCTAAAAGGAATGAAAGGATAGAAAGCAACTCTATTCCCGTGGGTTGAAACATTCCGAAGCGAAACATTTTTGTACGCCAGGTGGGACCCATTTTGGGTTTCTTTATTTCTTGCTTGCTTTCATATAGGGAGCATACCTGCTATTTTCTTCTTCTAAAGATATTCACAAGGTATTTTATTATTTTGGTAAAAGAACTTGCTTTGTTTTTGCATCTTGCATTAGTGAAAGTCATCTCTTTTGCTTCATCGAATATCATTTTCGATTTGGGTTTAAAACACGCATTGCATCGTATCCTGCTTGTGTTTTCAATTCTAGTGAACATAGATTAAGTAACAGGTCGTACACGTGGGGGTGATATCCACGGTATTGACAAGAAATTAATCTTACATTCACTGCACAACACATACCGAATCACTTCACAATTAACACAACATTTCAAACATCCCCCTTTTTCCATGCGGTACTCCTCCGCCCGATTGAGGTAACCTTATAAGCCAAAACAAACTTGACATTTCCCTAGGTCTTGTTGTTTAGGATTCTGACATCATTCTACGTCTAAAGGCATAAGCCCACGATAACTAAAATTAACCCTAGGGTTAGTCTCTGGATTTGCGTATGCATCTTGCTTGTTTTCAGTTCTATTTTCTCTGTTATACTTTGTCTTCTGTGCTCAATAATTTGACAAATATACTAAACGTTGTTAAAAATCAAATTAGAAACCTTTTACATCTTGTTATCCTAGACTTCTGACATCGGCATCGGTTAAGCGACCGACGCCGTCGTTTCTTTCTCGACCGACATCGGTTATTAGACCAATATCGGTTCTTGTCTTCCACATTACGACAAACCAAAGAACTCGCCAAATTCATCATTCTGAGGTTGTTTCTGTTCTTGATAGATTGAAACCTTACTATGTGCTCTTGCCCATGGTTGTTATCACTCGGAAGCAAGCCGCCGCCATGGTTTCACAAGACTGCTCTGTGCCTTTTCTGAATCACCCCCTTCACATTCTATAGGGAACCCTACGGACACCAGTGAGATCCCCAAAATTCCTGTAGGAGACAAGGACTTTGCCAAATTTCTGGATGCTAATCCTAGCACTGTACAATACTATTTGTCTCATGCCCCTGACCGTACGCCTGATGGTCAGCTCCTTGTTGGCATGCCTATTAGTATAGCTACTCATTTAGCTCCCACTCCGCCTGATAACACCGCCTTGCTTCCTGCACCTTTAGCCCCATCTCCCAATCCGACAGCTTCAGAGGTTCATACGACTCAGATTGGCTTTCCTTTGGCTAATCTTGGACCCCACATATCATTACCACCGACTACCCCTACCTCATCTCTCTTGCAGACCACTCCATTCATGACTTGCTCTCTGCCACCTATCCACACGAGCTTTCCTTCTCAAGCTCCGCCTACCTTTTCATTCCCATACACATATCCAGTAACCTCAACATCTTATATGGGACATCCCTATTCGGTCGCCTCAACATATTCATCCTCCATACCTTATCAACACTTAACCCCACCATTTTCCAGCGGAGGCCCTTGGCCCAATTTGCCTCCGTTTACCACAACCACACCATCATCTCATCCAACCACAGATTTCATCAAACAAATGATGGACAAAATGCAAAATCTAGAGGCTTTGTTTTCGGGAAGTCGTAGCGCCTTGACATACGAGCAAGTTTGTCGGGAGCCTATTCACCCTTCTGTTCCCCTTCACTCATATCCTCCTCAATGCGAATTGCCGAAATTTACTCGTTTTAATAGTAAAGAGGATCCTCAACAACACTTGCGATCATGTAGACATGCTTGTTATTTGATTGCCCATGACGATGCCTTGTTGCTCCGCACATTTCCCATGTCCTTATCGGGACCCACCTTGAGTGGTGGTGCTTTAGCCCAAAGACTCAATCTTCTCTTTTAACCAACTAGCCCAATCTTTCTTGGATCACTTCTCCATTAACATTGCTAAGAAAGTATCCATCACCGACCTTTATGCCATCCGACACCAAGACGAATCTATCGCAGATTTCGTTCGGACGATGGCGCGCCTTATCAACCAACTTACATATGCCTTGCTCTCAAATTTGAACTTATCGAACTTTTTACGGGCATGTGCTAAGCACATTTCTCCTACTCTTCAAATTCAAACTTTCCGCACATTTGATGAGGCCTTTACTATGGCTCGGAAACTAGAAATTCGAGCCTTAGAAGAAGAGAAATTACGGTTGCGCAACAAAAACCCCAATTTCTGAACTCCAGATTCTACCAATAAACCAAACACCACCACTCCTCACACGTCCACTTCTTCTAAATCAAAAGGAGCTGTCCATGCGGTGATGGTCAAATCTCAAACACCATCTAATACCCCACCAAAAACCACCTATAAGTATAAAGCAGAGCCCATCAATTACACTCCCTTGGGAGAAACCTATGGTGTCATCTTGGAAAAATTGCTCAAAGCTGGAGCTATCACCTTGCCTCCTGTTAAACCTCACTCGGGTTTGACTCCACTCGTGCTATACCTTCCTGGTACAAAGAAAATGACTTCTGTAACTTTCACCGTGTAAAAGGACATAGTCATGAAAACTGCAAGATGTTGAAAAACATAGTGCAGGAAATGGTTGACGCAGGGGATATAACCCTCGATAATCCTAATGCCCCTGCCAACCGAAATTTGAAAATCTTCAACAAACCATTCCCGAATCACTCTTCCAACAGTAACGCAAACCAGGATATCTTAGCCGAGGAGAGTGTTCATGAGATCCATGCAGTCTTTGATACCCAGCCAAAAGCCTCTATCGAGAAAATTTTGAATCAAGCCTCTTCACTGACACAGAGTCCCGAACCTCCTTTACCACCATCAAGCCAAAGCGAAATCATTCCTTTACCCATAAAGGAGTTAACTGCCCAGACTTCTCTTCCCATCAATGAGTCTTCTTATACCACATCCCTACAAGACTGCGAATGGATGTTATCTAACCTATCTATTTCCCAAACGTCCCCTTCTACCACTCTTGCCGCACAAGAGGAAGGCACGCCACTCCTTTTGACATCCTTAGACGAGAAATCTCTTGCACCGACATCACCAAATTCTTTAACCATGACGGATCCTCTCGAACATGCCCTCTTACCTATTAGTTCTTCATCGCCTAAATCTTTTCAACGACCGGTTGACCTCTTAACATCTATTGATACAGTGCCTCATCTACCCCCTGTATCACACCCACAGTGGACTGGAATCACAACCCACCTTTCTTCCGTACCAAATTTACAATTCAAACCTGAAGACTGTCATTCTCCAGAAGATAGACGAATCCTATGGGAACGTTTGAGTACCCCTTATTCTACTCAAATGCAGATGACCGATCCCGACACCTCTACCATATACCCGAAGTGTTTACAGAAACTCAAAATGCCTATGTCCTCATTCTCACCCCCTGTATCTATATCAAGTATCCCATCCACCTCTATTAACT
Source organism: Taxus wallichiana var. yunnanensis (assembly GCA_018340775.1). NCBI lineage: Eukaryota > Viridiplantae > Streptophyta > Pinopsida > Cupressales > Taxaceae > Taxus > Taxus wallichiana. The sequence continues at coordinate 124,933,966 of CM031237.1, forward strand.
TAACCAAACCTTCCCCTACACTTGGGACCTCACCAATACCCAGTCTAACACACCCGCCTAAGCGACTAGATTTATCCAAGAATAAAGCCGCCCCGCCACCTAGGAGACAAACTCAATCCGTGCCTTTATCACAATCAAAACCATCATCGTCACACCTACCTTCCATATTGGGACCTCATCCTTCCACCTTGCATCGATATATCATACCTCCCGCGTTTTCTTCAAAATGACCTACACTTTCTACATCTATACACAGAGATCTAAGGGTATATCAACATTATCACCCCACGTATCTCGTCCACCCATCAACCCTAAACAAACTTCATCATCAAAGAATTTATTTTCTCGTCACTCCCCTTTCTCCGTGGATGTTTCCCGCTACCACGTCATATGTAGCCTCATCATCTAACCAGCCAAACATAGCTCCTGCGCCAAAGAAACCATATTTAGTGAAAACCACGTGTCAACACCCCTTGACTAAACCACCACCCGTACGAACCAACCATGCCCAAACATTACCAAAACCCGCACAACCAATACCCTCATCCTCCTCCGATTTTGACCCACTCAAAGGATCTTACGCCAAAATCCTTGCTATGTTGGTGGAGAATGCGACCATTTCCCTACCCCCACTTAGACCTTATGACCCGTCTAAACCTCGGCCTGTAGGTTACGATGAGTCAAGATCGCGCTTATCACCGCACACCGGACATGATGTGGAGGGATGCAAAGCTTTAAAACCATCCTTCATCGGCCACCTCTTCCAGATAGAAAGGTTAAGAAAGACAACTTACGAAGGGAGAGACCTTTAGCTTCCATTCCCTCTCCTCTACCATCCGTCCCCGCCTCACCAAGATCTATCATTATTACAACCCCACCTCTTCAAGACCATAATTTATCCCAACCATCTTCCTCATCTCAAAGTTTACGAGATTAATATGATTAGTGTTGCTACTCGAGTGCAGAAAAACAACGAGAAAGTGAAAGAAAGCACACCCGTGTCCTCTCTTTCTCGTCAAAGCATCCCGATTGCACCACCACCCAAAGTGGTTATTCGTGGACCCGCTTACCCCGTCTCTAATGGAGCTGCCCATCTAGCCATGATCAAACAGCCTTCACCAATCACCCATAAAAATGACACTATATGATCTCATTCGGACTTTGAATCTCATCGACAAGCTCTCGTTGAAATTCTTGGGATCGAGGTCTTACCTAATGAAACGCTTCTGTTGCCTCCAATCTAACACCCAATCACGTTGCCTCTCTCACCAAACAACCCATCGCTCAACCACTCGTCTCTCGTACCACAAGCGCTGCGGTCGGTTTCTCAAGATGAAATTGTTGACTTTGGTACAGAAGACCCTGACCCTGCCCTTTTCATCTCCGCTTACGTCCGGGACATTCGGGTACGTCGTGTTATGATTGACGGGGGCGCTAGCCTAAACATCATCTCTTCAAAAGCCTTCCAACAAATGAATATCCCTTCTAGCTACATGTGTGCCAACCCCATCATGTTGCGGTCATTTAATGATGCTATTACCTCTACCTTAGGCACCGTGATCCTCAACATTCGGGTAGGACCACGTACTTTACCCGAACTCTTCTATGTCCTTGAGGGAGAGTTCCAATATAATATATTGCTGGGTCATCCTTGGATCCGGGCCATGGGATGCGTTCCCTCAACATTACATAGATGCATAAAATTTGAGTACGAGGGGAAGTCCTACACCGTAAAAGCTGATCCTCCCCCTTTAAAACCTGCAATATGTTATACCGCCCAAACGATGTGCTTGTACCAATCAAGACACCCGTTCATTCAACCCAACCATCTTCTTCAACTGTGCCTCAAACATCCACCTCAACCACACCTATGCCTTCAACTGATGAAACCACCATCGCAAAACCACTTCCCTTCCCGCAGCTAACATCCCAACCGCGGACCCCTTAGTAGATGTTTTTCAGCGCCTTACGCTGGGGGAGTATCGCCTATATAACGTTAGTTCTTTCCATACCCCACAGAGTACGGACAGGTACATGCACATCCTACCTATGACCGTCGTGTGGGGGAAGTAATCTCCTACGGACCACCGCACTGCCGCACTAACCTAACATATGGGGGTGTCAACGCATCTTCCGTTGCCCCGAGCCTCTCTGGGTGTGGTTCCTTTCCAATCCGATTTTCAATACCGACAAATCATCGCCGCCTCACCTTCTTGACTCGCTGTGCTTGGAAAGGCTTTGGTTTTGGTCTTTATGAACAAGGCCGACATACGCTCATCCCCATCACCACACGCAAACATAATGATCATAGTGGTCTCGGATTTCTGGGAACACTTACATCGACGGAACCTCATGTCGGGTTGTCTTCAGAAGACGATGATGTCACCCCTACCGAACCATCATCACCCATCTTGCCTTCGTCTCCACGAGTCGATAGATCCTCGAATCTATCCCTCCTAACCTTTTTTTTTTTTCATAAATGCTATCTTCCTAGGTCCTCTCACTTATCAACGCGATAATGAGGACCCTCTTCTATTCCCCTTCTATACCCGGACATGATTGAAGAGGACTCACCTTCAATTAACGTTGTTGAGTGCCGGGATGATGACTCCATCCTCACTTACCTGGCGCGGATGACTCTTATATTCAACGCGCCTTACCATCTCAAACGCAAACCATCTTTGAACAATCTACTATAGAAATCAACATCCACACGGAGGAGGATCCTCACATTGTGAAGATTGGACAATCCTTAATGCATCGTAACAAGTCTCCTTTACTACCTTTCTCCGTGCTTTTGCAACCAAGCTTTCGCTTGGTCCTACGTGACATGCGTGAATTGATCCTCGACATTGTTGTCCATAACATTACACTCTGAAACCCGATTCCAAGCCAATTAAATAGAAATTGAGAAAAATGCATCCACGCATTGCCCTCTTGGTCAAAGAGGAGCTCCAACGACTCCTTTATGTTTCCTTCATTCTACTTGCCTATTGACTATCCTCAATGGATTTCTAACATTGCACTGCCACTAAAGTGTCGGGGGACTTGATATGCACGGATTTCCGAGATCTTAACCTCTCTTGCCCTAAGGATGACTTCCCCTACCTAGTATTGACCAACTTGTTGATCTCACCTGCAGCCATGAGATGCTCTCTCTCATGGATGGCTTTTCAGGATACAACCAAATTTTGGTTGCCCCTGCCGATCAACACAAAACTGCCTTCATAACTCCTTGGGGAACCTTCTGTTACCGTGTAATGCCATTTGGCCTTAAGAATGCTGGTGCAACCTATCAGCGGGCTATGACCTACATTTTTCATGACATTATGCACACTATCCTTGAAGATTACGCGATCTTCTTGGCAAGTCTAAACATCGCAATGAACATCTCGATGTTTTAACCATTATTTTTGATCGCCTGTTACAATATTCTGTCCGTCTTCAACCAAAAAAATGTGTCTTTGGTGTCCTTTCGGGAAAACTTCTTGGCTTTATCGTCTCTTTGCGTGGCATTGAGGTCGACCCATCTAAAGTCAAAGCTATCCTAGAAATGCCCCCACCTACCAATCTCAAACAATTGCGTAGTTTACAAGGTAAGCTCCAATCTATCCGACGTTTCATCTCCCAACTCTCGGATCGATGTCAACCTTTCCATCACCTCCTTAAGAAGGACGTTGATTTTCAATGGAGCAAAGAGTGCCACCAAGCCTTTGAAGCTCTCAAAACTTATCTCTTACAGCCACCCGTGCTTATCCCACCTCAAGACGACCGCCCTTTCTACCTTTACCTTTCCGCCACTGACCACGCTGTAGGGGCCATGCTTGCACATCATGACTCTGAGAATCGAGAACAAGCCATTTATTATATAAGTCGTACTTTGGTGGACTATGAGACTAGGTATACACATGTAGAAAAGTTGTGCCTAGCCCTATCATTCGTGGCTACCAAACTCCGACACTACCTTCTGAATCACAAAACTTTCGTCATCACCAACACGGACCCCATCCATTACATGTATGCCAAACCTCATCTAAACCAACACATTTCCCGATGGCTCATGCTCCTCATCGACCTCGACCTTGAGTTCGCCCACCGAGTAAATCAATCAAAGGACAAACCATCGCAGATCAACTTGTGAAAGCCCCTTTACCGGGGAACAATTTACCAATTTTACATTCCCCGACGAACTCATCGCCACTCTTTCACTCAAGGAGGAGTCATATCCAATGACCCTCTTCTTCGATGGATCCAAATTCCAGCGCGGTGGAGGAGCCGGCGTTGTTCTCATTCCTCTCGACGCTGAGCCTATGCCTCTTTCATTCCTACTCAATTTCCTTGTACTAATAATACAACGGAATACGAGGCCCTTGCAGGTCTCCGTGTGTCAGTGCTGCACTTAGGTATCAAATCTATCAATATTTTTGGCAACTCTCAATTGGTAGTCAATCAAGTTATGGGCATCTACCAATGCAAAAATGAGGAACTTCAAAAATACAAACACTACGTGGATTCACTTCTAGCCTTATTTACTCACTATTCTATCCAAACCATTCCCGCTCCACTAACAAATTTCATGGATACTATGGCTTGCTTAGCCTCGCAAATTCTAGCCTCATCAACTCGACTCGACATTTTCATCTTGGTCCAACAACTCTTTACCCCATCTTATTCAACCTCGGTTGTTTATACGATAAATATTGTTTCGCTAACTCGCAGGATACTTGGTATCACCAATTCCACGACTACCTTACAACCTCTGTTCTCCTTCCGACCTTACTAGTACCGTAAACGTGCTTTTCTTAAACGCGCGTTTCTCGTTATGTAGTTATGGGGGACTCATTTATAAACGTGGCTTTGATGGCATCCTCCTTCGATGTCTCACCGGCGGGAGGTCACCCATACCATCCAACAAGTCCATGACGGTATTTGTGGCGGACATTTTAGTGGCCTTCGCTGTGGCCAAGTGAATCCTTCGCCTAGGTTATTATTGGCCTACTCTCAATAGCGATTTACATAATATGTTAAGCGTTGTGTTATGTGTCAACAACATGCTAACCTTCAACATACTCCTAGCCACCCGCTTACAAAGTCGCCCTGGGATCTTTGGCCCTTCTCACAATGGGGTTTAGACCTTATTGGTGAGATTCACCCGTCCTCTTCACAACGTCACCGATAGATTATCACAAAGAACCAAATATTACACAAAATGGGTGGAGGCTATTCCACTCATTTCAACTAAAAAAGAAAAATTGTAGAGTTCATTAACCACCACATTATCTCTGTCATTTTGGTGTTCTTTATCGCCCGACAGAGATAATGGCAAATCTTTCAAAAATAAGTTGTTGCAAGACCTTTGTGACAACTTTGGTATCAAACTCAGCTTCTCATCACCCTACTATCCACAAGCAAATGGACAAGCCGAATCCTCTAATAAAACCCTAACCAAAATCCTCATGAAAGTTGTCAATGAGTCCGGACGAAATTGGCACGATCACATCCCCTTTGCCCTTTGGGCTTATCGTACTAGCATTCATACCTCTACTAATGCCACACCTTTTTCTTTGGTATATGGTACCGAGGTTGTCTTACCTCTCGAAATACAAATACCCTCCCTCAGAATATCCCTTCAGGATATTCTCACTAACGATGATTTCCGCCAAGAGCGGTTAGCCCAATTGGAGCTTCGGACAAACGTCGCCTTATAGCTCTCGATCACCTTCAAATCTATCAAAAACACATCAAGCGTGCTTATGATAAGCGACTTCATGAGCGTACCTTTAAGGTTGGTGATCTTGTCCTCAAAGAGAATCAACATGTAACCAAACTAGAAAAGAGCAAACGTGGAAAATTTGCTCCCAATTGGATCGGGCCTTATATAATCACTCACACTTATGGATCAGGCACTTATCGTTTAGCTTCGCTAATGGTAAACCCGAGCTCCGAGCCCCTTAATGCCTTGCATCTTGACCATTCTACTATTGAATTTAGTGTAATATCACTTATTATCTACCTACCGTCGTCCCTTGAGCTCATTTACCGCTACATACACTTTGTTTTCCTACATCTCAAAATAAAATCAAGCTCACTTCTCACCTCCCCTTAACGATGCCTTCCCCTTTTTAGTCTAGTCCATGACTTCAAAGTATTAAAATAAGCCGTATTCTTATGGGATTTTCTTGAGTCAAACTTCCTACCAAACTAGATGCTTCACGACAAAAGAACATCTAGTCATCTAAATTAAATATAGACTGCTCCCTCGAAGGACAGCTATATGCCGAACTATTGCTGCTATTAAATATAGACTGCTCTCTGAAGGACAGCTATGCATTAAAATCATATCTGCTACTATAAATAGACTACTCCCTCGAAGGACAGCTATACACAGTCAGCCTTTATCAGAAGCTTCTCGCATTGATCAGCTTCGTGAAGACCTCAAGAATAATACAATCAATATCCCTTGTAGACTTCCCGCATCGATCAGTCTATATTCAATAAAATAAAAGCCTCATTCAAAAGAACTTTTGAGTCATGGACTTGTCTATTTAGGGTAGGTTCTCTTTCGTCAGAACACTCACTTTGTAATAAGTTCTCCGTACCTCAACTATACCATCCACCTCACCTCACCATTTGTTTCAACTCAAGGGACGTGACGTACACCTGATATATTGTGATCATACAACTCTTTTCACCTATTGACTTCTCGTCTATGCACCGGTACCTAGGGCTTCAAGTGCGTTCTATGTTGTGTGGTTTGTTTTGCTCTTTTCACCTACGGAGCAATCTTTCCTTTTTGCCTCGCATCTAGGATTGTGTGTTGATCTTAATCAGGACATGGTTCCCTACCACTTGGGTAGGCTAACTTTCACTTCCCTTATACCTTTACAATATCTCCAATTCGTTACCAACACCATCAACCTTACCTTACCAATATTACTATCAATACCTTTACCAACCAACCAATCACCTAACCATACCTAAATTGCCTGAATTCACCTCTCCCTGGTCCTAAGGGAGAACTACATCGGTTTGAGGCCCCTCCTTGCTTTGTGCAATGGGCTATGTAGGCAGCACTTTGGAGACATGGGGTCTCCCAAGGTTAGCTCGACCATCCCCTACCATAACCTATCATGTGTGGTAAATATAAATATTTTTGTGTATTTCTATTTAATCACATTCCTCTTTATCCTTTTTTAAAACACCGAAAAATCAAAACACAAAACATTCTTATTATTATCGTAACTCAAATCAACATACATATTCACTTTATTTAGATGTTAAACAAATACAAATTCTCTATCATCGACATGCAGTCGGCATCCTTATTTATTCTTATAACTTGCTAACATTTATTTAAACCCTTACGCCTCATCCCGAACGAGGGGGATGATCATGATCGTCGACCCCTCTCACCGGGCCTCTCGTCCCTCAAAGGTACCACGGCTATTGGTACTACCCACCGGTCTGCGCCAATCTCTCTGTAACATATGAATACGCCTCTCGCATGGAGGACTCCAGCCTCTAGTCTCTCCACCCGTGACTCATGCAACCGCTAACAATCCTCTTGTCTCATTCACCTGCGTTTGGAGCTGCTGAACTAAACACTGCAGACGATCCTCTCTCTTTGTAATCACCGCTATGTCAGGACGATCACATACACCTTGCAGCTCTGCTACCCACCATAATCTATAGGCCTCTGCGTTCGCATACATTACCTCGCGATCGGGCCGCTACTTCTTCGAGACCTTCTGGAGGTGTTGGCCGGGGAGATGAGAATGCTGTCTCTGCGTCGATCCTCATATATGGTCTATAAGCCTGTGGTATGTCCTGCACAAATCCAAATTGTCACTTGCACGCGATCTATAGGAATCCTCTCATATTCACCGGCTCGTGCTCCCGCGATCCACCTCAATCGCTCTACACCCTCAACTCCTCGGCCTATGTTCTCTGCTACCATATAGTTCCCGTAAGGCCTCCAACAGATATCCGCAATCGTCACCCTCTCCCATACTCGCTGTAATACTCAATGTCACCCGTCACGGCCGGGATCTTGCCTCTTGTTCTGCGGATCCATCGCTCGAATCCTAACCTCGTACTCACGATCTCTCCGCTCGGATGGGTCGGCCTATTGGTCGCACACAAACAATGTGCTCATAGGCCCAACAGTGTAATAAAAATGAACAATCCGGTGCCATCTCGTGATTTTGCCTACAAGCCCATAAACCCCTCGTATAGCTCCGCTTAAATATGTAGGTGCCCATGCAAACGCGTCACGTTCCTTTCTATCATCTCCCAAATAACACACATCAATGCCTTTGGAAATCTTCCCCCTTCCACCCTCGGTAATGCATAATACCCTACCGCTATCATTAATATCACTGCTAACCTTGTCTCCTCAGGGTGTGCTGCATACATTATACCATACGTGAATGTCAAACCTCGTTGTGTCAAATCTCGTGCGTATGGACCAAATACTGCTGTTATCGCTGCCCGCCCTACGTTAGGCATTGCCTGATATACTGGTGTTCCTATAATTGGGAGTCTCAAAATACGGAACACATCTTCCAATGTCACTGTCATCTCCCCTGTTGGCAGATAGAAGGTATTTTTCTCAGGATTCCATCTCTCAATCAACGCCTGTAACATAGCATGGTTACGTGCGATTCATGAATAATAGCGGATTCCACTTAACCCCAAACGATTTATCAATGTCCATTCAGCTGGCGTTACATCCGCTCGGATTCATGACAACAGTGCTGGTACACTATCATTCATCCTCAACCCTGCCTCTGCCTGCATACATCAAAATAACAAACAACCATTCAATCCATCAAATCCCCACGGTTTTTTTCTCACATTCTGGAAATTCCTACAGCAACCGGTATCGTTTATAGCTAACCGGTACCGGTTCAGTAACCGATACCGGTTATTCCTAACCGATATCGGTCACTGTCACCTTCATACAGCCTGCCTAAACCCACCACCTACGACAATAATTTGAGCGTTTATTCCTTTCTGTACATACAAACATACCTGAAACCCCTGATTACCTACCCCGTAACACTCACCTCATCTATAACCCTTGCTATCATGTTTTCTTTCTCATATCTACCCACTTAATCTCCCTCCTCCTATTCACAAAACATGCAAAAATCAAATCACAACCAAAACGTTTACCTCTTGGGTTCGCATAAAGAATTTGGTGGTGGCACTTGTCTTCCCTCTCGTCCCTTCCTATGGATACTTCTCCTCGTTCGCCATGATCACAACTCTTTTCAAATTCGCCTTTCTACTTTCTAAATCTCAGCTCGCATTCACTTTTCCTGTCTCTTTTCTCCTTATCACTCAAATCTCTCATGCAAATACCTGTCTCTACTCATCAAAAGCGTCGCGTCGCGTATTTAACCTCTTGCATGGCTCTAAAACTAAGAACTTAAGTTGCCACCCTAGCTTTTCTATTTTTAGAAAAGCTCATACCTAAGTAGCCGATATCGGTTATATAACCGATATCGGTCTATCGGGCCTACCGCCATCGGTTCCCTAACCGATATCGATTTACACACCGCCTTTTTAAAAAACATGGTTCTTTTCTTCATTTTCTACCTAATTTTTATCGCGCCCGCCTCTTTTCCTGCATCACAACACCATTATCCATATTTGTCCATCCACCACACATATCATTACAATTTCATTAACATCATCTATTTTACAAAAACAAACAAGCCATCAACTAAGGATATCAAAAACTATCAATCTATACATCATTTGGATCCAACTCATCGATACATATATAACAATGTCACAAAACCAGCCCAAACCATGTCAACTAAACTCATCATACATTCTATATCACAAACCATTGACAAAATACTTAAAACATTTTGAACACAAAGACATGTGGATCAAAACATCATCTCTATATATATATATACAAGTTTTCAAATATACAATGTGCCCTCGTGACGGGGCCTCTATGATCTCATCATCAACAAAGCCGCACGCAGCCGCAATAAATATCAATAACCTCGACTCGCTCGTAGGCCGGTCCCTCATATCAAAAATATACTCGGCTCGCAGGCCGGTATCAACTGTACAACCCGTACTCGGCTCGCAGGCCGGTATATAATGAATGAATGAATCAATACATGAATAAATGTAGGCACGCAGGCCTCTATCAACACAACCGGTTTGAGACCAAAGTGCCATGTCCATATACAAAAACTATGCGGGGATCCTCAGATTTCTCACCACCTCAGCACCTCTCCCTGCTGGTCCCTGTGGTGCCTCTCGCCTCCTACCTGTAACGGACACACCGGCTGTGGCTGCGCCTCCCTGCGATCTCTGACTATGCGAGGTCTCCGCTCGGTGTGCCGCATATGGCTGATACTCAGCTCCGGTACTATCAAGGACATCCTGATAGTACCGGGCCTCCGCTCTCGCCTCCATATATCTATCCCGTGCCACCGTCGGTACTGGGGCTGGTCCCCGGACTCCTACTGCCAGTACCCCCCTGTGCCTGTGCCATTGGTGGTGCCTGTGGCTGTGCCACTGCTGGTGGTGGTATCTGTACCTGTGCCTGGGGCTGTGGCTGTGCCGCTGCTGGTGGTGGTGCCTGTGCCTGTACTGCGCTGGGCTAGCTGCCCCTGTAGGACACCTATCTGTGCCTGTGCAGCAGCCAACTGTCCCTGTAATAGCTGCACCTGGCCCCTGAGCTGATCTCACTGCTATCACTGCAGCCAAGTCTGGGCTGCAGGCGGTGCTATCCTAGCTACTCTCTGACCAGCCCACCAAACCATGAATGCCCCCGTACACCAAAGACATCATCTACACCATCACTGCTGGCCTCTCTCGCAACCCAACTGGGTCCAAGGGCTGTGGTGTGGCGGTGGGGCCTCACCATCATCCCTCTGTCTTGAGGGAAGGGAGGTGGCTCATCTTGTCGCAGCCCCATCTGCTGCGTGCCCTCTCTAGGGGTATCTCTCGCACTTATCCCGGCATCCGTCCGCTATCCGAATGTTTCTTTGGATCAGTGTGCAATCAGCGGGCTCCTCTACGAGGGTGATGACCTCTGTAAGGTCTCCATACAATATCTACCGCTGTCAGGCCCTCTAACAAATGTCTATAATAGGTGACATCCCACCCTGCAAGCACTGCTCGTGGCTGCCCCACGACCCCCAACCACCTCTGAAAGCCGTATCTGTATATGACCTGTGGCCCTGGCTGCTGAGGTAACCCTACTGGTCTGATGCATATGATGTGCTCATATGCCCAACAGTGAAGTAAAAATGTAGAGCAAATCCCAAATCGCCTCATCCGGCGATAGCCCCATAGCTCCCTGTATAACTGCACCAGGTATACTGGTGCCCAAGCGTAACAGGTGTGCTCCTCCACCATCTCAAGCAGCACCCCCATCAATGCACGTGGAAAGCGGCCTCCTCGAGTCTCGGGAGGCGGCGTGTGATCCGATCATCATCAGACGGCCAGCCGTGTCTCGTGTCGGTGCACACGGTACATGTCACCATACCGATACTCGCGCTGTGATAGGTAAGTAGCGCGGCTGCATCTCCAAAAACCTGTAGGATGCTGTCCATCGCCATCTGAGTCTACGGAAGACCGCCTCTCCTCGATCGGCGGCCCAAGGATGCGATACACATCCTCCAATGTGATAGTCATCTCCCTAGTCGGGAGATGGAACACATTGGTCACCGGATCCCATCTCTCGATGAGGGCAACCATCAAGCTATGATCTCTGCCGATCGCTTCTATATCGGCTGGACTCGCCGAGTCCCACCTCGCGCATGATAGCCTGGTCTTGGCCGCGGACACATGTGGTCACATCTGCACCAACAATGGGGGCATCCTATCCCACATCGTCATGCCGACGTGCCGCAAAACCCACCCACTACATTAGCCCTACTCTTTATCACGATATCTACCCATACCCCCTTTTATCATCCCGACCACACCGACCCTCTAACCCACCCCCTACCTACCTATCTTTACCACACCCCGACTCTCTCAACCCACCCTCTACCCACCCATCTTCTCCACTATCCCTCTCCCTCTTCACACCCACACCGAAACCCGCACCCAATACCCCAAAACAAAAAAACAAAAAAACCAACCACAACAACCGACGCCGCCGATATACGACCGGACGGTCGTGTTTTCAAAGCACCCCGCCTACAAAATTTGTGACCGATGCTGGTCGGCCGCTTAGCAATCGACATCGGGTCATTGTCACCGCCCGAGCCGAACCGCGCGGCCCCCAACTTACCTTTTTCATTTTCTCTCTACATACCCGCCCAAACACCCTAAAACCTACCCACCTACCCGCCTTAGCCTATCTAGCCTATCTACCCTCTCCCTTTTTCAAATTAATTCCATTTTCTACTTATTTCCTAAAAATGCAAATTCCTACCCAAACCCCACATTTAACATAATACAACCAAATAAACACATTAAGGGGTTTCGAGCCTACCCGTGCATTTACGACACGTCATCGTGGTGGGATGGGTGGTGGTGGTCGGCTGGTCCGGCTCTTCTTGCTCCTCCCCGGCCGTGTGCCATGGCTCCAAATGTCCTCTTCGGGTCCTCAACCAATCACCTCCTGCCTCCTCCTCACTCGGGCCCGCTAACAACTCACTCCTCCAGTCAAATAACGCCACCTCACACACCAAATGCTCCAATCTCCACTCTCCACGTCGACAACTCAAATCAATTTTCAAATTAGACAAGTGACAATGACCGGCCTTATTTTTCTTTTTATAGGTTTTTCACATGGAACCGATATCGGTCAAATCGTGCCCTAAGAAACCGGCGTCGGTTATCTAACCGGTACCGGTCATAGATAACCGATATCGGTTTTATCCTTTTTTACCCAACATTTTGCCCTTATTTACTATTTGTCCTTTTCCACCCACATCACCTATATCACCCTTTGATGCAAACATTTTAACCATTTGGCCCGACCCAAGGCCTCGCCCTAACCATTTGGCCCGACCCAAGGCCTCGCCCTAACCATTTGGCCCGACCCAAGGCCTCGCCCTACCCATTTGGCCCGACCCAAGGCCTCGCCCTAACCAACCGGCCCGACCCAAGGCCTCGCCCTAACCATTTCGGCCCGACCCAAGGCCTCGCCCTAACCAACCGGCCCAACCCAAGGCCTCGCCTAACCATTTGGCCCGACCCAAGGCCTCGCCCTACCCATTTGGCCCGACCCAAGGCCTTGCCCTAACCAAGCTGGCCCAACCCAAGGCCTCACCCTAACGATTTGGCTCGACCCAAGGCCTCGCCCTACCCATTTGGCCCGACCAAGGCCTCACTCCTAACCAACCGGCCCAACCCAAGGCCTCGCCTAACCATTTGGCCTGACCCAAGGCCTCGCCCTACCCATTTGGCCTGACCCAAGGCCTCGCCCTACCCATTTGGCCCGACCCAAGGCCTCGCCCTAACCAACCGGCCCAACCCAAGGCCTCACTCCTAACCAACTGGCCTAACCCAAGGCCTTGCCTAACCAACCGGCCCGACCCAAGGCCTGCAACCCAACAACTCGGCCCAACCCACGGTCGTACCACTTCAATACCTTACCCAAAATCAACACCATACACTTTTATCCACCCATCCGTGTTTTTTTGTTCAATCGAGCTCACTGTTCGTGTTTTAGCATGATTAGGGTCCTTGACTTGATATGTCGACCAACTTTGCCTGGACCTAGACCGTGATGTTTATCTCAACCAAACCAACCATTTGGCACCGTCGAACATGCCTAAACATTCATGTACCTTACTCCATTATATACCACGGAGCTACTTCCTATTCCTTGGATACCGGATTATATCACCCTTGTTTGGATAAACTATCAACCTTTGCCTATGCACTGCTGGTTTGCTCATCAAATCATGTACCCTAGTCGTACTATTGCATTTCAACATGCATCGCTTCCTTGGACCTATCCCACCATCTCACCATCCTCTCTACACCATTTACCCTTTATCAACCCTATCCTTGATTTCTGTTCACTCAATCTGTGATAGATTTGAGGTGGATTACCTATACCCTTAACAGGGGAAACCACTTCATATTATTGTCCGTGCAGCTTTACAAAACAAGCTACACGACAATAAGGGGCTAATGTAGACACCAAATTTGTGTCTTACGACCCCTTTGTGACCCGCATCTCATCTTGCAATCTAACCTCATCACCTAAACCTTACACAATTATTTGTTAATTACCTTGTAATTGATAAATCCACATCACCTTACCTGCCACCTCATTTTGCCACCTCATCATGACCTAGCCCTAACCCTAAACTAACCTAATTAAGACCTATAACTTGGTCCACATCTACACCCATGACTAATGACCCATTTCTCGCACCCAAAACCGGCCTTCTAGTCACTTGACCAAGCCCGCAACTGATCTCTCGGGAGAAAAGTAGGGAAGGTGGGCTATTTTACTAAAAATAGCCTACTTTTTCCTTACCAATGCCGGTTCCTACTCGACCACCGTCGGTTACGTAACCACCATTGGCTCCTCAGTAAATGGGTTCCCAAACCAAAATCAAAGGTCAAAGGATTTTTGAATCAACGGAGATCATTGGGAGCGATCAACGAGTCCAGATCTTCACTTGACCGAGTAGAGACGAGTGAAGAAACCGTAAGAGTTGCAGCAAAAGGAGATCAAGCCCAAAGCAATGTGAACAGCCGAGTTCTCGGATACTCGGCTGATCATCGGGAGGAGATATCTCATCTTCTGTTTGTCCACCATCCTACCTAGAGTTCTCGCCTTTGTCATCAAAGTTCCCGGATCTACACCTTCATCAAGAACGATGTAAAGTTACATCTTGCATGTCGTCTTTAGTAACATTTCTTAGACTTTTTGAAACCTGAGTCCTCATAAATCCATTTCTAGACCCACTACCCAGCAATATATTACATCTAACTATCATTCATCTACCTCTCATCACCTTATTACGTAATATCACCCATATACAGCCTTACAAATAACACAGCTACCAAACAACACAAACACCCCACAAAAACAACCAACCTACAGATCCTAAACCCTACCGACATCGGTTACCAGTGACCGGTATCGGTTATGCCATCCTGACTACAAGAAACCAACCTTGCCTACCCGTTTCAACAAAGTAATTTAATTGACATTTTACAGTCTTTTATGTTAATTCATATTAGTAGGGAACGACCACCTTCGAAAGGAAGTTTTATATTTCCTGGCCCAAGGCAGCTTCTCATTTATTGTCTAATCAAAATCTTGTGGTCTTGTGTTCTTATTTACAAGTAGTCCTTCCAAGACAAAAGGAGTTCTTCACAGTCAACCGATCTTTCTCTACGGTACGCGCACACCATCTCGACGTTCAAGGTATTCCTCCTAGCCCTAACCTTATCTGTTTCTAAAAGGAATGAAAGGATAGAAGCAACTCTATTCCTGTAAGCCAAAACATTCCGAGCGAGACAACCGAATGAGAAAAAACACAAAAGACAGAAACCAATAACAACCTATACACTGCATACAAAAGACTCTCTTGATTCAGAAGCATCAATGCAAGAAATGCTTCAAATGCCTACCATTAACAAACAAATTGAGTAGTTCACCATCCAAGTACTTGAGGAAGAAGGTATGCTCCCAATCCCCGATATCAATAGAGTAAGGACCCATCCTAAATGATTAAACTTGTCATGCTTTCCCTTATCCTCAAGTCCGATATCCCATAGCAAAGCACAAGATCTCCAACATTGAAGGCTCTGGGAGTGACCTTCTTTTAAATAAATTCTTCAGTTTCTCTCTAAACTTTATATGCCTCTGGTGGGATTCCCTCCTCTCTTCATCAAGCTCAACAATCTGATTAATGTGGGCATCATAAGGGCCTACCTCCTGATCTTCCGGTTGTTGCATAAACCTGATATGAAGATAGTTGCATATGAAGAGGCAAAAATTCCCGATTCCCATACACCAACCTCAAATGGACTCTCTCCAAAGTGACCCTTTTGACAATGATCCTATCTTCCCTGACAACAAACTTCAACCTGCTCACTCCACCTTCTCTTGTTCTCGCTCCAATTTCCTCCCGAGGATCTTCAACAAACTTTTATTCTTTGGTCTCATCTTGTCCATTTCCTTGGGGATTCTAATTGGAGGCATATGTCAATTTGATTCCATACTCCCTGTACATTGCCACCAAAGGTTTAGATTTAAAGCTCATGGCATTATCATCTACAATCTTGACTTGTACCAAAACCTATAGATGATGTTGTTCAACACAAAGTCCATGACAACTTGGTGTGTTGCCTTCTTGGTGGCGATTACCTCTACCCATTTATTAAAATAATCATTCTACAAGAATCCATTTGTGGCCAGCACTTGAAGGGTCTAAAATCTCACCAATGAAATCCATTCCCCATTGCTTGAATGGAGCTTTAATTGATACAGGTTGCAAAGGAAGGGAGCCTAAAGCTTTCAATCTTCCAGAGAAGCATTGGCAGCTTTCACATCTTCTAACCAACAAGGTTGTATCCTTGAAAAGAGTTGGCCACCAATAACCAGCCCTCATGATCTTATGTGTTGTGACTCTTGCAGCAAAGTTCCCCCACAAACTCCTCCATGGAGATCAAAAATTATCTTGGGGGCTTCTTCTTCAGTAATGCACCTTAAGAGGACTCCCTCTGGGTTCTTCCAAGCTAACCCATAATCAGTGATGACATATTTTTGGGAAGCCAACTTAAGGGATCTCTTCTAGTTCCTACTTAAGTGCTCAAGGCAGCTCAGGTGTCTGAGATAAAATATTACATCTTTATACCACTTAGAATTCATCAACCTTTCAAATACACCTACCCTTTCTTCTTCTACCTCATTTACCTCAATATTTTGCAAGTTGCTCTCAGCCATAAGCTTAGCTAGGCCCAAACCTCTCACTAGCTTCATGGTTTGGATTTCCATATCATATTCTTGCAATTTGTTCACCCATCTACATCTTTTTCTTGAGACCTCCATCTCTAACAAGATGTCCTTTACCATGGTATGGGGAACATAAGAAACAACCTTTGAACTTAGAATATAAGGCTTGAAAACCTTTGTTTCCTTTACCAAGGAAAATGCCTACTTTTCCATAATGGTATACTTTAGTTTTTCCCCCTAAAATGCCTTACTGAAAAAGGCAATTGGCCTCTCAGCCCCTTCATCATCCTTCTGCAGCAGGACAGAAGCAATAGTGTTCTCTGAAGAAAAAGAGAACAATTGAAAGGGCTTCTTATAATCTGGAGCCACCAAGATGCAGTGCATGCTTGAGTGCCTCTTTGATTCCATTGAACACTTGGATGGAAGCTTCCTACCACTTGGTGGCCTAGTCTTTCTTTAGCATGGAAGTGATTGGAGTGGTCGGTTTAGCAAAGTTTGATATGAATATTCTAATGAATTTTATATTCCCAAAGAAGGCTGAATTCCTTTCTTAGTCTTTGGGATTGTGACCTTCTTTGATGTCCTCTACTCTTTCTGGATCAATTATCACTACTTCTTCGACACTATCTCGGCCAAGAAACTTTTCCTTCTACACTCTAAAATGGCATTTCATTAGATTAAGTGAGATGCCATATTATCTACATCTTATCAAGCATCTTCTCCAAGTGTGGAAATTGGTCACTTCTCTTCTATAAAATAAAGTTACATCATCTTGATAGGGTGCAATAAATTCATTGATGTAACCACCAAACCAGCATCCATTTCTCTTTGAAGCATAGCTCCAACATTCATCGAACAAAGGGCATCCGACATAAATATAGGTCCCCAAGGTGTAGTGAAGGCTATCTTGATCCTTTCTGTTTCCTTCACCACAACTTGGTCGTAACCAGAGAAACCATCCAAGGTGGAGAGAAACTCAGAACCAGTCACTAACTATAGCATGTTCTCCATATTTGGAAAAGGATAATTATCCTTCATTGATGCTCTGTTTAGATTCTTGAAATCCACACACAGCCTGATGTCACCATTCTTCTTTTCGATGGTACTAAGTTTGTGAGCCAAGAAGAATATCTTGTCATCTAGATAATCCCTCCATCTCTTAGTTTCTTCACTTCTTCTTGCATTTTGATGGATAAATGTGGATTGATGGGAATATATTTTTTCCTATATGGATTTGCATTAGACACTAAGGGGATATCATGTTGAAACAGGTCCTCTCTGTATGCCTTTAGTTAAGAATAAGTCCGAGCAATATAATCTTGGTATTTTTCAATAGCTAGATGTATGGACCGCTTCTCCTCCTCGTAGAGATTACCGCCTAACCAAAGTTTCCTTGGCTTCTCCTTTGTACTAAGATCACGATCCTCAATATCCCTTGAAGTTGTCATGCATCTATTAACAATGCGATCGACATTATCAAAATTTGACTCACGAAAAACCAGCCCTCTCTAGGAATGGTATTTGTGTTTAGCTAGATGATATCCTTGCCAAAAAGGTTTCTTTTCCTTCTATTGCACAAACCACTAGCTCCCAATCAATACTTTGACCAACAAATTCTCCCTTGTTTTGTAGGAATGTTATGATCTGAGCATCATCATCAAAAACCTACCAATGCTTAATGTTGACAAGGATAGAAGGTCTAGTTAATACCTCAACCTCATATTCACAATATGGGGACATTGTATAATTGTCAAATTGAGACCCCAACACTACAAGATTTTCCACCAAGTCATTGAACTTCCTATCATGATGCAATATTTAAAATGAATCTAACATCTCAATGAATTCCCAAACAGCGTGTTTATACTATCTCATTCACTCGATTCTTTGTGGCATACAATTTTCTCGACTTGTTTTCCTATCAATTATGAGTCTCCTTTGACAATGATGTCCTTAACACCATATTTCCAAGAAATTATTAAACCCAACAACAGTGCCTCATACTCAACAATGTTGTTGGTGCATTCAAAGTTGATTTTAAAGGAAAATAAAATTCACGACCAAGAGAAAGTAGAACAATACTAGCACCACTCCAAAATTTGGAGAAAGCTCCATCAAAAAAATAGAGTCCATGGAGAGACCATTTGTTCAAGTCATTTTCATTGTTCTCCCTTCCCTCGAAAATCCTACAAAGTTATCTGCATCAACATTTGTGTACAATACCTCATAGGATGCATTGTTGGGATCCTCAATAAGGTGTAGCATTTTCTTTTCTCCATACAACCTGACAAGGCTGCCCTCAACTTGAATGGTAGCATAAGACATATCCATTTGGACACTCCCACCAACACTTGTAGCCCATTTTCTTGATAGTAAGATGCCCCACTTGGATGGGCAGTCAATAATGACAACATCAAATTTTAAGTTTTTACTTGGGTAAGCTACAAGCTACACCACCAAACCCTTCACACATCCCACTATTCGCACTTCTCTCTGGAACCCATGGCAGATCACTTCCCATATGTTTTTGTCACTTCTATGTTTAGCTCATTCATGACTTCCAAAGGCATGACATTGCATGATGCCCTTGAGTCAAACACGTATTTGTGCAGATATTCTATCCTTTATGGTCAAAGTAGTGAAGAATGGATCCACATTCATCGAAAGTCTACCAAGGATGTTCCCAAGTAGACCTCGGGAAGTTCATATAGCTCTATGATGTTGGTGGTGCTTATAGTTTTTCACTAATTGGAGGAGTCTCCACAATATTTACATTTCAACCTAGGGAGTCTTCTCTTCTTTTAACCCCAAGTATTCAAGAGATCTCTCTTTTTGTGCTCGGGAATCCTAAGTAACTCAACAATTGGAACCGAGACTTTGATTTGACTTAAAACTTGGGCAATGTCATATGGGACATTTTTCAGAAAGGCAACATTGGAAGGAAAGCTAACACACTCATTAGGTGGTATAGGAATTTTAACAACTTGGGCATGAGGAGGGGTATGATTTTTATTGGAACCGTAGGGCTTTTGGTAGGTGCATCTTTCTTAGGAGCCTCCTTAGGAATATTAGAAAGTAAGGGAGCTTTTGGCTTGGCTTGAGGCCATGTCCCTTTGACAACCTTACTTCTTGTGTTATATTCCTTCTCTTGAGCAATAACAACATTAATCAAGCAACTACCTATCTTCCTCGGATGGGATTCCTACATCATAATTTTTTATCATTAAATCCATTAAATATTCCAAGCCATTATTGGGAAATTCAAAAGCTTGTACATTATCTACTTATAAAGTATGAGAGAGAGGAAGAATAGGTACCCTATGAATGCAGTCCCAAAAGTGGCATCGTTATAGAACTTATCACCTCGGTTGAGGATGCCCCTTGTTGTGAGATGGTGGAAATTTCCATCATGTAAACATCATCATCATTATCATTATCAGCTCCTTCTTCTCCCTGTTGATCTTCTTCACAAGGAGCATGAGGCATGAAACATTTTTCACACCAATCAATGACATTTGTCTCCTCCACAACAACAACTCTAGCGAGCCAAAGGATCGGACATGATTCTATTTTCTCTTCCTTGGGGTTGTCTATTTCCAAATCCAACAGGTCCCTTGCCTCTGTCATCAGATATTTGGTGATTTTTGAACCTATCTTGGCCTTTTTGCTTATGTTGACCTTGTGAGCTCTACCCAATTCCTTTCTCAACCATGGCTAGCTTGTAGGAAATCTCTTTGACAACCCCTGTCAAAGTCTTCACAACTTCTTCCAAATCAGCAAAGCCTTGCTTGTTTGGGGTTTTTCTGGGTTAACTAGCTTTACACCTTCCCTCTTTGGAGGCTTTCCAATTTCCTTGATATTGTTCTCAAAGTCATAGTGAAGGCCTACCTCAAATTTGTGGGGTTTTTGTCTCTTATATAATATGTAGTGTTTTTTCAAATGCATCGGTATACTTGATCAAGCATGACCCATCACAAGGTCTTATTCGACAGGTAATCACCTCAAGGTCTTATTAAACCTTGTGTTGAAATCATGTACTAACTCATTAGGGATCTTCTTGATGTTTTTAAATTCTATCAAAAGAATCCTAGGGTCAGTCCTATCACCATATTGTAATCTGAATGCATTACTCATTTTAGTCTAAGAGTCAATAGAGTTATCTAGAAATGCTTTATACCAGTCCCTAGCATCCTCTTCCAAGTTATGAATAAAAACTTGATGTATACATCTTCATGTTCAATATCAAATTCTTCCATCATATTGATAAAAATATTTAGGTACGATCACTATTAATAGCATTGTTTCCTTAGAACTTTGACATTCTATTCCTTACGTCTTAAGGTACCTTTGCATTTGGATATCCAGCTATCCCCATAAAATTTATAGGTCCAAATGTGTTTACAACAAAAGTGGGTCAGGTGGAGGTTGGTCAATGTTTCTTTGAGAAGGTGACCTGAAGGGGTGACAAACTTATGGGGAAAAGGGTTCTTGGAACACATGATTATAGTTTTCAAAATGGATACACCCCAAAGGCCTTGTTTCTTGGAAAACCCTATTAACTTGAAAAGATAGGTGCAGAGTGTGAAGAAAACCTTTCAAAATAAAATGAATGCACTTCTCCGGCTAGAGAGTTTAATTCCACAAAGAGGCTACGACTCAGAGCCACTTCAAGTGGAAATCTTCAATGATAGGCCATTCACTTTCATCAATGGAGATCCCTTTCCTTGTCTGTTGTTCTCCTACAACTCTCCAAGCTCTTCTTCCTTCGAAGTTTTCTTTTCCTACCTCTAGAAACAACGCCCTAACAGGATCCCTAGCAAGAAAAGAAAGATATTCTTCCTTCCATCTTTGCAAATATTAGTAACAAATATAATTTTGACATATTTTTAGGACGTTGGTACTTATTAAGAATCGAGATCAATAGAAGAAGTCGCCGAGTAAGGATTTCCACCTTAGTTGTGAAAATGCACTAAATATGATATGTCAAATGTCTGTCAATGCAAGAAACTGGAAATGGAAATATTCTAACCTTTCTTTACCTAGATTTATCAAATAAAAGCTAGTGCACTGGATGTGAAAATTGAAGTAACTGCACATAGCACTTGGAGCATAAAGAAATTTTTTTACAAGGGTTTGGGAATGAACTGCAATCACAATATCCCTAGAAATGGCGCCGTTTATTTTGGTACCCAAATTTAACCTTCTTTAAAGACCGAGAAGCATCATGGATTAGACAGGACACTTAGAGGTAGATAGACATTCATGTATGTCGTTTTGCATCCAGGAAGCAATCTATCTAACTTGTTGACACTCAGGATTTGAAGGAGTGGGTAGCACATTAAAAAGGATGTGATCTAATCCTAACTATTTTAGGTTGTGCCTTTCAACCAAGGTAAGAGAACCTATTTTGTAACCTCTATTATATGAAAGGGGATACATGTACCTTTCTTTGCATAAATTTTATAGAGAAGACCTTGGGGAAAATATGATCAACACACCAGATCTAACTCTCATGAGTTGTCACTTCTAGATCATGGAGATACTTTCACAACAAGGCAAAGGTTATTAAAGACATTTCAGACCCTGATTGCTTCTGCATGTTTTTGGTGATGAGGATTGTGCATTGGCATACACACATGAAAAATATGGGTAGTATGGGTAGGATTTGTTGTTGATAAATGATTTTTTTGTGGGAGGTAGGGCAGGTGAAATTTGATTCACCAAATCCTTGAGGAACCTTAAAAATGGCAAGTTATACCAACAAAATGCCACAGAACAATTAAAATTTTTCTTCAACTAGAATATGTGCCATTAATAGAGGCCCAGATTAGCACTCTTTCACAAAATCTTGAGATTCTATCATGACGGATCGAGTTAGAAAACCAAACAAAGTATAAATATATAAGACAAATTATGCCTAAGGTACACCCAAAGGCTTATAGACAACCTCTGTCAACATATGAGAGAAAAGTGATTTTAAATCATTTATTCCAATCCCAAATGAAATCTCTTCTGAGAAATGGAATTGCAGATGCCACTAAACTGTTATAAGGATTTAGATCTATGTGATTGAATCAAATTTTAATACAAGATTGCAATAGAAACAAGAAAAACTACTTGCAGACATTCGAAATAAACAAACACATTTTTCTCAAGACAACACGAAATAACTCGAATTTGATTAAGTCTATTAGCAAGGGAAATTTTCATAGAAAAATCTCAGAGCTTGTCAATGGCTGTACACTTACAACCACCTTGACACAATAAAACTTAATACAAAAAGAGATAACCTAGCTTCTCAAATGGATTCTCAAAAGACAGGCTTAGTCAAATTTTCCTCTTGGGAATTTTCTTTGACCTCTAGCACTCTGACCTCCAACTTCCAACCTCCCAACACTTTTGCATGAAAAATTGTTTCCATTTATAATGTTTACAATAGAGTCCCTTCCTTTTAAAAGACAAAACATTAAATCCACCGAGTTCTTTCCATGATTCTTTTTTGATTCACATAATCAAATCTACAAGCACTCTCTAGGTGCTCGAGGGGTAGATTTCATCGAATGCCTCCTACATTCAAATCCTTTCCGGTAGATCACTCTTCCTTCAATTTTACAACCAATTCCACCCCTAATCTATCAAATCTAGCCCTTGTGTGCTCGGGATAAGAATAAAAGAAAATTTGATCAGTGCAAGAAAGTTAGAAAATTTTAATGGCGAATGACATCTTCCGAGATCTTCCCACCAAACTTCAGATATAAACATTAACTTCCTTCCCTACTTGGCATGTAGAAAAGACCAAGAAATCATGGAGACTCACACTTCCATATGTGTTTACGAGAAATTGGGTTGGAAAATCAGATTTAGCTCATAGTTGTCGTTGATCTTTACTTTGAATTTGGGTCGTCCATGTGGAAGATTCAAACTTAAGAAAATACCTAGGCGCATCCTTTGAATTCATTCAACTTTTTGTAAAAGGAAAAAAATTCCATTTTTCTCCACACCTCCGCCCTCAAGAAACGAACCTAACACATGTCGAAATATGATTGGAGCAAGTAACCGTGGCCATATTCTCTGCTATTTCACACTCTTTTGGAAACTTAAAATTTTCCAATTTTTTCCCACAGTTCCACCCTTAGGAAACGAGCACGACACATGTCCAAATGTGATTGGAGTGGGACAAAGCACTTCCCTTTTACTTTTGACTCTTTTCTCCCAAAGGAAAATTTTCCAAATTTCCCGAGAGCCCGTACCTCTTCCATTGGATCGGGCAAAACGTTTACTATTTCCCTCATCGAGCTATGCGGGCCATTTTGAAATTTTAATCCTCGAGGGGAAAAAAATCCAAGTTTCCTCGATGGTCAGACCTCCCCCATTTTTGACTTTTCAAACTACCACATGTCACCATGGCGTACCTTAAGGCGGTCCCAAAATTTGATACTTTGAATGAGTGCGGGCTCGCCACGTGTCCTATTCTAAGGAAGTCATTCTAAATGCTTGAAGCTCGATTGAAGGCACCATGTGTCATGCTCCAAGGTGGTCTCCTTTTGGTCATTGAAAATTCTAAGCAAAATGCAAAGTGAGCGGAGGCCTCCACATATCATCCTGGCGCTTCTTTAAAATGGAACTCAAGGGTGGTGCACAACATGCGTTGTTCCTCCACGTGTCATATTCCTCGAACTACTCCAATCTACATGAATTTTTTTCTAAGTCCGGGTAAAGTAGTGGAAGCCTCCACATGTCCTCCGTGCTGCTCAAGGGCAAACCAAAAAGTAAATCTTCAAACGAGTGTCGTGCCTCCATGTCAACACATTTTGAGTTAAGGATTTTCATGAATTTTTCTAAGTACCCAACTAAGCCACATCTAACCAAAAGATGCCAATCCCCTATAGATACTAAGGATGCAAATTTGACCGGAGAAAAGCCCGTCAAATCATAAAATACAGAAAAATGACCATTTGAGCCTGGGAATGAAATTTTCTTCAAGGACAAAAAGTTTAGAAATGTTATAGGGCTCAAATATGTTTCTCAGAGATACATCCATTCATTTTCTTCAAGTACTTAGGGTAGAAATGATAAGGAAGATAAATTCGACCATGGGGAACCTAAGTTTTTAGATGAATAGAGAACGGGGGACCCAAATTACATACCCTTAAGAGATTTACAACCCAGGAACCAATTAAAAATGGCCACAAGGATCAACCAAGCACAACACAGGGAAGGAGAAAATGATAGAGGCCGTAAATCAATAAGTTTTCAAAGGCATAAATGGGGCGAGACTATTTTGAGCACCAACATGGGAAGAACACTTGAAACATGAAAATGAAGTGTTGGAAGTTTTGGAGAAACATACTCTCTATGAAAATCCATCCAAATTTTATTTTTATGTACAATAGGTAGAGTAATTGGGTCACATTGTATCCCATGAAGGTTTCAAATTTGATCCTCAAAATATCAAAGCTATGGTGAAATGGCCAAGGCCCAAAACTTCAAAAATCTTTGTGGGTTCCTTATACTAAAAGGGTACTACATAAGATTTGTGAGGGGATATGGTAGAATACCAGTCCCACTCACTACATTGCTAAAGAAGGATTTCTTCCATTGGAAAAAATAGCCACTAAATCATTTGAGAAGCTAAACAAAGCCATGTACAACACCCAGGTTTTGGATACTCCCAACTTCTCAAAACCATCATTGTTGAATGTGACACTTCAGGATCGTGGATTGGGAACAGTTCTAATGTAGGAAGGAAGACCAAATGCATACGAGAGTCTCCAATTCAAAGTAAAATATCTTCTCAAAATTGTTTATGGGAAATAAATGATGGCTATTCTTCATGTGGTGAAGTAATGGAGGCCTAATCTCACGGGTAGACACTTCAAGGTAAACCTGATCATGATAGTATCAAATACTTTTCAAAGAAAAGGTTATCATCTAAGGAACAAAAATGTGGGCAACAAAATGTTTCATTATGATTTTGAAATCATATACAAAAAGGGTAAAGAAAATGTAGTATCTAATGCATTGTCTAGAAGGGATACATCCGCAAATTCCTTACTATGTGGAATGTCTATGTTGAAGGCTTATTGGGTGGATGAAGCAATATTGGAATGGGGTCAAGACAAGCATACACAATCTATAATACATAATATCAAGCAAGGATCTATAACATCTAACAAATTTGAGTGGAAAGGTAATGTGCTATGGTACAAGGATAGGTTATACTTGAGTAAATATTCGACTTAAAGCATAAGATTCTTGCAGAGCTACATGCCTCACCTATGGAAGACACTCTAGGTTTTTGAAGACAGTATAGAATAAAAAGATAATTCTTTTGGGAAGGACTCAAGGGTGATGTAAAAAAATTTATCGAGAGTTTTGGTGGGCCAACAAAGAACAAAGGGGAAACAATTATGGCACTGGTCTATGTGCAACCCTTACCGGTTCTAGCCAAAGATGGGAGGATGTCTCCATGGATTTCATCACCAAATTGCCTTGTTAAGAGGTAAGAATTTTATTTTGGTGATTGTTGATGTGCTCACAAAATATTCCCATTTTTACGCCTCTACCACATCCATTTGCATCCAGACAATCATAGCTATTTTTTTGGAGACACTTTGAAAAAGCTACATGGAATCTCAAATATAATTATAAGTGATCATGATCCTATTTTCAAAAGTAATTTTTGGATGGAATTATTTTCATGTTTGGGTACTCATCTAGCTCACATTTCATCTTATCATCCTCCAACCGATGGGAAAATAGAAGTGGTCAATAAATGCTTATAGGGGTATCTACGTTGTTTTGTATCGATAAGTAGGAAAGGTGGATTAAATGGCTACCACTTTCGAGAATGGTGGTATAACAAATCTTTTCATATCTCTTCTAAAATTAGCCCATTTTTAGAATTATACGGTTACCATCCACCTTCTATAATTTATTCCTTGAGGCTGAAAACTAAGGTCGAGAGATGTTGAGGAACACATTCAACATCAACGACAAGTTTTGGATAGTTTGAAGGAGAATTTGGCATTGGCGAGAAAATAGGATAAAAAACAAGCAGATCAACACCGTAGTAAAAGACATTTTGAAATTAGTGACTGGTTTTTGTACGTCTCTAGCCTTACAATTATATATCCCTAAGGAAATCAAAAAGGACAAAAAACTTATTCCTAAATATTATGACCCTTATAAAGTTCTACGTAAAATTGGCGGTGTTGCTTATAAACTAGAGTTTCTTGAATCTTCACACATACACCCAAAGTATTCCATGTTTCCTACTGGAGAAGGTTATTGGTAACAATTTTGAAGCCCAAATAGAGTTACGAACTTGATGAGGAAGGAAGAATCATTTTGGATACATATAATATTTTGTAAACACATACTAAGAGGCTAAGAACCATAGACATTAAGGAATATCTGATCAAGTGGATGAATCGAGCATAGAAGATGCGACCTAGGAGGATGAAGGTTTTATGCAACAACATCCAGGATTATACAACATTAAGTACAACATTTGTTTGAAGGGGATGGGCATGCTATGCCCTTAACCTATTGCTTGTATTAGGATATAAGTAGCCATCTTGTGGTTTACCATATCATTTTATTGTATCATTTATACTTTGTCATGCTTAGTAAGTTAGCCTTGGTGATGGCGATAACATATGAATAGTATATATATGGGATTGTAGGTAGTATTTCATCATCATTGGATCATTTGATTCTTATTTTATGGTTCGGATTTTTCCCCTCGTAGTGGCAAAGCTATTCTAATTGCATATTGAGATCATTATTCTGAAATATTGTGTTATTTTGTGTTCGTTGTTTCTCATAATTTGAATTATACAAGTAATTTTATTACAACGATCAAGGTTGAGAGGATCTGTTAATGGTATGACTTGAGGCTCACTAGTATGATAACATGTAGTAGATATAGAAATAAGATGAGATGTAGAAGGAGAATAAACATGAGCCTGAGAAAATATTTAATAAGTTGGAATTCAGATTTGAGAGATGTAATCATTGATTCCATAGCATTGAACTAGTCTTGCAAAAATTAATTTAAATCTTGAATTGATTCCAACATAGATTGACTAGATGAAGGATCATAATGACTAGGGTAATCAAATAGATGATGGAAAATAGTGCTTAATTAATGGGGTGTTTGTCTCGGGATTTTTACACAACATCTTGGTAGTTGGGATAAGTCTTAAGTCAATCGAGACAAAGAAATCTAACATATGATAGAGGAAAATTTAGGATCCTAAGTGTGAAGATCGAGTTCGAAGTTTACTTAAATGATTAAAATAAAATGGAAATATTATAGTCTAATGCAATTCTATATAAGTGATAAATAATAGATACATAAATAAAATAAATGACCCAAGAAATATATGTATTGAAATATGAAACCATAATTTGCAAAGAGGGTTAAGAACTCCTTAGTTGATTCATAAATATGTCGGGATTGTGTTGTAGTGGAGACCGGATGAACCTGGAGGAGGAGGAGACTACCGCACAAAAAATTAACAAAGTACAAATCGAGATATCGACTAGAATGGGGCATGTAGAAATGAATGGAGCACTTGGGGTTCCACTGGTATGAGATCTCAGGCACCTGGTCTATAGAAATGACCATGAACCTCTTTGACAATGTCGTTGATTGATCACATGTACTTTCTTATTTTCGCGTCTATGTCTTTGAACATTGTTAGGTATCACTATAAATCGAGATGAAAGAAACACCTATAAAACCATAAGAAAAGCATCAAAACCATGAAATATTAAAGATGTATATAAATGGGTGGGACTTTCCTTAGCTACCAAATAGATGGAATTATCACCGATTTTTGCACTACATCTCATACCCAATGAAGTTCTAGATGTGTGTGTAAATCATACCCTAGGTGCTCTTGTGTCATTTGTACTTTGTGAGTAGCGAGCAATAACTAGATGTAGAATGGAAGTAGATGGTGTATGAAAAGAATTAACTCCCCTCCTATGAAGTGTGATGTCAAAAACTAGCCTTTTTTTCCCTTATGATGGAGATAGATAGATACAATGTAGGAATAAAGGCCTTAGATGGATCCAACTTTAGGTGATTGTAGTAGTGCTTAGTGTTTGGTCCTCATTGAGGTCTCATAACTTTATATTTATATGGTTCTCTTCATCTATTTTTGAAATTAACCCCAAAAATTCTAACCACCAAAAAGATAGAAATATCAAACGACTAGAATTTTCCTAAAAGTTAAGAGTAAAATGTAAAGAGGATTAGGGTTCCCTAGAGGGGATCACGGTGCTTGGGTCACCCCAAACCTGGTTAGGTGCCCTTACAAAAGTGGGGAAAACACAGGTGTGATGAAACCAACTAGGGAAATACTAGAAAAATATTTAAAATATTGACAACAAGAAAAGTAAAAAGGCCAAAGACATGGGTTAATTAGTAATGTTTTTCACTCAAGAGCCATATGAATAGTAGTATGAGACTGGTACTAAATATTTACCCAAAGTTCTTAATTTAGTATCTACATTATCAGAGCATGATTTTGATCTTGCAAGAATAGTTAAGGTAATATGTATTACATTTTTATGTGTAATTTATTTCCTCTATTTTATATAATAATGTCTAGATGATGAAGGGAAGGTTATGCGTAGATGAATAGGCATATGCAGGAGCTACAAAGACAAGTTAATGAGCTCACGGGAGAAGTTACCCACCTTAGAAGGAGACGTGTAATTTGGTATGCGGACCTAGAAATTAATACTAAATAAGTACCTCCATCAATGAATGAAGGAAGAGATGAAGAATAAAGCGAGAGAGAATTAAAAAAACTTGAATGAGAGACCATTTGATGAGAGATTGATCAATATTTTAGAGTGAAAGAATAATGAAATCGAGAATAAATTTCCTTATTATGGTGGAGGGTTATGCCCAGAGGATTTGATTGGTGGTTGAATAACATGGAAAAATTATTTGAGTGGAAAACCATTTAAAAGGAAAAAAAAGGTTAATTTTTCATGAATTAATTTGTCCATGCATCCATTGATCTTGTAGGATAATCTACAAAATGAAAGAAAAAGGAAAGGAAAGGAAACATCGAAACTAAAATAAAATGGTGAAGAAGCTAAATGCAATGTTTCTTTCTATAGATTATACTCGAGACACTATTTTGAAGGTTTGAAAACATAACACAAAAGGACATCATTATTGAAGGTTATACAAATGAATTTTACAATCTATCGGTCGTGTGTAACAAGGAGGGTCTAAAGAATAGAAGGTTATAACGTATGTGATTGGGTTGAGTTATACAATACAACATGAACTTATTATGCTCTAAATAAATCTCCTATATGATGCTTATAAAATCGCATTAAAAGCATAAGAATATAACAAGAGGAATAATTAGAATAGGTGTGAAGGGAGGAAGAGGTAGACTTGATTGTACAAAAGGTGAATCCTATAAACCTTGAAGGATACGAATAATATTTTCAAATCCATGATAACTAAAAATAGGTAGGGTATTTCATATCGTAACAAGCTATAATTCAATAAAGGGTAAGACTATCTCCAAAGGTAGTATACATGTTACCAATTTGGTGAAGAAGGGAACAAATATTTTGAATGTCCACACTATCGTACATGAGATATATGGTAAACAATAAAACCATGAGTAAATTTGGTTAAATATGAAGATGAATAAGAAGTTGAGGTTTTTGTAGACTTGGGTGAAACCCCCATGATAAAGAGAATAGTGATTGTCCCAATGAAGGAGAAAAATAGGATTGTGTTGGTGTTGATTTTTGGTTGTCTAAAAATATATTTTGGACAAGATGCACTTCAAGAGGAAAGGTTTGTAAAATTATTATTGATGGTGGTAGTTGTGTAAATATGGTCTTAACCGTGATGATTGAAAAACACATTTTGAAATGTTAGAAGCACCCATATCCTTATCGTATATCATGGTTCACGAAAGGAAATGAGGTAACTATAGATAAAAGATGTCTTATAAATTTCTTGAGTGGGAATAACTATAAGGATGAGTTATGGTTTGATGTTATCCTCGATGGATGCATTCCATATAATCTTGGGTAGTCCTTTGAAATATGATCAAAATATTAAACATGATGGAGGGAAAATACGTATACTTCTTGGAAGGAGTGTGTTAAGGTGGTCTTTTAACCCTTCAAGGAAGAAGAGAAGACTGAGGGATTATGCAGTACAATTTTTTTGCTATAGAAATGGAATAATTTGTCTAGTTTTTACACAAATGTCAAAGAAGCTCAAAAT
The DNA here is from genome assembly GCA_018340775.1 of Taxus wallichiana var. yunnanensis. Taxonomy (NCBI): domain Eukaryota; kingdom Viridiplantae; phylum Streptophyta; class Pinopsida; order Cupressales; family Taxaceae; genus Taxus; species Taxus wallichiana. The sequence continues at coordinate 124,965,168 of CM031237.1, forward strand.
AGAGGAATTTAATATACCCGTTGTGGAATAAAATGTACTAAAAGAATTCAAGGATGTCCTACTGAGATGAGTTACAAGATGGGTTACCTCTAAAGTAGAATATATAACACGATATTGATCCGATCCCAAGATCAGCCTTTCCAAATTAGGTAGCCCTCTTGAATGATTCGACATAGAGTGAGGAGTTGAAGAGGGAAGAGAAAGATCTAATACGTAAAGGGTTAGTGAGAGAAATCTTGATTCCATGTGCAAATCCAACGTTATTGACTCACGAAAAGGATGGAGACTTGAGAATTTGTATAGATAGAGACGATCATAATTAAAATCACAATTAAGTATCATTTCCTAATTTCAATATTCAATGATATGATGGATGTGCTATTGGGAGCCCGACATGTAAGTAATATTGACCTATGGAGTGGCTACTACTAGATCCGAATCTATGAAGGTGATGAATGGAAAATGACTTTAAAAAAATATGGATTATACGAGTGGATGGTGATCCCATTTGGACTATCTAATGCACCCAATACATTAATGAGGTTGATGAGCAGTACACTTAGAATACAATGGTTAGTTTGTTGTCTATTTTAATGATATTTTGGTATTTATTAATACAATGGAGGAATACTTTCTACATATGAAATTGGTGCTAGAGTTAACATGTAAATAAAGTCTCGTATGCAAACATAAAGAAGTGTATATTTCTTCAAAAAAGTCTTTTTTTCGGTTTTTTATCTTAGATGATGGAGTGAGGATGGATGAGGAAAAAGTGAATGTGATTTTAGAATGGCCTATTCCGAGGAATGTGACAGAGGTTCATAATTTTCATGGATTAAAAAAATTTAATAGAATTTCATTAGGAATTTCATGAGTAGTAGCATTGTTGTACCCATAACAGAGTGTATAAAGGGGAAGGAGTTTGTATTGACACAGTAGCAACAGATAGTTTTGAATTATTGAAAAATAAAATGTCATAGCACCTATTGTAGAAACAAATATTGCACATTAGACAATATTTAGATCATTTTTATACTATTTAGAAGGTTTTCAAGTGTACAACAATTAATCCCACCTTTTTCCATATTTTTTTATGTTTTACTTCATCTTTCACATGTATTTCTTGGTACTTATCACTCAATTTTATGTCTTCCCGAGATTCTAGCCCTAATTTTGGGAATCCCACCCTATCTTGGGGTTCCCCTGGGTGCCCGATCTATGCTTTGCCTCTTTCACTCCTTTTGGGTCACTTCTATCAATTGGTCATCTTTATCTTTTCCTCATTCGAAATTGTTGGAATTGTTTGTGAAATAAAATTTGAGAGCCCTATAACTATAAGGATTATAAGAGCATAATAAGGTTCCTAGGTCATTGCATCCTATCACTACTACCACTCTATCTAGAACCACATCCATTGAAACGTCTTGCATCCACATAACACGATACATTCAAGATAGGAAATTATGCATGACACACATTATTAGATGAGGAGGGATTCTCTTCATTCTATTCTACTATCTACATATTTTATAGCTACCATAGCTCATTATTTCACCAAGTGTAACTTGCACGAGATCACCAAGGGAATAACATAAAAACTCACTAGAACTACATCAGGTTCCATAATGTAGTGCAATGCTCAATGATAAGTCCACCGGTTGGGGCGAGGTTAGTCCGACCCCTTATTATTCTTCATGTGTAGAGTTTCATTCGGTTCAGCTACCAAATCTAGTGTGACAAATAGAGAATATTCAAAACACTTTGAAGCTGTGCCAAATTAGGGTTTTGAACATTTATACCATATTTAGTGCCGAGAATATATACAAGGGCACCTGGGAACCATAGTACACTCCCAGGTTCATGTGTCACCTAAGACAAGTATAAATATTTCCTTTTCAAGGCCTCTCGATTTTTCATCTCGCATTGTCAAATTTCATTTCAGATCTGTGACAACCTACGATAGTATCCTGTTATTGGATAAGTCATTTCCTTGTTATCTCTTTCATTCTAGGGTTTTATTTCCATTATATCAAATCATGGAAGTTCTTTACATCACTTTAACATATTATTTTGTTGTTATTTAGTAATTTTCAACCCCTTGATTACGGTTTTTATTCCTCCTATTTAGATTATCATAAATACCCTAAATACCCCATTTAGGTCCCTTTATGATTTACTTTTTATAATCAGTTTGGTAAACCCTTTGATCTCTCTCTATCTCTCTTATTGCCCCTTTTAGGGTTTCAAATCTACACTTTCCACCATGGGTAAGCGTTCTACAAAATCCTCTTCTCCTAAGTCTTTAGTTACTTTATAATTTGACATTTGTGGTCACACTTTCACCAATCTTTATCGTTGCTTCTTCTAGTTTTAACCCTTTTCCTTCATTTACCGATCTTCCATCTTCTGGGATGGATCCTTGGGCTATTGTGGATGTTGTTACCTCTTACCTATGCATTATTAATCTTGCTAACTTAGTCAAAAAAATTTCCAAAGTTCAAGCTCTTCCTCTTGATCCTATCACTCTCTCCACCGCCTTGGGCATAAATGAATCTAACCCTACACCTCCTTCTCCACCCACCATCGATTATCCTCCCTTACTAACTCCACATACCTTATTCCCTAATATTTTCATAGTTAAGTTAGGCCCTTCCACTTTTGTTGTTACTTCGACACCATCCACTAAACCCACCCCGAACTACTCAGTTACTTTCCATATTCCTCCCTTGTCACCCTTTCTTTACGAGATGCCATATTTAGCTATTATCCACATGCTTAAAATATTATCTTCCCCACCATTTGATCCTACCACCTCTATTGCACCATACAAAGGCCCTTTACCCTCTATGGATCTTATCTTAACCTCTCCACCACTATCACCTTCCTGCACGCATCTTCCATTCACTTGAACCCTCTTTGTAAATAATTATTAATGGTAACACATACCACTTGAGACATCTTTCACCACTACTCTGTGTTCCCATGAGGGTATCCTTTGACTAGGTTTTGACTCTAATGATCTCCATTCTCCTTTATACGATCCATATCTATATCATGGTTCTTTCATATTTACTACTACGACATATAGCCCACATGTTTTCCATATTGTAGTTCACATTTCACGTATTTCCATTACTACTCCACTCACTCTTGGACAATATTTTCTAGATTATATCGAGAGGGGCACTTGATCCTAATCATGTTTATATCACTTTTCCCATGCCATTTGGTGATGTCCGCATTTGTCACATGTACTTTAATATATATTCACCTAACTACACTATTTGGTATGCCTTAGCATTTGTACTTCCTACCTTCATCGACAACCAATATGTTATGGTGATGCATTATTTTCGCATTCATGGTTATTTGGATGATCAACCACATGCCCTTGTCTATCAAGTCACCAATATTGTCAAGTACAATCTTGATAGCTATGATGTTGATTCTCTAGAAGACATTCCCTCACCTTTACCCTCTATGTTAACACCCATTCACCTTCTCCTACCATCCACTCTTCCTCCTTTGAGACAATTTCTGACTTTCACATGTGTAGTCCTTCTCCTATAGAACACTTATGGGAGGATATACACGTGCTACAAGTTTAGAGTAAGTCCATGAAATCCACAATTACCTCCGTTCATGCTATGATTACGTAACTTCAGCATGCTCCTACTCCTACAACTCCTACCTTGCCCACCTCCCCTACCGACCCCTCCCTAATACGAAATTACACCATTACCTTCACCAAATATCCTTCCCTCTAATGCTACACCACAACACATCCTGGGTCACCTTATTCACCACTAACGTATTACATTTCCTCCTAATTTCTCTTCTCCTCACTCGTAGTTTACCCACATTTGTGACCAACCATTTTTCCATTATCACCACCTTCAAGGACATCATACATATTATTGTCGTGCACTCACTCATGTTATCAAAGATTCCAAATGATTAGGCCTCCTCTCATTTAGCACCCCACCTCATCCTATCCTATGTATAACCCCTTGCAATCACCCACTTCATGTGCATCAAACTTGACCTATCCATAGACCCTCTCACCACCAATCTATAATATCATCTTCCCAACCTCCCCCTCCAAGTGTCACACCACAATGTTCTTCGCTTCTCCAATCTTTTCACATCTATCAATATCACTCACCAGCACCAATCTTGTATACCATATCTCCGTTGGAAGATCACGGACCTCAATTTCCATCATCTCTAGCTTAGGTTGTAAGACCTTCCTCTTTCAACCTTATCTGTTGATTTCTCCTTTTGACACACTTAGGGGAATTGAAAATTACATCCCAACTCCCTCTCTATCCTATCATAATTTCATGTCCTTGAATTACATATTTTCTCTACATATTCATCCTTTCCATAGGTATCCTCTCTCATGCATCATAACACCCTCATTACACGATGATGGACCCTAGTGATTTAGTTCGCACTTGATTGTTGAGGGATCACTATCACACCGAAACCATATAATGCATTCCCATACCCATCGTATACATCCTACATCATCCTATACATACCTCATCTACTCTTCATTTCTACCTCATCTATCTCATACATGCTACACTAGTCATCATCATATATGATTCTAGTTTTCGATGGCATCCATACATCCTATACATTCTACATGCTACACTAGATTTATGTATACTTGGGAATAGTTTTATCTATAATCACTACAGATTCTATTCCTATATGTACACTTATTTCATTACACCTTCCCTACCCACATTGTATTCATACACCCTACATTATATCTCCTTATACTTGGGTCTATTTTCATCTCGTCATTAGTACACATTCTATTTCTACCCTCCTACACATGCTATGTTACATTTCATACACCACAAATTCATCTACCTTTGTCATATACACTACATTATTCTACGTTTGAGCCCACCACCTTATGATGAAATCTACTTCCTCAATTCATAGTCAAGCTGCTGAGGATTTACCAATCAAATGGACCTTACATACATATGACATTTCATACCACATTTGATCATACTCATGACAAACTTTCTATGCTATATCGTCGCCCATACTCATCAACATATAATGTAGTGGTATACACCTTAGGTTAACTCACCACTCCTTTCCCCTTTCTACATTATCATCTTACATACAATCATCACCCATTCTATCATCCTCTTCTAATTCATTCTACAACATCATCATTTATGTTACTCATCCATTAGTGGTATATGATTTAGGATAAATCATAACCCTTGCCTTATTCATCACATAGTGGTCTACGCTTAGTGATAAAATCATCACCTTCTATTATCTAATGCCTACGTCTTCACCCTTCATATTCCCTCATAACCCATTTCATAGTGATATACGCCTAGGGTCGAATCATCACTCCTCTATCTAAACAAGTCTCAATATACACTTAGGTGATAGGGTCCATAAACACATTTATATACGAAACATTCCCATCCATTTATCTCACAAAGATATACGCTTCTAGGGATAAATCATCATTCCTCTATTCACACAAGTCATGGTATACTATTAGACTATAGGGTCCATGCAGATATTTCCATAAATTGCATTCCCACACACTCCTTCTATAGTGATATATGCATACGAGATAAATCACCACTCTTTCAATCACCAAATTCGTATATACACTTTGGCTATAGGGTTCATGTACATCTTCTCCCCATGTCACATTTCATCACCACTACACATACACACTCATCGCAATGTTCTAGACACAAGCAACATTGTTCGACTATTTTTCACAGCCCACTCTTATTTGTAGTTAATTTATTCTTGCTTAGGGGAACAAAAATGATCCTCACCGCATACACTTCCATACACTTGGGAGGCACATTTCTCATATCATTCCATTTTCATTCCATCCATAACATACTATATTGTCTTGGTAGCAGTTACTTTTTCTTACTAGTGTTTTGCATGTTCACTTTACTACACATGTTAGCTTGATTTCCTATATATCATTACCATAAATGCATGTGTGTTCATGCCTTTGTTTAGTGTGATCATAGATATAGGAAATTTACACACAACATGGATTATTTCCTTCTACCCTCACTATACTAGTCATTGGGGGCATCCACATTTGTCTCATGCATGTGCTATTGTTCCAAGTTTTAATTAACATCGTATACTACTTGCTTATACACACGTTTACATATTGGTTTTCACTCTAACATTCTAACAGGTGTTTCTTGTGCAACACTTGTTTTGCGAAATACATATTCCCATGACTACTTTTATTTCTACTTGTCTACGTTGTTTAATTTTATATATGGGATTTACCCTTTTCTTGTCTACACACTTTTCTGTTTCCAGCAATGATGGACTTGTGTGTTCTATGACATCATGACTGATGTCTCATGTTTGAAACCCACTTTCTATGGTCTACTTGTTTTCTTGTGTGTTTACACTACTTTTCTTTTAGTTTTTACATTATCTACGTCTTTTACACTTATTTACATGCATGTATTCGGACTAACATATGAATTTTATGGCCATTTCCTTTTGTGCACGCCTTGGTTTCTACCAAGTGTTTTCCATTCCCCCTTCCACAACCGAGTTGGTTACAAGTTCATAGTGTGGTTGGTGTGCCTTTGGGGCCAAATTATCCTTCCATGGTCATCACATGCATCCCCTATGTGGGGGCATCACCGAGGGTTTCTACTAACACGGTGTACCTACACATGTTCACACACAACGCAGTGAGTTTGGACCAATCAACGAACTCTATACCTAGCGGACTTGACGAGACATGGTGTCCTTCAATTATTTTGTAGAGAAGTCACACTTTCATGGGTTTCGGTGGGTTACAGAGAGGTGAGAAAAGGAGAGGGTGAACAAGATGCACCATGAACCAGAGATGAAGTTCACATGGAACACCACTTCAAGACCCATTAAGCACCGCTTTGCCTAGGACTGTAATGAACATCATAGTATACACGAGTATACTCGCAACAATGAGAGGTAAGAAGAGACAATAAATAGAGCCAAGGATGGACATATGAATCATGAAACATATTCTATTTTGCCAAAAGTTACACGGTACATCATCAGTGGTCAAGGGGAAAGAAAATTCCATTATAGAGCCATGAGAAAGGCTTAGACTTCGTGTTCTAACCTAAGGAAGAAAGAGAGATGGGGGCGGGGAGAAAAAATGGCCAACCGTTTGAAAATTCCCCTCCTTTACAATATATAAAATAATGAGAGAGAAAGAGATAGGGAAAATGGAACTCTGTTCTAACCACCCCGCAATGCATTGAATTGTCTAATGAAAGAGAGAAGGAGAGAGGTAAAATCTGAATCCTTCTTCAACCACCCTAAGATATGCTTTGAATTCCACCTACCAAACTAAAGAGTCTCGCTACAACACCCATGCCTCCGTCGTTGTCCCTTACTGGAAAAGAAAGAGCCCCATTCTTCATCATAGTGGAAGGTGAGAGACCTAAAAACCCCGAAATTAGTATGTAAAAACATTAATGGAGGCGGGTAAGAAGTTGGTGCTAAGATCTTTCCAAAAATCCTCTCTGACCAATCTAAGTTTCCGGTTGAAATATATGGTTTTTTGAAGATTAGGGTCGCGAGTGCGCAATGTTTAAAAGAGTTTATCTGTACTAGGTCCACGTGGTAGCCTCATGCATCTTGAAGATTTGGCTCATTCCTTTTCTCTTAAAGTCGTGTCAAACTAAAACATGGTGGATTTTACGGGCTCCTCATTTTCCTTTATATTTTTCTAAATTCCTTCCTATTTGGTGGAGACATTCGTCCGACCCGAGACACGTGGAGGCTTCGAGCTTGTTTGGAAGCGGCCCCTAATTTTACCTTTGAAGTTGTGCGGTCAAGACACGAGGAGGTATCCGTAGGATTTTGGAATTTTTAAATGCCAACTTTACCTCTTTGGACTCGGGACACGTGGCGGGTTAGCGCTCGTCTAGGGAACCACCTTGAGTTTATCTTCAAGTTGCGCCGAGTCGACACATAGCACTTTCTGTTGGATCGGCCCACTTTGGACATAGGACACGTGAAATCCAAGAACTTTTTGGGGTATCCATTTTGGATTCAATCCTTGGGCGTGTCGATGAGGCAAGTGGCACCCTCCAGCTCTCTGTGACTTTTGATGGACGATGAGACCCCACGGGCTTGCGGGCCCGCACTTAAGAATTGTGCCATTTATGAAAAGTAAAAAGTTTCAAATTCCCTGCAAACCCATCGGCCCGCATTCAAACTTTGGAAAAAAATTTCCCATTGCCCCACATACCGCTTTGGGAAAAACTCATCCACTTGGGCAAAAAGACACTATCAAACCCATCGGCTGCATTTTCCACTTTGCAAAAGTAATCTTTCTTTAGCCCGCAGGCCCATAATTATACTTGTGTCTATTTTTGAAAAGGGAAAATGTCTCCCACTGGTTTGTGATTTCCTTTGGCAAAAGTTCTTCCTGAGTCTGCAGCCCGCTTTTGACAAAAAATCCCTCTAAGGCCCGCCTGACCCGTAACTTAAAAAAATATGAAGAGTTAATAGGACTTCCTTATATCTCGGAAGGGGAAGAAATTTCCTATCTGTTGGAAATGATTTTAAGGGCTGTAAGTTCTTAAATTATGTAAAAATTCAGATTGAAGCATAGAAGGGAAATTTTGGGCGGTTGACCCAAAAATAAGCGTGAGATTTTTTTTTTTCAACAATTTGGCGACTCATGGGGATCACTGCTGCCTGCTAGGTGAAATGATTAGTTACCTTGAATCATCCATTGGGTATGGAGTCTTCCTAGTAAACATAAATTTGATCTAAGCCTTGAAAATCTAATCCTTGAGCCACTTTGCACTATCTTTGGAAGTAGATATGACCTCACCAAATGTTACTTCCCGATGTCATGTGCACAAGCAACATAACACCACAACACAATATGTACAAAGCGGAAATCATACATGCTCCAAATGGAACATGCAAAGTGTGCACAATAACTTTTACTGCTAAAAGTGAAATCTACTCCTACTCTACACTAACCGGAGAAAAAGGGGACTCAAACAAATCCTACTGTTGGTAGGAGAAGTAGCATCCCTTCCTCAAAAGGGGAAGCCATGTAAATGATTTGACACTTAATATGGTTGCTTACATGAGTGAAAAACTGACCATAAGTCGGTCCTCCACCCACATCATAAAGGTGTCATTTGGAAACAAGACAAATTCCTCTTTTAGTTGCTCTTCAATTGGATTGAAGAGGTATTGTAGCTGATCCTTAGTACATTGGAGCTCATTTGCATGCCCCGAAGTGGGCATGACTACTTTTGGCTTCTCCTTGGCTCCATGAAGCCAAGTTCACGATAGGGAATGGTCCGATCGATGGATGTGCACATTGCTCGAACTTCAACTCAAACATGGATTCTTCTTGCTGACCTTCTGGGTGGATTGTGTGAGAGAGATGATGACATCCTCTTTCCTCTTTCCTTCCTTCTCCTTTAAAGAACATGGAAGATTCATATCTTCCAACCTTAGTCCCAGAGAGGGCTGTTATGAAGTGCGAGGTTGTTGTGATTGATTTTTCTCCTTCATGGCAGTAGGCTCATGTGCTTGGAAGTTGGATGATGGAGGAGAAAATGATGTGATCTCCTTGAGATCCTCTCCATCAAGGACATATTCCAAGTCGACAGGATAATCTACCTCTTGATTGTCTTGCTACACATTCTCAACCTCCTCCATGGTTTCCTCCTAATCTGCAACTTTCTCACCATGGTTCCCCTCATCTTCAAGCATGAAGTTTGATATCTCAAACTCTTCTTCGACATTAGAGCATGGAGGGGATGAAGTGGGAGGAAGAAGCGAAGGTTATTTTTTATCTGCTCTGCACTTGGAGCCTACGAAACTATATGGTCCTTCTCCACAATTGAAATATACTCCTCTTCTCTCAAATTTGGAGTATCTCCGTCTTCCCACAACTTGTGTCATAGCTAGAGCTTCCACCACTTGTGGCTTGACCTCAGCCTCCTCCATAGGTTTAACCAACAAGGGAATCTTTGTAAACTCAAATCTAGCAGCCCAACTCTTCATATTTTCTATCATTTCTTCTTTGTTGGGCTCCTCTCGATTGTTGTTCTCCTTGGCTAGTTTTGGATTATCTCCCGACATGGACTCGGGGAGTAGGAGGAGTGGTGGATGGGGTCTCCACTATTTTTTTCCTTGTTTTTGGTGGAGGGGAAGGCATTAATTTTGGCTCTTGTGGAGGGGATTCAAATTTGGAAGGGAAAAGGGAAGAGGAAAGAAAATGAGATGGAAGACTATGGGATGGGGAAGGGAAATCAACACTTGGGGAAGAAAGTGAGGGGATTGACTCATGATGTTGTTGTGATGATCTTGATTGAGGAAGAGGAAAAAAAAAGATAGGAGGTGGTGGAATTACCCATTAACAAGGTTATTTTGTATCCAACTCATAAGCCTCAATTTCCTAAATCCATTATGCAAGTTGAGGAAACACTTCAACCATGAATTCAAGCTTCTCTTATGGGCTATAATGTCTTAAAAATGGACCTTCCCATGGATAGGGTGCCTTGCATGACCAATCTTAAATGCCTTAATCTATGTTATAGCCCTAGATTGCACCATGCTAGCCTCCATCCCTTTAATCTTCTCCGGTAGATCAGCATTCTCCATGTGAATTGTCACCATTATATGTGTCCCCTTGTTCTTGATAAGCACCATGGCCAAACTAGTTTTGACCCCGCTCATATGGGTAAGAATAATGGTTTTGGATCTAGTCATAATCCTCATCTAGGGGAGTTGGGAGATACATTGGAGGAGAGCTGCACTATTTTTGCTTCAAGTGTGAGTTCCATGACGGGAATAAAGTCATGATTGCAAAACTTCATGGAATGGTAGAAAATGAAAGATATGGAAAGAATAATGGATGAAAAATGGATGGGAGAAGTTACGTAACCCTTAGAGGATGGATCGGTTGAGTAGATGGAGTCACTAGATGTGCTTTGAATGTGCCTCTAAAGGTTGAATCTCACGAAGAACACATCAAATTGATATAATGAAGTGAAGACCTCTTGTCCCTCCATGCATGCCAAAGCTGTTAGTGCGAGAATCACCGCACCCCGAATGGCCTAGGATCTAAGTGGCACATTCGGTGTGATTGCACAAAATTGGACCATATCTCAAGTTGTGGGACTTGCGGAATTGATATGGCCCTCAGAAAATATTTGGTTCTTGCTTCCTAATCTACTGTCACAAGCTACTCTAGTGCCGGAAGAAACTGAATAATCCTAATCTAACCATCCAAGGAGATAGAGAAAGAGGGGGGGTGAAAGAGAGCCTACACTAAGTAGTGATACACCAGAAAAGGAAGTGTCGATCACATAGCCAAACAACCTAAAGTGGATAGAGGTGAGTAGAGGAGAGGGTGGACAAGATGCACCACGGACTAGAGATGAAGTTTACACGGAACACCACTTCAAGACCCATTTAGCACAGCTCCCGGACAAGCAATGAACATCGGAGTATGCACAATATACCCTGCAATGATGAGAGGTAAGAAGAGACAATAAAAATATCCAAGGATGGACGGATGCATCACGAAACAAATTTGTTGCTCTCAAAGCTACATGGTACATCATTAGTGGGAAAGGGGAAAGAAAATGCCATTCTGAGCCATTAGAAAAGGCTTAGACTCCATGTTCTACCATAATGAAGAAAGTGAGGGGGTTATTGGTGCTTGATTTGATGTCACCCCATTTGTTCGACAAGTTTCCAATCTGCCTGGTTCGTCATATTTTCTATCTCCCGAATGGATGCGTACAAGTTTTATCTTTACTAGGGTGTTATTGTAAATCCTTCTCTATGGTCATGGATTGTTTTCGAGCCATGAATTATTTGCAAATTATTTTTCCTTAAAGAAACATTCAATTCTAGGTGTAAATGGTGAAGGACCCCTACATATTACTATTCGACGGGTGTGTTTTCCATGCCAAAATTTATCTCTAACGTCTATAGATACATATTAATTTTTTATTGGATGCGGCCCGGTGGGTCTTTTTGGTGAAATTTTCCACTTTTGTCTCATTCCTAAAAAATACCAAATTGGTCGCGTGGCCCCGATAGCATCTACTTGGTTAATCAATTTATATGAAGGCGCATGGAAAAGTCTTACTTTGAACCCAAAGATGGACACGTGGTAGTTTTTGAAGTTACAAGTGGGATAAGCGGGTCGATCAAACATTTTGAAGTTTTCTCCTCTTTGTACAAATGAGAAAAGTCATAAATTGACCCATAACTCAACTAGGGCCCACATCAAAAGATAAAAGTGGGAAGCGGTCGTGGGAGTAAAAATTTGAAATTTTTCCTTTTTGTTAAATAGGGTAAAATTTCATAAATGATCCACGACTCCATCAAAGGCCCAGATTAAGCCACATGTCAAGCCCCTATTTCAAAGGTGGAGTGGCGGGAAAAATGTGAAAATTGTGCATTTCCTCCAAAAGTCATAAAATGAAAAAGGCACCCCAGGCCTGTTTTGGCTCTAATCTTCCATGTGGACAGCTCTAATTTAAAGTTGTGAAAGGGAAGAATCAATGGTTATGGCGTGATGCATCTGGTTTTTCCGCCATTAACATTCCACAACTTTAGGGGATGCAAATACGCATCATCTTTCATGGTGAATCTGAATGATTTCTTGTCGTTTCTATCAACAAAGTGCAATTGAAGTGTTGTGGAGTTTGAATTTGTGAATATGAGGAAGTGCAAGAGTTGATATTTTGAAACAGAGTTGCTCAGGCACTTGCTAGAAAATGAATTTCCAGATCCAGTAGAGAAAATTATAGAGGAAAGAATGAGGATAAGGAAGCTATAGGCACAAAGGATGAAAAACGTGTTACCAAAGGAGATGACTAGATGCCCTAGTTAAAACAATGATGGAAATATCTTAAATGATTAACCTTTTAAACACCTGGCAAATTTTTTTGTAAATCTGTTAAACATCACTTTTTGGAAATCATGATCAAATATGTAACAAACAAAGGTTCCTCAAATATTATTTGTTTGGGGGGAATCTTTAATGTAAATGAGTGCTATAAAGGGCATGAGTTAGTCATGCAAATGGTCGGGGGTTGAATTCTTACGAGAAAATTTGAGAAAGCCCATCTTCCTGAGAGACCATATGAGAAACTTGTTAATCTCTTGTGTTTTAGATTTGATCGCGTCAAGATGGTTGCGAGTGTACAACCATTGACAAGCTCTGAGACTGTTCAAGAAACTTTCCCCTGCTGATAAATCTAATAGATCTTGAATTAATCTGTGTTGATCTTGGGCAAAATTGTGTCTGCTTTTATTTCAAAATGTTTTCAAATGGTTTTGATTTTCTTGTTGCAATCTTGTGTTAAAATACCTCCAGAATCACATAGGATCTCATCCCTATGATAGTTTAGTGGCATTTATAATTTCATTATGAGAAGATCCTTCATAATGTAATGAGATAAACAATTTAAAATCACTTTACTATCATTTTGATGATAAATATTTTTGTAAGCCTTTGAGTGTATCTTTGGCATGAGGAACCGGGGTCTTTAATGTTTAATTGATTTTTTATCTCAAGCCTTCATTTTGAATTCTTGGAGATTGTGTGAAACCTTGCAAATCGGGCCTCCATTAATACACACCTTACGGTTGAAGGAATATATTAGCTATTCTAAAGCATTATGTCATTACATTTTCCAATTGTTGTAAAGGTTCTCAAAGACACGGAAAAATCAAGTGTATCCTACTTAATCTCCCACCAAAAATTATTCAAAACAATGAATCCTATGTGAACTACACGTGTTTTCCCCTGTATGTCCACAAATGAATAAATTCTATTGCCAAAATATGCGAAGCAATCGGGATGCCATAATGTCTTTAGTAACCTTAACCTTGTTTAGAAAATATCCCTATTCTTTAGAAGTGAAAACTCACGAGAGTTAATTTGTAGGTGCATTGCTCATATTTTCTCAAGGTTACCTTTCAAATTTTTCAATAAAGGATATCTTCAATCTCCTTCACAAACAGAGTTTACAAAATGGTTCCCCTCACCTGGTGAAAAGGCACAACCTAAAGTAGTGAGGATAGATCAAATCCTTTTGAAGGTGTTATCCATTTCTCCAACATCTGAGTGACAAAGAGCCAACTTGAATCACCTCCTTGGCTAAAAAATGACATACATGATGATTTATTTATCTCTAGGCTTCTTGTTAAATATGTGATGATGCTCAGCTTGCAAAGGAGAATCAATTTGGATACCAACACAAGGAAAATAGGGTTAGTTCGGGTAGGATTCATTATTTTTGAATAATGTTTGGTGGGAGATTAAGTAGGATAAACTTGATTTTTCTAGGTATTTGAGAACCTTTAAAAAAATTAGAAAACTAAACAAAAGAATGCTTTAGAATAGCTAAAATATTCCTTCAACAGCACAATGTGCCTTAATGGAGGCCCAGATTTGCATGGTTTCACACAATCTCAAGAATTCAACATGAAGGCTCGAGCTAAAAACTCAATTAAACATTAAATATCCTGGTTCCTCACGCCTAAGATACACTTGAAGGCTTACGGACAATATTTATGAAGAAAATGATAGTAAATTGATTATAAATTGTTTATCTCATTACGGGATGAAGGCTCTTCTCATTATGAAATTGTAAATTCCACTAAACTATCATAGGAATGAGATCATGTGTGATGCGGAGGGATTTTAACACAAGATTGCAACAAAGGAACATCAAGACCATTTGAAAACATTCTAAAATAAAAGCAAACACAATTTTTCCCAACATCAACATAGATTAATTCAAGATCTATTAGATTTATTAGCAGGGGAAACCTTCTTAAATAGTTTTAGAGCTTCTCAATGGTTGTACACTCACAACCATCTTGATGTGATCAAATCTAAAACACAAGAGATTAACAGGTTTCTTGGATGGTCTCTTAGGAAGATGGGATTTTTCAAATTTTCTCATAAGAATTCAACCCCCGACCATTTTCATGACTAACTCACGCCCTTTATAGCACTCATTTACAATAAAGATTCCCCCCTAAACAAAGAAATTTCAAGGAACCTTTACATATTTGATCATGATTTCAAGAAAGAGATGTTTACTAGATTTACAACAAAAATTTTCCAGGTGTTCAAAAGGTGAATCATTTCAGATATTTCCATCATTGTTTTAATTGGGGCATCCATTCATCTCCTCTAGCAACACGTTTTCATCCTTTGTGCCTATAGCTTCCTTCTCCTCATTCTTTCCTCTACAATTTTCTCTGCTAGATTTGGCAATTCATTTTTATGCAGGTGCCCGAGAAACTCTGTTTCAAAATATCAACTCTTGCACTTCCTCATATTCACAAATTCAAACTCCACAACACTTCAATTACACTTTGTTGATAGAAATGACAAGAAATAATTTATATTCACCATGAAAGACGATGCGTATTTACATCCCCTAAAGTCGTGGAATGTTAATGGTGGAAAAACTAGATGCATCGTGCCATAACCGTTGATTCTTCCCTTTCACAAATTTAAATTAGATCCATCCACGTGGAAGATTAGAGCCAAAACGGGCTTGGGGTGCCTTTTGCATTTTATGAATTTTGGAGAAAATGCACAATTTTCACATTTTTCCCCCCTCTACCTTTGAAATACGGGCTCGACACGTGGCTTAATCTGGGCCTTTGATGGAGTCGCAGACTCATTTATGCAATTTTACCCTTTTTAACAAAAAGGAAAACTTTCCAATTTTCCTCCAGCGACCCACTTCCCACTTTTATCTTTTGATGTGGGCCCCAGTGGAGTCACGCTTCATTTTTATACTTTGCTCCTTTTCACAAAAAGGCAAAAATATTCAAAAACCTCTAGCAACCCGCCTCCCCACTTTGAATTTTCAATGCTGAGCCAAAAACTTCAAAGTGCTCTGACGACCTACCTTCCCACTTTTGATGTAGACTCAACATGTGACATCACTCTGTCCCCTGTGGGGTTGTGGATCAATTTATAACTTTTCTCCTTTGTATA
Source organism: Taxus wallichiana var. yunnanensis (assembly GCA_018340775.1). NCBI lineage: Eukaryota > Viridiplantae > Streptophyta > Pinopsida > Cupressales > Taxaceae > Taxus > Taxus wallichiana. Next base: position 124,981,225 of record CM031237.1, read on the forward strand.
AAGAGGAAGAAAACTTCAAAATGCTCCACCGATTTGCCTTCTCACTTCTAATTTGAAAAACTACCACATGTCCATCTTTGGGGTCAAAGTAAGACTTTTCCCTACCGCTTCATATTTTTTGAATAGCCAATCAGAGACTATCGGGGCCGTGGGGCCAATTTGGTATTTTTACAAATGTGACCAAAGTGGAAAATTTCACCAAAAAGACCCGTCAGACACAACCAATTAAAAATGAACATGTATACACCTTCGGGAAAACGGATAATTTCTCTCGGCTTTATAAATTTGTTGTGGCCAATCGAACTCAAGAGGGCCATGGGAGAAATTGATTTTTTTGCAAAAATAGAAAAAAGTTACAAGTTATAAAATAGACCTGACGTGCCTCATCCAATCAAAATAGACCACGTAGATGAAGATGATGCAATATATTTTGATGGGGAAAACACCATTTGTGCTTCGAAATTAATTTTTCCTTAAGGAAAAGAATTTGGAAATGATACAAGGCCCAAATGTGATCCACAACCATGGAGAAGGATCTTCAACAACATACAAATGAAGAAAACATTTCACGCATCCATTCGAGGAAATAGAAAATACGACAGAGCCCACAGATTGAAGAATTTCGAGTGCCAACTAGGGCATGATCAAATCGAGCACCAAAAAACCTTCTTCAAGTTTGTTTCCCATGAAAACATGATTTGCAAAATGTATCTTCTGGTTTTCTCGATTCTTTCAATATTTATCACACAATTGGTAGAGACTATTTTGAAAAAAATCAAAGTTTTCATGGCCAAATATCTTATTCCCCAACCAACTATCATTCAACTTACTCATAAGGAACTTTTCCTTGTTGACTTCCTTCAAAATATACATGTTATTTTCAGTCCTCTTAGCTTTGGAAACAAGCTTACATGTTTCTCTTTTTCTAATTTTACAACCATTATCATCAAAAGATAGAATATACCCTTGTTTGCACATTTGAATTACACTGAGTAGGTTTATTTTAGTCCTTAAACATATAGAACATCCTTGGTGAGAGTTTTTCCATTATCCAAACTCAAAGAACCTCTCCTGTAATTTTTATGGCAGAATTATCACCAAACCTAACAGATCCTGAAGCATTCTTTCTCAAGGAGATAAAATTACTCTTTTCACCTGTCATATGAGAATAACACCCACTACAAATGTACCATATCATATTTTAAACTTGACTATGAAAAGAATCTTGCGTAATTCTACACACTTCATCCTTTTTCCTTGATCCTACAAGGCTTAAAACAAGAGCATGCTCCTTCATGTCTTCTTTTTCTTCTTCATTAACCTTCAATCGAGATGGCAATACTACACATACCTCAAAAATAGAGTGGAATATGTCAAACCATAAAGGTTTCAAACAAACTCTTGATCTGATCATAGGAAGCATTTTAGTTTGCACTTTTCTACTATCCATGTTAGTGCTTATGAAAATCTCCATTTTAGTGATTAAACTTCTTCAAAAAAACCAATTTGATACCAACTTTTTTTAATTAAATGGACTGAGAGGAGGGGTGAATATGACCTTCAAAACCCTTTTACAATTTTAGATTAACTTTCATACACCATTAATACTTAACCTTGCATTGATGTGATTATACAATAATAAACAAGCATCCACAATAGAATATAAAATAAGGATTTCACAAGAACACAAGATGTAAGTGGGAAACCCTCAAAAGAAGAAAACCCACTTTTTTTTTTGATAATATTACACACAACAAATACTCAATTTAATATTACACATCATAAGAGATTTCTTTAGTAAGGCACCAATTACATAAGGAGCACCAACTCCTAAACCCTTGTTGATATTACTCAAAAAAGATACTTTCATGAATATGACTCATCACATAATATTGTAGTAAGAAGATCATTGTAGATATAATGCAATAACTTATATTATGGTGATCAAAAGATTCATCTCCAAACCCTTCAAACCCTCTCTACTTTAACTTACTATCTGCTCACACTTTAATGAATTGTCTTGAATTCAAACCCTTACATGCATGATTTTTAAAATTCCTCAGAATTTCACACACTTCCCTAGCTCTGAAATGATTCCTTCATACCTATTTCAAACAAACACTTGGGTCTCATTTTTCCTCTCCCTAGCTAGTTCAAATTTGAACTGAAACACCAAATTTATACCATTCTCAACTCAAAAACATGAAACAAGTTAGTACAACTCCTTTATCTTGACCTTAAAAAATAAAAAACATAACAAATAAATTATTCAAAATTCAAAAATGGGCCAATATAAGTCATCCATGCTCAAAGGCACTAGACAAGCTCAAAATTGTAGACACAAAATCATGCATTTTGGGTAATTATTTAGTCTCGGTCTCATACCACTATTCATATGGTTCTTAAGTGAAAAGCGTAATAATTATCCCATATCTTTCGCAATCTTTCATTATTTTCTATTATTACTTTTGATCTTGCACTGTAATTTCCCAATCTGTACTTTTCTATGGTAATTTCCCTATTTCTATATTGGGTCACCCAAATAGATTGGGGTGCCCTAGTCCCGTCTGGGAACCCCGATCCTTTTTACACTTTCCTCTCACTTTTGGGCACTTTCTAGCTATTTTAACTTCTTATATTTTTAGTGGTCATTCTTTTCAAAGTTAATTACAAAATTCAAGCAATATAACCATATAAACATAAAGTAATGAGACCATAATTAGGGGCTAAAAACTAAGCACTACTATAACCATCTAAGGTTGCATCCATAAAAGTCCTTTATTGATTCATTTACATCCATCTACCTCCATCAAAAGAGGAAAAGGATTTTTATTTTACATCACACTTCATAGAAGGGGATTTTATTCTATTCCATGAACACATTATTTACATTCTACATCTAGTTATTACTGCTTACTCACAATGTGTGACACACACACAATAGCACCATGGCATAATTCCACACACACACAAAAAAATACATTGGGTTTGAGAGTTAATACATATTTTAATGATAAGTACCTAATTGTGGTGGTTGATGTTAGTTTGATCCCTTCATTTACATATTTCCTTTCTAGGGTTTGATGCTTTGTTTGGGGTTTTACAGTGATTATTTTTATTGCAGGTTTACTAATTCCTTAGCGATCACACAATGACATTCAAGTGAAAGGAAGAAAACATAGAGAAATTATATCAACACCTAGGAGGAGGTTAATAGATCTTTTTCACAAACCATAACACCCGGATTATAGACTAGGTGCCCTAGGCATGCCAATCCTTTTCTAGGCACCCTAGTCCAGCCAAAAAACTTAAATCTACATTTTCCCAGGATCTTGTTCAATGATTTCATCTTCATGTTTAGTCGGTCTCCACTGCGACGACAAAATCCTACGACCTCAATGAATTAGTTAAGGCCTTTCTAACCCTGTTTACACATTAGGGTTTCATGTTTTACTTGTTTAGGTGTATTTTAGTTATTTTATTATTAATTTATTTACCATCCTATAGTGGCATATTACACTAGAAGGTTAATATATTTTATTATAATCATTTTGGTGAACCTAACTCATGATCGGTCTTTCATATCCTTCTTTGGCATATCATCTTATTTATCATCGATCCTAAAATTCCTCAAATTTATTTTTTCGATTTACTTTAAATGCAACCTAATTTCCATTTATTCTTAAAATGTCCCTATACACCATGTATCTTCCTAAGATATTCCTTTTCATTAATTAAGTTCTATTTTTTATTGTTTCTTTGATTACCCTAGTCTTTTTATCATCAATCTAATCAACCCATGTTGGATTCAATTAAATATTTGCATTCTGTATTTCAAGGAAAATTTAAGGTGATGGAATCCACTATTACATCTCTTAACTATGAAATCCTACATCTCAAGGATGCTTCTTACACTCATGTTTATTCTCCTTATAGATCTATTCTTCATTCTATGTCTACTACATGTTCTCATATCAATGAGCCTCAAGTAATACCATTAATATAGCCTCTAACCCTCTATCACAACACTAAACAACATGAAATTCTTACTGAGCTCCTTAATCATCAATTAAACAATTTACCACCTAATCATTACTATCCTCCTTATCGCTAGTAAAATATCAAATTCATCCATATTTGAAAGTATCATCAAATCAATGGACATAATGAAAATGATTGATATGCTTTACAATAAAGAATAAAACATATTTAGTGTTATGGCTTTATATTATTTATTACACAACATTGTTTTGCATACCCATATATAATTTTTATATCTCAATGGGTTCTTGAAGATGATTCCTCTATGAATAATGAAGACCATGCCATCACCTCTATCATTCCTTCCACATAAATTAAAGGTTTGCCTAAGAAACCTCCATTAAGAATGATTACAACGCCCCTCGTACTAAGTCATATATGGCATTACAAAGTCCAAATACATAACCGCCTCTCAAGATCAGTCTAATCTTCTTCTCTATCAAGTCATTTGTAACATCATCAATCCACCTAATTTACCACATTCAAGATTCCTACACATCCTTCTCCACTTATGTTTCCCATTCATTTTCAAATAAACTACTCCTCTAAAAGCCAAGACACATTTATACCACCATTACATGGTACTATTGTTTCTTTTTCCACACACTCTCTCACTTCTTCATGTACACTTGTACTTTTGTAGGTGACTCTGTCACGTTACCTTTTTATGAGACGCTCACATTATTATGGTTCTTATATGAATGTTGAGGGGTATGTTACAATAAATAAACTTCGTTTCATCTTACATTAACATATCTATCTATAACATAATAACTCATACATACATACTTCTACAACCATCTATCACTTGTAATGCATAGCATACTATTTCTCATTATTTATCCCATCACTCAATCAATCTTACAATATCTACTTCACCACCTTCATACATCACTTCTCTATTTGTTGTTAAACATCATTCATCGAATAATACATGCATCACCATACAATTGGGGGGATTGCACTTATTAGTTTCTCCTTTGCATCGGCATATGCATATTATATTCATTTCACACCTAGAATCTACAGCATATACATATTCATTCACACTTTATAATATATGCATTAGCTAATGACACACAATTGTTCTTCGGTTCACACTTGAGCATTGAGGGAATCCTATACACATGAACCTCATACACTTTGCACATCAGATGTTACACACTCTACATTATGCATTATGCATCCTACACACCACATGACATAGTTTCATCATTACATTACACATCTTGTGCATCTTACACATCCACTCATTTTAGCGCACTCACTAAATGATTTACTCTAGTCTCATGTTCTATACTACATTGTTGAGGGTATACATCAAAAATGGACCTTTTCATGCTCACTCATATGTTTGTCATTCAATCCTTTCCATAATACAACATTCATATTTTAGTGATATAAACCATAGGCTACATTACTAATGCTTATACTCATCTTGTCATGATATACAATTAGGCTACAGAGTCAGACATACTTCATCTCTATGTTGATTGTCATCACTACGCATTCACCTTATCACGCTACACACATCACATAGCTGACCATTTCCCGATGATGAACTCTCATTTATGGTTCATTCTTGACTTACGAGAGGGCATAAAAAAATAAACCTCACTGCATAAAATTCCATTCACTCAAGGGTAACGTGGATCTTATCATCCATTGTGTATTCCATTCCATCCATCCACAATATATTGATATCTTCTTGTTTTCACTCTTTCGTACATCTACTTGAACATGGTAATATTATTACACATGATAGATATATTTCATGTATTTCATTATCTTTACCATACGACACATGAGTTTTCACTTGCTTTTGTAGTTGTGATCATAGATACGAGAGATTCTACATGCAACATGTATTCTTGACACGTTTTGAGTCCATAGTAGCACGTGGGGCATCCACTTTCGCACAATACAAGTGTTATTGTTTCATTTTGTACTTAGCACTTTACATTATCGATTATACACACTTTTGAAATACCTTTTATCTTTCTAATGTGTTGATGGGTGTTTCATGTATAGAATTTATTTTGTAGGATTACTTTCTACCATGGCTATCTATTTATTTGTACTTGTTTTTATCATTTTTTCCATTTATTTTGTGTGTACATTTATTTTTTACGGACACTAAGACCTTAAGTGAATTGTGACATTGTGATAGGTGTCCCATGTTTTTAACCCACATTTTTTCATTCTATGTTGGCTTCTTTCTTATATACTTGAATCCTAGCTTACACATTGTCTTTGTAGCTTATATTTATTTCTACATGCATGCGTGTTCATACTAACACTTGTTTTTGGTAACTTGTTTGCATGTGCCTCGGTTTCTACCTAAGAAAATTATCCCCCACGTAGGGAAAATCTTTAATTTTAGTGGTTGGTACTCTCTCGGGGCCACATCCTCCTATCGTGATGTCATATGCACCCCGAAGGAGGGGGCGTCGTTTGGGTTTACAAATACTACATAGCACATAGTACTAGTACAATTCATTTTTTTTTTTGTCCATGACACAATGGGTTACACATAGTGAGTGGGTTCAACATACTCTAAATAAATCCATACAAAAAAAAATTTATAGGGAATATTGTCTTTAGAATTATGGGGATAAATTACAAGTTAGAGGATAAACCATACCTTCCTCTCTACGCTACTTTGTTCGGTGGCATCAGATGACCCAAAAAACTAAACAATATAAATATCTCTTTATTTTTTTGGAAGAATTTATAGGTTAGAGGATAAATCATAATTTCCTCCCTATACTTCTTCGGCTAGTGGCATGGGATTGCAGAAACAACTCACACAACATCGATAAGATCCTTTCCACACTTTTTTCTCATCATAGATTAGGTGCACATGTTCCTTTTTCATTTTGTTACTTTCATTACATGATTTTTACATATATACATGCATCTTTACACACATTTTTACACATGCGTATTTGAATACTTCATCATATTTTATTTTTAAGGTTTATCCTTATGGGAAGCATGCAAGTCAATACCAAAAACAACATCACTCGACATTACACAAATCAAAACTAACATACAAGTACATCACATACATTGGCATCTATATAGGAACATCTACCCTAGATTCAATCTCATTAATTTCTACACTTTTGCATTTTAGTCTCCATGCTCCACCTTTTGTCAATCCATGCTTTTCTAGTCCCTCAAATATTTTCTATATCGATCTACATTGATATCAGGTATGGATCTCTATCTACCTTTTATGTTACTAAGTGTTATGCTCACCAACATAAATTTGGGAAAATGTAGACGTAAAATCATGCACTTTGGGTAATTATTTAGTCTTGGTCTCATACTACTATTCGTATAGTTATTAAGTAAAATAGAGTACTAATCAACCCATATCTTGGGCCATCTTGCATTTTTTTCTATTGTTAATTTTGATCTTACACCCATACTTTCCCATCTATACTTTTATAGTACATTTTCCCTATTTTCAAAGTCTTGGGCACCTAGCTAGGACCGTGGTGCCCTAGGAAGCATTCTGGTCCCCAGGCGCCATGATCCTTTTTACACTTTCATCTCAATTTTTGGGAACTTTCTTGCCATTTAAGATTCTTACATTTTTGGTGGTTGTCCTTTTCAGGGTTAATTATAAAATTTAAGCAAGAGAACCATACAAATATATAGTTATGAGATCATAATGAGGGTTAAAGCACTAAGCACTACTATCACCACCTAAGGTTGCATCCATGAAAGGATTTTATTGCTCCATTTTCATCCATCTAGCTCCATCACAAGGGAAAAATGTTGGTTATTCTGCATCACACTTCATAGGGGGAATTTATTCTATTCCATGCACACATTATTTACATTCTACATCTTGTTATTCCTTATTACTCACAAATTTTGACACACACAAGAGAACCTAGGAAAAATTCTGCAAACACACACATATAACTACATTAGGTCTTTGATGTAGAGAAATAATTAGTGATAATTCCATTATTTTGATGGTAAGGATAGTCTAACCCATTCATTTTATCTTTCGTGTTTAGGGTTTGATGTTTTGTTTGGGGTTTTGGAGGTGATTATTCTATTTTAGGTTTACCAATGCTTCATCTATCAATAACGACAAGCACACAACATGAAGAAAACACATGTGAACATCTAGTGACACCTCAGAGGAGGTTTAGAGAATTTTTTGAATGACCGGGGCTCTCGGATGTCATACCAGAGAAACCTACGTGACCAAATCCCTTTACGGGAACCCCAATCTAGAAAAACAACTTAGATCTACATTTTCTCGGGTTCTTGTATGATGATTTCCTCTTCTGTCTCATCTGATCTTCACTATTACATAGTCCCGCCACCTTGGAAAATCAAGTTAAGGCCTTCCTAACCCTCTTTCACATTAGGGTTTCATATTTTACTTTCTTATATTTTTGGGTTTATTTGGTTAATGTATTATTCATTTATTTGTTATTCATATATCATCCAATTAGGCTATAAGGATATTACATTTTAATATAATCATAAATAAGCTCAAAACCTCATCACCTCAGATCACCAAATACCACAAACCTCATTCTCATGATTATTCAAGCTCTTGAATTAATCACACATGTCAAATATGATAGAAAAACATCATATATGGTTTTGAATAGATTTCCCCCTATCAAATTGTTTATAACACACTCAATAAGGCTCATATCCTTCACAAAATATTTATTTCCAAGAACTTGTCTTAATTTATGCGCCTTAATAACATACCAAAACACCAAAAATATGGCATGTAAACACTCATTGGAATTCCCCGACATTTTTATAACATCCATGATTTCTAGAGTTCATGAATCATCTAAACATACAAACTAGACTAACTTTCCTCTTCAGAAAATTGAGCTTCCCAGAAATAATTTTTAGAAATAAAACTGATTTTCACCTTTCATATCACTTTCAAGACAAAAAAATTCCCTAAATAGGGACTAAATTAATCACTCGTCACTCTCTAACTAATATCAAGCATCAACCAATCCAAATCATGCATCATCTACCTCAATATTTCATCCTCGAGAAATCTTGTCCTAAAAATAGGAAACCTTCTTCTTCACAAACTAAGTTAGTTAACCTATAAAATATCCTCATAAAAAAAAAAACCTTATAATATTTGAAATCTCTCTACATACTCTTTTTATGACATCTTTCATTTCATTCCAAATCTAAGTCGAATGCATTCAACCAAGTCGATCTTTGAAACTTATCTAGAAGCTGTCCCAAAAATTGTCTTAAGACAAGTCTTCATAAATAGGGCACACTTTTCCCTCTATGATCTCAAAATTATTTGAAACCATCATGGACATCATTTAAATATCCCATGATTAAAAAAATCAATTTATTTGATAAATCCTTAGGAAAATGTTACATCAAATTAAAGTTCTTCGTAAACTTTCCTTTTTGAGTGGAGTCTACAAATCACCACATGCTCTACCATACTTTTTCAAAACCTATATGACTCTTCTACATCATCCAATCATCATACTATCACAAAAAAATCAATTTTGGGCACATATATATCAAATTTCCTCCATCTCTTTTGACCTAGGGTTTTGAGAGGGTTTGAAACCACTTTTTCTTAACAATCATTCATAGAAACACATGATGGTGAAACCAATATGTTATTTTTTGAAATGATCTTATCTAAATTGAAAATCATAACAAAATTTCACAAGATACCATGCAAAATACAAAATTCATGGTGAGCATCAAAAGTTACAATTCAAGCTAGAAAACACCTTCTTCTTAACCTTGTTTCATTAAGGTGATGTAACTCGAAAAAAATTATCATCATGGAAACTTGAAATTTTCCCTACAACACCTTGATATGCATGGTAAATACTTAATCATCATCATATACAAATATATCTTCATCATCTCAACCAATCTCATTTACATGACTATCCCTTGGGGTTTTGCATGGTTTAGGCTAGGTCATCATAGAAGAACCTCATATCTCATTAAAAAACTTCTCAAAAATTACGTAACACACATAATACAACATGTATCACATATCTACATGCCTCATGATATCATATGGCTGTGTACCTCCTCCTCATGCTGCATTTGACCTGCCACAATACTCATGTCGAGTGCCTAAAGCACCTAGACATCATGTCTAGATGAGCACATCTGTTGAGTCTTCCACCTATCAGATGTACTCTAAAACTCATGTGAGTGCCCAAACAATCTTGTAACATGTTCTACATAGTCCATGCATGAAATTATGAAATTTATAGAAGTACGAATGAATGAAGATGTTGAGCTAAGTCTTGACATCTTGGATCATGTTAAGGACATGCTAAATAGATAGGTATAAGGTAATGTTGGATTCTTCGGTTGATGACTAAATATCTCATAATGAAATATTAAAAAATATGTATTCAAGGCCTCTCATGAATTATTTTCAATATAAATAAACATGGAAAATAGATACACTTGGAATACTTAATCAATCGATAAAAAATAAGCCATGGGGGTGGTGAAATTCAAAGTAAGAAATCAGCAATGTTAGTGAACGAAGAAGATAATTTGCAATCTGAAATTGATGGAATTTGTGAGAAAATATTTGAGAATAAAATGGATGATGTAAAATAATTCATCCCAAGCATACAAAAACTCATGAAAGCAATTGGATTTCATAAGAATTTGTGAAATGAGACTACTTCCTCTAACTAGTAAATGGCTTCATAGAACATCATCACTCAATGTTACCCATTCAGGGGTAACCTCCAAAGAGAAAAGTGCTTCGGTGAAAGTTAGTTTTCCCCTACATTTACCATAGGTGAATATAGGTTTATGTCTTTCCCTTTCCATCGTGTCTTTCCATTTTTTTAATTTTTTTTTGTTTTCATCGGGTGTCATGTTCAATAAAGAGGTTCTTTGGTATCCTTTTTATGCAATGACATTATAGCCCAATGGATAAGGAACTATCCCTTTTAGTGTATTAATATTATGTGCTTTCTATTTTCTTCATTCTCGCATTGTTAAATAAAAAAATTCCCCAAGTTAGAGCCAATTGTTTTCATGCTAAATGTCTAGCATGAAAAATTTAAATCATGTAATGTCGTCACCCTCAAAATACTTGAGCCGAGTAATGTAAACCTACCCTCTAACCAATTTCTGACTATGTAAACCCCATCATGGATGATAGCGATGTGATAACTATGTTTTGAAAGAGTTTTTCATATGTAGGTAAGTTGATGGTAATAAATTAATGGATTCATTATGATCCCCTTTTAAGGAACTTCTTCTTAGAAGCCCAAAAAGGCCTATTTTTAGGGGTTTTACACCTAGTAATCACACTAAAAAGATGAACCAAGAAGATAAAAAGAATAGAGGAAGTTATTTTAGAGCTATGAGATCATTGGTGGGATTTTAGGAATTTTTGGAAGATGAAATAGGTTTAGTAACAAAGCTATGTAAAAGCGGGCTACTTATATCACGATAGGGAAATGAAAGTAGTAAAAAATCTAGTGGGCTTGTTCTAAATGGTTCAGGAGACTCGAGATATTTTTGAAGTGATAAAATGCTCATAAGAAATATAATAAGGCTTGTTTCACATTACAAAATGTTTTAGGATATTCTTATATCTACATTTTTAGATATTGGTGTTACTGATGCCTATAAAGATCCCCAATCCTAGTGAGGATTCAAATGATAATTCTAGGATTTTTGTTGATATTTGAGAACTGATTTGAATCAAAATTTGACCTATATAATTTTGTCTTCACTCTTAATGTTTTGGTTGTCATTTTCATCATCATAATTTTTGGTGGTAGTCCCTTTCACCAATGCACATGTTGAGAATAATTTAAAAATGGAGTAAATGTAAAAATGCATGGATAATTGGCTCTTGAAACCTATGGAAATTATCTCATAAGACGTTTTGGATTCAAAATTATATAATTTTTTCCTAGGTAACTATAAGATAATCTCTATGTGAGGAATCACTCTCCGATGTCTATTTTTGGTAGCTCTTGATGAAGGCAAAGATTCTAAATGTGTCTATGGAACATTTTTGCATTTGGATGCAATTTTTCACCTTTAATATTTTTCAAAGGTTCATGTGGTGTAAAAATCATTCCACTAAGGATGGGGAGAGATGGTAAGAAAATTTCCATCACTTAAGAGGTTTCTTGGGTGGTTACATTAGTGTTATGTACTCACAAGTTGTTTTGGCCCCTCCCCATGATTAGTATGATCCATGACACACATGGAAGTATATTCCACAAATTTTCACTTGGTTTAAAAGTGAATGAGGTGAAAAAAGTGTTCCGCCAAAGGGAAGAGCTATTTCGTAGCTTAAGTGACATCTCATGCTAGGTAAGTGTTTTACACTCAAACCTCCAAGTTAGCCACTCTTTATTAAATACCTCACCTATGGCACATTTTTCAACACATTCCACACCTTTAAAATTGGTTTAAAATTACATCAAGTATAAAAAGTTCACCACCATGGAAGAACACCCTCTTTTTTCACTTATCAGCTCAACTTTCTTCCTAGGTGTTGTTTTCAACTTACTCCATTCATCAAGTTTGTCCCCCTCCTCATGTTGGCTACCCCTAAAGATAATTTTATCCATTATTATACACCTTTAAACGTCATGCACCATTACTAAATTAGTTAATATAAATTAGAGGCTCTTAGACCCATTCATTAACTCCTAACACACCCTCAATTCTGGTTAAGAATGAGGTGTCAAAGGTGGGTCAAGAGGTGAGTTTCCTAAGCTGAGTTAAGTTCCAAATATTTAAATAACACTAATGAAATATTTAAGCCTATTTTTAAAAATTTAACTTCCCACCATTTATATTTTAACCTTTTCATGAAAATATTGCACCAAGGAAACCCCATGCTCAAAACCACATTTTTTCTTATATCTAACAAACCCCACTGATCCGATCTTCATGAGATTTGAACTGAAGATTCCCTACATAAACTACATTAGAATGATTTTTTAATTACATCACTAGTGTGATTATAATTTTATAAATTTATTCTAAAACTTTCATTCATGGAAAAATTTCCCATGGATAACTAGAGTTATAGTGAGCAAATGAGCTAAAATTAAGATCATGAGAACTTAAAAAAATTGGCTTTCAAATGAGAACCTTCTTGTACCATGAAAATGAGAAAGATTAGAGTTATACAAGACTTATATTTTTATTAATTTTCCTATAATATGAATAAAATACATACCTTCAAGTTTACATTTCATTTTGTGAAGATCTAGATGATAAAACCCCTAACAATTTGAGCGAAGCATCCTGGAGTAGAATTTTTAGAGACCTTTTGATGCCGATCACGACACCCCATGGCCAATGTATATGTTAAATAATTATGAATTCAAAACAATTAATAAGGTTATTATTTATGAAGGAAAATTGCATCAATACATTAATTTCATTCCCTAAGAGGAAATGTTCTCAAAAGTGACAATTCGGTGAAATTGCCAAAACTAGTCATTGACAAGAAGCTTACTAAAAATAGTAAGTGTCTAGAAAAGGCTCAAAATGGTCATGGTTTTCATCATCCATTCCTCACTAATTTAAACCTTTGTGGAGGAAAAAATCATGCATTAAAAAGGTTCTATAATTGAATTATGTCTCAAGCAAGAGAAGAGCCTTCTCAGTTCCAAATTTTGGTCACAGATGGAGCATTCTAGTCTCGGTGTGTTTCTCACTTCATCATATGCGTTGATAAAAATATTAAATAATTTTATAATAATTCTCTAACCTTCACTTATCACATTATAATAGTAATATTAACCTTAATTCATGGGTGGATTCGTTTCCCCCAAGGCCCCGGATCCTCAAGGTAAATTCTTTAGGAGATGGTCTTAAAATGCATCAAGAACGGGAAATTTATGAAGGCATTTGCAGTGTTTCAAAGGTGTGAATATTTTTCAAGTGAGGTAAATAACCATTCATTGTATTCAATTATAAAATTCTCAACATCTTTCCTTTTAATGAAATTCAAATATTCTACAAAGGTGCATCATTCTAGTGAGGTCTTGAAGGGGAAAAGTTTCAAAGAATCAATATTCATCGGTAGAGCATCACTACATTATATAAGGTTTTCATTGATAAAAAATTATGTTCAACACCATCGAGCCTATCTATATTGAATGAAGAGGCATATTCATCCATTTTTGTAGTATTTATTCTCTCTTATCCTCATTCTTCCACCTCTTATCTATCCCCTTTCTAATTATTTGTTGTAAGAAATCATTGTAATTTTTATTATTCACTTAAGTGAATATAATGGTGAAATGTAAAAGTCCCTTTTGATTTATAAAAATGGATATTATTTTCTCACATCCTAGGAAGACAAAGAGTCACAAGTTGAATAAGGACATAAAGAGGCATGTTGGGGGTACGAAGAGATGAATTGTAAAGCTATAAATTGGGAGAGCCTTCCTCATTTCAAGGGATGGTTATTCTTGTTTACTAGCTCCCATACTCTCTCTAGGAACAAGTGATAAATTTTCCTCTATTTCCTTTGCTTATGTTTCCTCTCTGTATCGACTATACTCCATGAGCGATATACTTGTTTAATATTATGTATTGAAATTTTTTTATTTATGTATTTTGTTCCTTTGTTTATTTTCATGGTATCTTATCATTTAACTCATGGTCAATATTTTTGTTTTGAAACAATAAAATCCATTATATTATTCTTGCATGAAAACTCCTCGTGCCGGTTCTCCTTACACCTCTCTCTAACAAATTATCCTCCCTTGTATTCCATACAAACGGTTTCCACATGTTTCATCAAGTTTTCTTGTGTGATACCCGGATTGACGGGCCACCCTTAGAAATTATTTTAGTTTACCTTTATTTCCTATCATTTAATAAATGGAGTTGCCTCATTCAAGTAGAGGGACCTAGTCCTAAAGTGTTGGTGAAATCTCATAATTTTACCACTCGAAAAATTATTTCGCCAACAATTTTTAGTGCCCCTTGTGGGGTAGATTTAACATATTTGCACCCAATATTGATTCAAAAAAAATCAAAAAATTAAAATATTCCAAAAATCCAACAAATTGAATTTTGAAAGTCCAAAATCCCATGAAAGAGTGAGTAAACATTTTCCTCGAGTTAAATCCAAAACTAAGCTGAAAGAGGATATAGTTGGATAAATTGAGAGGAATTATGGGCCCCACTTTTGAAGCTTTTCAAAATCAGCAAGAAAAAATCAGATATAATCCATACTACTTATCTCAATATTAATCCCCATTTTCTTCATAAAGTTTTACTCCTAGAAATTCTATCAAACTCTACTCATACTCATCCACGAAAACCTTCTTGATTCTTTCATCTTCCAACAAGATTTGAACATTGAATTATCAAGTGAAGAACAACGAGAAGAACTAGAGGAAAAATTTAAAGAATACTAATAAGAAGGATAACTAGATATTGGAACACATAGACATCTCCTTGAGGATAAAACATTGGACCATTGGTTTTGATTCGCCACTCCATAAACTCTTTGGAGGTTCAATATATTTTTCCAAAATTTTATAGGTGATGGGAAACAACATATATATGATAAAATTGTTGATTTCATACCTACATGTGGTGTGTTAGGAGTTTCTCATGAATATTTCTCTATTCTCTTGTTCGTTGAATCACTTGATATGATGTTGTTGATTGGTTTTATCATTTTCCAAGAGGATATTTTACGAGTTGGGCTCAAATGAAGACTAAATTTTAAGATAGATTTAAACTAACAAAATATTCTCATTCCCTCCTTAATCAATTGAAACAAATGAAGAAATAACCTCAAGAATCCATGAGATACTTCATGGAAAAGTTCAAAAATTACTTACCAAAATTCCGATTCTTTGCTCTACAAAATGATGATGACTAGAAAAGGTTATTTGCAAATACCGGATGCCTTAAGTGAGCATCTTTCTATGAATAATTAAAATAATATATTTGGACCATGCTCAAGAAATTTCCATTGAAGTGGAAGATGGCCTCATCTTTTCAAGAAAGATCAAGAATCCTTGATGAAGAATAAGACCAGAATCCTAAAGATGAGAGAACCAATTCATTGATGCATAAATTGGCGAATGAATTGATGATGTTAAAGAGGTAGGTTTCAAAATGAACATCACATCAAAATAAAAATAGGAACCAAATTCGGGAGCACCTTGAAGGCTTGTCATGGAGGCTCCACCTATCAATGTAATTTATATAACTTAAGAAGTGGATGAAGTACTTGAGCAAGAAAGTGATGATAGTGATGTCTATAGATTGAAGAAGTAGATAATGATGTACAAATAAGATTATGTGAATATTAATGATGTGAAGAAGATGATGACGAAGATGCACCCAGTTTCTCATGTGTATTATTCACATGTTCTAATTCTAAAAAAGGATCTTCTTCCTCCATTTTTATAAAAAGAATAAGAAATAACCTCACCTTCATACACCCCTTTTGATATCATAGAACATATGAGCAATTCCAATGTAAAAATTTCTAAATTTGAGTATTTGTGGACTCATACTAAACAAATTTTCAAGCTCATTCATCATATCAAAGGTAGTGATTCAAATCCCAACAGTGTGAATTCTAGTTCTAATGGAATACTACCCACTCCACTGTTGCTCCATCATAGAATTTTTCTATGAGTGCATAAAAGACTAATAATATTGATCCTTTCTATCTCTCCCTTCTCATTAGAGGATACTAGATTGAATACACACACACACACACACACACACACACACACACACACACACACACACACACACACACACATATATATATACATATATATATATATATATATATATACACACACACACACACACACACATATATATATACACGTGCTTTTGATGATGTAATGTCCATAAAGTTTTGTATTTCTCTTGGAATTATCTTGAAATGGTCGTGTGTGTCATATCCAACAATTTCTGTCTATTTCTCAAAAGGAATAGATTAGTGACATACTTGTGCATTCTACCTATATCCTAATATCTATTACAGTTCTTGATCACGATTATTAACATTATAAAAGTGTCCTTGGAATAATGGATTCATGAAATTAAATTTGATCATACTCTAGTAGCATTTGTATGGTGATATTAATGTATTTACGATGCAACTAAGATTGATAAACTTGGTTAGTTGATACTAAGTCTTAACCTACATGGGTATAGTGCCTACATAATATAGCTATGCGATTGATATGATGAATACGAACAGGGAATGAGAATGAGTTAAATGGGCCAAGGTAAATAAGACCATGTTTATTTTATCTTACACTTCTGGCCTAAACTATGAGACTAAGGTATGTGGACCATGATTATATTATTACTACTACTTACCTTGGGTCTTGATGATAATATTAAGATATACAAATTGGACTACATGTGCTTTAGTATTATGATTGGGTTCATGTATTAAACAATAAAGTTATGATTTTAAGCTATATGGAAGGGACTAATGAGCAGACATAATATTGTTCTAAGGAGTAGAGACACAAAATATGCCCACATGGGAACAAGACACATTTGAAGGTGCGAAAAGATAGGGAAGGAAATGTGTGCGAGAATAGTTTGGCTCATGACTTAGCCGTTTTTATGGATAAGGGTTATTTTTTGGAAGATAGTGTGTGGAGCACACATAGAGATAAATACTTACGCGACATGCAATGGTATTTTGGGAATGAGCGGATGATAAGCACCATGCATGGGTTTAATTTAACAATAGGATTTCTTCTTAGAGTTAATCAGGACATCTATTATTAGCACACTTACATGTATGCATGTTATTGTAAAGGTACATGGCTATTATTAGCATGCAACTTATTTTGAGAAGTGCATGAACGGTGAAGAGAAAGTCCCCACCTCTATAAATATGTATTGAACTATGTAGTTTAGGGAGATGAGAGAAAAATTTATTGTAGAGTTATTTGTTGGATATGATGCGTGCATGACTTATGGATATACCTTACAATGTAAGAAGCTTCGTGCTTTATAGTGTTTAATGCAATAGAGTATATTGGCTGGATAATGGTGTTAGACATAACTGAATGTGGTTCTTGTATGGTTAATTTTATTATGCTTATTGTTTAATTCATGATTCTTTAACATCTAGATCTGGATTATGAAGCGTGGAATGTTTATGTCTAATTGTTGATATGACTATGATTTATCATCATTACACTAACATCTTGCACAAACAACTTTAAAGAGGATCGTGGTACCTTGGCATGCTTCGGGTGAGTGCTCAGATCATGCAGGGTGATGTGCAAGCGTGTGTGGGTTTTACACACTAGATTCTAGGATAAATCATTGGTTTTGTTTCCATAAACTCTTTGTGATATGTTTTCAAGATGTTTCATGATGAAGACGTGCGGTTGACCCTAGCAAGTGTTGAGGAGTGGATAAGAGATCTAGAAGAAGAGTGTGCTTGGAGGTTCACCAATGGATCTAATTTTGACACGCGTGTGTGGGTGGAGTATGATTTGTATGACTATTTGTATGATAGCTTCTTTGCTATATTTTTGGTAGAGTTGTATGAGTGGCTAGTTGTTTATGTGTCTAAAAGGAATTGGAGGTATGACACACTTGTTTGGAAATAGGAATAACTTCGAGGCCCTATATGATGTTGATCTGATCTAGACACCTGCTTTGTGGATACTTGGTTCAATGGTGTTCTAAATAGCTATATTTTGGACTACTCAATTTCCACTTACTCTTTCCCGAAGGTAGGCTGTTATCCAAAATTCACCCCTCAAGGCAATTTTGATAACATACATCAAATTCTTCGAGCCCGAGAAAGTAAAATTAATTCAAGGCCCAAAATAATGTTTTGGGGGTCCCTTTGGCTTCTCTCTAACTCCCCATCTAAGGAAAAAATCCAACGAGTTAGAAAAAATTGAAAAAATCCAAAAAAATAAAGTCGCGGGCTTGTTTTAATGCATTGCGGGTCTGGAGGCTGCAGATCATACTAGTGCGGATCATACAAAGGTTCTTCATACTAGGTTTGGAGCTGAAATACAAAGGAATAAGCTAAATTGACTTTCTATGTACCAGACCGTACAAGTTCAACAGGGACATGCAGGATGCGCATTCTTGAAATTGCTCTGGTAAAGAAAATCGAAAACATGGAAATTTTTGTCCCAAGTGGTCCGTGGGATAGTTGGGATGTAGGTACGCATGAGATGCAAAAACCTGATTTTTCCACAAGTCAATGCATTGTGGGTGGCACGGAGAAATGTGTTTGAGGCAGTCGGGACATCGGGACGCGTGGGATGTGCAAAGGCGAAAAAGTTGCAAAAGGAACCATATGTTGTGGCGAATGCGGAGGTCAATGGCCCTCATGGCCCGGTCAATGGAAGACACGTAGGGACAAGGAAGCCCGGGTGGGTGATGCGGAGATTTTTTTCCAAGGCAGTAGGGACATGCAAACCCAATTTTGCCGAAATAGCCGCAATGAAGAGGAAAAAGTCAACGTTTGACCCCCGAACTTCAAATGGCCATAACTTTTGACTCCGAGCTCCAATTTTCATAAAATTAGACTTTATTAATTTTTATGAGGGTAGATATATTAAAATAAAAGAAACATATTCAGCTTCAAGTCAATTAATGCTCATTTCTATCAAATGACAAAAATCTTTGAGCAAACCCAAAATAGCTACTCACACTCGAGATGGCCATAACTTTTGCATTTCTAAATGAAATCTCACAAAAGAATACCGTTGGAATCATGGTTACGAGACCGACACATAGAAGTAAAAAATTGGGATTTGATGAGAAATCGATGGACATTTTTCATACAATCTAGCCGTGCTCATGATGAGGTGTTCTATTTGGTACTTGGGAGTGCAATTAAGAGGCATGGTAATCATTATTTCTTTCTTTGCACATGGGATAGTATGGGTAGCCTTTTGAAGTAACATATAATGATTTCACTCCATTTAATTCCTCTACAAGTGGTTGAAGGAAATATTTTGGGATTTCCATTTTCCCTTCTCTCTTTCTTTTCATTCTTCTATAAATTGGAGTGATAGGATCATTGTAACAAAAGGTAGTTTTGTTATAGCAAAGCTCTCTCAAAATTGCTTTGTGAAGCCAATGTCTGCTGCAGAGCCCTTGTAGTGGACTCCTTGCATGGTGATCTAGGCCCTTATCTTGTAATAGATTGAACTATGCATATCACGAAGAAATAAAATACAAGTTTTTGGATGCATCTTCCCCTGTTGTGTTTGTTTGCACTCTTCTTGCCCCTTTCAACCTTCATTACAGAAATATTGTGTCTAATTTTGTGCTCTTGCAAGGATTCATTATTATTGTACATGTATGAAATATTATTACGAATTCATTTTCCAGATTGTGGACAAATGTTATCACCCCTTCTAGTATGCATTTTACTTCTATTTTTCACACAATGGAAGACTACTCTCACACCCCTCCTTTTCTTGTGTATCACCGCTTTAGTGTAGGCTTTAATTATTTTTATGCATTCTCTCCCATTGGTCCCTTGGAAAGTTAGATTAGGATAGTTATTTTTACCTTCATTAGAGTAGATTGTGGTAGGTTTTTATGAGCAAGAACCATCTTTCTGCGGAGCTCTATCTCAAGTAAGCGAGTCCCACAACTTGGAGATAGTACCCATGTTATCCAATCACATCATGAGCTCAAGTATATGCACTTGTATAAACATAAGGGTATTGTGATTCAATGATAATAGTAGCTAAGTTCAAGTTTTTACATTATCCCAGGGAACTTATTTGCAAGAAATTCCATTGGCGATTAAAATTTTGAAGGTAACCCTAAACTTGGAAGAAAGCGTTAATGGATAGCTAGACCCCGACACACGTGGGGGCGGGAGTAGTTTTGGTGAAGGATGGTGGACCTAGTGGCAGAAATGAAAAGAGAAGAAATGTAGATTAATTACAATAATGCATGTGAGAGGGAGATAGAGAAGCAACGGGATATTGCGAGCAAGATGGCGTTGAGGAGAGAGATGGCTCGGGAAGGATTTGGATCTCACGTAGAAGGCATAGAGCAAGATCATATGGAACTCTCCCATTTGGAAAAGAATGATAGGGAACCCTCCTTGGCCTCATATGGGAATGTGTGAGTAGAGATGACATGGGACGTGGGCATGCATCGAGAATCTACCGGGTAACCTAGCCCTTGCACATATAATTTCAATATCTAAATACAACCGGTAGTTAGCAAGCTAGTTTGAGAAGTCCAAAACACACGGAGTAAATCAAGTAGCAAGTACATCTATGGCTCAGAAAATGTCTTCTTCATTGTTTTTAAGTACCTTTACAGTGCCTTTTCAAAGACAAAACTGAATCACATAGAATTTTGAGTCACTTACGGGAGTAGTACGACCTCGCGGTGTAGGAGTTTAGTTTAGTACCACTTTTTGGACACAAGGAAGTACATCCATTTTCCTCTTATAGCTATACGTGGAGGATCAAGGGGCATAAGTGGCTCTATTTATGGTGTATCGGTGGTTTTCGAGGCGAGGTAACACAAGAGGTTTTGGATCGGTGGGCATGGTCCTAACCAACCCCATAATATTTACATGGATATGTCACTTCGTCTTCTAGAGTATATGGGAATAGAGGATGCTACCGAGAATGTGTACATGGGTGAAATAATGTGGCACGTGAAAGGAATCATGGCTTATGAGAACAAGGCAAGTCACTTTATAACTACATTGCAGGGCGCGCACATAGTTGGTACAGGACTTGCGTAGATTATGCGGCACTACGGGATGTTTTCCTTAAGGAAATTTTATATCCCCGAGTTTGAGTAGAAGAGTATAAGCGTGCTTCAAGATATTAAGAAGGGCACTAGTGAGAGTGTTTGGGAATAAGATGCCCATTTCAAAACATTTTTGTCTAAACTTTCATATGATATTCATGCAAGCGGCATGCACAATGGTTCGTTGGGGGCTTGATCAAACCTTTTAGGAGAACATTATCACATAAGGCATATATGGATCCGTTCAAATCACTTGAAGCAGCGTTGCACACCGAGGCATTAGGAAGTATAGAAAATGGGTGAAGCCATTCCTAGAAGCACATATTATAGCTATGGCAAAGTGGTTGGAGAAACTATCAACCAATTCAGCACATGAGACGCACAATGGGATTTTGTGTACATTGTGAAGTGGAAGGGAACACCGAGGATAGTTGTCTCTGCGTGTCAAGGCATCTGCATTCATTGTTGCTAGACTATAAGATGTTTCATTTGGACCATGATGTAAGTCGTTCTCCATTATTATAACATGCAATAAGAAATAATGTATCTTGCTATTGTAATATTTATTGGTGCATGAATGATAATATAGAAGACTACATATTGATTGGTTAGATCCATGATGTTACTGAGATATTGGTGTACGATAGACAAGAGTGTCGGATAACTCTAAGAGTAAAAGTGAGCACCTAGACCATGATCACACTCAATGACAATACGATCGGAACAAAGGGATATTTGAAGAAATTTGTGGCAGATTTCAAGGATATCATGGTGGATTTGGGGACCGAGGCTATGGTGGTGGGAGAGGTGAGTTTCCTCATGGAATGTGTTCTACATGTGGATCTCTTGGTCACTACAAGTGTGATTTGTCCTTAGAATATTACTTGTACTTATTGTGGAAAGAATAATAAATATGAGGAATTCCTAGACTTATATGACCATCTTAGCAAGTAACATAAACATAAGAACAATGGCACGGGGATGGTTAGGATACATAGTACCATAAAGAATCATTGGATGCCAAAGTTGCACCAGGAACTGTGTAGTAGCACATGTGAAGATTACTACACACACCGAAGTTGTGTGCTTCAGAGAAATGATACAAAGAATCCTACCATCACTAAGGAGGAGGTTTTACATAAAATATACCCAAATCCTACACATCGAATGAGGTTTATGAGCAAACTTGGAGGTACTCATAAATCTTGGGGGTGAAATACAAAGTGTTTAAAGGAACAATCACATAAGTTGTAATAAAATAAGGCAACAAATATGGTCTAGTCTAATGCTGATGATTTGAAATAGGTATGCAAGAAGTTGCAGGAGAATATTATTCAATTACTAGGTATTTGGGTAAAGGGAACACTCTTCGCGTAAGTATTGTGATGGATGGAATATCCTACATGTTAATATTCCCCCTCACGGCTTGAATTATTACAAGGATATTATTACGAATGTTTTTATGGATGGATGGATTTTGAGAAATATATTGATTGACATAGGTGCGAAAGTGAGTGTGCTTACTTTAGACGTGTGGGTACTGAGATGGGAAGACCTCCATTACAACCATCCTCCAATGTACATTTTATGGCTAAAATAACTAAGGCCACTCCAATCGGAGTCTTAAAGGATGCATCCATTACTATAAAAGGGGCCAACTTCACTAGGGACTTTGAGGTTTTAACACTTGCATAAGTAGATAGCTTCCCATCTATACTCGGGTGCCCATGGTGTTATGCAAATAATGTTAATCTACGGTTCAAAAAGGGGTATATAATTTTTGAGAACATCAAGAGAGAGTTGTTATCTCTTTTATAGATGGGAAATCTACACATTATGTTTAACCTTTGAGTGAGGAAGACTTGAACATAATTTATGTGTGTGACATTCGGGATCTAGAAGTACTTGTACCATCCTATGAAGGAATCCTCCGGTGGGAAGATGCATAATCTAATATTGATACTACAAGTATTTCTTGTGACAATTGGGTGCATGAAACCTATGAGATGGTTGGGTACGAGGTAAGAAGTGAATTTTCACGAGAAGAACAAAACTCATTGTATTAGGAGGATAAGTAGACACTCTATACCCCGATACACTAGAAAAGAAGATACTATAGTATTCTTGTGTACCATGGAGGATTAGTGGATGGTTCAAATGGAAAGAATAAATATGTTAGTGTATACCCTACATGGGATGACAAAGATACCTTTGGTGGATGGTTAACATGGATTATCCTAATAAATGGAATGAATTCAGAATTTCTCTAACAACTCAGTTTCTTAGGAGCAATGCACCTACTCAAATCTACATATATCATGGTAATCAACCTTTTCAGCACCACATTACGTAGTATGAGAGATTCTAAACGAGAGGGTCGAGAAGCTTTACCACCTTCACTATGGGTGCACAAACTTTATTCCACTTTGCAAGGTTGCGCATGCGCTTGGTATGTTTATGTGGAACTACATAGGGAGACTAGAAATTGACCGGACTTGATTTTAGGAATGGTCCATACTTTTGACTACTTCTCTAGTAAACCTATGATGAGAGAGGCATTACGGGTTATGGATGACTTGAACTATGGGAGACAGTGGAAAGGTTGAAGGACTCATTTAGGAGTTATTTAGTGAGGAGAAACAAGGAGGGCATTTTGATGAAATAGATGAGACATATGCCAAAATATTTATGTGCACTTTCTTTGATAAGGAGATTGGAAAGATAGTTTACATAGTAGTTGATGAAGAAGTATAAAATTTATACATAGATCATTCAAGTAGGTACACACGAGGTTTTAGCACAATGTGGATAACAACATGTACACCTATCATGAACCTATGAAGACTAAGAGAGTGAAAATTGGCATAAATGCTAAACCTAAGGAGGCCATAATTGGAGATTATTGGTCTAATTCTGAAGTAGAAAAGATAATTGAGTTATTATGGTATTTTCAAGACTTATTCTCTAGGGCTACCATGAGTTAAAGGAGTGCACAGTCATTGTGTGAAATGAATATAAAGCTAAAGGAAGGTGTGCGCTCGATCGGGAAGAGACCTTATAGAATGAATCCTAACATGCATGTAAAATTTAAGAAGGAAATTGAAAAAATTTAAAATCTCGAATCATCAAGCCCCTCGAGGAATCGAGTGTGTTAGCCCCATAGTAATCAAGCATAAAGAAAGATGGTAAGATTAGGATTTTTGTGGATTACGGGGATCTCAATGTTAAATGTGTGATTAATCCTTTTCCTACACCTTTCACTAAGGAAATATTAGAAGGCATTATAGGGCGTGAAGTTTAATCCTTCACAAATGGATTCTCTGGGTATCATTAGGTTAGAATTGCATAGGAGGACCAAAATAAAAAAAACTTTTACCACTAAATGGGGAATTTTTTTCAGATCTTGTGATGCCCTTTGGTTTGAAGAATGCGCTGCTGTATTTTCCACATAGTTGTTCAAGAATTCAAGGATTTTATTCACAAGATATTGTAGGTTTACTTGGATGATTGGACGGTATATGGACTTGTTAAGGATCATTATGACAACTTGCGCTTGATTTTTGAAAGATGTAGATATTTGAGCATCTCTTTAAACATCAAGAAGTGTGTACTTTCTACACCTTTTGGGACTCTACTAGGGCATATCATCTACAAGAAAGGTTTTTAGTGGATCCAAGCTAAGGTTGTAGTTATCGTAGGCACTGGAGGATCCTACCGGTTAGAGTGAAGTGTGTGGATTCTTTGGCCACATAGGTTATAAATTTTTTTATCAAAGCATATTTGAAGATTTGTCGCGCCGCTAGAAGATTTACTTAAAGGAAAAGGGACATTTTATTAGGGAGAACAGAACAATGCGCATTTGAGGCATTGAAGGATAGACTTACTACAACACATATTTCGTGTTTTCCCTCATGGAAAAAACCATTTCATGTACATGTGGAAGCCTACGACAAGGCCATTGGCACAATGTTAGTTGAACTGGAGAAGGTATTATTGATCATCCTATCAAATTTTCTAGTAGGAAGTTGATTCTGCATAACAAATTTATACAAATATAGAGTACAAGGATTTGTCGATGATCTACGTGCTACATGAGTTCGGATAGTACTTGCTAGAAATGCTCTTTGTATTTTAAAAAGATCACATGACATTAAAATACTTGGTAAATAAGCCCATTTTACAAGGGCGCATATGTCGATGGGTTCTCTTATTCCAAGAATTTGACTTTGCGAGTCATGGTAAAACTAGGTAAAATTGATTTTAGCCTAGACCACAAATCTAGAATTCAATCGGGGAGAGGACATGCAAACAATTGAAGATACTGATATCGAATGCACAGGTTGTAAAGGTTAAATCATGTGCCTTCGAGGTGGAGGATATTGTTGTCTTTTTACGCATGGGTATGGCCGCTGAAGGAATGAATGCCTTAGAGAATAAACAACTTGTAATTCACACGACACCATTCATGTTGATCAGTGGTGACTTATAAAAAATAGGCCGAGATGAAGTATTACGTTCGTGTGTACTAGAACATGAGTATACGGATATCATGAAAGAGGCTCATGGTGGTATTGTAGGTGGGGATTATGTAGGTGATGCCACCATGTGCAAGATTCTACTCATTGGATTATGGTGGGAGACCCTGTACAAGGATTGTAAAGAGTATTATAAGGCGTGTGATCACTTTCAGCACCTTGGAAAACACGGTAAAAGAGATGAGATGTCGATGAGGCCTATTCCTAGTTGAGCCATTTAAAAAATGGGCTATATACTTTGTGGGTCCTTTTTCTCCAGCCGCGCATAGAAGCTGGATCACACTATATCATCATTTGCACATATTATCTTAAAATGTGGAAAGAAGAAACACCTAGAAAGGATTTTATAGTGGCTACATCAAAAAGATTCTTATGGAAAAATATTCTTACTAGGTATGGATGTCCATTTGAGCTTCATAAGTGATAGGGGCACACACTTCTTTAATGAGAAAATCAAGATATTATTTCATAAATTTATGGTTGTGCACCACAATACTACACCTTATCACATTCAAGAAAATGGGAGTGTTGAAGCCTTAAACAAGATATTAAGTCAAAATTTAACAAAAATTTGTGATGTTGGAAGGAAGGATTGGGATGGTAAAGTTTATATTGTACTTTGGGCATATAGAACAACCTATAAAAGATTGAATAAGGCTACACCCTTTTAGTTGGTTTATGGCATAGAAGTAGTTCTTCAAATGGAATTCATGTTGCCATCTTTGCATATTGCACACACTTTGGAGGTATAGTGATGACGATGCATTAGAAGAAATAATTGGCATGTTAGTATAGTAGGATGAGAGGTGCGCCATAGCACATTGGAGTCGAAGCGAGGAAAAAGCCGGGAAGAAGGCATGGCATGAAAAACACATCAAGGACAGAAACTTAAGGTTGGATAGATGGTACTTTTGTATTATTCCAAGTTTCTACGCCATCTACGCAAACTTAAGGTGCATTTGGTGGGACCGTATGTTATCACTCATATACCTAAATTAGGAGCTTGTCAGTTAGAGGTGCTTAATGGAATACAGCTATCCGATTACTTCAACAGGAGTAGGCTGAAGCCCTACTATAAATAATTCTTCTTCGTGTTTGTAATAAGGCAGTATTGTCATTTAGTAAAGGTTTCCCTTTATGTATTTATTTTAATGTATTTCCTTCTTCGTCACTATGCTTTGTCAATTTAGTTTGGTGTTGTTTGTAATAAGTGTGTTTGCACACTGGTAGCTAATTACATACTATTGGTGTGGGGTGGTTGTTATTCAATTAATGGGTATTGTTATTCATGTTTCCCCTAGGAAAAAAAATGGACAATAGGGGTAAAATTGCACCTTGAGACCGAGAATTCTTTTATGAAGAATATGGAATTATCGGGCATAATTTCGATCATTGAGAATTTTACGATCATCTTGGACTATTTTCTTATCTTTTCCACGTCTTGGAGGTTTGATTTTCACTCGGACCGTAATAATTGCCTTCGAGGGGCCACATTTTCCCAATAAAGGTAAAAATGGTCTGAATTAGTGTACAAATTTGTCAGATGTCTTATTATACCTCCAAGATCCATTTGTTCACAAAAAAGTTTAAAGTTTGAAAAGGGTGAGTGAAAAATTGCAAGAGACTTGTCAAGGGATCAAAAAGGGGGCTATAAGCTTAAAATAGCTTGGTGAGCTACTCGGCAAGCTAAAGGTGAGTTTTGAGTTGTGGAGCTCACGCAACTTGAAAATAACTTAGTTGTTTGTGAGAACATGCCAAGGGACTCAGTCGTTAGAGGAGTTTGAATCATGAACAATTCGGTGGCACAGTTTGATCAGGGGAAGAATAGCTCATATTATCAAGCTATAATTTGACACTAGTTTGAGTAATTGATGGAGAACCAAGTCACTAGTGGATTAGATCGAGCTCAGGGTCTAATCGATTCATTTCCATCAGTCGTTAATTCATAAAACCAGATCAACATGGAATGAATGTTGGAGAGCATTAACCAAAGAAATCTAAACGTTAGCAAGTTCAAAGTTTCCTTAATTGAGCTAATGAAGCTCAAACACAGCTTGAGGAGTTGGCATGGCTCGAATGCTCACGTTAGGAGCCTGACTCATCACGGAATGACCGAAGCTTGCATGAGAAATGAATCGAGTTATGTGGGTCCAGAGTGAAGTAATTTAAGTGCAGGTGAGCCGATCAAGGTCTTCGTTGAGGAATGCAACAAACAATGTAAAGCGAGCTCCTCATCGGCTCGGTGGGGGATTATGTAGTAGGTGTGAGTTGGCATTGGGTTTTGGATCAAACTTAGAGCTTGACGGATCTGTCAAGGAGCTAACTCGTGGAAGGACTCGATCATTGGAGCACGGTTGACACGCAGACACGAACTGGTTGGAAGATAACCATCCACGGATCGGTAAGGTGCTCAGTATGAGCTGGTCAGGAAATGAATGGAAAGAAGACAGAAAATGGATCGACAACATTTCTCAGACCATTTCATTGCAGAAGGCCGAGAGATATCATAGTGTTGAATTGTATTAGCAAGCTAGCATGGATGTATGGCGCAAATCGATAACGGATCGATTAAACACAAGTGATCTCGATGAACCGAGACACACATAGTGTGGGACTCGGCATTTGGCCGAGCTCAAGATATTCGTCATCTTGGAGAAACTCAATCAGAATGGTGCCTGGTAGATGTAAGATAGGCCAGCAAAGAAGAACCAGTGTAGGACGTCATGGATTGGAAGATCACTCGATGGTCGAGCTAAGTTGTAAAGCAAAGTGCTCAAGCATAAGAGCTAAGTCATCCTGAGAGAGCATTGAACAAGAAGGTTCGAGTTTGAAATTCAACTCATTGCAATAGCTTAATCGGTCGAGTCATCTAGAGTTCATGATACGAAGAGGTAAGTCGTCAAGTAGGAAGACTGAGTTGTTTGGTCGGTGATTTGATAGATCTGTTACACAAGTAAAAGGATATCATGTCATTAAGTTAAAAAGCTTGGCTGGGGAAAGATGTGGAGAGCTATGTGAGTGGTATAGCGAGTTGAGAGCAACGTTGTGATGGTTGATGTCGAAGAACTAAGAATAGGTGAAGTCAGTTGTGTGAATCACAGTGGATCAAATGACCTCACGAGTCATGTTACAGATCGGCTTATCATCATGGAAATAGCTCAGGTCCTGGAGTCATCGCGGGAATAGAAACAATCTAAATGGAAAACTCAGGACGTGATGGATCGAGCTAAATTAAGAGCATAGGGGCTCGAGTTTTCCATAGAAGCATCGGTGGTGTAACTCAGCATAAGATCGAGTTGCAAGAGATCATTATCGGTGAAGATGGTGAAGTTTCATGTTGAATGAGAAAGGCTGAGTTGATCAGAAAATGGGAAATGCTTGAGCCGTGTGACGAGTTTAATGAGCACACTCGAGTTTGGGAGGATCTGGTCGATATCTTAAGAATCGGGGGAGCCTGGATCTAGACTGAAGGATCATTCATGTATTGATGTTTCTATCAGCTAAACAGTGAAGAAAAGGATCCCAAGCATTAGCAAGTTACTCCTCGGAGATAAAAATGGTCTCGGTCTTTGAATGTTCACACAATTCGTTTTAGGTATCCCATACGTTGAGAGTTCAGCGTTAGTGGAAGATGTGACTTTGCAGGAAATCACTCAATCAACCGATACATCGTTGGAGGGGGCGAGTAAGTTAGTCGATATCACGAATGGCAGAAGAATGTACAGGCGGCTTGGATATCATGAGTATGCTCAAAAATACTAAAGCTTTGCCACGAATGGGGATCAGGCGAACTTGAAAGGCCGAGTTGATCGGTATGAGTAAGTCGTAGCAGTCTCGTTTCGTATTTTGGAACTTACACTCTTTGAAGTTCAAAAAAATGGGCGATGGGTTGAAATTTTTTTGAAGTAGAGCCTGAAGCCTGAAACTCCGAAAATTTGGAGTTTCGGGATTCAGAAGTGCTAAGGCGGTTGGAGCTCAGAAAGTGAGGAGGTTTAGTTTCCGGAGCTGAAAGGGTGAGCTTGGTCGAAGTCCGAAAGCAAGATGCGAGAATTCTGAGGTAGGAATAGCTCGATTAAACACATCTTGCAACGACATATATCATTGTGAGTTAAGTTACTCACGTTCGTTCGACATCGCAAAGGTAAAGATGATCCATTCGCGTGGCAAGTCAACACATGGAGCTGTGGAGAAATTTGTCGTCGATTTCAAGGAGAATCCATGGTAGCATTTAAAAGTAGGTTGAGTTTGCTGAGTTTTTCAAAATGTTGTGTGGTGGACTCAGTCAATTGGTTTGTGATGGCGGTAGAGGAAACTCAGACCTATTGATCAATGCAAAATTGGGTAGGGTTTTCCACAAATGTCCCTCTAATTATGGAGACATACAGTCAACCGAAAGATACATCATGCATAGGGTGTTGAGCTCGAAGCAGAATCCAATTCGGAGCCATGGTTTTCAGTAGAGCATTCAAGAGGGTCGATGAGCTATCGGTTGAGTAAAGAAACGTCAACACAAGATAAGACAATTCATCACCGACAACGAAGAAGTGTGAAGCCTGGTCAGCATGCGTTAGGAGAGACAAGGAAAATTAAAGCATGGTAGGGTAAACCACATGAATCGGTCGGTGTATCAAGGGATCCACTAACTACAGAACGATAAAATTGCCGAGGAGCTCGCCATTCAACTTGGTAAGCTGGATGGCGAGTCATTCACCAAAACAATTCATTGATTTCCTCAAATGTAAAATCCAATGCTGCGGAGTATAAGGAACTCAGAAAAATATTTAAATATTATTTTAATAAAATGGGGATAAATTCAAATTGAAATTTGTGAAGTCATTATCAGTTGAGGAGTTGATTGAGCGCAATCACCTGGAGACCCTAAAAAAGTGCCTTCTGCTCATGAAGATATAATTTTCGACTCGATTGTCCATTTTTACAAAATTATAGTCGTTGGAATCAAGAGAAAGAGAATTGCGCTCACGGAATCATGAGAAGATGAATTTATGGAATTTTTTCATTCCAAATTAAGGTTTATTTGTTGCTTGAGTGGTGCCATGAAAGGTGGAGGTGTAATAAATGGGCAAAGATGGCCAACAACAGTGATTAATGGTTTCCTACATTCGGCCTAGATTTTAGGGTTTCTTCCTTATTTCTCTCAACAACTTAGAATTTTCTATAAATGTAAATGGGGTCCTTATTCCAAAGAAGTTAGTCATTTTTCCAAGCTTCCCCTCTCTTCACAAGCTGAGTTATTGTGAATTTGTAGGCTCTCAATCCTTTCTTCTCAAAATTGTAATGGCAACCTATGCCTTTTCCCCATTGTAATGATGCATTGTGTAAGTTCTTGAAGTAATGAGAATTATGTTTTGTGATCAATTGTATGTCCTTACATGATTTTGTTGCTTCTATTTTCCTCTCTCATGTCTACTGAGAGAAGGTGTGCAACAAGGGTTTCTTTGCAAGTTTTAGAGATTGTTGTGCTTATCAAGGAGTGAAGTATTGTATGAAAATTGGGTTTGTAATGCATGTTCATTCTTCCTCATGATCATCTCTCTTCATTGGCAAGCCATAATTTTTTCTATAAAAACCCTTTCTTGGTGCATCACCACTTCTAATTTATGGTTTTATTTCTTGCAAATATCTCTCCCTGATCCTTTGAAGTGTTAGCATAGGTCTAGTTAGCCATTTTTATTGCATTAGGAGTAGTGTAGTACCTAGTTTAGGAAGAGGAAGATGACCTTCTCCAGGAGGTTCACCAAGAGCCCAAGTCCCATAGTTTGAGAGGTGATCCTATGTTACACAATAACACGCATTTTGTGTTCACATTCACGTCATTTGGGGGTGTAGTGATTTGGCAATAAGAATGTACACATGAGAACAAATTATTACGGGTGTTATTCAAGTATGGAAAGGAGATGATAGAAAGGAGATTACTTCTAAAGAAGACCATAGCTAGAAAACATGTATGAACAGTATAATGTGAGGTAAGTTGTGGTTGTGGAAACTACTATATATGGGAAGGTGTAATGGAAAGGTAATTCGGTGCGCATGGACATGCACAAAAGGAGGTCTACAACTAGAAGGTAGGAAGGGGCATTAGAATTTTATAGTTGGGGTGCGTAAGGTGTCTTGCACGGAAATTGGGAAAATGGTCAATTAATGAGATGATTGATGGTAGGTGAAGGATTAATAAATGCAATAATGTTTCAAAAATCTATATAAGAACATGATGCGGGTTCATTTTTACCTTTGTGATCACAAGTATTGAGAGTGAGCTAAGTGCGCAACCCTGAGCAAGTGAAACGTATTGAGGTGCAAAAGCGCTACGAAACTAGACATGGAGAGCATATTTATGCATGAAAGTAGCTTGCATCCCCATTGGTGAAGGGTTTGAGTGAAGTAGAAGCATGGAGAAAGAGCTAGGGCATGCGGTTTTGAGCTAGGCCACACGTTTTTAGCTAGGGCATGAAAGCTTACTCAATAGAAGAGAAAAGGTGAGATTGTAATCATGGCTGCGAGAAAGCACCTAAATCGGGTATGAAGGGGAAGAAAAAGGTGGAAGTCGAGGTCAAAGTTTCTCCCGAGAGCAATTTTTCAGAGATGTAGTATTCAGAAGGAGTGATAGTAAGACGGGATTGGGATTCCCACATATGTAGATGTAAATTAAGTGATTACAACCACCGCACCACTGACAACAAGGGAGAGTTGGATTATCGATGAATAAGAAGACTAACAATCATGCGGTGGATGACATGCTAGTGTATGATGATGTTGGGGAGAATTTTCTCAAAAAGGTAGGGGTTTATTAGATGTATGGACTCCCATATTTTGAAAAAACAGAAGATTTATACCAATGTCTTATGAGCAGATTCCGTGATGAAGTCTTCTATTTTGCATGATGGAGGTAAGGATCATAGCTTCCTAATTGCTATATTATTGCAGGACTAAAGGGTGCATGAAAATATATTATTAGTTATTTAACCGATAAGGTAGAGTTTTTATAGCCACCAACAAAGAGTTAGGATACGCAAGGTTCCATGTGGAATGGACATATACAAATTAAGGAAGTATCATGTGGTGTAGGTAGTCACGCATCTACTCACAAAGTTGAATGATCAAGATAGGTGGTCAGAGGTAAATACCATGTGGCTACATATTCCGAAGAAAATATCACAAGGAGAGGTCTACAACTTAGTTGTCTACATAGCGAGAAATAATTACTAAGAAAGCATGCACAAGTGAGAAGATAAGTTTTAGCACTATCCTACTATCTATTGTGTTTGTAGAAATTGGAGTACCCGATGGGCAAAAGACCAAAATTTGGGAATACCCCCAGAGAAGAAGTTCCCTCACTCGAGAGATTTGAGAAGTACTTGTGTGAAGGAACAATGAGTGGCCCATTAATAAAAATGATAAAACTATGGTATGACCAACTACACGTGGCATTTGAGGAGGAATGGCTTATTCCAAAGGAGTTACCTCGTTAGTAGGTAAGGGAGTGCAATTTGGGTGTATCAACATTTTTGCGTGATGTGGTTTGTGATGAAGGATGGAACATGGAGTCCATGGTGTAAACTTCCATACGGCTTCACAACACGCTACTTTCAAGCCTCAATACATAGGTTTACCGATGTGTCAATTGAGCTTTAATGTGGACAAGGTAGATTGTGACTACCATACTCTCAGAAAAACTTATGTTTATCCAAATCATGCACTTCCTAAATTGAGAGGCTTATTTAAGATGTTATAAATATGGAAGCGATGAGTTTGGTTATTGGGGATAGTGGATCCGCGCTTGTTTATTTCCATCTTAATCCTAGGTTGGAAAATAAAAATTATGTGGAGAATGAATTTATGCTCCTAGGGCCACCTAAGGGAAAACACATAGTTGAGAATGTGGAAGCTCCAAAGCCTACCTCGACCATAGAGATAGACAAAGAAGAAGAACACGAGGATAGTGGAGGCTTGGACCATATAATATAGATGTATCCCATAGACAAAGTGGAAGATGAGAGTGCGAGATACTCCACTACAAAGTGCGATAGGAAGAGGAAGACTTGGATGTAGATGCGGTTGAGGAGGAGTACTAGTTTAAGAAGGTGTTCAGAAGAACTATCACCCCAGGTGTTGGAATAACTCAACATTTATGGAGGTCACCTCGAATCGCCCTCGTAAAGAAGAACCCGAGAGAAAGAAAAGAAGAAAGTTGAATTTTAACGTGGAGGTGGAGTCCGAAGAGAGTGCACATGGAATCCTAGTTCAACCTAAGGATGTGGAGGAGCCCTGTCAGGATGCAGAAATGAGAGATGATGAAGAAGGGGTGAAAGAAGCGGATGTAGTGCATGAGTAAACCAACATGCCCATTTTGATTTAGGTAGGAAAAGGGTCAACTCCAAACCTTGGCGCAAGGTTCCTAAGGGAAAAGTAAAAAAATAAGTGAAGGATTTCTCCCTATTACTGTGCCTAAGTATGGGTTATGTTGAGGAAACAAGAAAAATCATTCGTGCCTAGTTTCAAAGAACTCGTGGAACTTAAGTTGTTATATGGGTTGGAGATGATAGATCCCGATATGGACACTATGCATGCAAGGAAGAAAATATCTTGGTACATGTAGAATCACATGGCCGAGCCATATTTTGACGTCTACGAGGAGTCTTGTGTCTCGTGAAGAGTGAAGAAGGAACCTCAGAGAAGGCACATGACAATAAATCCTACTCTCATGTCTTATGAGTAGGTTAGCAATGCCTTGGTCAAGGTATCTGTTGAGGTGGTGTGGAGAAATATTGATAAGGCCGCCACCATTTGAGCACTGATGGAGGATAACAAAGATAAAACTAGAGATAGAGCACTTAAAGGCAGAGAAGGAATGAGAACAATCAAAGAATGATGCTTTCATTGAAGCATGGCGAAGAAATCGGTTCTTACATTCTAAAACTAAGGCCACATCTAGAACCTAAGGTACTTGAAAATTTCTCTTCTAATATGCATTATGTGTGCACTTTGGTTGATTTGGTGTTAGAAGAAGAACCAATTTGAATTCCCATACAAAAATATGATGAACAAGAAGCGGAGAGAGTAAGGGCCTAAATGATTAGAAAAATTTCAACTTACGAGTGGAATTGCTCCAAACTTTAAAGGATGAGCTACGTAAACAAGACTAGGATCTCAATTTTGTGTGCGGCACCAAAGGTAGCAATATGGACAAAAACTCTGGTTGAAGTTAATGAAGTTCTAGTAGAATGAATCATGAGACATTAGGGCATGCGTAAAGAGTAGCACTGGTGAAACAAAATAGCGATGCCCTCGCAATAGCCCAAGATCAATATAAGGAGAGGATAGATGAGATTGGGAAGCTCATAAAGCACACCAGAAGATGGATCTCTTAGCGAGTAATGAGGTTTGTTATGCCTAATGTTGTCCGGGTACTATAGAAAGATAGTGAAAAGATTACTTAGGATGAACTAGATGCCATAACCGTAGATATTCCTGAGAAAAAAAGGACCATGTTAGATGAATGGTGACATTGGAGGTTGAGATCAAGAATGAATATCTATAGCTAATCCTAATAGTTGAAGAAGAGGGAGTTACATGGAATAAAGATTCATTCTTTTATATAGTTATTCTTTAATTCTTTCAATTCTTATTGTTTATTGTTGAGAACATCGGAACGAACTCCCATCTGCCAGGGGTAAGCACAATTCTATGTCCCACCTTGTGTCCCAAAAACATAAGAGGTTTGGCGGGATGAGAAATTAGGGGTGTTCACGTGAACACCCATTTTGCATGAACCCTTATCTCGAATTGCCACATTGGCCAAAAATAGTGGTTCACACGAACACCCCTTCACACGAACCCTTTGGGTTCAAATAATTTTGGTGGCACAAAGTTATATATAGATATTTATATAGTTATGGGCAGTGGATTTAGGGTTTAGGGGATTCGCTCAAAGGGGGTTCATGCAAACCCTCTTTGGGCAAACCCCCTTCACGTGAACCCCCTATGTGGCACCTATGTGGCACATTTTGGCACCAAATCCATTTGGAGGATGATTTTATGCCAAAATGTGTCACATAGGTGCCATGTAATTAGGGTTAACAAATTAGTAAAATTACAAAAATTTAAAAAATATATAGAATTTTATTAGCTTTAGAAAAATATAATTTTCATTTTTAAAAATCTATATTACTATTTATTTTTATTTTTTGCTAACATATGGTATTTTAGGACAATCAATCGTACACAATCAACCCAATTTGAAAAATAGCAAAATATATCAAAAAAATTGAAAAAAATAAACTTACTATTTGTTGAAGTCTTCTTCTTACCTATGAAAAAAAAATTCAATTTGATATAAATCTTAAAATTTATTGGCATAGACATATGTACACCATTTATTTGAAAATATTTTTACTAAATAATTAATTTAAAAAAATATAAGTCAAAAAAATATGAAAATTTGACAGGACCTCAAAATTCAAATCTTGAACATATATCTAAAATTTCATGGTGAAAAAATAACTTTTCATTAAAAAACCACTAGGGGACAGTCATTCCTCTTTTATAACATAAGAAACAACATATGAATAAAATTAAGAAAAAACTATTTTTTCCATTTTTAAAATATATATATATATATATATATATATATATATACATACATGTATTCTACACTCTAAACACAAAATTTTGTTAGTTTGTGGAATTTCATGAATGTGTACGGTTTTGTGGCTATTACCTTTAGAAAATCAATGAAACTGAAAATTCATATTTATAAAGGTACATAACATACCAAAAAGTGGGACATTTTATTGTGCTTTTATGTTTTACCCGGGATGGCAATTTACTTTAGTGTGGGGTAATGTTGAGTAGACATAATATTGTTCTGGAGAGTAGACAAAAAAATTCATGCGGGAGCTTGTTTGGGTTTTTGAAGTTAAAAATAGAGGAAGGAAACATGTAAAAGAGTGTCATTTCAAGACTTAGGCGTTTTTAGGGTAAGGTCTATTTTTTTAAATAGCATGTTGGTACATTGAGATGACAAAAATTGTTCTTATACATGAAATGGTATTTTGGGAATGAGCTCCAAATAATCGACATGCATGTGTTTAAGAAATGGACAGGATTTTTCTTAGAGTAAACTCCATATGACATCCAATTATTAGCATAAAATGTATGTAGGCTTTTTATAAAGGCACATGGCTATTATTGGAATGCGACCTATTTTGAGAAGTGCATGAACAAAAATGAAGGTAAGTCCCCACCAAATATAGATATGTATCAAAAACTTGTGTAGTTTAGGGAGACGAGACTAAATTATTATAGAGTTATATTGTTGGATCTAATGCGCATGACTTATGGATATACCTTATAATGCAATAAGATTCTATTTTTTTAAATAGTGTTTAATACGATGGAGTATATCGCTAGAATAATGGTGTTAAACATAGTTGAATTTGGTTCTTGTATGGTTAATCTTATTATGGTTAATGTTTAATTCATGATTCTTTAAGATCTAGATCTCTGGATTATGCAATATGGAATGTTTAATTTAATCGTGGATCCGAATATGATTTATCATCATCACACTAACATCAGGCATAAGAAACTATAAAGAGGATTGGTACCTTTACACACTTTGGGTGAGTGTTCGAGCTCGGGATGTGCAAGAAAATGTTTGTGGAGCCTATTTTCATGTTAAGTGTGGTACACCTTCTATGTGTTACACTCGGGTATTTTTACGGTGGTCCCGCTCACAGGTGAGTGGGTCTCATGGGGGTTCGGGGCGAAGCCTGAAGCAAATTTTCATGGGTGGTTTATTAACCCATGGGTAATAGTAGCAAGTTATGGGCTGTTTTAGGCCCATGGTTTTTCAATGTACCCATTGTTTTGTAAAACCGCCCTCAATTTCTACCCATAGGTTTATGGGAGCGGTTTTTTTTTCCCATTGTTTTAATACCCACTCGGTTTTTGCCCATGGTTTTGATACCCAGGTCCTTTTTGTATCAAGATGCAATTCATGCGATTTAATCTATTTATATGGTCTTATGCATATGATAGATGTACAAGTAAAAGTATTGCAGATGTGTTTTGAATTCGGGTGTGAATTATGTAGAGTTTGTTGAAAATAGCTCCAAATGGATCAAAGAAAGGGGTATTGTATTTGAGAGAGTGGAGGCTTGAAATCAAAATCGAAAGCAAGTGATTCTGGGGGTGGATGAAGAGACAAATTGGGTGAACCACGTTAAATCTTATCTCTCTCCGTGTTGTGTTATTTATTCTGCACTTTTATTTGAGAAGTAATATTTTCTACATATTAATTTCTATCTCTCGATTCTCCAAGGGATTATTCTGCATATTTTATCCCTTATTTCCTAACTAAGATGGGTGATGTGTGAGCGCACTTGGGTCTTAACACAAGAGATTCTGGTCGCATGGGGACTAATGTTTATAAAGCATGGGCATAATTATTAAAGGTCCCAAACTAAGGTGGATGGTTATTCGAATTTATTGTGTTTAAAATTTATTTTTTAGGGCATATTTTTAATCCACCCCCTTCGTATCCTGTATAGAGTGAATAATAAAGGGGTATTTATGCCCATGATCAATGAGAAAGTCAACCACTAAGTTTAGAGGAAAGGTTATTTTATTGACTTTTAATTATTTGGGAAGTTAAGTGGTACTTCTAAATTTGAATGGAAATTTTGGAGGTAGAGATTTGGGAAATTCAGATCGCCTTCCATGCATTAATTTCTCAGAAAAAAATTATCCCCACGATCCGGTGAAGTGTATGAGGTAGTTTGACGAAAAAAAAGGGTGAGATTATTTTGGTTATTATTGTTTTTTTTTTTGTTTGGAGGAGGTTTTGTTTAAGCTCTACATGAATTGCATCCATACATATTTGTGTTCTCTCTATTTTTTTTATGAATAGTTACATGCTTTTAATTGGCAACCGAATGTTGAGATATTTGTGGAAAATATTAATGTGGGATGTCGATAAAAGGATGGAAATCTTCTAATGGATTCTGAAGTTATGTTTTGGAATCAAAATTGGGTCAAGATAAATATGGAAAGTTGGAGAAAAGGAGAATAAGGATTTGGGATTCAGTTTCATGTATGAATCATTCCCTCTCCTCCTTAAAATCTTGTTCCATTTACTATTTTTTAAAGAAAATCTATACATAATTTTCATTGATTTCATTAAACTAGTTTTTCTACTATTAATTTCATGACGTGTTGTATTGTGTTTTAATATTGGAATCATGGGGTATGATTGTGTTTTCAAGTTACAATATTGTATGCATCTATTGTGATGATATTTATGGATGAACTTTTATATACATATATATATATATATATATATATATATATATATAATTTGGGTTATGTGGCTTCTATTATTTTGAATACTCATTTTGTATTTGGTTTTCTATGCATACATATTTACGATCATCCATTCGAGAAGTATCATTTATTCAGACTATTTACAAAAATATATTTTGACATACCAATAAATGGTACATTTGATGCTAAAGTAAGAATATAATGGGTATCTTACCTGATTTTTTTCCTTCGTTGTATCCTCTGGTTTCATTTTCTTGACCTATTGATTGATTCTCATTTTGGGATTTTTCTAGCATTTTATTTCAAAAATCCATAAGGGTTTTATGAGATAAGGTCATTTAAATACGACCGGATTCATAAAATGTCTCGAAGTAAATAATGGCTTCTATTATATATGTTTTTTTATCCCTAACTTTTGATAGTGTTATACCGATAGTGAAGACTTTGGAATGCCTTGTAAGGTCATAAATGTTTTAATATTGTTGCATAGATTATTATCAGAGTTATTATATGATGTAATGAATAATTTTATGGTATTCATTGGGAAACCACCTTTGATATCAAATCGATATCATCATACATAGTTATGGGACGTAGTTTAATAAGAGTGTCCACGGTGGTTCGCGGGATTTTGATTTTTTAAGGTAAATAATGATTTACCTCAACCTACTCATAGGAAAATTGTTATGATTTTTGTCTTGGGTATCCCATCCTTCATTTGTTGGTATGAATCCTCACCTATATGGATGACCTTTATATATATTATTATCTTAAAAGGAAGGATCATCTTAGAGATTTAGGCATGAATGTTTCTACCTTCTTAAGTTGGTTTCATCTCGTGAATTGAGGAAAGATTATGGTGTTCGTGTGACTATGGCTGGCCATTAGTTTTGATTTTCATGTAATTGATTTAGTCTTTGAAAAGTTAATGTCAATCCTTTTGGGACATTTAGGCAATCTTAGGAATGTTTATTGGTCAATGTACCCTACCTTAATCTCAAATAACTAAGAATATTCTTTATTAGAATAATTTAATGTTATAAGTTATTATCGATTTAATTTCTTTTCGATGGTCAATATTGTGTGAATGGGTCACTTTTGTGTAATGATATGGAATCATTGACTTAGTTGTAGTTGAATTAGAATTCTGATCTGATTCTCCCCCACACACACACATTATATAGTTCTATAAGTTAGATTGGGATATGATTAAGGATTATATAGTTTTGCAGAAATTTTACTTTGTCCTTAGATAGAAGAATATCAATTACTTGAGGCTATCTTATATAAGTTATGTCTTTTTTACATATTCTCAATACAACACACACACACATTTATACATATACTTAAATGGATATATAGTTTACATATATACATATATATTGAATATATATACAAGTAAGTTTTTAAAATAATATAATACCAATTCAAATGTTGAATTATAATGCTATGTTATGAATGCATGATATTATTAGCAAGTTGTTATGAGTTTTTCCCTTATGAAATTTTTTGGAATGCATTGAGATTTAAAGACTATGATCGGCTTTTTTAAATGATACAAAATAAATTCATGTTATTGATCTTGTTTGTTATTATGTTGTTTTTATGGAGATGTTCAAATATTGATTTCTTGGGATATGATAACATAATTATATGGGTTGATGGAGATTTCTACATATCGGCATCTCCATTTCTCACCTATACATTATAATTCATATCCCATAGATGCAACACTATCAATAACTAAGGGGATTGCCAACATTGGAATCTCCATCAAAACATAGTATATTATATTATCATATCCTAGGAAGGTACATAAGTAATAATTAAACACATAAATTGTTAAGAGGGATAAAGGACTTTTCATGCACATTCAATCAAATTAACCCCATCAAAAATTAATCAATGGCTGAATTTTAGTCTTCACTAGTAATGTTATGGAAGGATATTGTTTTGATTTCCAAAAAATTTATTTGGATTAAATTTTACCACGGGGGGTTCATTAGCTAGGCAATATCCTAGCACGTGGGTTCATATTGAGGTAATTAAAATTAATAAAATTAAATTCAATATACCGGTAGACATGAGGGGGTGAAAGGGTTTAATTTATTAATATTTTGAATCAGGTATTGGGGGTAGGTTAGAGAGGTGGGCCAAAGGAAAGGGAGGTTTAATTTTAATATAAAACTAAAACATTTGAACCCTAGTTTTTAAAAGTAAATACCTTAAAATTACAAAATGAGTGTGTTCATAAAGTTAAATTATAATCTCTTTTTGAATAAAAAATCAATTAAGAGATTCTTAACCAAGAAATAATAAGATGGTAGAAAACTAGGATTGAGTATGCTTTTCAACACAAGTGATATTATTTCACCATCTTAATTATTTGAAGAACTATTGATAAATGATTAAAGCTTAACATTTATAAGGTGATTTGTAATAGGTATTCAATGGCTTCAAACTATCTTTGAAAGGAAATGCATATTAAAAAAATTGAGTGAGAAATATGATATATTTTTGTTTAATATATTAGGGTAGAAATAAAAAGGGGTAAATAAAATTGTAATTGAAAAATGGGTAAGTAAGGTACATGGAAAAAATAGGGGTATTTTCATTCTAATAATATAACAGGAGGGGGTATTATCAATTGAATATTTAGAGGTAAAAACTAGAATTAAGGGTATTCTTTAATACCCTTTGAACGCACGTGATATACCATAATTTTACTAAGTGAACCCCGTGAATTTTACATTGTATTTATTTTTGTTATTATAAACTAGAGAAATATCGTTGTTATGTTTGATTAATAAAAAGGGCTAAATTAGCCTAATCTGATTTGTAACTATGTTGAGAAGGAATAAATCAACCGCACTTATTATTTAATGATGTACCGTTATGGAAAAAATTTATGGAAAAACATTACTTTGTTAATAGATGTAATATTATAGAATCAATGATGATTTAAATGACATAAGGCTGAGAGATAAAATATAACATATTAAATATTAAAATATAGCATTAGATCTATTAAGTGATATCCTTGGCATGATACATTACTAGTGTAAATAGACAAAATTAGGATTGTGGGATTAATGCGCTTTAACTAATTGAAATTTACAACCGGGATGTAAAAAGAATGTAAGAGTATAACTTAAATCTACATTTGCAACTTACATGAATATAAAATGTTTAACTATACATTAAAGCTATATGAACACTTATTAATCACATGTGTAATGATTATTCGTAAAGAAAGGAAACCTATTATCACATTAATGTGAAAGGGATCATCATGAAAAATGATAATTGATCATGTAACTCGACCATTACTCGATAACGAGTAATAAATTAAGTGCACTTAAGGAAACAACTATTAATGACGTACTTAGTGTCAGATAGATAAGATAAGATCTATCTATAGACCTAGATCTCTAGGATTCCATAATTAGTTATATGATATGAACAAGATGTTGTCTTTTAAGAGAAAAGACATGAAATCACATGGATTAAGTATCATTTGTCATATTTACAAAGCACAACGGTATGGAATGAGGTACATAGGTACTTTTAGATCACTGGGATAGGGTACAAATATATTTATTTGTCTTAATAAAATAAATGAACCTAGTAAATAGGAATGGACATTAATGATTTCTTCAATTAAGTTACCTATGAAGATAATAAATTAAGGAATGAAAAATAACCCATACAATTGAATTAGGTGAAGGAAAATTCCTAATCACAAATGTGTCATCCATGTAATCGGGCATGGAAAATATGTATCTCAGAACTTTTATAAAATCAAGTGTAATATGTTGATTATGTTGTTCTTCATTCATCTATATATAATGTGGAGGATATTAGAGGGGTTCAATTTACTAAGTTCCAAGTGCACTTAGAAAACATTACTCGATTGTCAAGGATTGAAAAGGAAACCAATAATATACCTTGTATACACACTCGTAAAGAGTAATCTATGAGGGATCAGTTACTAACTGACTCATGTACATCTTGCACATGGTTTATTATTGTTATCGGATGGATTCAATTTAATATTTATGCTGGATTTAAATGTTGGGTATTTAAATAAGTGAAGCATGAAGTTAATGAACGAAATAAAAAAAAAAAAAAATCCTAGTTGAGAAGCGTAATAAAGAGGTGTTACAAAAGTGGCTCATATTACTCCTTTCAAATAAAGTCCCAATCATGGGAATATGAAGGATGCACATGTGGCTCTCACCAATTTTTGGGTGAAAAAGTTGAGATATATTGTGCAAAAGTTAGGAGATCTAAAAGCTAACATATTTTACCAAGATAGTGGGAATAGAAATTATTTCATAAAATTTGAAAAGAAGGATAAAATTCCTATCTTGATAGCAATCATTCCTTTCTAATGGGGTATTCATTATGAAGGAGAGTGGATAATTCTTGAATTGCAAGAGGACAACCCTGAATTTCTAGACGATGCAAGCAACGAGGAAGATAAAATGGTTCGGATGAGTATCAAATGGAAAATTAGCCAATGCATTTTGTTCACAAAGAAGCGGTGTTCTCATTCCCATTCAAAGATGAATATTCTCTTGATCATGTCAT
Organism: Taxus wallichiana var. yunnanensis; assembly: GCA_018340775.1. Classification (NCBI taxonomy): domain Eukaryota; kingdom Viridiplantae; phylum Streptophyta; class Pinopsida; order Cupressales; family Taxaceae; genus Taxus; species Taxus wallichiana. Next base: position 125,025,519 of record CM031237.1, read on the forward strand.
TCATGAAGAAGAGAATCCAAATTGTAATGAGCCCTTGAAATATTTGAAAGAGGAATCATGCGTAAAGAAATGATATATGTAGAAGGAACAAGAGATCTTCTAATCGGTCACCATAAAATCTTAATGCAAGCCATGGAATTACAAGACATGTATGAATCTAATTCTAACTTCTTAGTTGATTCCAAAAATTGTCATGATGAAACAAATCAAGATGAAAAATCAGATATCTCTCATGAAACAATGATTGATGGATGTAATGATGAAAGTGAAGTTTTCTATTTTCCATTTGAAGAGGAAGATTCCCTCTATGATTAAAAAATATGAAACAAAATAATTTTTTTCATTTGAAGATGAGGCCTCCCATAATGAAGAAGAAATGAAATGCAATGAAATTTGGGCTAATGAATCAATATCTCCAAATTGTTTCCTTGAATTTCAAGATGAAGATTCTCCGAATGAATATGAAGATGAGATTATGGCAGTTTTGAAGAAATATTGTGTGCATGAAATTATGAAGATGGAATAAGGTATATAATTTCCCAAGCTAATTCGTGACATCTTTTCTTATGTTAAGGCCATGCAAGATAGGTATGAGGCTATGTTTGATTCTTCATTGATGCCCAAATATCTCATAATGAAATATAACAAAAATAATAATTCAAGTCCACTCATGAAAAAAATTTCAATAAGCATGAACATGGAAAATAGATACACTTAGAATATTCAGTAAATACAACCAAAAATCATCCTTGGGAAAATGGTGAAATTCAAAGTAAGAAATCAGCAATGTGAGTGAACATAGAAGATAATTTGTAATCTAAATTTGATGGAATTTGTGAGAAAAATTGTGAGCATAAAAGGGTTCATATAAAATCATTCCTCCGAAAAATAAAAAGAACTCATTAAATAAACTTTACTTCATAAGAAGTTTAGGAAAGGAGGCTACTTCCTTGAACCATTCAATGGCTTCGTAGAATATGATAGCTTCAATGTTACCCATTCAAGGGTAACTTCCAAGATAAAAGTGCTTCATTGAAAGCGGGTTGTCCCCCGCATGTACCATAGCTGAATATGGGTTTTATTATTTTCCTTTTTTTCATGTTTTGTTTTATTCATGTGTCATGTTCAATAAATAGGTTTTGTTGTATCCATCCTTGTTATGCAATGACTCTATAACCCAATGGATAAGGCACTAGTCCTCTTAGTGTCTTGAGATTATGTGGTTCCTACTTACTTCATTCTCACTTTATTAAAACAAAAAAATGTCGCTAAGTTAGATCTAAATATTTTCATGCTGAATTTCTAGCATTAATTTCTTTTCCTTGAGAACTAAGCCCACACTAAAAAATCCTTTAACGAGGTAATATAAACCTTCCTTCAACCAATTTCTAAGCGTGTAAACCCCATCATTGCAAGAGGGATGTGTGAACTAGAATTTTAAAGTGTTTTGATGTGTAGGTAAATTGGTGGGAAGAAATTCATGGATTCATTTTGATCCACTTTGAAGGAATTTCTTCCGAGGCTCAAAAGGCCTATTTTTCAGTGGTTTTCACCTTCCAAACACCCTCCAAAGATGAACCAAGAAGAGATGAATAATATGGGAAGTTTTTTTAGAGATATGATATAATTAGAGGACTTTAAGGGAATTTCTGCTAGAGTAAATAGGTTTAGGATCAAGATATGTAACATTAGGCTATTTATGGCGAGGTGCGGTAGAAATGAAAGTACTAAAAATATAGTGAGCTTGTTCTTAATGGTTCGGGAGACTTCAGAATTTTTTGAAGTTAGAAAATGCTCATCGGAAACCTAATAATGCCTAATTCACATTGTAAAAGGTTTCAAGATATTCTACTAATAATATTTTTGAGATATTGGCTAAAATGTCTAGATTAAGTTCCCAATCCACATGAACATTCAAACGAGAATTATAGGAGTTTTGTGGAGTTTTATGCCCGATTCGAATCCCAATGTGACGTATTCAAATCCATCTTCACTTAACATGTTTTTGTAAGAGTCCCTTTCACTTTGGTGCACACGATTAATTAGAATAAAAGGTGGTTAATTTTAAAATGCATGCATAATTGGCTCTTAAAACTTGTGTGACATATCTCAAAAGACCTTTTGGATTCAAAATGATATAATTTTTCCTAGGTAACTATAAGGAAATATTTTAAGGTAAGGAATCACCTCTAATGTCTATTTTTGTCAATTGTTGCTAAAGGTTGGGTTTTCAAATGTGTCCATGACGCATTTTCACACCTTAGATGTACTTTTTCACCTTTCACTTGGTACAAATGTGCATATGGTGCAAAAAAATTTGCCATACTAAGGTGACAAGAGATGGTAAGAAGGTTTTCGTCACTTAAGAGGTTCGTTGGGTGGTTACGTACATTTTATGCACTCACAATCTATTTTGGCCCCTCCCTATGATCAACATAGCCTATGGTGCACCTGGAAGGCCCCGATGCACCTTTTAACCTAGTAAAAAAAAAAATTATGAGGTGAAAAAAATTACGCCACCAAATGGGAATAGATTTTAATTTAAGTGACAACATTTCATGCTAGGTAAGTTTTTACACTCACACCTCAAAAGGCCCCTCTCCATGACATAACTCACGCATACCAAATTTTTAACACTTTATTCACTGTGAATCTAGTTCAAAAGTTCATCGGTGTAAAAAATGTGCCACCTTGGAAGTTCACCGTCTTTCGTCACTTACCAAGTCAACTTGATTCCTAGGTGTTGTTTTCCACTCATTCCACTCATCAAAGTTGTCCCCTCCTCATATTAGTGCATGGCTCATTTCCTCCATTATATTGCACATTTTTACCTCATGGACCCTTTCTAAATGTGGTAAGGGATATGAGAGTATATAGAACCATTTAGTATCTCCTAACTCACCCTCAACTCGAATTAAGAAGCAAGTTTAAAAGGTGGGTAAGGAGGTGATTTTCCTAACCTCAATTAAGTTTCAAATAGCTAAAGAACACTTATGAAAACTTGGAGCCTATTTTTAACATCTATTTTCCATCCATTTCTATTATAACCTTTTCATGACAAGATTGCTCCTAGGAAATCCCATGCTCAAAAGCACCCTTGTGTGTATATCTCACAAACCCCTACTCTAATATTCACGAGATTTAAACTCAAGCTTCCATACATAAATGCCTTTAGAATTAGTGTTTACATGACCTAATTGGTTCCTCAACCATTTTTTCCATCGTCTTAAAATTTCATCCATGGAACACTTTGTAGTATGATATCTACAATTACAACAAGCAAAATGAGCTAAAAATCACAGCATGATATCGTAAAAAATAACTTTCCAATAAGCACATTTTTGCATGTTATGTTTTGGATATTGTTTTCATATGTGGAAGTGTCAAGAATGTACACTATAAGTAATGTAAATTTTTGAACTCAAAAGCGTGTCTCATATCTCAAGAAGCGTGCTCTTCTTATATGTAAGTGCGAGGATTTCGAACAATAGATTTATGGGCAAGCTTTTTTCCCATGGTTTTGATAACTACATTATAGTAAAATTTCTTAAGAATTTTCCTATTAATGTGCTTTTGGTGCATATGGTAGGGTATTAAAAATTTATATGTGTGTGAGTTCAAGTGTGAATTCAGAGAGTTTGTTGAGCATATCTCCAAAGCAGATCTAGGTATCAGACGAGAGAAAGAGGTGGCTTGTAATAAAAATCTGAGCAAGTGATTCTTAGAGAACGTAGCCCAAATTGGATGAACCATGTTAAATATTGTTTCGTTTTTGTGTTTTTTTTTGGCACATTTATTTCATATCTATAATATATTTTGCATATTAATTTCTACTATGGCGATTCAGTGGGATTCTTTTTACATGTTTTATCCTTTATTTCTAGCAATCGATATCAAGATCCTGGTTTGATTTGCTAAAGTGTTAAATCGTAGGGAAATTTTTATCTTAAGCGGGAGCTATGGTTGATGATGGAAGATAAAAGGTTGATAAATTTAATGGGCATAATTTTAGCCTTTGGAAGATGCAGATGGAAGATTACCTTTATCGAAGGATCTTTATATTATGTGGTTCCGATAAAGGAAACAAACCTCCGTAATGACACATTCAAAATGGGATTTGCTAGATAGGAAGGCACTTGGGAAAATCCAACTATGTTTTCATATTCATTATTATTTAATATTTCAAAGGAAAAGACTACAAAATAAATTATGGATACATTAGGGAAGTTATATGAAAACATCTCTACCTCTAACAATATTTTTTAATGAAAATTTGTTTAAAATGAATATGTCTAAAAATAGTTTAGTAGTTGAGATCATTTGAATGATTTCAATATGGTTCTGAATATGTTAGCTTCAAGTTACAATAGAATTTTATGAAGAAGTTAGAGATTTATTAATTTTTGCTCCTTAACCGAGAGTTGGAATAGACTAGTAATGGAAGTAAGAAACTCGCTTCAGATAACTTAACTTTTAAGTTTTGGATGTTATAGGGGTGATTATAAGAGAGGAAATACAAATAAAAGCTACATGGAATCTTAAACTTTAGGTAATTCTTCGAAGGTGGAAACTAGAGGGAGACGAGAAGAAGCGAGGAATCCATGGAAAATAAAAATATCAAGCAAGGTCAAAATCCAAAAACAAGATGGTATGCTGGCTCACTATGGAAAGTCTTTGGCATGCCAAGAAGAACTGCATTGAGATTTTTGGGATAAGAAGAAACAACATGAAGAAAACAAGGAGGTGAATGTGGCAATAGGTAATGTATGTCAAGATGATTTGTTTCTTTCTTTGCATAATATTTCTAAATCTTGGGTTTTAGATTCAAGGGATTTTTTCCATGCTGCACCACATAGGATTTATTTTATTATGTTCAAGGGGGTTTTGGGCATGTTTTTCTTAGTGATGACGAGCGTTGCAACGTTTGGAAAAGGTTATGTTCATGTTAAGATTCAAAATTGGAATACATCTCTATTGAAGAATGTCAATCATGTGCCTACATTAAGATGAAACTTTGTATATGTGGGGTGGTTGGGAAATGATGGTCAGTATTGTTATATTTACAATGGACACTTCGAAGGTTACCAAGGGTGCTATTTTGGTGGAAAGAGGTAAGAATATTTGAACCTTGTATTTAAGAAATGGTAGTACTAATTTTGTAATCTTATGGCTTTAAATGCCGATACAAAAATTGGCACTATAGGCTCGGTCATATGAACCATAAGGGCATGCACATCATAAAGGAGAATTTTCCAAGATTCACAAAAATATGTTTGGATTTCTATGAGAATTGTGTAAATGGGAAACCTAAGTAAGTAAAGTTTCTTAAGGTTGGACCTACTAAGAAAGAGAGTAAGTTGGAGCTGGTAAATTTTGATGTGTACGGATTGGCTCTGTATCATCTTTTGGGGTTCAAATTATTATGTTAGTTTTAGTGATGATAAAATAAATAAAGTTTAGGTATATTGCATTATAAATAATTTTAATGTATTTGAACATTTTCTTGATTGGAAAGCCTTGATAGGGAATGAAATAAGTAATAATCTAAAATGTCTCATGTCGATAATGGATGGAAGTATTAAAGTAATGAGTTTGTTTATTATTGTTCTAAGAATGTAATTCAAATTAAAATATGGCTCCAAGAACTCCATGAAGAGAATGGGGTGTCGAAAGAATGAATAGGACAATAATGGAATGAGCTAGGAGCATGAGGTTATATGTGGGACTCGCCTCTTTATTTTTGGGTAAAAGCAAAGTGAGCATAGTTGTGTACTTTATAAACAGAGGACCCTCAAGTTCCTTAGATGGAGGCATACTTGAGGAGGCTTGGTCTAATAAAAAAATTATTACTCATTTCTTATATTCTTTAGATGTGATGTGTTTTTCATATTAACAAGGATTATAGGACCAAGATAGAGGATAAATTTGAAAATTCACTTTCATTGGTTATGGTGGTGATGGATTTGGATATAAATTTTGGAGTATTAAGGACAAGAAAATCATTTGATTTAGAGATGTGGTCTTTAATGAGAAAGTTATGTATATGCAACAATTACATGAAAATTGGGAATAATCTAGGAAAGAATCTATAGTGGTAGAGGATCTTCTGGATGGGAAAATGATACATGAATTACTTCAGAACCTACTCAACAAGAACCCAAAACTCCTATATTAAGGATCTCTTCTAGGGAATAAAGAGCACCTACATGTTTTTCTCCTTCTCTTTATTATTTATTACTCACTGACAATTGAGAGAAAGAGAGCTTTGATGAAACAATATAGTTATATGCTAGAAAAAGTGGGAAAAATCCATGAATGAGGAGCATTAGTATCTCATAGAGAACCAAACTCGAGATTTTGTGAAGTTACCTAAGGGAAAAATATCATTTCAAAACAAGGGGGTGTATATAGTTAGAGAGGAAGGAGGCAAGAAAATATACAAGTCGCGGTTGGTGGTCAAGGGGTTTACACAGAGAAAAGGTATATATTTTGATGATATTTTTTCTCTTGTAGTAAAAATGTCTTCTATTAAAAGTATTATTGGAACAGCGGTAGTAAAATACTTGCACTTAGAGAAGCTAGATGTAGAGATTGAATTCCTCTACAATGATTTGGAGTAGGATCTATATATGAAATAGCCATAGGGCTATGAGGTAAAAGTCGAAGAGGAGATGGTGTGTAAAATGAATAATATCTTGTATGGCTTGAAAAAATCTCCATGTCAATGGTATAATATATTTGATATCTTCATGATGTATCAAGGTTATATTAGATGCCATTATAACCATTACATATATAGAAATAAATTTGAGGATGGCATTTATATTATCATGTTTTTGTATGTGGGTGACATGTTGGTTGCAGAAGAAAAATGTAGGAAATAAAATTACGCAAGAATCGGCTAAGTGACTCCTTTGATATGAAGGATCTGGGGAAGCTAAACAAAACCTTGGTGTGAGGATATATAGGGATAAAAAGGAATGAAAGATGACTTTATCTTAGGAAGAGTACATTAAAAAGGTCTTATATAGTTTTAATATGCAAGATGTTAAACCACTTGGGAATCCATTGGCAAGCCATTTCAAGTTATCAAAGGATTTGTGTCCCAATACAAAGCGGAGAGAGAAACCACAAGTCCAAGGTGCCTTAGTCATTATCGCTTGCCAATTTATGTATGCCATGATGTGAACTACGTATGATATTTCTCATGTAGTGGGAGTAGTGAGTAGATTTATGAGTGATCCAGTAAAGATCACCTGGCAAGAAGTAAAGTGGATCCTTCAAGATTTGAGAGGGACCATGGGGATAGTTTTGTGCTATAGTGGATCAAACACTAGTTTGCGTGGTTATGTAGATTCATAAATGGATAGAGATGTATACATTAGGAGGAACACAAAATGTTATATTTGCACTGTAGGTGGGATAATAGTGAGATGAATTTCAAGACTACAAAATATCATGGCTATGTCAACCATGGAGACTAAATATTTTTTCGCCACATAGGAAAGAAAAGAGATGATTTGGTTAGAGAAATTTCTTGAGGAGTTAGGTTATAAGAAGGAGGAAGGGAATATGTATAGTTTAGTTAGAGTGTTATAATCCTAGCTAATAACTCTTCTTTCTACTCTAGGAAGAATCATATACATTTAAGTTACCATTTCATTAGGAAAAATTTGGATGAAGAAAAGTCAAGTGGAGAAGATTCATACTAGTCAAAATATTGTAGACATGATGAAAAAGGTGTTCGTAAGGGAGAAATGAAGCTATATTCAGCTTTGGTTGGTCTTCACATGCATTTGACGTAAAGGGTTGAGAATCTTGCTAAGAGGAAAATTAGTCCTGCAAGTGGGAGATTGTTATGTTTTGGAGCATGTATTCATGTGTGGAAGTGTTCAAGACTCAGAATTAAAAGTACTCTCAATTTTTTTGGAATAAAAATGTTCCGATATCTCGGTAAATGTGCTCTTTTTCATATGGGTAGGATTTTTGACCCATAGGTTTATGGGGTGGTTTTGGCCCATGGTTTTGATAGCCACGGTATTGTAAATAATCTTAGGTAGTTTCCTATTGATATAGTTTTGGTGCATATGTTAGGGTATTGTACATTGTAGATGTGTGGGAGTTTAAATGTGAATTAAGGAGAGTTTTTGAGCATAGCTCAAAGCAGATCTAGGTATTGTATTGAGAGAAAGAGGAGGCTTGAAATAAAATTGGAGTAACTGATTCTTGGTGGACATAGCTCAAATTGGGTGAACCACATTAAATATTGTCTCTGCTTTTTTGTTGTTTTTATTAGGAGTTTTAAATCAAATTTGTAATATTTTTTTCGCATATAATTTTCTAGTATTGTGATTCCGAGGTGGGATTGTTTCGCATATTTTATCCCTTATTTCCAATCATTTAACCATGAAAATGAGTAATATTGGAGTTATGGAGGACTTTTATTTTTCTTCATTTTTCCCTCTTAGATTAATAAAACACATACCTACAAGTTCAATTTCGTTTTGTGAAGATCTAGATGAGAGAAACCCATGAGATTTATAACAAAGCATCCAAGCGAGAAGTAGTATTTTTGGAGACCTTGTTCGGCGTGACATGACATCCCATGGATAATGTCTATTTTTATTAATCCCAAATTTAATACACTTATCAAGGGTATTAGGTATTAATGATGAATTCATTCAAGACATAAGTTCATTCCCTAGGAGGAAAAGTGCTCAAAATTGACAATTCGACAAAATTTTAAAAACTAGTCACCCATTAAAAACTTACTAAAAATAGTACAAATGTCTAGAAAAGGATAAAAATAGTCATGATTTTTCATCCTCAATTTCTCACTAATCTCAACCTTAGTCGAGGAAAAACTCATGATTTCAATAGATTAGATAATGTGTTTGCATCTTAAAGAGGAGATGAGCCTTCTCAATTCCCAATATTGGTCACAATGGTGTATTTTGGTCTCGATGTGGTTCTCACTTCACCGAATGGGTTGATCAAAATATTGAAGCATGTTCCATAAAATATTTCACCTTAACTCATTGCATGATCATAAGTACTCATCACCTTATTTCATGGGTGGCACTATTTCGTGATAGCCCCTAATCATTAGGGTGAATGTGTAGCAATGGTCTCAAATTACATCGAGAACTAGAAATTTTTTTGGCATTATAATGTTTTAATGCTTTGAATATTTTTCCAAGTGAGGTAAATCATCCTTAATTTTCTTCAATAATAAAATTTTCATCACCTTTCCTTTCCTTTCAATTCAAATATGCTATAAAGGAACATCATTCTAGTGAGGTCTTGAAGGAGAAAAGTTTCAAAGAATCAGGTCTTCATCGAGCAGAGCATCACCGCATTGCAGAAGATAATCATGGATAAAAATGTCATCTTTAACACCATGGATTTGATCTACAATGAAGGTGAAGGCATGTTCATCCATTTTTAGAGCATTTCTTCTATCTTCTCCTCAATCTTCCTCATCTTCTCTCCCCTTTCAAATTCTTCGTCATTGTATAAAGAATTGTAATATGTCTTTTTTCATTTAAGTGAATCTAATGGTGAAATGAAAAAATACCTTTTGATTTATAAAAATGGGTATTAGTTTATCAAATCCAAAGAATAAAAAGAGTTAAAATTTGAAAAAGGACATTAAGAGGCATGTGTGGGGTAGATGAAGAGATGAATTATAAAGATATAAATTTGGAGATTCTCCTCAATTCAAGGGATGGTTATTATTTTTACTATCTCCCATATTCTCTCTAGGAAAAAGAGATCAAATTTCCTCTATTTATTTTTCTTATGTTTCTTCTCCATCTCAACTATAATCCATGATCAATGTACTTATTAAATGTTATGCATTGAGAATTTTTGCTTTGTGTGTTTTGATCTTTATTGATTTTCATGGTGTCCTCTCATTGAGTTCATGGATAAAATTGAGGTTTTGAAACAATAAATATATTTGTACTATTTACTATATGAAACCTTTCTTACAATTATCTACACACCTCTCTCTAATAAATTTTCCTCCCTTTTATTCCATACAAGTAGTTTTCATAGGTTTAGGAAGTATTCCTTTGTGATCCTCAGGACTATGGGCCACCCCATAAATTAGTTCAGTTTACGATTATTTCCTTTATTTTAATAATTTGAGTTTCCTCATTCAATAAGAGGGACCTATTCCTATAGCATTTATGAAATCCCATAATTTTCTCACCAACAAAGTTCTAATGGGTTCATGGAAATTTTGAATGATATTCAAGTTGGTTATGTAAATGGAAATGAGAAAACATTTCTCAATATTTGGTGATTATGAGATATTTATCTCTTCCTTAAAAATGATAGTGACCGATCTCTTTTTAAAATATTAATTTACAAATTCAATTCTGAACTTTGAGTCAGAGGTAAGTTATTAGGTCTCTTAGGAGCCGGTGAAATTTTTCTTTAATTATTTTGTCTTTAAATGTGAATGTATTGTTTGTTCCCATATGAGAAGTATCTAAGATGGATTAAGCTCATTTGATATTATCTCATAATCTATGTCGATTCACTAAATATCATTTGAGCCATATTATTTCTTATTTTAATACGCAAAACATTTTGTGGTCTTTGTGACAGTTTGATTTTTTGTAGCTTACTGGAAGTGTAGTTTCAAATTTATTGGAAAATAACTTCATCGACATGTGGATTATTATTTTTATTGATTGTTTTAGAGTCAATTTATGTATAATACTATCCAATTTTCAAAGTGAAGTTCAAAACTACAAACATGGGAATTTGACTAGAAAATTTTGATCTTCATGTTTATGTAGAAACATATAATGGAGAAGTTTGATTGATTATTCAAAGATTGAAATGTCTCTTATTTTGTAGTAGATGATTAATATGAATTATCATTTAGAATATTGTCTTTGTGATGATTGAAACCAAACTATCGATAGCGTAATGTGTATAATACTCTTGGAAGAGATAATAATGATTTACCTACTTAGATGTCATTTAAATTTACCTTAATGAATAGATATTGTATACAAAACAATGAGGCTGATTTGTTTGGATTGACCAAGTTATGAAATAAATTCCATTTCCCGATTCAAAGTAAACTTAATAATCAATATTATTCCTATGTAATAGTTTATAAACTGGTTTTATTGAGATAATATTTGATCTTTAATATCTGATACATAATATTGCTTTACTAGACTTGTATTTATTAAGGTTGTATGATCATGAGTTCAAAGGTGGCTATTCGTAAATAGAAATTACTTTATGATTATATGAAATCATTAATATTATTATTGATTTAATGAATGGCATATTAAAGGATATTTATCCAAATTATTCTTTTTTTTTCAAACAAATTCAATGTGATTATGAGTGGATAATTCATGTCATTTTGTTGAACTGACCATGTATACAATTTTTCCGTCTCTCATACAACACGCAAGATGGATTTCTCATTATAAAGTTACTTAATGATGAAGGGGCATCTTGTGTATATTTATTTTTGGCTTGATTAGGTCTCATAAGATGTCTTGTGATGCTTATTGTTCATATATCTTCAATTTAGACTCTTAATGATGTAATAATTGGTATTTTGGAGGTTTCCCTCAAAAAACCACATTTAAATATTCAAAGTAGTCGTGTATTGCATCATACACCTAGGTGTTAGAATGTTAGTCATTTAGGTGTTAGTATAGGCTTTATAGTAATGTACTAAGGTTTTCATGTAATGAACTAACTCCATTAATCCTACCAAGTTGTAAAATCACTATGGTTTGCTCAAACATGGATGAGATAGGTTGGTGAACCCTAACCACTTCTCCCTCTTCATATCGATGTTAAGGAATTCAAATGAGAAATTTAGAGAGGTTGGTAAGAGAGTTTTAGGAGGAAAAATACTCGTGGTAGATCCTAAGAGGACCATAAAGCTATGTGTATCATGATTCATCAATGAATAAGGTTTCCTAATGTTTAAAATTTATGTTTTGAAGATCTATTTTGATTTGATGGATTCAATGTTTAAGAGTTAAGTGAATGATTCTGATGGAAATTTTTTTCAAAATGATCATTAGAGGTTTAGATGGATAGATAACAGCATGAAATAATGAAGGAAATTGATTAACTAAAATTAATTAAAAATGGGGGAATATAGTAATAGTTAATCTAATATAGCTGTAGACATAAACGATGCAAATAAATGCACTAAATAATATGAAGTGACTAAAATATTTAAAATGAATGAACTAATATAAATAAGACCCTAATATGTAAGAGGAATGTAAGGAATGAACTTAGCCGATTATGGATGACTATCGCAGGGTGTCTGTAAGTATGATAGGAAAACATAGGTCCCGAAAAGAGTGGATCTGGAATATATGAGAAGAATGAGGTTCTTATGAGGGTACCGAGGTGCCCTTTATGGAAAAAGCAGGTGCCCTAAGTATTCTGAAAAATATCATAACCTAGTTCTTTCTAGGTTAGAAGATGCTCTATAACCTTCATTTTCTATCTCACCGGATTCGTTAAATTGCGTTGAATTCATTGAATATAGCAAAGATGAGGTCAATACCTACAAGAGATAAGATAAGTATCAAAACCTAAAAAATAAAAGATGCAAATGAATGGGTTAGACTAACCTCAACTTCCACAATAGTGGGCTTATTAAACTAAGCATTGCACTACATTTCAGACCCCAATGTAGTCTTGTGTGTGTGTGTGCATGATGTGCCCTAGGTGCTCTATATGTCACCACACTTTGTGAAGTAACGAGAAATAACTAAATGTAGAAAATGTAATAATATGTGTGCATGGAATAGAATAGAATCCCTCCCCATATGAAGTGTGTGTCGCATGTAGATATCCTATCTTTGATGCATGGAAGTATGTGGATGAAAGTGTTTCAATAGATGGAACTCGAGATGGAGTGATAGTAGTAAGTGACATTAGGACCCTCATTATGGTTTCATAACTTTATATTTATAGGGTTCTCTTGCTCTAATTTTGTAATTAATCATGACATGGCCGACTAGGAAAAATATAAGGATGAAAAATGACTAGAAAGAGCCCAAAATGAGGCTGGAAAGTAAAAGGAGGATCGGGCACCCTGTGGGGGAAGTGTGCCTCGGGCCCCCAATATAGGCCTGGGGCACGCCGCTTTAGGATAAAATGATGGGAAGTGCCAAAACAACTAGGCATATGTAAGTAAAAATGTGTAGGAATGATGAAATAAAAATAAAACAAGATTTCCAAAAGGTGGGATTAATTAGTACTTTACTCACTTAAGAACATTCTAAATATTAGTATGAGAGAAGACTAAATAATGTCTAAATTACATGATTTTGTGACTACTTTTTCCCCCGCTTTATATTGATGAGAAGAAAGCTCAAGAACATAAAGTAGATAGATATGTGTACCTGATATCAATGTAGAGTGTAGTAAAAATGTCAAGGACTAGAAAAATTATGGAATGATAAAAGGATGGAGGAGCGTGGAAACTATAGATGAAAAATGCACATATAAAAATGTGATGAGAGTGAACCTAGGTGAAACCCGTGTAGTATAATGCTATGGTGTGTAATGTACCCGCATGGTTAGTATGCCATGTGCCATCGTGGAATGTTATTGTTTTTGTTTTGATCATTGTTGTTGTTTCCCCACTTTGAACGCTTTTTTCTCATACTACTGACTCAGAATAAGAAAATGATGGTCAAATATGTATGTATGTAAAAGCTATGTAAAAGACACATGTGTATAAAAATGTGTAAAATACGCAAATGTAAAATACGTGAAATTACAAGTGTAATTTGAACATGTGCACCTAATCCGTGATGAGAAAAAGTGTTTAGAAGGATATCTTGTACTACTATGATTTTTTTGGGTGATCTCATGCCACCTTCTCTCAAGAAGTATATGGAGGAAATGCTCTGTGTCCTCCAACATTTGACCGCTTACATGAAATATGTGCTAAGTGATTTTTGTACCGTGTTGGTTTTTGGGTGATCCAATGCCACTAGAAGTCAGTAGTGTAGAGAGGCACACCAACTATAACCTCTATGCATGTAATCGCTTCCCAAAATGCCGAGCACACCATGTCATGTAAAATATGTTTTGTATGGGGTTCGAACTGGTTTAAACCCACTCATTGTATGAAAATCCACAATGCCAAGGAGGAAAGTGCACTATAATGAACCAATGTAAATATGTTATGTTAGTATGTAAACCCTAAATGATGAACCCCTCTTTGGGGCACATGCAACATCATTGATAGAGAATGCGGTCCCAAGAGAAAACCTATTGCACCTATACGCTATAACTCTACCATGCATGGGGAAAGGGCTGTGCTTCATAAAACGAAGGTATGCATGAACAAGGATGGCTATCCAAAATAATTTTTAGTATATCAAAAATACATGCATCCAATAAGACAAGTCTAAAATAAACATACAATGTAGAAACTACATAAGCATAGTAGTGTAAACACACAAGAAACAAGTAAGTCACAACAACAATCAAAGTTACAAAAATGGGACATCAATCATGATGTCGTAAGACACACAAGGCTTTTATGGCCGCAAAAAACAATAAGTGTGCACATAAACATAGAGAAAATCCCTTGCATACAATTAAAAAATAGTAGATAAGTAGAGATAAACAAAGAATTAGTCACATGGAAACATGTAATCCTACAAAATATGTGTTGCACATAAAAACCCACTAGCATGCTAGAGAAATAACCAATATGTCAAAGAATGTATGATTAAGTAATGTAAGATGCTAATTATAAAATGAAACAATAGCACTTGTATGAGACAAATGTGGATCCTCCCAAAGAACTAATATAGAAGGGTAGAAGGCCAAAGCATCCATGCCACATGTAAGAATGATGTATCTACGATCACACTAAAAAAGGTATAAATGCTCATGTGTGTATGATATAGATAATAACATATAATAAATCATTCTAACATGTGTAGTAATGTGATCATGTAAAATAATAGCAAACTAAAAATACATGCCCCTAAGGTAATGCAAGATGTTTTGGATGGATGGAATGGAATGCAAGATGGAGTGATAGGAGCCACATTCCCTCTGAGTGGATGGAAGTGTATGTAATGAGGTTCATTTTTTTCCCCCGCCAACAGTCCAATGAACCGTAAATGATAGTGCATCATCAGAAATGGTTGAGTAACATTTATTGTGTCTAAAGCACATTGCAATGAGTGTGTATGTAGGAGTGATGAGATGTGACATGGAGAAAGGATGTGCGTGAACCCTATAGCCAAAGCGAATATCACGTGTTGAATGAATAAGTGATGATTTATCCTAAGTGTATATCACTATATGATGAAAGGATTAAGATGAGTGATGATTTATCCCTAAGTGTATATCACTATAAGATGAACGGATTAGGATGAGTGATGATTTAACACTAAGCATATATCACTATATGATGAAAGGATGAAGATAGGTGACGATTTATCCTAAATTATATGTCACTATATGATGAAGGGATGAGTGGTGATGTAACCTAAGGTGTATACCACTACTGAAGATGATATGGGGAAATTGGTGATCCAAAGCCTAAAGTGTATAGCACTACTAGTGAAGTTAGAGTGAGTGGTGATTTAACCTAAAGCGTAAGTGACTAGCCTAAGAATGTCTCATGGTGAGTGTAAGGTCCATTTTATTTGTAAACCCTCGTAGTCAAATATGTACCGAGGAACTAAATTGAGTCATAGGGTGGTGAGTGCAGTGCGTAAAAATAATGTAGCATGTGTGGTGATACAAGGTGACCATATGATGAGTAGGATTTGTAAATGCACAAGTGTGGGAAATGTAATGTAGGATGTGTAGAATGTGTGATATGTGTAATGTGTAATGTGAAAACCATGATAATAGGTGTAGTTAAAAAAGTAATATGTAATGATAAAATGTAAATCTAGACTCATATGTAATGTAACCTAGTGTAGTATGTAGAATATATGTATAAATGCACAGTGTATGATGTGACTAAGTGTATAGATACCCTAATGGATGTAATGCATAGATGAGGACTAGTATAATGTAGAATAAGTGTATAATGAAGAGTTTATGATGCACAATGTATGATGAAATGCAATGTGTAATGCCTAAGGTGTGGTGTGTGGGGTTTAGTGTAATGGTAATCCCTCAATAGTCAAGTGTGAACCGAAGCACAAGAGTGCGTCATCGGGTAATGATAGTGTTATGACGTGTGATATGGTATGCCTATGTAAATATTATATATGTGAAAATGAGTGTGGGGGTGTAGGGTGTTATTCCCCCAAGCGCACTTAAATGGATAAAATAACCAATTAAATTGAAAGATGACGGTCCTTCAACCGATGGTTGTGATGAGGAAAGTGTAGGGCCATGATCTAAAAGTGGTGGCATGTGAGATAAATGTTGTGCTGGTGAATGAAGTCTATATGTATGTGAGGGATGAGTATAAGATGAATATCATGCCTATTAAAATGCATCGAGTGATGGATATCTTGGTGATGTCCCAAGCAATGGTGATGAAGAGTGGCATGGAATAAAGTGACACAAAGTGATCGATGTCGAGAAACAAGAAATTTTTAGGAATAGGGCTATGTTGATGTGTAGGACTAGCGGAATGATTTGGTCATGTATGCGGAACTTGAGTGGGTGAGATAGGAATAGATTTCAATTTTAATAACATAGAATGAGACGTGCTAGAAGAGGTGGATGACACAATTGTATGAGGAGATGATGACAACAGAGGAGATGGAAGAACTCCATTAATAGAAATGACTTGGGAGTTGTGAATGAATTTAAGTCACAAGTGATTCATATATATGATAGATTGAGAATGACGTATCCAATTAAGGCCTAAAAGTAGGTCACATCCCTCAACTATGTTTCCAACAAGGAATGGGACAAGCATGGTAAGAGGGCTGACTGTGACATATAGCTTAACAACACCAAAGGGTTTGTGAAATGGATAGTCGATTTGTGATGGAGGGTAACCAATATCCTGAAGGAGTGATATAGAACAGGCACTAATGGGCCAGGATGGATCAACCTTAGTATTGTTGATAGTGGTCAAGCCGATAGATGTGTGTATGTGTAAATGATTATATGTAAATATAGTGTGATAATCGGTGTTGGGAAAAAGAAATGGCATGTGGTGCACTTTGGTGTTTACAACTAAGAAGTCAAGAGTTTCTGATGTTGGAGATGATACCGCATGATATGTATGATTAACAGAAGAATCCACTATCTTTTTGTCACATTGTTGGGAGTTACTATTAAATAACTTGAGTTTACCCTTGTCATTAGTGGGAGCAAAGCTAGTAGATTATGGGAATTCGAGCTTATCATTATCAAGTAAATATTGGATAACGGTTCGGAGTTTTACGCATCTATTTTTAGAATGTACCACACAAGAATGATAATCAAAGAAATTTTTTTAATTGTAGTTCCTACATTTGGGTCGTGATGGGTCTAACTCGAGTGGAGGAGGAAGGGTAATACTATTGATGTTGAGGAGTTACTTTAATATAAGATGCAAATCCATTGGAAGGTTGTTAAAAGTGTGCTCAAGGTTATTGTGACTAAACTTATTTAGAAAGAGTAATTTTGTTAACGGTGATTTTAGTGATGGTTGGATTAGATGTAGATGGTTCTAATGGTGCCTTTTTTTGAAAATGAGTGGAGGATGGAGTTTAATCTGTATATTTTAATTTAAGCTTTCTGATGGATAAAATTTTAGACTCACGAAGCTTAATAGAATGTAAAATTTGATCAAATGAAGGAGATGAATCAAAAAGAACACTTTCTTAAAGGGCGGTAAAAGAATCTAGATAAATAGGTCCTACAATGTAGAATCAAAAAGTACATTTTTCATTTTAGTGAGTTTATTCTTATACCATAAAACATAGTTAGCAAATTGTTCATTGGATCCCTGCTTAAGTTGTGCTAGTTGAGCGTAAGAAATCTTAGAGATTATGTTAATGGAGAAATGCATAAGGAATACATCTGATATATAGGTGAATGAAGTAACTAAGTGGATTGATAAGTTGTAGAACCAACACATGGCATAATAATGGAGTCTACAAGGAAATATTTTAGCTAAGAGAATATGATCGTTAGAAAAATCTAGACAAGCAACATGAAAGGCCCAAAGATGCTCCCTACAGGTCACCATACCCATTGAAAATGGGTAGCTTACGTATAACAAAAATAGGAGGAAGTGGATAAGCAGAGATGGTAGGTGAAAATGGAGTATGCAATAACAAGGTATAATCTAAATATGGAGATGTAGTTAGAGTATCTTGTTACAACTTATGAATTTGAGCCTGAAGATCATGATACAGAGAGGTTAAATATTGATTGCCAATGGAGGAGACTTTCCTTTCATGAGAAACTAAAGGAGGTGTAAAATGATTTGTAGGAGTGGGGATAGAAACTGAACAATAAAGATAGGTGGAAGAGTAAAAGCAGGTGGTTGAGTGGCTATAACAATTGGTATATCCATAGAAGGATTGAATTGTGCCAAATTAGTAGCTTCCTCATGAGCCACATGTAAAAATAAGTATAGATTCTTGGGATGCAAGCAAGGTGATCATTTATGGATTTAAGTTTAGAGTTAGAAAATTCCTCATGATATTAGGACATGGAAAAGGATAAAAAGAAATCATAGTTAAATAAGAAAGAGGATTCTAGAAGCGTATATGGTCGGGCTCACCAAAATGATTAAATAAAATTAATTAAAAATGGGGGTAATGTAATAATAGTGAATCTAATTTAGGAGGACATAAAGGTTTTAAATAAATACACTAAAGTAATATGAAGTGACTAAAATAATTGAACTAATAGAAATAAAACCCTAATATGCATAGGAACGTAAGGAATGAAATAAGCTAATTATGGATGACCTGCCGTAGGGTGTCGCAGGTTTGACAACAAAATACGTAAGTCGGAACGTCTCGTGAAAAAGTCCTAAAAGAGTGGATTTGGAAGATATGAGAATCTTGGAGCACCTGAGGGCACCGGGGCGCCTTGGTATGGCGTAGAATAGGCGCTCTGGTCTCGAAATATCTCATAATCTAGTTCTCTCTAGGTCAAAAGATGTTATGTAACCTTCCCTACTAATCACACTAGATTTGTTAACTATGCCAAATGCATAAAATATAGAAAGATGAAGTTTAAGACCTACAAGAGACAAGAGAAGTGTCAAAAACCCAAAAAAATAAAAGATGCAAATGAATGGGTTAGAGGGACCTCAATTGCACAACAATGAGCTTATTAAAGTGAGCAATCGCACTATATTTCAAACCCAAATGTATTTTTGGTGTGTGTTTGCATGTCATGCCCTAGGTGCTCTTGTGCTAGTCGTACTTTTTGAAGTAGTGACCAATACCTAAATGTAGAAAAAGTAATAATATATCTACACATAATAGAATAGAATCCCTCCCCATGAAATGTGTGTTGATGCAAATATCCTATCCTTGTTGCATGATAATATGTGGAAGTAAGTAATGTAATAGATGAAAATATATGGAGTGCTAGTAGTAAGCTTCATGCTAGGACCCTAATTATTGTCACATAACTTTATATTCATAGGGTTCTCTTGCTCTAATTCCGTAATTAATCACGACATGGCTAACTCCGGACAAAGATAAGGACAAAAATGGCTAGGAAGATCCCAACAAGAGGTGGGAAAGTAAAATAAGGATCTATTTTCCCCAAATGGGACTAGGGCACTGAGGCACCCTAAGTACATGCATGGGTGCTCCGGTTTAGGCTAAAATGATGAGAAACTCCAAAATAATTGGGTATGTATGTAAAAATTTGTGGGAATGATGAAATAAAAAGTAAAATCAGATGTCCAAAAGGTGCGATTAATTATTACTTTCTTCACTTAATAACCCTCTAAATAGTAGTATGGGACCAAAGCTAAATAATGTCTAAAGTGCATGATTTTGTGACTACATAACTCTAGTACATGATTTGAGAAACTTTGCTAAGCTAAGTTATTTGATTAAATTATTTGTAAATAATTTGAGGGTTTGTGTGAAGGGAAATCTGTGTGAGGCTCAAGAAATTAATATATTTTGATTATTATCATTGGCTAGGGTTGATAGATTTTGAAATATCTTGTACGAGAACTAAAGAAAGGTGTAAAGTGTTGTATTGATTGTGATACCATAACTAGTGAATTGGTAGTATTGTTCCATGTGGAAAGACTTTGGTAATGCTATATAAAACTCATGATAAATGCTAAAATATTTAAAGAGGATATATTATTATATGTAAGGAGTTAGAGAAGTATGAAAAATATAAGAAGTCAAGTTATCCCAATAAGAAGTTACGGGCCTAAACTATATGTGCAAAGTTTAAAAACTTAGGAGGAAGTTGAGTGTGAAATCCTTGCAAAGAATGGAATTGAGGATTATTTGTTTAATTTTTGAATATTAATCAGGGCATATTAGGTTCATGAAGTATTCAAACATGGGAAATAAGGTTTGCTAAGGTTTAAAACGTGAATACATGGTCTTGACTTTTTTACTACTATTTTGGGAATTTAGGAAGGAAATACACCTTTTAGGTGGGTCAAATCCATACTAGGAGTTATGAAGCATGGATATGTTAAGAAAGTTTTTCGAGAATCGAATTCATAAAATCCCTTTCTTGAGTTAGAGAACATGGTACTAGAGGTGAAACAAAGTCAATGTTGCTAAGCATGTGTACTTGTGTGTTACCATTGATGTACAAGGTCCATTAATGAAAAAGGAGACGTGATATGGTGTCATGATGATGTCCAAAATTCTTGATCTAGTGTGTGATGATGTGGTATAGTTAACATGGTGTGCACAAGTGTGCATGAGTCGAAATAGTACAAGTTTCTTTTGTCTAGTAGGCCTAATCACGAGGTCTAGTCAGCTTAGATGATGGAATGAAGGCATGAGGTAGATGAATGAGCATGGTAAAGGAATGGAGAGCATGAGGAGAGTGTGTTGAAGCACTCATATAGGTTCAAAGTCTGATTGCAAGGTGAGAGCAAGGTTTACAAATGTTTATATAGGTTTAGTCTAGGTGCTTGGTGGCCTAATGGAGCATGAAAGTGAGTTATAGAGATATGTGAGCCCATGAGAAAATTCATATGTGTGAGACATGTTTTCTCAAGGGTTTTAGGTCCTTTTAAGAGATTTAACGAAAAGGTATGGTGTTTTCTTCATTGTCTAGGTTTGAACTAGACCTAATTCCTAGGACCTAGCTATGCAAGTCTTAGTGGTTGAGAAGATGCATGGATATTTATGATTAAGTGATCATTGGAGAAGTTGATTGATGTTTTTCTGGTGTTCTAGGGAAAAATTAAAGGATATATGATGAGAAATTTTTAATTTATGAGGTTTTTGGTCATATCGAGCTCAAGAGAGTGCATTTTATAGCTCAAAGTTTAAAAATTTCATTGGTTGACACATGAAATAGTTGCATGGGCACATAATCCTTTCAAGTATTTTGATTCATAGTGTTAATAAGATACCAGAGTTGGAATGAGGTTAAATGAGGGTATATCTTTATGAATGAATGTTAAGAAGGTAAGTTTGTCAAAAACCCTTGTCACAAACCCTAATTTACTAGCGATGGAAGAAATATCCATGATGTGAACCTTGAATACTTTGAATCATAAAATATGATGATTAGAGGATGTAGAGGAATCTCCCATCTTTCAAATAGTTGTTTTTGTCTTGACTATAGGTGGATCCCGCTCAAATATGCTAGTTTTCAGAAATTTTGATTTTCTCTCATGATTGATATTTGATCTATGATCTAAATTGGTGTTATGATTTTTTTGGGATCAATTCTACATATTTTAAGTGACTTAAGATATTTTAAAAGTAATTTTATGGTCTACATATGTCCAAATAACAAGACTAGTTTTTAGGATTAGAGGGTAGTTTTGTAGCAGTCATAAAGAATAGAGGTTATTGGGTATGTATGGCCTAAGTTGATGATGATAATGGCTATGTAGGTTATTGTTACATAAAATATATTTGAATGAGATCTGAATCTCGGTTTTTGTGGCTTGAAGAAGGTCATAGGTTGACCTAGTTTTACCGGTTCAAGAGAATAGTCATTTGGTCTTAAGATTGGTCTGGAAGACCAATATTTTGGATTGGTTCATGATGTCTATTCTAGTGTTGTTCATTGATCATGCTTACAAAAATTTTATAGGTTTCATGCAAAGCATGGTGGCATATAACAATTATTATAATTTAGTGTTAATAATGTTTGTCTTTCTAACATATTTGTTCCTTAAAGGAGAAAAAGAGTGCCCTATTTTTCCTATTGAATTATTTCTTGTGTATTTTGTATAATGAAATATTTGTCGTAATTATATTTATAATGAATAAAAAATATAAGAATTCTATATTTTGTATGAAAACCATGTTATTAAATGATGTATTTGTAAATTCATTCTCAACTTTTGTAATTGTTGTGTTTTTTATGTAAGAAAGATTAAATCTTTATGTATGTGCGTGTAAATTAAGGAATTAAAATATATTTGTGTTTTATCCTATATGTAAATTTCATTAGATAAGTTTATGTTGATTATTTCAATGAATTCTAGTGATTTTTAGTTAATTATGAGTTGGTGAAATTAAACCTAAAGGAGGAACCTAGTTATTTCTTATACTGACGGTACACTCTTAGATTGAATAAAATAATATATCACAACTTTATGTTACCGAATGAACAAGTATGTTTAATGAAAAATACATAAACCACCTTACCTAAATTGTAAATGGGTCCACACCGATAGAATGTTAGTCTAGAGGACATAAGGATGACTCTATCCTAATACTCCTTGAAAATAATATCCTCCAAACAAGGTAAAGCTAGTTGTCATTCCTCCTTGATTGAAATTTAAAATAAGTGATGACTTATGAATAATACAAAAGAGTAAAGTCTTGTTATTAAGTGAATATGGTCAGTAAAATGACACTCGTATGTAACCTTAGAGTGAAACAAGAAGAGGAGTTCTTGAATAGTGATCATCTTTGTAGGATGCATACGACTTACTATGAGGTTTTTACTTGATCACTAGCCTCTCATGTTTATTTTTGTATCTATGGAAAATATTAGTGTGCAAATATGAGAAAACAAGAAAAGTTTCTTCTCTTAATCTAATCTCTTCAACAATACACTAGCTAAAGTAATGGATTGAAAGAGGGAGAGAAATGCAATACCTAAACTTACCAAGAAGATTTCAAGACTCCTCCTTGATGTGTTAGAATTATCGTGATTTCTTGTTGATGGTTTCTTTCTTTGCATCATACTTTGGGATTCATTTGGACAACATATTCCCTTTTATTGTCCTTGTGTTTTCTTGATTAAGATGATGATAGATATATTGTAGCTGAATGGATTGATTAAGTAATTGAATATAAAATTGATGATTGATAAAAATTATTAGAAATTTGTTCTAGATTTGAGAGATTATTCCAAGCTAACTCTCATGGAGGAGGAGAGATTTATTTGTAGTTTTTGGTTAGAGGATTTAATGGCTAATATGAATTCATGTTGGGTTTGGATCAATGGTGGAGGATGCATGTGAGGACTCTAGAATTTTGAATTCAAAATTCATGGAGGGAAGAAGCTTCCATTGAATTAAAAATTCAATGGAAGGAGAAGGTTAGAGAGGCTTCTAGATTTAGAAGCCTCTAGATTTAGAGGTGAGGATGTGATTAGGATTAGAATTAGACTAGGTTAATAAATGATGATTAGGTGTGAGGTTACATGTACAGGCTAGGTGTAGGTATGTGTAGGGTAGGTGGTTAGGTAGATGTCGAATATTACATTCCTATGAAATGTTAATGAAGAATTAAAATAGGATAATAGGATATAATAATGGATTAATGAGATTAATGATAAAATGGGATGTAATAATAAATTTAAAGGATTAGTGAGGAAATGATAAAATAAATGATAAATGATAAAGGGTAATTATGATAAAATAGATTATTAATAATAGTTAATCTTGTGATTAATTATTAAATGGGTTCTTTGAAAATGGGGTCCGGGTGGAGTGGTCAAGTTGGATGGTTGTTTCGGCTCCATCCAAGTTCAAATCCCACTATTGTATGACCCCCACTCGTGGTGGTAATGTCACAGTGGTGTAGTTGCTAGGATATATTTCACGAAGGAGTTTCGGATCAAGAAGATATGTGCTTCATGTGTGTGGTGGCTAGTGTTTCACCCGTGGTAAAGTGCGTGTTTTCCGGTGGCTCATGTTTCAATCGAGTGGTGTGTGCAAACTTTACATGTCGTGTTTCACTAGATAATTACGTAATGGATCATTGTTCACTAGAGGTGGCTCGTGTTGCATGAGATGTGATGCAACAACTTACGGTTCACTTGGTGGTGGTTCATGTTTCACTAGATGTGTTACAAAGCAGCTCGTGCTTAGCTAGTGAGGCTCGTGTTTCACCAAATCTGATGTAGTGGTTTTTGGTTCACTAGTGGTGACTCATGTTTTGCCTTATGTGATGCAATGGCTCATGGTTCATTGGTGGAGGTGGCTCATGTTTCTCCTTTTGAGTGTACTTGGGGGTGGCTTTTGTCTGCACTTGTTGATTTTAATTGTAATATCTTGGTTATTGTAAGGGTGGGGTCCCTAACCCTCCGGTTCATAAATCTAGTCAAGAAAATGTTAATAGGGAACGGGTCCCTTCAAAACACCTTTTCAATAAAAACTCGTATTATATGGGTGATGTTGGGATATTTTCGGATAGGTTAATCATAGTTAACCATGTTAACAATTTAGATGTTTACATTTTTCCTTCTTTGAAATTTATTATGGATTAATGACAGTTCAAAGAAAAAAAAAAAATATGTTATCATGGTATGATGCCCCTGAGGGGTTAGGTGGGGAGGAACGAGTTGGGTAGTAGCTCAAAGAGATGAGATGCCCAAGTTATTAGATACGAGAGGATTAGAAGATGAGAAGATTTGAGGATTTAGAGGATTAGGATTAGAGGATTAAAAGAGTTGAGGATTTAGAGGATAGGAGAGAAGATTAGGAGATTAGAGGATTTTTATTAGAGGATTAGATGATTAGAAGATAGGATTAGAGGATTAGGAGAACATTAGATTAGAGGATTTGGATGTTGAATGCCCTAGTCAACGATGTATGACAAGGGTGAAGATTTAGGATTTAGATTTGAGGATGCCCTATTATATAATGTATGACAAGGGTCAAGATTTAGGATTTGTGGATTTTAGGATGCCCTAGTCAAGGGGTTAGGATTGAAGATTTGGGATTTATATTTGAGGATGTTGTATTTTACGATGTTAGATGGGATGATGTGGGATTTTATGATATTACATTTGAGGATTTATTGTATAGAGGATGTTGGATTTACAGGATTAGTAGAGTGGGGATGTTTAGATGATAGACTAAGGATTGGATTTTGGAATGATTTGCATGATAGGAAATTTATGGCAATAGGATTGAGATGATGATTGATGAGAAGGAATGTTCAATTTTGATTGAAAATAGGATCTTAGAAGATACCCCATTCAAGGGGTGAGGATGTTGGATGTAAAAGGATAAAATTTGGATGTGGATATTGATATGATCCCAAGTATATGGGGGATGGAGTGAGAGATAGATGTATTATGACCCCAAATATAAATTAGGGTACCCTGTGTGGATGGATGAATGGGTTTGATTTTCCCCTAGGTGTAGGGTAGGATGGGAAGTGATGTGTATATAAAATGGAGGATGCCCTCAGTGGATGATAGTAAGGTTTCCCTAGTCATGAAAATGAAAGTTTGAAAGGGACATGAGGAGGATGCAATTAAGATGAAAGGGTCATCGTCTCACCCATGGATGTTCAATCAAAAGGATGTATATGTGATGGATGGAATAATATAAGTGATGAAAAAAATATGATTTTAAAGGAACATGTTATAAGGAAAGAGTTGGACTAAAACAAAAGTGTGTCCATGGTATAAACAATACCTAGAAATATCGAGCCCAATTTATTTACGAGATCAAAGTGTGAGTGATTCAGATGGTTAATTACCACTTGATGTGAAGACTCAATGAGAAGTATGTAAACAAAAACTAGAAAATGTATAGGGAGTGATTAATTCAAGTAGGTTGATAGAAGGTTAATGGAAAGTTAAGTCACGCATCACTCCGTTGTCAGCCAATCATCCATATACCCAATAGAGATACTTCCAACTAGGAATCTATGGCCCTATTAGAGATGGTACAAACACCCCTATAGAGAGTCTTGAGGTGGGTTTTAATTGATATTTCTAATTTTGATACAATTTTTGGAGATTTTTCTTTTGATTTTTGGATTTGTTTTTGCATAAAGAGATTCCACTCTCTTGATAAATCCCAAGGTTTAAGAATCACTAGTGGCTTGATGGGGGATGGAAATGATTATAGTGATGAAATTGGCTAGAGTTTCAATAGACACGCCAAAAAAAAATTCACCATAATTTCATTAAGTGTGTTAAATTGTGTGGATCTCTAGGAGGAAAATTGTTCTTAGATGGTGGAGGTAATGATAGACCAAGGTAAAAAAATTGTAGTACGTACTATTGGCTTATAACATGTGTGAGAAATTTGATCAAGTTTATGGATGTGATGATAATAATGGATGAGATATAAAGGGATTAGGATTTTGGATGGAATGAGGATGAGTGGGAAGAAAATAACATCTGTGTGTAGGCGATGAATAATGAGCTCAATCCGTTTTTAGGTTTTTTGTAATTATAGGAGAATTAAATGATTTATGAGAGAGTATAGTGGTTAGGATTGTAGAATCAACAAGATGAGTTGTAGAAATGGTTGTGATGGAGTAGTAGAAGGGATGTTGTTAGTGTTAGGTTTATACCCTAGACCTAAACGCCTTGGATTTTGATAACGAGAGATAGGTTTGTGAATGCCTTTTTCATGAATGCCTAATAATTTTGCTCGATGTTTCATATTAGCAAACATATTTTGGATATGGGATATGAATTGGATGGGGAATATGATGTTATTTGGTCATCATAATACTGGGGATTGTAGATTTTTCATCGCTAAGAGGTTGGACTAAACAAAGGATGGGAGATGAGATATGATTTTCTTTTTCATTGGTGAGGGTGTTTGGATATGCGATGAAATTTAGATGGTTGAAGATGTTTCGATGTTGAGTGTGATTTGGATGGTGGAAGATGGTTAGGGATAGGATTGGGAGGGAAAGGTGGTGGATAAAGAGATACAAGGATAAGAATTCTTTGGTTAATGACGTTTTGGACATAAGATCTAAATTGCATGCAAGGATTAGTCTAATGTCCATGGGTGCGATGGAAGTCACAATAATATTTTTCTTGATACCAAGATGGTTTGGGAAGGTTTTTATGGTGTGATTTCATTGGGGATAGATGATCATGTTGAAGGTTTTAAGACTATAGAATATGGTGCTCAAGAATTATCCTAAGGAGTGAATTCGTTTGAATTAAACAATTTTGGGAGAGTATGAAGTAAAGCTGTAAGTTTTGGTGGATTATGACATTTTTAGTTGAATTGGATTAGATATTTTGGCTTATAGGATGAACGGGATGGATTAGGCCTTAGGTTCAAAGTGGATAATTTTGTCTTGGAGGACGAAGTAGATGTGGCTAATTTTGGATTGGTTTGAGTATGTGGTTTTGAGGTAGATGGTTTTAGCTTAGGATTAGATTGTAAGGGATTAGTAGATGCAGATGAAGGGGATGGGATAGATTCAAATGAGGGGGTGGGTTTGATATGGGGTCACATTAGATTTTGGATATATTGGGGATTAAGGAAATTTAGGATATGGGTGTGTTGTGGATGTAGTCACAAAATCATGCACTTACTAGTATTACTCTACCATCAAGTATGTTGTTTTATATATCATTCTTTTGTAAGAAAAGTATTCAATGATGACCCATATACTAGTCCATTTACCATTCAAGTTGGTCTTTGTTTTCATTTTTAATGCATAGCCATCACTTACTCGCACATTTCCATTCATCTCTCGTGGATTCTTAGCTATCAAGTATTCACTCACTTTTCATCACTATTATTTAAATAGGGAACCTAGGGAGGTATTAGCATGCTTGGGGTGCCATGGACCTTATTTTTAGGCACATTGGTCCCCATCATGGTTGGTTTTAATTTATACATTTGATTTTAGTCTTTGGGTTTTCCTCGCATCTTTATAGGTACCAAATTGGCATTTTGGTTCATTAGTGTCAAAATTTGAGCAAGAGATCCCTATATAAAAACAACATACACACTATCTAATTAGAGGACTATTTAGACCAAGGTCTAGCTATATACATAGAGAAAGGGACTATATTTTGGGACAATTAAGCATCACACATTACATAGGAAAGGGATATATATTATAGTCCATCCACCATTATGCATTTTATCTAGATATTTCCCACTATCTCTACATCATTGGCGCTAGGGGAATTTTAGGCACATTATTACACACAAAACTACATTGGGTCTAAGATTTAGTTCAGCTTATTAGTTGTATGACCATTATTGTGGCTGCTAAGGACAGGACAGTTTGACCTCTTCATATGAATCTTTATTTTTTAGGGTTTGATGCTTTGTGTGGGTTTTACAGGTGAATCTTCATTGCAAGTTCACATTGATATTTAGAAACTAGGTGTGACATACACGTGACCTAAGGAAAAGTACTTTGCAAAAAAAATAGTGACCACACAAGGATCATATTTTGAGTAATTTTGTAGACCAAGGTGTCCATATTTAAGACTACGGTGCACCCCATGCACCCTCATCCTTCCCCATGTGCCCTAGTGTAGGCATATATGCCTCATTTGTCACAATTTATGAGGCTCACTCGATACTGCCATTCTACCATTTCATCATTTTTTCAGTCCTAGATCATTATAAGGTAAGTTAATTTTAGTTAGTGTTGTCACCAAATCATTGCACCCTCCGAATGGCCAAAATGTGAACAAGATGTTCGGTGTGATTGGGAAACATGGGATCACCTCTCAAGCTGTGGGACTTGGGCTCAAGGTGAACCTCCGAGAGAAGGTCGGCTTCCTCTTCCTAAACTAAGTGTTGTACTACTCCTAGTGCAATAAAATGGTTATTTAGAATTATGCTAAAATTTTCATGGGTTTTAGGGAAGAGATTTACAAGAGGTTAAACTATGCTAAGGATGGTGATGCACAAAATAAAGGGTATTGTTAGACTCAGAAGGGTTGATTTGAACAGGTGTGTGCACCATAAGTCAACTTCATCTATCAGAACTTAGAGAGGGTACCGAATACCACAGAGACAAGGAAGCATGTGTTCGTTATCCAAAATTCACCCTCGAGGTAATTTTGATAACATGCATCAAATCCTTCAATTGAGCAAGTAGATTGATTCAATTCCCAAAATCATGTTTTGGAGGTCCCCTTAGTTTCTCTCTAACTTCCCATCCAAAGAAAAAAATCCAACAAGTTAGAAAAAAATTGAAAAAATCCAAAAATTGAAGTCACAGGCTTGTTTTAATGCATTACGGGTCTGGAGGCTACGGATCATACCAAGGTTCGTCATACCAAGTTTGGAGCTGAAATACAAAGGAATCATTTAAATCTTCTTTCTATGTCCTGCACCGCACAAGTTCAATAGGGTTAACAATTGATCCTGAAAGGGTTGAGGCCATCCGAAAACTTCCATTGCCACACCACAAGAAATCTCTCCAAAGCTTCGTGGGGATGATAAATTTTTTTGCATATTTGTGCCTAATTTTTCCACTCTTGTGAAGCCTTTAACAATGATGTTGAAGAAGAGTATTGCATTCAAATGGAAAGTAGAAGGAAAAGATAATTTTGAGAACATTAAGTATGCAATATCACAAGCTCTAACTCTTATCAACCCAGACTTTTCAAAGGACTTTATGTTGTATGCTTTTGGAGGATCAGATACAATCGCAGCTATCTTGATACAACTGAATAGAGAAGGTTCATAACAGCCCATAGTATTCTTCAGTCAAATCCTAGAAGATTACGAAGTAAAGTATTCTTTCATTGAAAAGCATGTCCTTGCTGTCATCAAGAGTTTGAAGAAGTTCAAACACTTGGTCTCAAACAATAAGATTCAATTGCTAGTGTCTCATGTTGGTGTTAAGGACTTTCTCCTAAACAAAGATTTGAATGAGAAGAGATCAGGTTGGATCACTCAAGTAATGGAATACGACATTGAAATCAAAGTGACCAAACTGGTTCATGGCAAGGGTTTGTGTGAGCAACTTTCTTCCAAACAACCTGACGGATCAAAAGGTGAAGAAGATGTTGTCCTATTACTACAAAATGATCATGAACAACCAACTGACGATGCACCCATACCATGTTGGACCCAAGACATGGTGCATTATCTCCAAACAGGTTTGTGCCCTCCGAATGAAACAAAGCAAAGAGGAGATACTTTAGATTACAAGCCATTCAATATGTGCTTATTGATGGCATCTTGTTCAAGAAGGACATCAATGGTGTTCTATTGAGGTACATTGGAATAGGTCAACTTGAGAGGATAGTACATGAGTTCCATGACGGAGAAGTTGGAGGCTACTTTGCTCCATGAGTAATGTGACTCTCAAAATCATGAAGGCTGGTTACTATTGGCCTACGGTGTTCAATTATTTCTACTCATGGGTCAAGAAATGCAAGAGATGTGCATTCTTCACAGGGAAAGAAAGATTAGTAGTGCTGCCCCTTCATCTGATTTTGGTAAATCAACCATTAAACAATGGGTATTGGACTTCATTGGGGTTATCAATCCAAATTCAAGTCAAGGACATAAGTGGATACTTACGGTAATAGACTATTTCACCAAGTGGACTGAAGCAGTGGCACTCAAGGAGGCAAATGAATCCAACATATTGGATTTCTATGAAGGGATAGTCATGAGGTTTGGTGTCCATGCCACTATCATATCATATAATGCATTGGCATTCCTTGGCACAAAGATCACTGAATGGGCTATCAAGAATTGTGTGTTTCTCAGCACTTCATCGAATTGTTACCCTCAGGGTAATGGTCAAGTAGAGTCTATGAACAAGAACCTACTAAGAATCATAAGGATAGCCCTTGATGAGAATCGAGAGAACTTGGCATGTGAAGCTCAAATCAGCTCTACGGTCCGATAGGATTACACCCAAGATGTCTAGAGGAAGCTCTCCATTCAAGCTTGTATACGGGAAAGAAGCAGTTCTACCTATATCACTCGATTTTCTAGCATTGGAACTCATGAAACAGTTGGAACTAGCTGAGTTTGAGCCTATGGAAATCAAGTATGCAGAGCTGATGGAATTAGAAGAAACAAGAGAACATGCAATGCAGACCATGGAAAAGGATCAAGCATTGATCAAGAAGAGTTTTGACAAGAAAGCTAAGGCCAAGATATTGCAAGCTGGAGATTTGGTACTAAAGTGGGATGTTGATCGTGCAAAGCTAGGAAAGCATTCCAAGTTTGATGCCATATGGAGTGGTCCATATATGATCATTGAATAAAAAGGTAGCAATGCCTTCCAATTGGCTAAGTTGGATGGTGAAGAGTTGTAGATTCCGGTCAATGGAATCTATCTCAAACGTTGCTACTAGAAAGAGAATTTCTCACCCTTGTAAATATTAATTTAGAATTTCCTTCCTCTAAGTGCTTATGCACATTGTACTACTATTAGAATAGTTTTCATTTCCCTAAGTGTTGGCGCACATGTCCTATTGCTTCTAGTATGTGCATGTTTATAGTTCATCAAGCTCCCGAGAAAAGAATTTGCAGCCACAGGAGAATCAAATCAACAGATGTTTTAATGACTCAAGGGTGCAGGTTTTCAAACTTCAGATCAGATGAGATATTATTAGAAAGACTCCATACCCAATGGATTCCTATAGAGAGTTGGCCATACTTCATCTGGCAGGCAGATAACCCCACTGAGTCGCCAAAATTGTTATCCACCCCTCCAGGTAATTTTGATAGCATGCATTAAATCCTTGATCTCGAGAAAGTAGATTGATTCAATGCCCAAAATCATGTTTTAGAGGTCCCCTTGGTTTCTCTTTAACTTCCCCATCTAAAGGAAAAAATCCAACAAGTTAGAAAAAATTGAAAAAATCCAAAAATTGAAGTCGCAGGCTTGTTTTAATGCATTGCAGGTCTGGAGGTTGTGGATTGTACCAGTGTTAATCATACCAAGGTTCATCATACCACATTTGGAACCAAAATACAAAGGAATCAGCTAAATCAGATTTCTGTGTCCTATACTACACAAGTTCAACAGGGACACGTGGGGCGCACATTGCCGAAATCACCGTAGGTAAAGAAAATAAGAAAAAGTGAAAATTTTTGTCCTAGATGGTCCGCAGGACATCTAGAACACAGTACATGCGGGACATGAAAATATGATTTTTCCACAAGTTAATGCATCATGGTGGCACGGAAAATGTGTCCAAGACAGTCGGGACAAAAGTACACATGTAACGCGCAAAGGCAAAAAAAAGTAAAAAGAACCATGGAATGCGGTGAATGCAGAATTCAATGGCCCTCACGACCCAATCAACGGTAGATGTGCGGGGAAAAGGAAGCCTAAATCGGATGATGTGGAGATTTTTTCGGAGAGCATGTGCTGGACACGCGAACCCAATTTTGCCAAAATAGCCTGCAATGAAGAGAAAAGTCAATGTTTGACCTCCCGAACTTCAAACGACCATAACTTTTGACTCGAGCTCCGATTTTCATAAAATTAGACTTTATTAATTTTGATGAGGGTAGATATATTAAAATAAAATAAACATATTCAGCTCCAGTCAATTAATGCTCATTCCCATCAAATGACAGAAAATGCCTAGTAGACCCAAAATAGTTACCCGCACTCAGAAGGCCATAACTTTTGCATTTCTCAACAAAATCACATGAAATTGGTACCATTGGAATCTTGTTTCCAAGGCCAACACACAAAAATAACGAAATTTGGGATTTTATGAGAAACCGATGGATATTTCTCATAAAAATTCGTCGGGTTCATGATAGTGTTTTATATGGTAGTTGGGAGTGCAATTAAGAGACATGGTCATCATTCTTCTCTCTGCATTGCAAAGACTTGGGATAGTATCGAGAACCTTTTTCAAGTAACATAATATCATTTTACTCCATTTAATTCCTCTTACAAGTGGTTGAAGGACAGATTTTGGGATTTCCATTTTCCCCTTCTCTCTTTCTTCTCATTCTTCTATAAATTGGAGTGTTGGGCTCATTATGGGAAGTAGTTTTGTCGTAGCAAATATTTTTCAAGATTGCTTTGTGAAGCCAATGTGTTGCAGCCCTTGTAGTGGACTCCTTGCATGGTGATCTAGGCCCTTATCTTGTAATAGATTGAATCTGTGCATATCATGAAGCAATAAAATACAAGTTTGTGGATGCATCTTCCCCTACTATGTTTGTTTGCACTCTTCTTGCCCTTTCAACCTTCATTACAAGAATATTGTGTCTATTTTTATGCTCTTGCAAGGATTCATTATTATTGTGCATGTATGAAATATTGTTGTGAATGCATTTTCCAGATTGTGGAGAACTATTATCACCCCTTCTAGTATGCATTTTACTTCTATTTTTCACACATTGGAAGACTACTCTCACACCCCTCCTTTTCTGGTGTATCACCGCTTTAGTGTAGGCTTTCATTTTTATGCATTCTCTCTCCTTAGTCCCTTGGAAAGTTAGATTAGGATAGTTAGTTTTACCTACATTAGAGTAGATTGTGGCAGGTAGTTTAGGAGCAAGAACCAGCTTTCTCTGGAGGTCTATCTCAAGTAGCAATTCCCACAACTTGGAGATAGTACCCATGGTATCCAATCGTACCATGATATTAAGTATATGCACTTGTGTAAACACAACGGTGCGGCGATTTGGTGATAACAGATTCCCTTTGTTAAAATTAATCAGAAAAACAATCTATCGAGTCTTCCAGTGAATAAGGATGAACTTGAGAAGGGTGAACAATCACCACAACTCAACTGCATGCAATACTCCACCACTTGATAAGCACAGTAACTCCAAGAACCTGTAATAGAAACTTGAACTTGCACAGTGTACCTACAAGCATGAGAAAGGAACAAAGAAGTATAGAAGGATGAAAGGACCAAGATTAGTCACAAAACACACACTTTTATTACTTCAACAACATGCATAATGCATCATACATTCAGAAGAGGAAATGGTTGCCATTACAATCTTTAAAGAAGGCTTGAAAGTTCCCTCAACATACAAGAACAACTTGCGAAGGAGGATTCTTGAAAAATATACACTTGTCTCAGAAGTCTAACTTGTCCAACCTATTGGAATGAGATTCCAACTTACATTTATAGAATAATTCTAAACAGAGAAGAGAGAAGGAGTCATAAATTCCCTTCCTAAATTCAAGGGAAATGATGTATTTATCATAGTTGGTTGAACCACTGAGAAGGTTCCATCATGTGCCATTAATGGCCCATTGACTTAACCCTCTCAATTAATTAAAAGAATATTTAAATAAAATATTTTAATAATAAGAATAAATATTATTAATAAAATATTTAAATGAAATTATTAATTTAATTAAAAAATAATGGTGGGACCCGTGTTGACCCGTTTGAGTTGAAGAGGGGGTAAGGCATGAAAATACGACAAAAGAAGACCCAACTCTGGTGGTTGGTGCTGAGCCGAGCCCACCGGGTTGGGGTTGATCTCCTTCATCTCCTCGTGCACTTACTAAACACCGAGCTCATCACCGAGGTCTATCTCCTACGAGCTCACTTCTATTTTTTCCACCATGTCCGAGCTCCCTCATCTTTCTCAATGAATGGCTCAACTCAGAGAGTTAAACTCATTTCAATTTGTTTCTCCGATCCCCTCAAAACTACCCTAGACCACCTCATGCAACTCATGTGTATGCTTGAGCAATTCATGGGTCACTTTTCACATTCATTTTTACATTAGCGGGCTCACTGGGTTCCCCACTAGACTCATGTCTTGCATTCTACCGAGATCAAATTCATCACGTACAAGTAACTTGTCCCAAAATGAGCTCTCTCTGATTGATGTCTTCAAATCTGTTTGGTGAGCATCCCTCCTATCTACCCGATCCTAGCTCGGCTTGCCCACATCCAATTTCCTACACCTCCAAACTCATTAATGCATGTGTTCCTTCAAGTTTGAGCTCACAATTTTCTTCTATTACTCGATCTAACCCTAACGTACATCACTTGGCTCTCCATCGCTCTCCATTTGAGCTTGGCTTCAACTTAGTTCATCGAGTTAAGCTCTTTCCTCCATTGGAAGTATTACAACATGAATTATTTGCAAGAGATTGCCTCCGCATCACCCGAGCTTAGGATCAGCTTGCTACAACCAGTCTCCAAGCTCCCTCTTCTCCTCACCGAGCCGTCATCAACGAGATGCTCATAATTTTCACCAAGATCCATCTAAGATTTATTGCGAATTATCATTATAATCGAACAAGCCAACTCAATCTTGACTTAACTCAATCTCTTCACACCTATGACTCAACACATCTTGAGCTTGACCCATGACTCTAACCATCACCGAGCCATTATGTCTTCTCTGAACATGGCATAAGCTTATTCTTCCTTTCAGCTTGTTATCCATGCGATGAGCCCTCAACGACCCTATTGATTGTCCTGTTGAGCTTTCTCATAGCTCAACTAACCAAGTTCCCTAGAGATCATCTAAAATTGTTTCTCCATCATGCCAAACTTGTGAAATTTTAACTTTCTTCAACCCTTCGAGATATATATGCTTTGAGTTATCTTCCTCCTTCCATCTACGACTAAGCTCTACATTATTTTGTATTGAGCTCTGCACTAAGCTCATTACCGAGCTCTTACTTTTTACTCACCACTACCGAGCTATTATCTTCTCATCACGTTGCAATTGAGCCAATGAAATTTGTGATGAGCTCTAACTCTATTCTTCATACTCAAAGTGATGAGCCATCGAGCGAGCCTCCCTTCATGAAATTTCTATTGAGCCATCAAACTCAATGTCGAGCTTTGACTCTCCTTGACTCGCCGAGTTCTATTACGTTGTAAGGTGATCATACCTCCTTCCAAGCCCACACGGCTCCGCCATGATTTCATTAACACGGGCACCGTAAATCCCGATTCATGTTGAGTTCTATCTTACCTCATACTTTGATGATCTCTGACTTCCTCAAATTTTTGGAAAAAGTCTTTGTGGATGTTTCATACCATTCTTCTGTGCATTCAATGGCCAAGTAACTCAGCATAACAAATGAAAACCATTTGCGGGTGAGTCAATTACCATAAACCGAAATGCAAGACTCGCCACTGATTACTTAGCAAAGGACTCAGACTCCTCATGACTCACCGAGCTTCTTGGACATTACTTTACTTCAACACACTAGCCATTGGCTGCTTAGGCATCAACCTCGGTCTCGAGTTGGCATGCCATCATTATTTCCCCCACTTGGCTATTTGATTAGATTCCTCCCACACTCGGAAGTATCACGAAGGTTTTCAACATCCAAGTTTCACTTGGAAAATACTCTGGACCCCTCCCACTTGGTAATGTTGCCTTGGGAACCTGCAAAGTATCTTGCCATTGTGGCATGCCATGCTAACATCCCCACTTGGAAAAATGGGGAATTTTCTCCACTTAGATGCCAATATCCCATCAAACTCTCCTCCTCTACACATGGACTCACCAAAACATTCACTCCGCCCACCTATACAAACAGCCTCCCTTCATCTTGTCATGTATGAATGAGATATTTTCTCATGTAATCCCTCGTGAAATCAACATCGTGGACTCGACCTGGCGGCCTGCATCAACATATCATGCTTGGAACCATCATCCTCCAAACCTCACACTTGGCTATTGTCTTATAGTAGTATTCTGGTGAATTTTCCATCTCCTAAGCTCATCTCGGTTGTATCTCAATCCTTTCACAACATTTTGAGCTATGAATTGTATCCCTCCATTGTAGAATTAGATAGGTCCAAGCTCGGCCATGATTAATATTCCTCCCTTGTTTATGTGACTCGATCGAGCTCCTCCCAATGTTTGCCTTGACTCAACCCGTTGAGTTGGGCTCCAACCTCGAGCAACTATGGTCTTCACGTTGTACCCTATCTTATGTTGGCTCGAAGTTAACATGGTCCACAAGCCATTGTAAAATCCCCCCTTTGCCAAGAAATATCCACATAGAGCTCCACCACATAGAACAAAATCCAAACTGAGTTGAGACCTCGACTCTCCCGAGCTATGTTCCAATCTTTCCACTGCGACTGACTTACGAGCTATGTTCCGAGCTGACCATAGACCGAGCTCACCATTGGGCTCGCACCGAGTTGAGCTCAAGTTGACATTGAGTTGAGCTCAATTTGTCCTTGTTTAAGGCTAGGTAAGCTCACTTATCAACTTATTAATTACTTTAATCGTGTTATCTCTGTGATGACCGGAAGTGGGTCCCTGGGACCAATGTCGTAATTTGATCATAATAGGACCCCGTTGTCCAATTTTGTCATGTGTGGAAAATTTGATACCGGTTAGTACCTTTCCACTTTCATTTCATTTCATTTAAATTATCGATTAAATTACTTAGCAATTACATTTCAAAGTATATTTCATTTATTACATTGTTGTACTCATAGATTCATACAAAAATCCAAATTTTATTAAATCATTTTGGTGAACCCATAGATTAGAAAAAATTTCCCTAGGATCTACTACAAACCATAATGGTTAAGGATAGCTCTTCTCCTTCTCACCTCATCATGCCTCATGTTAGTGTTAATCCAATCTATGATGAGGATACCACCGTTGAACTCACAGATCTCTATAGCAATGCTACTATGTTAGATGATATTCAAGAACTCTTATCCAACAAATGCAATATACCTACTAGCACTTAAAATTATACTATTGGACTTGTTTCTAATGTGATGGATTTCACTCATTGCACACCATGTTATACAGTTAGTCGCGATACTCCTTATGACATCTCCAAAGAAGTTCTAGATTATTCTCTTATTGATTACATGTTTAGTCTTGAGAATAGTTTACATACATGCGATTTTCCTCCTAGTAAGACCATTATTATAGTTGCATATCATGTGTGTCACATTTCGAAATCGCTTCTCATGATTCATCACATATTAGTTTCCATACTCATTCATACTATGTTTATGATCCCACCGATGATATACATAATGAAGTTTTCATTTCTCGATCCTCTCTCGATTTTGACGACACAATTGATAGTCATGATTCTCTTGGACTTTACATATTGTTGAGTTTGAATTTCTTGATCCATTGTGACCTATTTCTAAGGTTGTATCAAATGTCATGCATGAGTCCTTTCTATCCATTAGTTCATCTTCTCCTACCATTTTTGTTCGAATTCCTATTATCATTTTATCTCCATCTCCTATTTCGGTGTCTCATATCATAGCATCTCCATCTCTTGATCCATCTCTAAGGGCGTTTCGATGCTATTCCTACCGCTATAATGGATGGTCCATGTCCTACATCACCTATATCTTCTTAGAAACCTACACCTAGTGTGTCCTTAGCATTGGAATCTCCTTTATCTCCTCTTGATATTCTTATGATCACTCACAATGGAAAGTTACAACCACTTAACACATTATTGTCATCTTCTACTATTCCTTCACATGATATCTTGTCTCACATGCATGTTTTCGGGTAGTTACAATCTCAGGTCCAATCATTCACATTATAAATCAAGTCCTACTATGCTTCCATTGATAACAATTCATTGCATGATAACCCTATTCCTAGGAAGATCCATAACTCATCATTCCCTAAGGAGTTGTCCCGCCTACCTTTTCATGTTTCAATGGTACTGAAACTTTTACTTACATCTAAAAAAATTTCATATGGATATGGCTTCCTATTCTAATGATCGATTACTACTTAGATCCTTTCAACATAGTCTTATCGATGATGCTCTACAATGGTATACTCATCTCCCATTTGGATCTATTAGCACTTACTATGAGATGGAAGAGGCTTTTATGTATCGCTTTGTGATCAACGATGGCCCTAGAGTCACCTATGATCATCTACCTACTTTACATCTGGGGCTAACCAAAACCTATTATGGGCTATATCGTGCGATTCAATACATGTATGCACCAATTAGTCTTTCAACTTATCGATTTAGAGAAGCAATTAATCTACCATTGTGGTCCGATTCCCTGCACTAAAACAATTATTGCAATATGGTACATGTGAATCATTCACACTTCTATGTTATCGCGTCATTGATCTAGAACATGACCTACTTGCTACACATGTTATAGATCCTCCACCTATTGTTTGTTAGGAATTAAATAGTGTGTACATTTGAATATTTATATATGAGTGAAGTTGTTATAAACAACTCACGTAAATAGAGTCTAAGTTACGAGTTCTTAGAACAATTTCTATATATTGTTTGAGTGGTTCATATATTATAGGAGAAATATTGGCCTATAAATATTTAATCTATTATGTACGCTGAAATATACAGAAGGATATTATTAACTGTGATATTTGCTTCAACTCTGATCATACTTATGATTTGGTATGAGAGAAATTGATCATGTTCCTTAGAGCTTAATTGTTACATCAGGGGCATTCAGAAATCTTCATTGCCCTGTTAATGGTGAAATTATTGTATGAGGATTATACTGTTAAGTTAAGATGCAGATTTGGTATAGCATTTAGCAGAAGCTTGTTAAGTTTTATTTGCTCATTCTTGCATTGTTCACTCACGGTCTGATCTGCGGAAAAAGTAGTGCAGATTTGCCTTGTTTTTACCACGACATAAATTGATATTACTTCTCTTTGGCTCTATTTGCTCTATATTTTTTTGTCAGCCTTGTTAGATCGACATTGGGCATCCTATATACTGATTTTCTTTCTATCAACTCGGATCCCTACGCTTAGCAATACGTGTGGATATATCTTCCTTGACCAGCGAAGCTGCATGCTTAATTTTTGACACCGCAGTTAAAAACCACTTGTATTTGGATTACAAAGAGAAAAACGCTTGTAAATAGCGTTGGATCATTCAAATCAAGTTGTCCATCGATTTCAAAAAGTCAAAATTTGTGCGCCATTGATAAGGAATAGAGAAGAGCTTTGCATCGGGAGTCTGCTGCAACATCATGTAAATCTTTTCTAGCAATATGTTTGACAGTCCATTTCATTCCAAGCTCCAGTATTACAACGGACTTTCACCTACAATTAAACATCCATCTGATCACCCATTCATATTTATCAAGTCACCATCATGTGTATGTATTATGTGTTGTAGGAATGTGTAAAGGTAAAAAGAAAATCACAAGTCAAAATCTCATGAAAAAAACATAAAATACCTCCCTTCCTGTCAAGATCGGGTTCTCTGATGAATGTTTTCATTATTATTGCATTTAGACCGAATTACTTCCAAGTTTTATCCTCATTATTTGTTTTTAAGTCTTTAGTTTAGTGTTAAAAGTGTCTCATCCATCTCAATTTAAGCATTTATGTTTTATTCTTCATTTGTATAAGGTCAAGATTTAAAATCATATTTTGAGAGTTAAAAGAGTTTTTGTCGTCATTGTATTAGTCTCAATAGTCAAAATTATAGAGTCATTGTCATTTATGTAATTGTCATTATCAATAGTTGTCAAAAGTGTCATTGTATTTATAGGTGATTTTAGGATATTTGTTTATTGTATCCATAATTTTTGTCCGGTGGAGTCCTTGTTAAAAACAATTGCCTCACTTTTAGTTGGATGTATTTTTGGTGTAACTTTGTCATCCGAGTTGAGGGATAGGGTTGTATGATGAGCCTCAAATTCATATTCAATTGAGTTACTAGCATGACACTAGAGGTCGGAGGCAACAGAGGATGGACGGCGATCAATGCCTCTTGTCGAGTCATAAATGGCGGGCCGCATTTAGATGTGGTGGCACTATTTTATATTATTTCGAGTTGTGTGCATAAATAACATTCCTTGCCAAATCTCAAACAAGGAGGATGTGCATTTTTGATGTTGAGAAAAGTTTACAGGAGGGAACATGAACTAGGAGTGATCCTCTAACTATAGATATTCTTTTTGTCATACTTCTAACATCGATCATCCGGTGAAAGAGCATTCACTGGAAGTGAAAGCGGGAACTATTGAGTTTGTGTATGTAGGTGAATCGGTGGAAGTGTGATCATCCAATATGAGATTCACTATTCCCATACCAGATGAGACAATATCCAAGCCATATTGGTCGTGGTATGAGAAGATCCAAGCCAACAGTATGTAGACCTAAAAGTATGCGGAGGCATACGATTTTGTTTCTAGTTCTTGAGATGTGTTTTCTCCCCATGTTCGCACTAAGGGGGGAATGTTAGGAATTAAATAGTGCATACATTTGAATATTTATATGTGAGTGAAGTCTTAATAAACAACCTACGTAAATAGAGTCCATGTTACGAGTTGTTAGAAAAATTCGTGTATATTGTTTGAGTGGTTCCTATATTATAGGAGAAATATTGGCCTATAAATATGTAATCTATTATACGTGTTGAAATATACAAGAAGCATATAATTAATTATGCTTTTTTTGTAACTACGATCGAATTATGATTGTTCCTACCACTACATCATCTAGTTCTTCTCCATTGTCAACAGTTGATCATCCTACACGATCTTCATCTCCTCCTCACAAACAAGTTTCTACTATTAAATCATAGAAGCATCCTTCCTCTCCTACTCTGCGGTAGGCTACTTCTCAATCTTCTACACATGTTTCACATGAGCCATTACATTTCTCTCATCACGCTCGACCACATGATGTAATGCATATTTTTCTTAAAAATCATGAAATTCACTTACCTTATAACCAACATCATTCACAACATTGTTTAAAGCGTCAACGTGATTGTCCCTACTATAATTATCATCGTATTAATGGCCATAGGGACAATGATTCCCTCTCCCTTCATGATAGATTGTAAGAGTAAGAGAATAGGGGCATCATTTCCTTTGGCTCTTGCTCACTTGAGTGGTCCATATCTCCTCTACCTCACCCACGAGCTAATAATCTAGTTGAGTTGTCTCCTCTATCTAGTGCTAATGTTTTTTTCCATCCTTTGTCACATGTTGTCACTTAAGTGCACTCACCATCATGTCTATCCATCGCTGCACCATTAAATCCATCTCAACCACCT
The DNA here is from genome assembly GCA_018340775.1 of Taxus wallichiana var. yunnanensis. NCBI lineage: Eukaryota > Viridiplantae > Streptophyta > Pinopsida > Cupressales > Taxaceae > Taxus > Taxus wallichiana. The sequence goes on from CM031237.1 coordinate 125,067,800, forward strand.
CATCCATCTGCGTCATGCTACTGCTTCACATTGGCTTGCATAACCTTTGACATTCATACCTCCCACCGTTACTCCACTTGACATTCAGTTTGGTTCATACGCTCATATTAATTTCATTCCACATGCTTCCACCACTTCACACTAGATTGGTCTTTGGTAAGTGATTTCTATCACCTTATCCCCAATGACGTACTCGTGTTATTACTTTGTTCTTGCATGAATGTTGAGGGTTTTGCTCTGATAATAATCTCTCTTCATGCGCTCTATCGCTTCATCTAGCGCACTCTATTAAATCATTTCATGATGATGCACTCTTGCTTTATGTGATTCATTCATGAATGCTGAGGGCTATTCTCTAAATAAACCTCATCATATATATGTTGGCGGCATCGCTAATATCCCCCTATCTCCATTTTACTAACATACGCTTCATTATACTATTACAATTGCATCACACTTTTCCACATCACCAAGAATGCATCACAAAATTTTAAGTTTCAATCACATATTATACTATCATCATCACACCAATTAGGCAATACAAGTCAAACAAACAAATAAAAACAATATTTAATACATCACAACAATAATTCACAAATCATATACCATCATGAGATCAGTACATAATTAATACGATCATCATATCCCAATAAATGTATTTATATATTGATTACAATCACATTACAAAATATCTCATCACGGGGGAAACTCCCTACATTCACTACATCAATATAACTAATATCCTATCATGACTATCACTATTTGTTATTGTGAGTGCTCTATAACTTGATTCCTCACCACTAACTCTACGTTGTTGTTAATGACCTCAATATCTCTCAACATGTTTCCATAGTAGAGTCACCTCTATCGATTGGTGTGCAAAGCAACTGTAACTTGATAAAATTTACAAACACATCCTACACTAAAGGACCACCACCTAACACCTCTCTAGCTCATCCTGTCTCTTCGCATTCCTTGTCTCTCTCACTAAGTAGCATAGTACATGTCATCGCTTTTATGGCCACTAGCTCAAACAAAATGGCATGGTCACCCGCAATTTCTTGTACACGCTCCAACATCCCTCCACCCACAAGTATATCCGTGGGAACATTCTGCGTCAACATCTAGATATATGTTTCCATAATCAAGGACCAATACATGTCACCTATAACTAATATGACAACAAATTATAAAATCATGACCATCACATTAGAAAGTAACAAATCATACAACATATCTATACAAACCACTCACACTCCTCTATCGTCATCCCTACATTTTGGGGGCATGTGCTTTCCCGTCTACTCCTCCTCCCGGTGGTAATCCCGATATATCCTCCAACACTAGAAATAAAAACACCCATCTATGCACCACCCACCATATCAATATGCCTTCATACACGCCCGCATCCTCTTTGTCTATTGGTCCTGGTCCAGGCTCCATCCCTCCTCGGTGCCTTAATAGCTCTAACCCATACATAGTTCCTCTCCAGGAACACATCCTAGGCCATACCAAACTATCTTGATACTTTCTCCACCTAGAATAACTCGGTCACCCTTGGAAATCGATCCTCCAACCACATAATCTGCCATATGCACCGTAGCTCTACCGCATCCTATGACTATCCTTTAGAATCTTGGTATGGCTTCCATATCACGGCCTCTAGCCCCATCCAATATATCAAGGCTCTATATGTTTCGGTGTCCATCTTCCACCCACACGCACCAATCTATCTCTCACCATATATGTCTAGACAAGCCCAATCTACTCGCAGACCACCAACTAGCCTCAATATTGTTATATGCTTGTAAGCCAACACATGCGATAGAGTGGTTTCTTTAATCCCACATTTGTGTTCCTCTGTGTGAATATGTAAATATCTCTATATAGGTGGGCCAAAACACATTGTTCCACACACACCTAGTTCTCTCCTCTATCCGAGCGAAAAATATCATGCATTTTATATTAGATGCCCACACCACCTCCCTCTACTGCAATAGATGATGCAATAACCACAGAAGCTATAAAATTCCACAAATATAAAACCCTAATCTTAAAATCACATCCAAACTAATATGGGCCTTGGTAGTTACTCAAGTCCATATAAAATACTTGCCTAGCAGCCCTCATTTGTCTCTCCATATTCTCCACAACCATGACATGTACCCTCTCACCAATAATAGGTAATCTCAATATGTGATATACATCCTCTAATGTGACTCATTTCACCAATAGGTATCCAAAAAGTGTAAGTACTTCATGCACACCATCTCTCACACAACATTGTCAACATAGGCATATATGGGGCGCATCCCCATCTCTGCTATGTGTCGTAGGTGACACGGTCCATAACCACTCAATGATTATCTAATAAACCTAACCCAAGCAATGTACTCAAGTGACAACCACCACAGAACTCCCTTGAATGGATATCACTCCTCTGACACCAAACACAACCTTAGAACACCGGACCAATACACACATGCTTACTTACAACATCACTACACAACAAAAATGAAATTTACATCACGTTGGACAACAATCGGACTTTATGAACATGAGTTCCTAAAAGTAGGATCGGGGCACCCGAGAGCGAACACGAGAACCCATGTCCGGGAAATCTTGTCCCAAAATCCATTAGCGCCTTCACCACTATTTTCCATGTCAAAAAAATTGAGAAAAAAATTCACCGAAAACGATTCTACCGCATGTGCATTTTTCTAAAAACAATTGTACTTACCAACTCTGCCATTGTAGTATGCGACTGCATGCCACTTGATCGCCACTATCTCAAATTTACTTGGTCATGTTGCTCTAACTTGTGACATCCTTACACACTCATGATCACTCTTACACTCATGAAAAAGATTAATGAGTTAACTAATCACTTTATTACATTACTATTTATAGTGAGTTTTCACCACCACTATACTATGGTCATTATTTCGTGATCATTTTCTCAACTAATACACATCGCACTATTTTTCTCATATCTCGAGCATCCTTACTTTGATTTCTACTTAGTTTATGACATTATTTTGAGAATTATTCCTAATATCATCTTGTACATATAACACACACACTAGGTATCCTTGACATTGTCTTTTACTCAATATACACACATTTTTTTATTGTTATCATACATCATCTATTACCGGGCTTGAGGATAATTTTAGCGGCGAATATTCGTAATATGGCGAAAATTTCATTTTAGGAAAATTTGAAAAGGTGAATTATTCGGAGTGGGTCGGTGTCCTGTTCACCTAAAATATATAGTATATTTTTTTTGGGGGGTCGGCTTCGCCTTCATTTGAAAACATCTCCTATAAAAACCTATGTGATTCGCCGGGTAGTATACCTCAAGTAGCTTACCAAATTACCAATACTGTGAAATTTGAACTCGCATACCCTTGAGCACCAGAGATTCATATTACTGTTATCTGTGATTGTTGACGCGACAAATGCAGTGTTGACGCGTGACAAGGGCAATATTGACGCTACGACAAGAGCATGCATCTTGACGCGACTTGGGATAAGAAGTGACGCACGGACAAGAGAGGAAGGGTTGACTGGCTTGCAGTGACGCGAGAGGAAGTGTTGGCGGCGCGCGACAGGAAGTGTTGACCGACGCACGCGACCTCGGGCGATTCGCGCGCGACAAGACCTCGAGGCCCAGACAGAGTCGCTTCTTGGTTCTTTTCTTTGACACGGACTCTTTTCGAGAATAATGGAAGGTGCTAGCTCAAAGAATACGAATAACCTAAAAGTAAGTAAAAATATCAAATCACTCTTCAAGTATTTTGGAAACTCATGGATAGATATTGTAAATACCAATCATATAGATGCCACCAAAAAGAATCAGAATACTGACTGTGTGGAAGGTATTATTGAGGTGGACATGCATTCTGCACAGTATCACAGTCAAACAAATGAAACCTACGATAATATGCCAGATCTTGAAGATATTGTTCCTGTTGGGGTGCAACCAGAAGTGCAGCTAGATATCACAGATACAAACACTCAGCAAAATGGAAGACAGAAATCAATATCAAACTCTGGTCCAAGAAAGAGGAAACCAGGTGATTGCGATATTGCTCAAAATTCTACTCAAAAAAGTAAAGCATTGAAAACGAACAAGAATATGTGGACCATTGGCAGGACATACAAGTTTGATTGGGCAGCTAAATTTCCATTTATTGAACCTGTACAATCATCTAATTCTGAAGAAATCCCATGTGAATGTACATGTACAATATGTACGTGGAAATTGGGAAAGCAACAAAAAATGCAACTGAAGCTGGACACTATAGAAAAACATTGTGGAAAACAATATTTAACTGTAACAGGGGCGGATGGCCAGAAAATCAAAACACATAGGTGGAAAACTGAAAAGGAGTGCATGCATGTTAGATACACAGTGGAATATGAGGCAGAGCAGAAAAAACACAGACATCTATTGGAAAAGGGAGGAACGATCACATCGCATATTGGTAAGATGAAAGAAACAAATCTACATGCAAAATTCATACAATTCTCTACTCTTTTTCAAATACTTAAAAAAGGAAGGGCGATGTCAGATTTCCTCGATTTCAAAGTTTTGTATCAATTTAACGGAATGCTGAATGTACCTCAGTCTCATTGGTCTGAGAGTAGTGGATGGGAAATGGAAAAATGCCTCTCGATGATAGAGAAGGAAGATTTGAAAGAGAATGTAAAAAAAGCAAACTTTATCTCTCTTTCAATTGATGAAGTGACAGCAGTCGACAACACCGCATGGGTATGTATCCACATATATACTTTAGAAAATCATATAAGGACTCCTCATCTGTTGGGTGTTATGAAAATGGTTGAAAACTGCAATGCTGAAAACCTATATAAAATAGTTGTTTCTCATTTGAAAGATGTTGCTGGTATGACTGATTATGAAATTGCTACGAAGTTGGTATGCGTTGGAGCAGATGGTGCATCTGTCATGCAGGGTCACCGAACAGGGCTGTGTGTTAGATTACAAACAACAGTGGCCCCATATATGCTACCAATTCACTGTATGGCTCACAGAATGAATTTAGCGTATAAAATGGTAAAGTTAAACCACGAAAATGTTGCTAAATTAGAAGACCTCATAAGATAACTTCATGCCTATATGTCAAGCAGCCCAAAGTGATTTCTCGAGTTCCAAAAATTTGCAATTGGAATTACAGATGGCAAAAACTTCTGAAGGATGTGGAGACTAGATGGATCTCTTTGTATGAACCTGCATGCAGAGTTCGTGAGGAGTATCCTTCATTGGTTGGTTTCATGCACAAATACCATCATGAAGTTGATAGGGCAAAAGGACTGTTGTTCCGCTTTAAGCGATTTGGAGACATTGCTTACATTGGTTGGTATTCTTCCAATGTTAAAGGAGATCAATACATTGATGAAGCATGCACAGGGCAGATTAATCTATATTGTGGATTTTATACGGATGAGGAAAATGGTATGTCAAAGTCTTGATATATTGTACTATTCCCAGGATAGTTTTGATGCACCTGTTTTTGAAAATTGGAGAGATTTATTAGATCTTAAAAATCCTAACACCTTTTTGAGATTTAATATCCACGATCACCTATGCATCTCTGTTAATGGGAGGGAAATACCAATGCACATTTTGCAAAAACGTCAAGATATTACAGGATCAAAACGAGAAGATGTTCCCGTGACACGTAATTTGTTTGAGTCTGTGATAGTTGAAACAAGAATAAAGCTTAAAAATTTTTCAGAAACCTTGTCATCAGAAATTAGGGAACGTTTCTGTAAAGATAAAATTCTGGAAGCCATGGGTGTGATGAATCCGAATTTTTGGAATACAGAAGGTGGCCGTGCAGACTTTGTCAGTAAGCATTTCCATAAATCAATGGGTACAATAATGGAACAATTTACAAAGACGTCAGAGCTCAAGGGTATGGAAATCAAAGGTATACTGAATGCCGATTTATTAAAGTTTCAGTCAACAAATTTTGCAACAACAATGAGGAACCAATATAAGAATTTAGATCAACCTTCTGAAAGTGGTGCTATTACAAGGCTGTGGCGAGGAATCTATCAAAGTTCTATCTTACAAGAAGATATCAGTGAATATTTAGACTATATGAGTTATGCCAGACAATGATTTTGGGGTCTGTGGAGGATGAAAGGGTTTTCAGTGCATTGTCATTTATAAAATCAAAACTGAGAAACAGGTTGGATAAAAATCTGGAAAGTTGCATGAGGTGTTACGTTTCTCGATACTCCCTCGAAACCTTTCCGTTTGACAGAGCAATTGCGCACTGGAATTCCCTTTGCGAAAGAAGAGGTGTAAATAATACAGCTACAAGTACAAATATTCCCAACCTTGAGAGTGTAATTGGCTCTTCGTCACATTCTACAGAAGACAACATCGACTTTGATGAAGCTATTGATAATGGATTGTTTCAACTTTAAGTAGGTATCTTCTTTATCTATCTTTTATCTTTATCATTAAAGATGTTACCCAGGTCTATATACTAAAAATGTCGTGAAATTCACCCATCTATCTACTAATCCATTTCTCGTGTTGGATTGCTTTTTTTAAAACAAAGATCTATCTCATTACCTTGAGAGTGTAATTGGGCACATTCTCAGTGATGATTTCAACTTTAAGTTTCAACTTTAAGTAGTATCTTTTTATCCTCAATCTTATTGTCTATATACTAAAAATGTCGGAAATTAACCCATTATCTACTAATCCATTTTCGTGTTGGATTTTTTAAAAAAACAAAGATCTAGCTCATTACCATGTGGCATGTGATGATTTCAACTTTTAGTATCTTTTTCCCCTTAATCTTATTGTTTGTTACTATTCATTTTTTCAGTGGTTATAATTAAAGATGTTACGTGTGTATGTATTTACATTTAGTTAAATACAAAATTTTATTTTTGAAAACGTGGGTTGACATCCGTCCGAGGAAGTTGTTATTACTTCTTGGGACCGACAATGTCGTCGCAACTCACCCATCTATCTACTAATCAATTTTTTGTGTTGAATTTTTTAAGACAAAGATCTAGCACATTACCGGTGATGATTTCAATTTTAAATAGGTATCTTCTTCAACATAATCTTATTGTTTGTTACCTTACATTTTTTCAGCTCTTGTTATCATTAAAGACATTACAAGTCTAATTCTTTATATTTACATTTATTTAAAGATATTGTTGGTCTATATATTTAAAGATGTTGCTGGCACTTCTCAGGACTGACAATGTCAAGCAACTCACCCCTCCATCTACAATGTCATGTGAAACAAAGATCTAGCACGTTACCCTTGATGATTTCACAGCAATCTAATACGCAAGAGGTAAGCTAAACCCTAGCATATTTGCAATTATGTTTAATTTCTTACCAGTGATGATTCTTTCTTGATTTCTTAGAATTATATTTAATTTATTTTTAAATACAAGTCCACATAAAATTCACATAAAATTCGGGATAAACAATACATTATACGATTTTAAATATAAGTCCACATAAAATTCCTCATCATCCATATATATCATATCATCACCATATCATTATCATATCCTCATTATCATCATCTATCATTAATTATCAATTATCATCATTCATCATCTACGTCCACATACAATTCATGACAATGCAAATAAACAAGAAACATACATATAATTCATGATAATCACCATCTAATGCAATTAAAATTAAAGATTGTATGTAAATCCATATAATTAAATTCAAATACCATAGTACATACTCAATAGTAGAAGTTTTCAAATTCAATATTTAAAGTTTCCTCAATAATAAAAGTTTCTAGTTTTCAAAACCCTCTTTTTCTTTATTCAATTCTACTCCTCTGCACTATTTCCCAACGGCTTCTTCCTTGTGGTGTACCTCTTTCCCAACACGAGAAATCTCCATGCGACAAAGAAATTTGGATCAGCCAGCTGCATGTATAAAATATCCATTGCCAATAATTTTCATTGATTAGAACCTTTAGCCCTTCTGTCCCATTCTATAAGCTGATTGATATGAGGAAGCATCTCCATCTTTCTCATCAACCCACACAAAATCTTTTTTGTGCTTGTCCAGATCTATGAAATACTCCTTGCCCTCTTTAGAGGTACTTGTGCCCAAACCCTGTATGGTCCAAGCAACAAGTGATACCTAATCAGCAAGTGAACAAAACCAGAACTCGAAAACATATAAAGAGGAAACAAACTAGCATTACTTTGTACTATATGGTCCAGCCGGTTATCGATCCACTCAATGATTCTCTCCAAGCTTCATACTCAGGAATTGTGTAGAAAGATAACACATTTCCATTTTTGTGAGTTGCCTACATCAACATGTGCCGACATTAGACATGGAGATACATAACATCTGGAGGCTTAGAAAACAAATATAAAAAGTCTCGAAACACAACCAAATATACAGGGGGAACATTTACAGAAACTAAACAGCGCTATACAAAGATCATGTACCTGGTCTGTCATTATCATCAGATGGCCATATCTTAAAGATTTAATGCTGTCATATATTTTATCTTCCTGTAGACCAAGGATTTTTTTTCTATTTACTATCTCTTTATTCTCCATTTGTTGGTGAGTGGTAGCTTCCCAAAAAATAGATATTCCTGCCACCTGATAGGATAAAGATAACTAAAATAACAAAAAATTAAATTGGAAAGTGATGTCGAAACATGTCACAATACTACCAAATTCAATATTCACATTTCCCTGATTCAAGCCACAAACACTTACAGCGACTGCAAGAGCCTTGGCTGAGTCACCCTCCGTTAATATTAAAGTACATTGATCAGAATTCTTCCCTCCTGCTTGATTTGCATCAAGTTTGGGAACATCAATTAATTTCCCCTTCTTGGTTCCATCAGTTTTCTTAAGATCTTTTTTTTGTTTAAACTTTTCCACTGCACTCATCAGGTCAAACAAAGTTACAAAGCTCATCTTAGACACTAGCATTGCAAAAATTACATGTACTCAGAAATGCTACATATTAGACACCACGCCTGGATATATGGACATGGGCTAAAAATGCGAAACAGTGAAAATTACTATAAATTTATAACAGCAAATTGTATCAGAATAAAAAATATGAATTAAAACGAATTATACTTACAATCAACATGGAAACCAAACGTTGATTCGAGAAAATTCTTTTCTTCCACGAGTGTTGCCTTGGTTGTAACAATTGGTAAATTTTTGAACGGAAGGCCCGTAAACCGATGGATTTCATTTGCTTCGATACTAAATTGAAAAATTCGGCAATCGTTCAGAGTCACATAAAAAATGTCGTCCTCGAATTGTAGTATGACAGAAAGTAATTCAAAATATCCGGATCTGTTTCGAAATGGGACATATTAACGAGCCCTGTAAATTCACACGCATCCATTAAATATTTATCTACCGAAGACATCTTTAAAACAGTATGGATGTGAGGGCATAAGAGACATCGATTGAATTGGATTCTCTTGATTTTTGTTACTGAACTTGCAGTTGGGAAGCATTGAGACCTGCAAAAATTCAAGAGCCGGAAGGTGAAAACGAGAAAATGACCGGTTGAAGGGTATTTATAGGCTAAATCAGGCATCGGTCGCTTCACTTGGACGCGGCCAAAGGTCCCGAGATGATGCGCGACAATAGATCAGCCGATCTTGGCCGCGCACCAATTGGATCCGGCCGACGCGTCAATAGATGCCGTGGCGGCGTCAACAGATACCGGTGGCGCTTCAATAGATTCCGGATGACGCGCGTCAATAGATGCGATGGCGACGCGCATCAATAGATGCGATAGATGTGGCGCGCGCCGTCGATAGATGCATGTGACGCTGGCAATCCATGGACGCGTCAATAGGTTCGATTGTCGTGTGTCGATAAAAACAATTGACGTTCCATTGACACACGTTAGGAGTGATGAGTAACTAGATGGATCTCTTTATGCGAGAGAAATCCCTGAGACTACCAAATAATTGATTTCTTATCCAAAATTTAATGGAATTCAAAGTTTTCACCTCTTTTGCACTAGAGGAAATTCCCTTCATGTTTGCAATGCAACCAATTGAGATGAAGCCTTCAAATTTATCCCTAGACCAAAGAAACAAATAGTGATTGGTGTGTACTTGATGATGATATAGGGTCTTGTTTGATAAGTTCAAAAAGAAACTTCATGATATATGCTTAAGACCGTGAGTTTGAGATGAGGTACCAGCAAGGCACTCTTGAAGTAAATTGTTACCTATTTAAGATGATTGGTGTGAACTTTATGTTGAGCTGTAAATTGTTTTTCAATATTTGAGACACTTGATTTTATAGATTGTACTTCAAGAAGATCATGATTAATCAATTCAAGGCATAGAAATGGGGGAGCTTCAAGAAAATTGTCTTCAAACATACACTTGAACATTGTATCTTCAGCAAAGGAAAACAAAACATGGTGGTAGCAGGAATCTACTAAAGGATATGTAAACAACCTTATTGAGCTATGATCATATGCACCACCTTAAAAATTTGAAAAAAAAGAGACATATTTTAATTCAACCACTCCAAGAAGCAGTCCCGAAGAGAATCTCAAGATGTGAATCCTATACAACATATTTTGATACTGATCCATTTTCCCCAAAACATTTTACAATATCTCAAGATGGGAATCCTATACAAATTTAACTTCTATGATTTATCTGGAGAAGGCACTGTATTTTTTCTTGGATGCTAAGCAGAAAGGTTGTTTAGTCTGCATTTCTAAGCGATCCAGTTTTATAAAAACTTGAATAAGTTTATAGACTCATTTCAAAATCTGATTAAATTTGGCATGGTTAACCATGGCAATTCACCCATCTATCTACTAATCCATTTCTCGTGTTGGTTTTTTTTGAAACACAGATATAGCTCATTACTAGTGGCAGTGATGATTTCAACTTTAAGGAGGTATCTTTTTCCCCTTAATCTTATTGTTTGTTACTATTCATTTTTTTCGGCTCTGGTTATCATTAAAGATGTCTATGTATTTACATTTAGTTAAATACAATATTTTATTTTTTGAAAACGTGGGTTGACATCCGTCCGAGGAAGCTGTTACTTCTCGGGACTGACAATGTCAGGCAACTCACCCATCTATCTACTAATCCATTTTTTGTGTTGAATTTTATTAAGACAAAGATCTAGCACATTACCGGTGATGATTTCAATTTTAAATAGGTATCTTCTTCAACATCATCTTATTGTTTGTTACTTTACATTTTTTCAGCTCTTGTTATCATTTATTTAAAGATATTGTTGGTCTATATATTTAAAGATGTTGCTGGGACTTCTCAGGACTGACAATGTCAGGCAACTCACCCCTCTGTCTACAATGTCAGGTAAAACAAAGATCTAGCACGTTACCCTTGATGATTTCACAGCAATCTTATACGCAAGAGGTAAGCTAAACCCTATCATATTTTCAATTATGTTTAATTTCTTACCAGTGATGATTCTTTCTTGATTTCTTAGAATTATATTTAATTTATTATATATTAACTATTAAACAATACATTATACTATTATAAATATAAGTCCTGACACTCTTCCTAAAATTCCCTGCTTTGTCATAGATCCATCACTTCTTCGGATTTCTCCATGAAGTTATTAAAACTCAATTCTAATGCTATCTTCCAGATCCTATAGTCACCCACCCAAATCTACACTAATCACAACTATTTAAATTAACTTGACAGAGTCTTTATCTAATTAAAATCCTTTCTAGTAATAAAATTGACTCTACATAAACTATCCTGCAAATGTAGTGTGCCTTCTTCAAGGCTCTACATAAATACTTACACACACAGTTTACTATGATCTAGTTTGCAACCTTCAATATTTTCTTATACACTCAAAATTATTCCAACTTATAGCCTCCCAGTTCTAATCCACAATTATTCTTCACCCTTATCAAATATTAAAAAATGATCCAGTTCATCAACCTAGGAACTTGATCTATACAGACTAATCTTCATGATAAAAACCTTATATGTTTTACATTAAACTTCAAAGTTCTATATCGAGCTTGACCTATCTTTTAATCACATGGTTATTCCAACTTTGGTTAATCTAGCCTCCATAGCCTCCATAATCTACTCTACACAAAACAATATCCATGATAACAAAACCATATCTTTTAAACCAATTTCCCAAGCTCTAATTCTTATGGCCTAGAATTTAACTATTTCATAATTGGCTAATCTAGCCTCTACATCAATGATTGTTTCCAGAAAAACGTTATTTTCTCGACAAATGGTCTTGACTATTTTGGATGTCAAACAACCTCTCTAGTGAAAGATTATGCACTAATATAGAGGTGAATCTCTTTAAAATAGAATTTTCCTACACCATAAGTCTATTAAGGAGAAATCCTAAATAGTAAAGATCTGTTTCAAATCTTAGTTGCTATTTTTTCCCAAAGACATAATTTTCAAGATAATTAAAGTCCCACAAGATATTTAGGCACTAAATTTTACATTATACACATTAAATTGATCATCGTCTTTCATCATCATCTATCATTGATTATCAATTGTCATCATTCATCATCTACGTCCACATACAATTCATGACAATGCAAGTAAACAAGAAACATACATATAATTCATGATAATCACCATCTAATCACCATATAATTAAATTCAAATAGCATAGTACATACTCAATAGTAGAAGTTTTCAAATTCAATATTTAAAGTTTAGTCAATAATAAAAGTTTCTAATTTTCAAAACCCTCTTTTTCTTTAGAAAATTCTGCTCTGCTCTCTTCCCCAACGGCTTCTTCCACTCTGGCTGTACCTCTTTCCCCAACACCAGAAATAACCCCTGAACTTATAAGATCTTCTGCAGCACTGTCCAGATTTTTTATAATTCTTTCTTCTTGATTTGTTGCATCTCCATGCGACAGCAAATTTGGATCAGCAGATGCTTTGGCTTTGAACAAGATGTCAGGGTCGAGACCATGCTCTTTAATTATCCGCTTTAGTGTATTGTTTTGTTTGTTAACCAAAACAATATTTTGCTTCAAATTTTTTGCTGCGGATAAGCTGTTCTTTGCTGTTTCCAAGTGAACTTGCAAAACCTTCGCCTGACTCTTCAAATTTTCATATTTCAACTGCACAAAAAGAGTAACGTCAATTCAAAATATTAATGTAAATTCAAATTTTCAAATTAACAAAAATGATTGTTTGAATGTAATAGTACTTACAACCGCTCTATCTCTTTCGGCATTTGCGATTGATACCAAATCCTTGTCCTTTGACCATTTGTTAAAATATGCCTGGGCCTCAGCACTAATATTTTCCAATTTGTTTAGTGCCTTATCTAAAATGCCATCTTTATAGTCATTGTTAAACGTGACAGTCCCACATCTTACTTGGGTAAGTAAGGAATCCATCTTCGCAGGTTGATTCTGGACTACAGCGTATAAACTATCCGTTGCCAATAATTTTCATAACGACTAATAATCTCATTGATAAGAACTTTAGCCCTTCTCTCCCATTCTATAAGCTGTTGGATTTGAGGAATAATAAACTCACTGACATGGGATTGACAATCATTACCAATTAAGTTCTCCAAAGGAAAAGGTGGAAACTCTTCACTATCTGAATCTGATGCAGACGATCTTGCTGGAGAAGTGTGGGGGCTTTCACCAAGATCAACTGCTCCTTGTTTCTGTCTTTGGGTGGGCTGATCCTATTTTTGAAAAAATAAATCAAGATTTAGATAAATAAATTTAAATCAGAATGTAATTAAAAATTGTAAAGCATATTAAAATTGAAATTTGAAGTATACCTGCTGGCCTTGAATCATCTCGCGGGTATCGAAAAAACCAGTTGGGTCATTGCTATCAATGCCCAAATAATCTTCATCTAAATTTATATTGTTCAAAACAGATATGCCCGTTGCGCTGGGCAAGCCACCAAGTGAGAGAGTTGGAATTCAAAACGAGGAGTCAAGGTTTAGTGTCCCACTAGGGGCCGGAGCAAAACTCATGCGTTTACCAATGGTCTTTTTCACTGTTCCTCTGGTTGGCATTTTAAAAATTAATGGTTGAGTGGGTGTCGGTGCCGTGGTTTGACCATGACTGACATGTGCTGAAAAGTACAAGAAAAAATGAAAAATATTAAAACAATTCATAAAGTCAAAACTACGAAATTAAACGTTCTATAGAAAAGTTGTACCTTGTTGTCGAGGGGTTGTTTTTTTCGGTGCTACGGGTGGCCTTGTAGGAGTTGTACTCAGTGGCTGTTCAGAAGATATCAATGCATGCGACTGTATGGAGTGAGTTGGGGAAGAAGGTTCCATAGTCCCTGCAATTCATCAATATTAAATGTTGTCAATTCATTTGGTTAAAATTTAAATTGAAAAATAAATCTGCAACTTTGGAATTTGTAAATAATATATGAGAATGTATTACTTCTCTGGCGTTTAACGAGTTCAAACTGTTGAGGGTTTGGAGAGGAGTGAGCTTCCATTTCAGATTGGGAGTCCCCCGAAGCCTCCGCGTGTAGTTGGCCTCTTCCTCTCGACATCTTTTTTTTTTTGGGAATGGCTTCAAGATATCTTCTCTGCAAAACATTAAAATTTAAGTTTTAATAATCTGGTAATCGTAATGAAGAAAATTGTAATACAATTACAAACTAAATAGTTTATACCTGTTGTTCTGCAAATGGAATTGAGAATTTCTTCAAAGCCTCATCAGAGCAAGTAGGAATTTCTTTAGCTTTTAAATTTAAAAGTGCCTCATAGTAGAAGCCGAGGAGATAGTTTGTTGAATAAATGAAAGGTTTATCTGAGATTTTTGAATTTGATATGTCAGTTCTTATTTTTTTGGATAGAAATGTGCACCAATCGAATTTTCGTTTTGAGATAGTGGCACAAATGTATGCAATGGCCCAATTTGGTATATCTATTTGGCGACCCTGCAAAACAATTCTGGCTTGAAAAAACGCAATAAGTGCAGCAAGAAAGTGGTGTGCAATTGATTGTGTATCTACACCACGCCTGGATTTATTGACATGGGCTGCAAATGTGAAACAGTGAAAATTACTATAAATTTATAACAGAAAATTGTATCAGAATAAAAAACAGATTAAAAAATATGAATTAAAATGAATTATACTTACAATCAACATGGAAACCGTACGTTGATTCGAGAAATTTCTTGTCATCTTCCACGAGTGTTGCCTTGGTTGTCACAGTTGGTACATTTCTGATAGGAAGGCCCGTAAACCGATGTATGTCATTTGCTTCAATAGTGAATTGGAACATTTGGCCATCGTTCAGAGTAACATAAAATATACCGTCCTCGGAATTGTAGGATGACAGAAGGTAATTCAAAAGATCCGGATCTGTTTCGAAATGGGGCATATTAACGAGCCCTGTAAATTCACACTCTTCCATTATAGCTTGATATTCTGAAGACATCTTTAAAGCCGTATGGATGTGAGGGCATAAGGGATTCCTGTAGGTTATCTTGGAAATCGATTGAGTTGGATTCTCTTCATTTTCTTGCTGAACTTGCAATTGGGAAGCATGTGAAGTCGACATTATAGCTGTAATTGCGTCTTTGTCAAAGATTTAGACCTGCAAAAATTCAAGAACGGGAAAACGAAAACGAGAAAATGAGTGGCACAAGGGTATTTATAACCTAAATAGGGCGTCACTGTCCCCTATTGACGTGCGTCATTTGCTTCTAATGACGCGCGTCAATAGAAAGCAGTGTCGCGCGTCAATAGAAGGCTGTGTCGCGCGTCATGTGTTTACAGTGTCGCGCGCATTTGATTACAGTGTCACGCGTCAATACAAGACAGTGTCACGCGTCATTTGTTTACAGTGTCGCGCGTCAATAGATGACAATGTCGCGCGTCATTTGATGACTGTGTCGCGTCAATAGAAAAACAAGTGTCGCGCGTCAATTTTCGCTAGTGACGCGCGTCAATAGGAGCAAGTGACGCGCGTTAGTAGGAAGCAAGCGACGCTGCGTCGCCGCAGTAGGAGCAAATGACGACGTCATCAGGGCCAATGATGTGCGGATAAAGAGGAGACAATGTCGCGCGTTATTACGAGCCAGTGTCGTGCATCATTACGAGCTAGTGTCGCGCCAGTGTCGCGCGTCATTACGACCTAGTGTCGCTAGAGTGTCGCGCGTCATTACGAGCTATTGTCGCGCCAGTGACGTGCGTCATTACGGACTAGTGTTGTCGCACGTCACTGATGGAGCCTTGAAAAACCAGGTGAAAATTTTGTTTTTGAATACTGTCAAATTCACCTTTCGCTGAAACTGGTTACGGGGATATTCGCCAGGTATTTTCCACCTTCAATTTTATAGGGGTGTCTTAAAATGAACCTCGCACGGCTTACTTTAAACTCAATGGTTTTTCGTTATCACTTCCCCTTTCTTTAAAAGGGGGACATATAATTGGGGTCATCCTATAATTACCCTTACACCACTACACGATCATTCTACACTTCTAATTCTTCATTTTCAAACATTTACTAATACAACACGCAACATTTCATCACTTTATATCGATTCCTCCTAATGACCTAACATGGGAAAAAAAGTGTAAAATATTTCCATTAGTAAAATAAATCAAGAAACTAATAAATCAATTAATCAAATAATGTTTTCAATTCTATAACAATCAAATCATACCATTCAATCAATACAATACACCACATTTGGCCTCTCAAATGACCTAACAGGAGTTACATTCGTTACTTTCCCAGATGACCTAACATGGGAAGTTATTCTACAGGCTTTTGTTGTTTCAAGAAAATATAACTTGGAAGACATCACACATTTCGGTGATACCCATGGAGTGGGGAAAATATTTCCTTTCCTATACCACTCCTGTGTGGGTCCACCGATTTGATCCAAATTTTGGATCCAAAATCACATAAAATTTGATCTATCTCCATCTCTGCAAAGTGGCTAGATATTTTGATGTTGTTAAAGGTTGCATAATAACACACCTTTGTCCCTACACTCTTCCACTAGTGGAAGGACGCCCAAATCCCCCAGTTTTTCATAAAAATGCAATTAGATTGGGAACTTATCACTTCACCGTCTACCACATCACATCGTCATCATACAAAATTTGAAAGCGGTAATTCATACAACATTACAATCATCATTCTCATTAGTGCACTTCATCCTAGTTTTACATCTTTCACTATCTTTCATGCATGGATCATCATGTTGATCCATGGTTCATCACGCTATATGGTTTCATTTGGCATGCTCTTCTACCACATCCGTGTTTTCTTACAACATGGGCTTCTCCGGATTTCTCTCTGTACGCATCTCTAACTACTTTAAATGTTACCAAGATTTCTATCACCAACATAAAGTGGGGAAAATGTAGTCACAAAATCATGAACTTAATATTATTATTCTACCACCAAGTATTTTGTTTTATATATGGATCTTGCGTGAGAAAAGTATTCACCGATGACCCATACTCTAGTCCATTCGCCGACCTAGTTGGTTATTGTGGTCATTTTTTTGCACAACCATCTCTCACTCACACATAGTCCTGGTCATCTCTTAGGGAGTCTTAGTTGTTAGTATTAACTCACTTTTCATCATTGTTCTTTGAATATGGTGCCTAGGGAGGGATTACGGCACCTAGGATGCCTTGGTCTTGATTTTTAGGTGCCCTGGTCCCCATCACACTTGGTTTTAAATTATACATTCAACGCGTCGATCGTTTGGATTTTCCCTTACATCTCCATAGGTACTAGTCGTCATGTCGGTTCATTAGTGTAAAAATTTGAGAAAGAGATCCCTATATAAACACAACATACACATTATCTAATACGCAGACTATTTATACTAAAGGCTAGTTATCTACATAGAGCAAGGGACTATATTTGGTAACTATTTTACATCACACACTCCATAGAAAAGGGGAGTCTATTCAATTCACAACCATTTTGCATTTTATATAGTTATTTCTCGTTATCTCTATGTCAATAGCATTAGGGCATCTTAGGCACATTATTACACACAAAATCACACAAAACTACATTGGGTCTGAGATGTAGTGCAATGCTTAGTTGTAAGACCACCATTGTGGCTGCTAAGGATAGTCTGACCCCTTCATATGCATCTTTATTTTTTAGGTTTTGATGTTTTGTGTGGGGTTTTGTAGGTGATTCTTCATTGCAAGTTCATGACGACATCAATGAACTAGGTGCAACATCATCTTTACCAAAGGTGAAGTATTAAAAATACCTAACAACCATACCAAGATCAAATTCCAAGTTGTTCCACAAACCAGTGCATCCAGATTTCAAAGAAGGGTTCCCTAGGCACCCTTATCCTTCCCTAGGCACCCTAGTCTATCCAAATCTTCCTCCTTTGCTATTTTCTCGAGGTTAGTCATGACACTTTGTTCCACCATTTCAACATTTTGTTCAGTCCCAGATCACTACGAGGTAAGTTCATTTTAGGATAGTACCTTTCCCCTTTCATTTTATTTCATTTAAAGTATCAAATAAATTCATAATGGCCCTAAATTTTCTTGAATTTCACTTACCGCATTGCTATACTCATAGATTCATAATAAAATCTAAATTTTATTGAATCGAGTAGAAACCACATTGGATTTGGTTGATTTAGGGAATGAAGTAGGTGAAGGTGACAAAGATCTTTATTGGATTAGGTAATATATAGGGTGAGAAGAGTAATTGTATTAGATTTGTTAGATTTGGGAGGTTGTGACTTAGGATCCACTTTATATGTTTTAGGATTGGGGGATGGTGGATTTGAATTAGGATTAAAGGATAGGATAGTTGGAGATTTAGGTGATGAAGGGAGTAAGATAGGATTAGGTATAGATGAAGAGGATTAGGGTGGCATAAAAGCCACATTATATTGTGTAGGAATGGGGGTATAAGGGGATGAGGGTGACTTAGGAGTCACGATGGAAGTGATATTATTGATAGGATTAGGTGTAGGTGATGAAGTGGATGCATTAGGCTTAGACGATGAATTTGATGGTGGATTAGGGGATGTGGGAATATCTAGGAGAAATTCCATAGGATTGGATCGATATAATGAAGATGACGAGGATGGAGGACTAACATGGGATGTGGGATATAATAATTGTGTATGAAGTTGTTGGGATTGTGGTGGATACATGAATGGGAATCGATGATAGGTTTTACGATGATTGGATTTAGAGAGTTGAGGTGTTAGATGATGGTGGATTATTTTCATGAGTTTTGATAGTAGGAAGGTGTTGGTTATGATGATTGATATGGGATTTGGAGGTTAGGATATTGGATTTTTGTGGGTTTGGGATTGGTGCCTAGATTAGAAAGGACATAAAGGAGGTCCTCTTCATCTAAGTCATAGTTAGTGAGCTGGTCAAAGTCGATGTAATTAACTTTCAAGGATAGTGATTTATGTTTTTTATGTCGAGGTGTGGATTGAGATTATTTTGGTTCCTTAAATAGGAAGTCCATGGGGTGAGGAGTAAGGGTCGTAGAAAGGGAAATTGTGGATGGTGTTTGTTGGGAGATGATGGCTTAGAATATTCTTGATTGATGCCTAATTTAAGATTGGATATTCATTGATTAATATATTGGATGGTTTTTAAGATATTAGGATCAATATGGGATGGTTGATTTGGATGGTGAGGGGAAGATTGGTTAAGGTAGGATGTTAAGTTTGAGATTTGTTTGTTAATGTGTTGGATAGTTTGTGGAAATTCATGGTCAAAGCGAGATGTTTGACTTTGATGGGTGGGGGATGATGGGATATCTTGGTTGATTGATTTAGAAAAGAGGTAGGGGTTTGGATGTTGGTTTAGAGAGGATGGGGATTGAGGATCGAAGGTCATGGCTAGATATGATGTGTTGGGAGATAAGTTTAGGATTAGGATTGTACATCAACGATGGTGATAGGATTGGGATTGGGATCATGTGATTAAGGATGGATGATTATGATAATGTTTGATTAATTAAGATTTTAATATGATGTGATGGTTAAGGGTGTTCACAAGCACACAAAAAACATGCAACACACACCCTAACTAGTCAAGTGGGATTATAATCAAGATATAGCCCACTTCCAATACACGACACTAATGATGATGGCACAATTGGCTCTCTACATATGTTTCAATGTGGGGTTGGCTAGCGAGTAATCTTGGGGAGTACAGAGTCCTTACACTATAGCTCAATATGTGGCCAAGAGGCTACCTAGTTTAGCATTACCTTCCTATACTTGGAGCCCAAGTCCATATTTGCAAAGGATGTTTTTGAGGCTTGGGTATTGGCAAGGATAAATTTAGGAGAAATATGATAAATTGGAGGTGGAATATACTTGGAAATAATTTCGTGAAACAATTGAATTTACAGGGTTTACAAATACAATATTCAAAAGGCATAATTGTTCTTGTCGCATGAAAACACTATTCGTATCGCACAACATGAAATTTACTTTTGCGCGACAAAAAATTGATTTTTGTCATGCAACGAGAAAAATGCCCTATTGTGTGACATCAAATTCCCTTTCACATGATAACAAATGCCTGTCACATGACGGGAAGTTTTTTACGTGACAGGACATATGTTGTCATGCGACAAGACATTTACATTTTTACTTATTACTTGTTGCACTCCTTGATATTTTTCACTCAATTGTTCTTATTGTCGCATGTCTCTCTCTACAGTCCTTGTCAATTTTTACACGGTACTTTATTGTTCTTCTTCATTAAGATGGTATTTTACTAGTAATTTAATAGTATACTATATGGTGAATTACCTATGTTTATATAGGAGTAGTTTTCAATAATATGTGAATCCAACCCCTAAAACATTTTATACTAGAAAATTTAGGTGAAAGGTACATTGTCGTACTCTGAAAAATTCACCTTTTTAAATTTTCCAAATTTGGAATATTTGTCAAATTACAAACATTCACCATTAAAATTTTCCTTGGGTATTAGGATGTGGAAGTCCCTCACTTCACGCCACTAACGATAGTTTTCGAGAATTTATATACCCTACTAGAATACTACATATGTCTACATGTTATAAGATGAATCCCATAGTCGCAAGACCCTAGGAATATGAAAAGCGCATGGATATCACTTCCATGTCGTGTTTCCCCTAAAAATGAAAAAGGAAAGGAAGACTAGTTGTATTTTTGTCCTCAAGACCTTCCTAGGATGCGAGAGGAGAGCATACACGGTGTTGTCATCGGGTCAAAAACAAGCAACAACACGTAACACGATATACACAAGACAAAAATAATTAATAACATAGTTTTTATAATGGGTCCTTCAACAAAGGGACCTATAAAACAAAATGATTAGTGGTTTATTTTAAACCTCAATGTTCTTGGACCATTTGAGATGTAAGACAAAGGGTTAGTAGTTTTGGTTAATCAATATCATGTAACCATAATCGTTAGGTAAATAATAATTGAAAATTAAAAATGAAAAATTTTCACCTTATTCCTGTGATATTCTTACAAAAATAACATGTACGAACTGGAAAACACTACTAAAACACAAAAAATGAGATTAGATTGGTTAATATTAATTTAAACTATTATCAAGACAAAATTGATTCTACAAGAAAAAAGCACCACTACAAGTCAAAAGCACTACTACATGTCAAAAGTGCTATTACAAGACAAAAGTGCTAAATTGCAGAAATAAATGCTAAAAGCAAAAAAAGCGCTCTACAATCCAAACAAATGCCTTTGTAATAAAAATAAAATTATTTGGATATACTTTTCAAATTCTACACATAAACGTCATTATATTAACATATGCGCTACTTTAGAACATATGTGCTACTTTAGAACATATGCACTACTTTACAACATACACACTACTTTACAACATATGTGCTACTTTTTTCGCAAATGTGCTATTGTATCTGCAAATGTGCTATCAGAATAGCTATGAAATGTGTTGCTCTGTCTATAAATGCACTACTTTGTCTACAAATGATCTAATCTGTTAAAAAATGGTGATTTTGGGGTTTTAAAGGTTAAACAAAAGGGATGAATTATT
The DNA here is from genome assembly GCA_018340775.1 of Taxus wallichiana var. yunnanensis. NCBI lineage: Eukaryota > Viridiplantae > Streptophyta > Pinopsida > Cupressales > Taxaceae > Taxus > Taxus wallichiana. The sequence continues at coordinate 125,089,887 of CM031237.1, forward strand.
TTCAAAAGTTCCACGGGGTTTGTAAAAGCATTTTTTCAAGTCAAAATCACTGAAATGGAAGATCATTGTCACAAAAAATTGAAATTTTAAGGGGTAAATCTCAACAAAAAAATTCTCAAATTTGGACAGTTTGTTTATAATATGAAATGCTAGTAAAGACACTCAAATTTTTTGGGGTTAAGCCCCACCATGGGCACAAAAATGTATATATGGAAAATATTAGTGTACAAATATGAGAAAACAAGAAAATTTACTTCTCGTAATCTAATCTCTACAACAATACACCAGATAGAGAAATCATTTGAAAGAGGGAGAGAAATGAAATACCACCACTTACCAAGAAGATGGAAAGCCTCTTCCTTTGAGATAGTGGATTTTCTCTTTATTTTTATGGTTGCTTTCTTTGCTTCAGATTTGTGTATTCATTTGGAAAACATCTCCCCTTTGATTGTGCTTGGATTTGGTTGATGATGATGATAGATAGATATATTGTAGATGAATGGATTGATTTAGTGATTTGAGATAAAAGGGATGATTGATAAAATTAGCAAAACTTTGTTATGGATTTGAGAGATTATTCCAAGATAGATCTCATGGAGGAGGAGAGCTTGATTTATAGATTTTGGATGGAGGATTCAATGTCTAATATGAAGCCATGTTGGATTTAGATCAATGGTGGATGATGTATGTTAGGATTGGAGGATTATAGAGTGGAAGAATCTAGATTTTGAATTTAAAATTCATGGAGGAAAGAAGCTTCCATTGAATTGCAAATTCAATGGAAGGAGAATGTTAAATAGGATTCTAGATTTAGAGGTGAAGATGTAATTAGTATTAGAGTTGTATTAGGTTAATAAATGGTGATTAGGGTGAGGTTACATGGAAAGGCTAGGTGTAGGGATGTGTAGGGTAGGTGGGTAGGTAGATGTAGGAATATTAAATTCCTAGGAAATGTTAATGAAGAATTAAAATAGGATAATATGATATAATAATGGATTAATGAGATTAATGATAAAATGGGATGTAATAATGGATTTAAAGGATTAATGATGAAATGATAAAATAAATGATAAATGATAAAGGGTAAATATGATAAAATGGATTAATAATAATAATTAATCTTGTGATTAATTATTATATGGGTGATGTTGGGATATTTGTGGGACAAGTTAATCGTAATTAACCATGTCGACATTTTAGATGTCTACACTTTCCATGCAAGCCTTGTATTATCATGTGGTATGTGTTTATGTTCATATAATGTAAGTGGAATAAATATGTTATTTCAACTAGGCTTTAAATACTATGGACATTCCCAATAAAGGAATTACTGAGATATATTTTTACCTTGTCAAGTAGAAAGAAATATGTTTTGGTTTTACATATGAATTGTGAAGATAAGGGTGTTCATTTACTCAATTTTTAATTTAGTAAGGTGAAGATTCATTAAGTACAAATTAAGTGATTAATTGTGTTACCTAGCATGATATTTATTTGTGAAAGAGAATTTGATGTATGTTTGTCCCACAATTGAAAAAAATCTTAGAAGGAATTTGAATGCATAAAATTTTATCGAATGTCTCACTTGTAATATGTATTTAATACTTGAGTCTATAGTAATAATGAAATGAATTGTGTTGTGTGAGATCAAAATCCTTGTATTGTTGAATCCCTAAATGAAAAACAAGTGTTTTGTGAATCATAATTGTTCTAAAAAATGATGTTAATAAGAGATCTAAGTAACAATGTAAATATAATTAGAAAAAGAATAAATGAGATGAAACTATGGAATGATTGTTACAAAATCATACCCACCTTCAATGATGTCAAACCAACTAAAATTCCTAAGAAAATCTTAAAATGAATGAAAATAAAGGAGGTTATCATTGTGATCTAAATTTTTTTATTAAAATGGTAAATATACAACCTTGAGGTATGAGCACATATTTCATATACATAATGTGATTTAAACAACAATGTAAAATGAAATAATGAATATGTAGCTTTGGGAATGAGAATATTTTCTTATATGTTAAATTTTCTTCAATCTATAAGGTTAAAAAATGGAATTGAATTATAATAAAGATGTAACCATGAATGATGTGTTGTAGAATATGGCTAGCCTTAGGATTCTCGTGTCGATTGAGTCATTGAAATGTGTCCATCCTTTTTAGTAAGTTTGAAAATCATGTGCTCTGGTGTTTTCATGTGGTCTATTTGGGTCCATGCTTTTGTTAATTATGCTTTGTGATGTTTATTTACTTTGTTGAGCCCAAGTCGTGTCATATAACAAGCAATGAAAGATAAATAAAAGTATTTGATAATTTTATTGTTGTTTTGGGTGTATAATTTGTGGACATGCCAAAATTGTTTTTGGGACCATGAACAAAAAAGTAAGAAATCCCACCTTAACATGTTTCCATGGACATATTTGAACCCTCAACTACAATCCTTGACCCATTAAAATAAAAACAAATAAGAGGTCTTGGAATCAAATTTATAAATTGAAACTACATGATATTGATCTTAAATCTTGCAGTTGATTCATAAAAGAGCGATCCCAAAAAATTTCATAAATAAATCTATTCACTATTCCGCTTCCACATTCCTTCTTTTAACCCACTTTCTTTTCGTTAGTGCTTTAATTTTATAAATAATTGAAAAAAATGATAGTGAAACAATGATGACTTTACCAAGAAACTCGAACTTTAGAAAATTATATTGACGAGGATGAGATTTTATGCCCATCCCAAATGTTGGCCTATTTTAATTGTATTTTTACAATTTCCAAAATAATCTTCGGTCCTATATGATGTGTAGTAATTTAGTAAAACCATTAATATCAAAAGTATGGAAAATATCAATATAAATTTATGACATAAATATTTTTTTATGAAAAGGATATTATATTATATTAATTCAATGCGATACAAGATATCTTTCAAAAAAAACAATGGGAGGTATGAGAGCATGCCCAAAAACCATGAACAATACAAGAAGGACAAAAAACTAATTTGAGCAGGAGATTACTGAAAAAGCATTGCCTAAAAATAGAAAAACAACCATTTCAGTGAAAAAGACAAACATGCCCAAAGTGGGTGGATCATGATCATCGGACAACCCGAGCTAGGTAAGTCTTTACATATTTAAGATCTCAGGATCTCTAGCTAAGTAGCAAATTATTTTGAAATATTTTAAATACAAAATAAACTTGTGAGTGTGATAGACATGGAAGGCCATTGAAAATTCAGTTGGCATCATAAATGTTTGGTGTGATAGGAAGGGTCAACCGTCATATCTCATTCTTGCTATCGACCAATTATAAAGTCCAAATAATTATTTGAGTGTGTCCTTTTATTATTAACACTACATACTTATAATATGTTTATAAACTAGAAATTATATGATGGATCGTGCGATATGGGCGTCGTAAGGGATCGAAAGGTGTATTGTTCCATAATGTGGGCTATATTTGCATTAGGAGAACACGACGTAGGTAGGAAATGTATTAGTAACTCTATGTAGATGGATTAGGGTTGATTAGTGAGGATGATGTATATATGAGTGTATGAATGAACCAAAATGAATATCTGTTAAGCAGTAGTTCAAACATCTAAACGAGAAGAACCACATTTAAAACCATATAGTTATGAAATCCACGAAGTAAAAGATACATTGCCTTTTTTTATTTACATTGTCAACTATTTGCTTTGTCAATCAAAGTAACATGGTTTGTACATAGTTGATCCTATATTCATTCGGTCTCACTCCTACTTGCATATGAAAGTTACTTTACAAAAAGAAAATTCAAAACCGTAGACAAATGTATTTGTTCTTAGGTTTTGCAAGTCACTTCTCCATAGCCTTTAGCATCTCCACAACTCGATCAAAACCTACAAGCATTTTTCGGAAGGAAAACCTGGCTAGCTACTCAAGATCGGATGTCGAAGATATTATTTAGAGCATTTGGTGGTATGATTCATAACGTCTCTCTACTTTGGAATCATATTTATCAATATACTTAAGGGTTGCATGCTTAGAGAGTACAAGCTTGCAATCAACATTGGCTCCCCAGATGGACACCATGGCGGAGTTGTGGATGATTAATCTAACATCAATTTTGGCTAGCATGTATTGGACTTTATGTGTCTCATTGAGTCCTAGTGATGACTATTCAAGTAGTTCCCAAGGTGCTTTGTACCTACATTCCATGCCATTTTGGTTTTCGTCGGAACATACGTTCAGTGCATTTGGTATGCCTTTGCACTCGATTTAAAATTTCTTCCAAGTCTAAAATAAGATTGGTCACCAATATTTCTGATGTCTTTAATAAGAAGGGATCATCCTGGAGCGGATGGTGAATGTATTTTGACCTGCATGAAATAGAATGGGGATTCCATGTGGAAACAAATTTTCAAAGTACTCTCTAACTTGGTTGATAGCAGACGAGTCACTCCAATCAATTGTCTCCACATTTGGGGCTTCTGGAAGCCAAAGGAACCCATGCACATGTGCGGATCCTCTATGTTTTCATTCATACCTAGAAAGAGATGAATAAGTAGGAGGAAGGTTTGTGTTTCCATTTGTACATGGAAAGAGATGAATAAGTATGAGGAAGGTTTGTGGAAGAGGAAAGAAAGAAAGAGACAATTTTTACCTATACCAATAGTCTATTTCTCCCAAGTATTTTTGCAAGACCTCTTCACGGAATATTGTGAATCTTTTGTGTAAGTATGCAAAACTCAATGATGGTTGGAGACAATGTTATGGTTCCTCCATTATTGTGCTTTGTGAGGATCTACATGGATAATGCTTTGAGAATCACTTATGCGGGTTTGGCCATTTCGTGTCAAGCAACACTTAAAGTGAAGAACAAGTTCGTTGTTCCTAGTTGTTCAATCATATCATAAACTTCACTCTCGATTTTCAAACAAAAAGACCTAGTTTCACTAAGTTTTGTGCTAAACCGCATAATATTT